>CM035233.1:43178719-43867253 GCA_020226215.1 Sindora glabra | reverse complement strand
TTGATGATCTAAGATTTCTATTAGTTATTCCTCATATGATAATTTAGGATTAAGTTGTAGTGGACCATCTCGAATTACATGAGACTCATTAGGTAGGTATTTTTTAAGCATAAATACATGAAATACAGGATAAATAGCTTATAGACTATTTGGTAACTCTAACTGATAAGTTACTACTCTAACACATTTAAGGATTGGAAAAGGCCCAATGAATTGTGGTGTTAATTTACCGTTTCTCCAAAATCTCATTACACCTTTCATAGGTGAAAGTTTTAGAAAAACCATGTCCTCTACTTTAAGCTCCAGCTCTCTCCTTCTTTTATTTGTATATGACTTTTCTTGATCTTAAACTACTTTCAATTAATCTCATATAATTCAAACTTTCTCTAAAACATCACTTACTAAAATGGTCCCAAGAGTCATGCCTCTTTAGGTTCAAACCATCCTATTGGTGATTGACATTTTTTGTTGTAAAGAGCTTCATAAGGTGCCATTTGAATGCTAGATGGATAGCTATTATTGTAAACAAACTTTATTAGTGGTAGATACTTTTCCTAAGTACCTTCAAGTTTCAATGCATAAGCTCTAAGCATATCCTCTAGCATTTGAATAGTTATTATAGATTGCCTATCAATTTGTGGATGAAAGATGGTGCTAAACCGTAGCTAAGTGCCCAACACCTGTTGAAATGATTACTAGAAGTGAGATATGAACTAAGCACCACAATCTGACACGATAATAATTTGGATTTTATGCAATGGCATAATCTTATCAACGTACATCTGAGCATATTGAGTTGTAGTGAATGTAGTCCTAATAAGAAGAAAGTGTAATAATTTTATTATCCTATCAATAACAACCCAAATGAAATTGTATCTTTTTTATGTTTTAGGCAATCCAATTAAGAAGTCCATTGTAATACTTTCCCATTTCCATTCTGATATCGGAAGTGGTTAGTGCATTCCTGTTGGATGTTGATGTTCCGCCTTCACCTACTGATAAGTGATATATTTCATTACATAGTTTAATACATCCCTTTTCATCCTCTTCCACCAGAAAACTTCCTTCAAATCATGGTACATCTTTGTTACTCCTAGGTGTATGGTGTAAAATGAAATATGAGCTTAGTGCATCAATTCATTCCACCCACTTATCAAAACCCAAATCCTTGCTTGGTGGTTAATTACTCCTTTCTCATCAAGAGTTAGATTAGATTCTTATTCTTCAGTTGCTTCTTTCACCAAGGTTGCATAATTTAGATCACTCTTTTGGTGCATCTTTAATCTTCTCTACAAGAATAAATTGAATGGTTACATAGGCCAACACCACACTTATATCTTCTATTGGCATCTCTATTGATTTACTCACAAATTTCCTACAATGTGAGTCTACTACCATATTAGCCTTTCTAGGGTGATATAAAATAGAGCAATCATAGTCCTTGACTAACTCCATCCATCTCTTTTGTCTTAAATTAACATCTTTTTGCTTAAATATATATTTCGAGCTTTTATAATTCATGTAAATTTCAATGGTTTCTCCATACAAGTAGTGTTTCCATATTTTTAAGGTGAAAATTACTGTTGTTATCTCTAAATAATGTGTAGGATACTTTGTTCATGTCTTTTTAATTATTAGGAAGCATAAGCTATTAACTTACCGTGTTGCATTAGAACACACCTAAATTCAATTCTTGATACATCACAATACACCATTTATCCTCCAGTGCCTAAGAGAAGTCCCAATACTGGTGCTAACGTCAAGCATGACTTTAGTTTCTAAAAACTGCTTTCACATACATTCGTTTATTTGAATTTCACTCCTTTTTGCGTTAGTTTAGTTAATAGTGTGAAGATTTTGGAGAAATCTTTAACAAGCCTCCAATAATAGTCTACCAACCTAAGGAAATTGTGAATTTCTATCACTGATGATAGCCTCAGGCAATTCTCTATTGCTTCAACTTTCTAAGGATCCACTCAAACCCCTTCCTATGTCACTACATACCCTAAAAAGGTAATACTAGTAGCCCATAATTCATATTTGAAAAACTTTCCATACAATTGATGCTCTTATAAAGTTTGTAAGACCACTCGAAGATGTCTAGCATGCTTTTCCTTACTTTTTAAGTACATTAAGATATCATCTATAAAGATAATGATGAATTTATGCAAATACAATTTGAAGACACAATTCATCAAATCTATAAAAGCAACAGGGGCATTAGTTAATCTAAAAGACATCACTAGGAACTTGAAATTGCCATATCGAGTTCTAAATGCAATCTTAGGAATATCTCTTTCATGGATCTTCAATTGGTGATAACTTGTACTTAGGTTAATCTTAGAGAAGTGTTTCGTTCCTTGCAGTTAGTCCAAAAGGTCATCAATACGAGAAAGAGGATATTTATTTTTTTATGGTAACTATGTTAAGTTAACGGTAATTAATACACAACTGTATAAATCTATCTTTTTTTTTCATAAAAAGGATCGGAGCTCCCCAAGGTGAAGAACTTGGATGAATAAACCTATTATCCATAAGGTCCTGCAACTATTCCTTTAACTATTACAATTCTATTGGGGCTCATTCAATATGGAAGAACTGAAATAGGTTCAGTGTCTAGCAATAAGTCAATATGGAACTCAACTTCATGATCGGAGGGTAATCCAGGTAACTCGTATTAAAATTTAGGACAGGTTAATTTAAATCTCGTACTAGTGCCAAGTATGGTATGCCTTCCTTCTGAATAAGCCTTTAAGCCTTAATGCTTGAAATAATCACAATAGAATTCATTAACTTATCTCCATGGAACTCAACAAGTGCAAAGCCCTTTATAGAGAATGTCACAGATTTATCAAAATAATTTACACATGTGTGGTACTCAAACAACTAATCCATCCGCAAAATTACATCATAGTCACTCATATCAAGTACGAACAAGTCTATCAATATTTTGTGATCATAAGTTCTTATGGGACAAACCTTTAATTTATGGGTGGCTATAAAGGATTTTTGTACAGGGGTCATTACAATTATGAGGGTATTCATCACTTTAGTGGGTCTACTTACAATGGTAGGAAATTTCTTTTACATAAAAGAGTGGGTAGCTCCAGGATCAAATAAAATTTTAGCAATAAAAGTTTAAATAAAAATAGTATCTATCATAATAACATTTGAGGCATGAGCCTCTTGGTGGGTAAATGTATACACCCAAGTTTAATTCTACTTATTCCTCCTCTTAACTCTAAGACATTAGCACTTCTTGAAGATGCTAGAAGGTTCCTAGAACATAAAATGGATGAAAGATTTAGGTTATTCCATTGAGATACGAAATAATTGGCACCTTGGCTTGCAACATTTCTAAAGCAATCTTTTTCCTTATGCCTAAACATCCCACACTTAAAGCATTATCCTCCAAAATGGTTGCAAGAACTACTATGGTGGCAATAACATTGTGAATACTAAGGTTTTAAAGGTTGATTCTATTAACTTGGAGGATTAGAATGAGTTCTTTGCTTCTTAAGGTAAATTTTTGAAAAATGTCCACCACATATGCCTTGAAAAGATTGTAGTCCTCTAGTGGAACTACTTCCACTATGCCTCGAAATAACTTAAGGAGGCATCCCCTTTGAAAAATGTACTTAGCTTGGTCCCTCAAACTAGCTCCTTTTTTTTCTTCCTTCTTGAGCTTGCCTTTCCTTCCTCTCATTAACTCTTATTTCCAAAGCTAATGCTTAGTTCACCACTTTTTAATAAGTGGCATCATGATCAATATAGGCTCTTTTAAAGTAAAAATCTCTGAGGCTATGTATAAACCTCTTAATTTTAGCCTTTTCCATAGAAATTAAATGTGAAGCATATCAAGACAAATAGGTAAATTGAGCATTATACTCTATGATAGATAAACCCTTCTATTTTTGGGTCTTAAATTCCCTAACTCTTCCTCGATGAATAATCGGTGGTAAAAAGCGATCCATCAATGATTTTTGGAAAACCTCCTAAGTCAAAGGCTACATATTTCAATTAGTTACTACATCGATGAACCAATAATAGGTCACATCATCTAGTTAATACCCTACTAACTCAATCAACAAAGAGGAAGGACTTTGTAACATCTTGCCTACCCTCACAATATGCTTAAGGAATTGATATGGATCCACCATCGAATTAAGATCAGAGTATCTAGGCAGGTTTAACTAAAGGAAATCATGTATAAATTTAAACCTATCTCTATTTACCATTACAAGAGGGATAAGATCATGCTCACTTTCTCTTCTTTGATCATGATTTTCATTATGATCAATAAGGTTATTTGAAGGCTCACTTTGATCCTTTGAGGTAACATCCCCAACCATCAAGTAAAGATCGCATCAACATAGTTTAAGATATGCTCTAGAGAAGGTCTAGTCCAAGGTGGAAATTGTTAATTAATTTCCCTATTAGCCTCTTGCCTATCATTATAAGTTTAAGGACCCCTAGATAATTCTTCATCCTTGGGGTGATTAGTTTATGCTTAACCTCACATGTTGACCATTTCCTAATTTTTTACAAATTTTCTTAAACAATTATATAACAATTCAAACAATCAATAGGTAATTCACCAATCAATTAATCAAATAACTCATAATATACTATATCACATACAAACTCACAACTACCATTATAGTATAATAGAGTTCATTGAAATGGTACTGGTGGTATGTGATCACGAGTTCACACATATCACTGGTATAATTTCAATCAACACCTATCATGGTAGCACATAAATATAACCTAAAAGCCTTATCCCACTAGGAACCTAGACTATGCTTTGATACCACCTTTGTCACAACCCTAACTCGACGTAACCGGGGTAGATTCCCTTTTCAATTTCCACCAGCCTATTCCTAACTTAAATGCCATGTATTATAAAGGATCTAGTATTTTAGAAAGAAAACATTAAATAAGATTTCTACAAAATATGAAGAAGTTAGGCATGCTTATAGTCCTCTAAAAATAAGGATAAACAAGTCTAACTAAATCAAAAGGAATTAGTTTCATGCACCTTCTATCTAATTCTATGACAAACAAAAGGCCCAAAATATCCTATGTACATGAATTTGTGCTACCAAAATACCATTAATGAGCTCTCGTGAATTTTAACTCTAAGTAGGTGGAAATGGAGGGTCAACCTGGAAATCTGTAAAATAAAATATAGGGAAGTGAGTCTAAAGCTCAGTGAGTGAATAATTTATAAGAATAATAACATTTCATACTTACTCACTTACCGGCCTATCCTCCTTTAACCATTTGTATCACATTTAAACATATCAATAAACAAGAGCCATTAACATTGAGATTAATATATAGTCATTTCATTTTCAATGTATCATATAATAATACTTATGATTAAATACACTTAAAATCATATTTCATTCGAATTGATGGATAACAAATAAAATACATTCATCATTCTTTTGTCTCCTAGGCCAACCTTATACCTTATCCATCTATTTTTATCCTGATTCCTTCCAAATCAATCTTATACCCTACCCATCTCATTACCAAGAATTTTTCATCCAATATTTATAATATCACCCCTATCACATTTCTCACTTTTAATACCACTCATGGCAAGTTTCATAATGCAATTTAAACAATAGAGCTTAAGCTCTGTTCAAAACAGACATAATTCAATTTTAGTATATATCACAATACTTATTAACATTATTATGCCTTCTTGCATAGTTAGTAGCATTCACACATATCATAACACTTAATTCATAAAGCATTTCTCAATATATATATATATATATATATATATATATATATATATATATATATATATATATATATATATATATATATATATATATATCTTATTGCATGAGTAATGCAATAAGTTAATTATATCATATATGATATCATATAACTTCTATTTTCTCAAGTTATAATTATCCAACCCATGTTACAATTATCATGAACCACATTATCTTTAATGTTTAGTGACCAAATACTCATGTTGGGCAATTAAAAGTCATGAAAACATCATACAAATAGGGTATATGTTATTATATAGTCATCTTAACTATGAACTTTGAGTGGTTTTCTATGAATAACTCAAAAATTATAAATATAATATCCATGAAACTTATTTCATATGAAAATAGACTTAACTAGTTTTTTAAAAATTGGTTATTTGCTTAAATTGACTAAGTTTTAAAATAATTATGCCTTTTTGAAAATAAATGCAAAAAGCCTATTTTTTGAAATTCTGAATTTTTTACTCCTATCCACTATTTTCATGATATCTTAAAATGTATACTAGATTTTAATTTGAAACTAATTCCATTTGAAGGTAGACTTAATTACCTTTAAAATATATACTATTTTGCTACGTTTGTTTAGCTCCTGCTCTCAATCCTAACAAAGTTGATTAAGCACTTGATTACACCTCTTGGAATGTTATAGACTTGAAATTTTTAATACGAAATGATCTATAATCAAGGCCTTTAAGCTTCTAACCATTTATGGTCATATTTTGAACTTTGAATGTTGAATTTTTATGGAACAACTCCTGCAAAATAAATTTTGGAATATCTTTGATGCCAAAGTCAATAATATGATCTTTAATAAACTAATAAGAAAAAAAAATTTTAACCAAATTTTGAAATAAACTATAAAATCTATGGGAGGTTATCTTTCAAGAGGATTTAACATGCTCGATTCTCTTCTAATAAAATTAAAACAATATTCACTAAGTGGCTTAGTGATTTTTGCAAGTTGAAAGTCAATTTAGACAAATTCAAGTGTGACATCTCCTCTTTGAACATGATCACAAATAAAGTGGTGTCTTATTTCAATATGTTTGGATCTATAATGCATAATAGGATTCTTAGCAAGATTATGGCACAAATATTGTCATATTTAATAGGAATACTTTCGAATTTTAAATTAAAGTCTAATAATTGTTATTTCATTCATAGAAGTTAAGCATAACAACTATTAGCAACTATGTTTTCCACTTTTATGGTAGGTAAAGCTATATTATTTTACCTTTTATTAAGTCATAAAACAAGTGAGTGGTCAAGAAATTAACAAGTTCTACTATTACTCTTCTTATTCGATCGATTATCCACAAAGCCAGCATCAGAATAATCTACCAAGAAATTTGACTTTTTTTATGATGCCATTACCTAAAGTGAGGTGCATTTGGAAGATACTTTAAAATTCATTTTGCCACTATTAAATGTGATCCCTTTGGATTAGCTTAAAATCCTATGCACATACACACACTAAACATGATGTTAAGTCTATTAGTGGTAGGAATCTATCATGCCTCTATATATGATAATATCTACCTTTTTACCTCCTTCATCTAAGTTTAACTTTGTTACAATGCTCATGGGGTTTATGGTTTTTCCTCATTTGTCTTGTATTTCTTAATTAACTCTTTTGTATACTTAGTTTGACTTATAAATATTCTATCACTTGATTGGTTAATTTGCAAACTAAGGAAGAAGTTTAGCTCACCCATTATAGACATCTTAAATTCACCTTACATTAATTAAGTAAACTTTTTACACATAAAATCATTAGTAACACCAAATATGATGTCATTAACATATATTTGTATAAGAAGAATATCATTAAATTTATACTTTGTGAACAAAATGATGTCAACTTTTTCTCTTGAAAAATTTTTATCCATAAAAAATTTTCTCAATCTTCCATATTAAACTCTAGGAGCTTGTTTAAGACATAGAGTTCTTTTTTAAGTTTAAAAATATGATTAGAAAAAAAGTGACTTTCAAAACCTGAAGGTTGTTCAACATACACTTTTTCCATATTTATATCATTCAAAATGCACTCTTAACATCTATTTGATAAAGCATAAACCCTTTCATGCATATGCTAATAACATTCTAATAGCTTCAAATTTAATTACTGATGCATTTATTTCATTATAATTAATGCCTTCCTCTTGGTTGTAACCTTTTACAATTAATCAAGTTTTATTTCGAATTATAAAACTATTATCATCAAGTTTATTTTGAAAATTTCATTTAGTGTTAATAATTAGATAATCATTAGGTCTTGGCATAAACTTTTAAGCTTCATTTCTTTCAAGTTAATTTAATTATTCTTACATGACCAAGATCTAATTTTTATTAATTATTACTTCATCAGTATTTTTAGGTTGAAATGCTAAGTGATCACTTATATTTCTAAGAGAATTTCTAGTTTCCTATTGAGACACATCACTAATGGCTTGATTAATAGAATGGCTTCTCACGATCTTCTATTCTCTTTAAATTCTATGACCTTGCTCTTAATTTGCATTGACTTTAAAAGGAGAAAGCCCTTGATTTTCTTCATCTCTCTTTTTGGCTTCTACTTCCTTATTTTGACTATTTTACTCCTTTTGATGAGCTATGAATCTACTTGCTACTCATCTTCATTTAAATACATTTTTCATATTAGAAGTAGATTTATCAAATACCATATGGATGAATTCTTCCATTAGCAAAGTTCTCTTATTATAAACTTTATAGGCTTTGCTATTAAAATAATATCCAGTGAATATGGCTTCATTAGATTTAGCATTTAACTTTTCAAGATTATCTTTGTCATTATTATGTATAAAATATTTGCAACTAAAAATACAAAAATGTGATATATTTGACTTTCTTCCTTTATATAATTTATAAGGGGTTTTCTTTAAAATTGGCTTTATCAAGGCTTTATTCATTACATAACAAGGGTGCTAATTGTTCTGTCCAAAAAGACTTAGGAAAAGGCTTATTATTTAACATAGTTCTTATCATCTCTTTTAAACACCTATTTTTCCTTTTAATAATTTATTTTGTTAAGGCGTTCTAGGAAATGAAAAGTTATGCTCAATGCTATATTCAATAATAAGTAAAATCTTGATTTTCATATTCTTTACCATGATTATTTCTAATGCTTACTATAGTAATTCCTTTTTCATTTTGAATTGATTTTGTAAGCCTTTTGAAGGCTTTAGAAGTCCTACTTTTGGTAATGAGGAATAATATTTATGTAAACTTAGAATAGCCATTAACAATTATAGGTAAATAGAGATTTCTTCCACAATTTTTAACTCTTGGTAAACTAATCAAATTCATATGAAGTAATTAAAGTGGTCTAGATAAAGAAATAATATTTTTAGGTTTAAAAATACTTTTACTTATTTTTCTCTTTGTCATGTATCATAAGTTTTATCTTCATTATACTTAAGTTTTAGCAAACCATCAATTAAGTCATTTATTAAAAATTTTATATTGAGGTCCATGCTTGCATGAGCAAGCCTCTTATACTAAAGCTAAGAATCCTTATTCATACTTATTAGGCATTTAGGATCTAAATTTGCCTCATTGTCAATATATATTATACAAATACTATTATATCTTTTGCTAACTAACTTAACTTGTTTATCATTATAATTCTTAACTGTGCAATAGATAGAACTAAGAATAAATTTGCTTCCTTTGTCACAAAATTAACTAATGCTAAGCAAATTATATTTAATCCTTTTCACACATAAAACATCTTTAATATAAGACTTGACATTCTTATCCACTTTACCTATTTCAATAACCTTGCTTTTTACATTATCTCTAAAAGTGACATTTCCTCTTTCTTAAAATGTCAAGAAGAAGAATTTTGATTTGTTTTCAGTTATATGCTTCAAACACTTGCTATCAAAATACCACATGTCACTTTAGGCACTCATGCATACCTACAAAAAGTACATCAATTTTTATTTTTATTACTTAAATAGCCTTGAGTCCATTTATGTTAATAAAAATACATGTTCTTTTTGGGATCCAAATTTTGTTTACTCCAATATAAAAGTTTCTCTTGTAACACAAGATTAGATTCTGTGTCTCCTTTCGCCCTAATAAAAACAAGTTATATTGGATCGCCTTTTCATAACCTCTTTTATAAAGAAATTTTTATAAAAAATTTTCCCACTTGGTGTATAACTAAGACCTTCATTATTAAAACTTGTTTTTTAACAAAGAAGAGTGTTAAATGTTTTCTTTCCTTTTGTGAACTTCTCAAGAGCTTTGATTAAATCATCAAGCTTTTTCTTGAGACTTTCATAAAAAGCACATGTTTTTATGATTTTCTTAAAGCTATCTATTTCTTGAAGTAAATCATCATTTTTTTATATTCAATATTTTCTTCCAAAAAAGAGATAACTTTCTTTGAAAGCTTAATATTTCTTTTGGCCTTAAGTAAATTAACACTAAGATCAGTAAGCATACAATTAGATTCATTATTAGAATCAAAGACAAATATCTCTTCTTTATCATGATCTCCAATGCCTGTTAGGCAGATAAGTACTTCCTTATTTTTGTCATTTCCTTCATAAGAGTCATTATCATTATCTCCCTATGTTACTAGACGAGCCTTCTTATGAGAGACTTTATTTTTCATCTTTTCATACTTTAATTGCTTTTTTAAATTTAAAGAACAATCAAACTTGATATGACCTAACTTCTTGCATTTGTAGTAAATTGGAATGGCTTGCTTGCTAACTTTTCCTTTAGTTATGACCATGCTTGCATGAAGAACTCCTCTTTTTCCACTAATTCTCTTAATTACTCTTTGGTATTTCTTAGTGAAAAGAACTAAGTCATTTTTAAATGATGTATCAAGAATATACTCTTAACATTCCTTATCAAACATCATCCTCATTAACACTTGCTTTAGCTTTTAGAGAAAATGATTTCTTCTTTTTTTTATTGTCATTTACATATCTTTTAAGCTCTAATTCATGTTCTTTCAAGTCACAAAATAAGTCTTGCAATGTTGGCATTTTAATTTTCTTAGCTTCCTTAATAGTGGTGATTTTTAGTTGCTATTCAATTGTCAATGGTCTAAGCACTTTATGGACTAATTCACCATCTATAAGGTTCCTACCAAGAAGACTTAATTGATTAACAAATGTAATAAATCACTGAATTATGTCTTTAACGGATTCACCATCATTCATTCTAAATAATTCTTATTGATAAACATGTGTATGCATTTTGCTTTCTTTAACTTGTCTAGTTCTTATACAAGCTACATATGTTTTGCTATGAAGAAATTAAATACTCTCTCATATTCACTTTGTTGGTATGTATCCTAGGAGTAAATCATAGAGATAATTGTAATAAATGTACAATGTATTATGTTTTATTTTAGGCAATTCAAATTATTATATTTTATTTCATATTTATTACTTTGTGGAATTATAATTTAAATATAATAATTATCCTTAGAATAGCTTCACTATTCCTAAAATATCCCTAGTTATGTATTATTACGAAAAGGATAGTAATAATACATTGAGACTAGCATGTATAGTGACTGATGATTATGAATCATGGATATGTGATATCAAGTCAATACATGAGTACATTGTTAGTGAACAATGTATTGGACTGACCTACTGTGAGAATACTACATAGATAGACATGTCATTAGTTATTCTCATATGATCACAAATGTACATAGTTCTTTAACTTGAAGTCATTATGATTCCCTACATGAGGAGTTATTCACTTTGATGTTATCTTAAGTCACCTTTAATCGGGATGACAAGTAGGGCATTGATTGGATGTGTCACAAATCATATAGAGGGAAGTGAGTGATATAGATGGAATTTTGTTATTCTTGTATAAAAAAGAGAAATCCTTAGGCCCCTTGATTGAATGAGACTTAAAAATGCATAATCATACTCAATTGTATCAATATGTGATATTGATCATTTATTTTAAGTCTACCTAGTATAAAAAAATATAAATTGAATATTGATAAGGATGACACACTCCATCCCTCCAGTTCGATTTGGATATTATTACAAAAGGGATTATTATGCAAAGCGTTAATCACATATTAGGTGGATGTCAAATCACAGACATTCTTACTACTTAAGTAGCAGTGTTGTATTGCTAAATACTGCTCACTATCTATGACCTAATGATAAGTCATTGTCAATATAGTAAGAACCTATAGGGTCACACAAAAGGTGTAAAAATAAGATAATAATTAATTTAATTTTAATTGGATTAAAATCTAATTAATTTAACTTATTTTCATGCATAAATATATTATTAAAGATAATAATATATTTTCATATAATATATATTATATATTATATATTATGTGATATTATTTGATATTAAAGTAATATCAAATAATTATATTATTAGATATTAGATAATTATATTATGAGATAATATTATTTTATAATATATAAGATAACTATATGCCAATTTTAATATTAGATAATTATATTATAAGATAATGTTATTATCTAATATTAAATAATTAATAGATAAGTTATATCTCTCCTCACTCTCTCTATAATAAGAATAAGGTGATAGTTATTAAGTGTGATTAGAATTTTTTAAAGCATTATCCTAGTAGGACTAGGATTGTGATATGCCTTAGTTCTATAAAAGGACTTGAAGGTAGCACTTTACATTAACACATATTAGCTTCAATAAAATCCTAAATCATTCAAAAATGCCTTATCATAATCCTAGTGGGAAAGATAAATCCTAACAATTTCATGGAGGGAAGAAGTTGTTGTTCACTCCATGTGGATACCATAGAGACCCTGTACTTTTAGGCTAACATTTGATTCATCTTGGTCTATCAAGGATTTATTCAGAAAGAACACAAGCACAAATAAGGTAAAACTCTAATACAGATTTATGCCCTTTTCATGGATCCTAGGTAGAATTTGGATCAAAATTTTAAAATTTTATTGCATATGTTGATCTAAAACCTAACACACTTGGCCATAAAGGGTTTGATAGAATCCACTTAATGTTAAAGTTAATATTTTCTTTTATCATCTTCAATCCAAGGAACTCTTGCTTTTAAAACATTAATATTATTTTTTTGGTTAGTGGATTATATCCCTTCTCAATAAGTTCTAATATATAAATATCAGTGGCTTCTATGAAATCTTTCATCTTTTGTTTCTAATATGTGTAATATTACACATTGAAACCTAGATATTTTTTCAGTAGAAGGCATTTAAATAAAATACTAGTATTATTCATATCCATAGGATTCTCTTAAGATCACAAGATCTTGTAATAAGAGCTAAGCTTTAATACCAATTGCAACAAAAGGATTCTAGATAATAGGGGATGAATTAAGTATTAAAATTTTACCTCTTTTAAAATCAAAACTCATTTCATAAAACTATTATAGTCATCTTTCCTTTAAAAATAATAAACAAATAATTATCTAAGCTAATAATCAAGTTCAAAATAATTAAAGATAATGATTCAATAATTTTAACAAGAAAAATGAAGCATAATATGTAAAATATAAAGAGATAGGGATAAAGAAGATCAAACACAGTAATTTACAATGGTTCAACCTTGTAAATTCGACACTCCAAAAAGTACATCCACTACTAAGCACATTTGACTTAGATTTGTAAGAATCTATTATCTCTTCAAGTTTAAAAAGGACACTTGAAGAAGCCTATGTATAATCCACTGATTTATAAGTCAATCCCTTTGAGATTCCTCTTTTAAAGAACACTTTATCAAGAGATTCTGCACTTTTGAATATCCTACAGATACCTCACTCTAAAACATAATAAATAAGTATTTGAAATCTAAAAAATAAGCTTATAGACTCTTAAAGTTTGAATATACAATAAATAAGTTCAAGTGATTTGAAACATAAAAGAGAAAAGAAATGAATATCTTGTATTAAAGTAATAGTGAAAGACCTTTCTTATATTTTAAACTTGAGTTTAAGGGTTCATATAGGAGTTAAAAAGTTTAAAAGCCCATTACACACAAAATATAGCAATCATAGATGTGTTAAAACTCAATAAATCAATTGCACAATCGATTTACTTAGGCTTTGAAAAATTTAAATCATATAAGGTGAATCAAGTGTACAATCAATTCACTAAGCTTTATGTTTTGAAATGTCATAGGGTGAATCCATTTCATAATCAACTCACCTAAAACCTATTTTGCCTCTGGACATTCAAAATTGGTTATGCAATCTATTCTACTACAGTAAATTACAATATAAGAAGTAAGGAATGCTTAGGCTTATTTAAGTATGCTAAATTGATTGTACAATCAATTCATCTTGCACAAAATAGTTCTAGAAAGCTAGAATTGATTACACAATCAATTTAGCTACCTTATTATTTTGTTTTAATGATTTAAACACTTGAAACTTGTTTTTACACATTTTGAAGTTCAATATTGCCCCGAAATTGATTCCAAATCTTGTAAAAATAATTTTTACATAAGATTTAATTTTGAAAAATATATTCTTAAAGTTTAAAGTTTGAACCTATTTAATTTAATTTCCACTTGTATAAATAAGCCTATAAAAGCAATAAACTTATAACTAATAGTCTTTAATGATCTTTATTCTTCAAATTCGGTTTAATGTACAACTAATTTTTCATAAAAAAGTGTTATTATTATCTAACTTATCCTTTAGCTTGGGACTAAGGCTAACATAACTTACTACTAACTTAGTATGGCAAAGATAAGAAAGCATCCTATACATTTAGATGGTTATCCATACGTAGTGGTGTCAATGTAATGCTTTCACCAAAACTTTGAACCCTATAACTTACAGTTCAAGCCTTGGTAGTGAACACTCATAGAGGTAAAAGTTAAGCTTGAAGCATGTATCTTTGTAATTTGTTTATAGTAGCATGTGTGCTTGAAGGGCTTTAAAAGCCTTGCCTTTAGAGATTTTGCTACCTATAATGTCGTTTTGTGTTTATTAGTAGCAACCTTGATATGTTTCATCAGAATGGTGAGAGTTTTGTATGCTTGACTTAAGATCTTAGTCACTTGATTAATTTCTCATATCATGATTAGAAGGCATGGGTGGGAAGGCAAACTCTTCAACCATTATTTTAGAATCAATATCTTTTGTAGTCTTGGACTCAAGAGCAAGATGAGGTTAATAATCAACAAATTCAATAGAAGTTTGCAACTAATTAATGTTAAGTTAAGACATGATAAGCTATTTTATTAGGTGGCCATAGGAAAAAAGCCCTAACCTACCACGAATATACAAACTTGAATGACTTCAAACATAAAAAGAACAATGTTGACTAATAAAGTCACCACCACTACTTGATAAATTCCCATATTTTGTTGTTTTATATCCAAATTGACCAAACTTGGAACAAAGTTTTAAGTTCTTTTCCTTCTTAAATAAAACTAAAATTATGTAACCTATAAGGGTTCGAACAAAAGCTCAAAATATTTTTGTAGAGAGAAACTCTATCAAGTTCAAACTAAAGTGATGGTAATGACAAGAACTAATAATAACTTGGTTTTGCTATTCGAGGTTCTACTATAGTTCCTCACACTAATTTTTTTTTTAATTTTCTACATAATGAAGTGTCATCTTCAACTTGTCAATCTCCTTGTGTAAATCAGTTGTTATGGAAATCATCTTTTAAATTAGACTTTCAAATTCATACTCTTACCTCTTTAAAACATTATTTCTAAAATCTTCTATTTAGGAATCATTACTTAGTGAAATCAATTCTTAATAATAATGGATAAAATGCTAGTAAACAAATCTTCATTAATTAGTTGATCATATCCTAAACTTGAAATTTGAGCAGCTTCATCAAAGCATTCATTTTCAAATTATTCTAACTCTTTAGCAAAAGTTGCCCACATGCTTTCTATATCAACATAAATTATACTCCTAGTTTGATATTCACACAGTTATTTTAATCTTTTTGTCTTCCTTTGTAAATGAGTAACTTTGTCATCTTGGCATTTAAGTCTCATAGACAAGGTTGCTAGGTTAGCTTTGAATAATTGGAATTGTAGAATTTCTTCAATGCCTTTTTCTTTTTTCAAGACATTCATCTTGCTTATATGAAGATTGTAATTTTTTTTTGCTAAAAGGCATTTCCTCAATCTTAATTTTAAATAGCCTTGTGACATATTTTATAATATAATTAGCATAACTAATGATCTCAAAAGAAACTCAGCTAACATAATGTCTTTGTAATTAAAAATATAATACTTCACCAAACTATTGAACAATCAAGTGGGTTAAAAACTACTAAAAAAACACTTAGCAATAATCAATTTCAAGATAACAGGCTTAAAACTGAGAGAAACTAAAAGGATGAAAGGTATAAATCGATCTAATAGGAACCATGATGAGAAAAATATGTACTATTTTATTTTTTCCTATTTTATATCTCTTAAATGTTACATTTGCTTAATTTCATTTATTAGGCCTTGTTTTATAAATTATGGTCAATTTTATAATATTATGAATTTATTCAGTAAATACTATATTTTGACACTATTTTTATTTTTTTAGTCATATCTTAGGCTCTTGATGTTGGATTGAGGCAAATTTTATATTGTTGGAAAGATAAAAGAGAGAACTACAATTTTTATATTTTGGTTAAAGCCCAGTTCATACTTCTTTAGGCCTTTATTTGGCCGATAAGCTGAAGTTGTATCTTTATCTTAGTTGAACCCATTTCTATATTTAGGCCATATCTAGAGTTATAGTAGTTTGATTAATCTAAAACTAGCGCCTAAATTCTTACAAGACATAGGCCTACAAGTTTAATGTTTGTGGATTTTTCAAATTACATTGATTTCATGGTCAAAATCTAGTTGGAAGTCAAACCTATTGGAATTCATTCATTTATCTATTAGATTTAATTGACTTGTAACAAATAGGTCTGGGCTTCTAAAAATTAGAAAGGCCTTATTATTGTAATCTCAATAGTCATCTAATCCTATTCCAATAGGATTTTAGGATAATTAGGTTATATAAATAGGAAAGAGAGCTAAAGAGAAGAATACAATCAGACTTTACACAGAGTTTAGCAACATAGTTTTTTCTTTCTTTTCTTGTTTTTAAGCCATGGAAGGTTAAATATTCTTAATTGATTCAAGGATTGTAAAGCTCTTCTCTTTAAAGATTATGATATCTTGATTAGTAATTTTGATTTCTTCTTATTAATTTTCCCCTTTCTCTAATTGCTTATGCTGAATTATTGAGATTACTTGTGTTAAATGTTGATTTGGTATAATTGGTACTTAATCTTGTGATTTCTATTCTTTTGCTGTTTGAATGTGAAATTATGATTGATTAATCATGATTTTACATGTTGGGATAGAATGTTAGGGAATTACTTTAATGATATCTAATTTAATTTCTTAAATCAATTAAATTCTATCTTTAACTCAATTTCGATCTAGTTTTAGAATTATGGTAATTGCTTAATTTATCTACTAATTTTCATTAACTAAACTCTAGATGATTGTCTAGCATAGAACTCATGGATTATTGTAGAGATTCTAGGTAATCCAAGCTTGAAAAGCTAATTGGAGCAATCAAATATTTAGTGATTTAGGATTAATTTACAATAAGAGCTACTATATCCTTGAATTAGCTAGATTTTATATATTGATTTTTTCTATTTAATTACTATTTTACTTCTATTTTGTACTTATTTATTTCATTGTTATCATTTTAATTTCATGCAGCCAACCCCCCCAAATTCTACATTATGTTATTACATAATCTCTCATATAGCAAATAGCATATTGGTTCTATTTCTACACAGCATTTTGTTTTGTTGCATTTGCATCTTGTTTTCATTAGTTTTTTTTGTTTTCATTGCATAAATAAGTCAACAATTATATAGATATTGTTAGAAATTCATTTAGGAAGGATAAAATCAATGGATCACTAATGGTATAACTTGGTTATGCCACTGTCTACATTATTATTGTAGCAACCAGTACTTTTAACTAATTTTGATGCATTACGATGTGTACATCACACCACATAAGATGAAAATGCTAACTATACTGTGTTGTTAGGTTAGTGTTTCATTCATTGGTGGGTGTCATTCTTGATTGATGTCTTAATCTTATTATTTCTCTTTCAAATTTATGACCAACATCTCTTAAAGATGGCTAAACCATTGTCATTAAAGTTAGCCCTTTCCTTCACTCCTTGCAACTAATGTTATTGCTCTATTTGTTCACAAAAGTTTGATGGCATCATTCAAATTGAATGATAACATTTTTAAATGATATGTTTGTTGATCTATGATAAGAGTATTAACAATTTTTTTAGAAAAATTTTGGAGATTGGAATGAAATTTAATATATAAATATCATCTTAAATAAATTCCTTTAAGAATCAACTCATTAGAGAAACAAATAAATCCATTGTAAGTTTCTAAATCCAATCCAACCTCAAGTTCAAAACTATATTAAGAAATTTTAACTAGAGGCAACAACAAATAAACTTATTATTTGAATTCAATTTATATTTTTAATAAAATAATATTTTTATTTTAAATTATCTAAATTACAATTAATAATTATTTTCTTTATTTTTTTATAACAATAGAGTGGTTGAACCATATGCTTACACATAAGAAATAAGGATTGAACCTTAAATATAAAGAAAAGTACAAGCTTTCAATAAACATTAATTGTTATTTAAACTAAATATTTTCATCAATTATTTTCTTTATTTGATCCACACTTAGAAATTTTAACTAATGGTAACAACATATAAATTTTAATAAATTAAACATATAAGTTTCTTATTTGAATTTAATTTATTTTATATGTGAAATAATATTTTATTTTTATTTTTAATTATTTTAATTATAGACAATAATTATTTTCTTTATTTATTTATAATAGTAGAGTAGTTAAACTATATGCTTACATATAAAGATCAATGA
This sequence comes from Sindora glabra, assembly GCA_020226215.1. NCBI lineage: Eukaryota > Viridiplantae > Streptophyta > Magnoliopsida > Fabales > Fabaceae > Sindora > Sindora glabra. The sequence goes on along the minus strand of CM035233.1, from coordinate 43,848,490 downwards.
TCAATTTTTAAATATAAAAAAAGGTACAAAATCTTTAAAAAACATTACATGTCGCTTGAATTGAATTCTCTTATCAATTATTCTCTTTATTTAAAAATGATGTTACTAGATTTTGATTAAATTTTATATGAATATAATAATATATTTAATTATTCAAATATTAATTTTAAAAGGGCAACAAAAGACATTATTTTTTAATATTTTAATTCTAACTTAATATACCAAATTATTTTTAAGGAAAAATTATAAATTACCCTTCCAAGTATGAAGTTTTTATATTTTTCCCTTTTGAACTTTGAAAACTTGAATTTTACCTCCTATAACTATAAAAAAAACTTAGATTTTACTTCCACTATTACTAAGTTAATGGTTGTAACACTTAGCGGTAATTTTGTAACAATTAATGGGGGTTATGAATCAACATCATTTTCTTAACAACGGTTCATAACTACCAACAAATGAAAAAACTTTCAAAAATTAGCACAAACTTTCAAAAACTTAGATTTTACTCCCACCATTACTAAGTTAATGGTTGTAACACTCAACGATAACTTTGTAATAATTAATGGTGGTTATAAATCAATACCATCATTTTAACAGTGGTTTATAACTACTAGCAAATGAAAAAACTTTTAAAAATTAGCAAATATAATAGTAGTTTTTAATTGCCGATAAGTGAAATATGATAGCAGCAGTTTTCTGAACAGACTTCGTTAGCTTAGTAACAATGGGAGTAAAATCCAAGTTTTTTATAGTTATAAAGGTAAAATTCAAGTTTTTATAATTCAAGGGAATAAAATCCAAACACTTCATAGTTGGAAGGGGTAATTTGTAGTTTTCCTTATTTTTAATAATAGGAAGAATAGTAAGTCCCACTTAACATAGATGCACCCTTTCCTATGTAAATAAAATTTTCACTTAACGATCGCATATGTTTAAGTGTGTATATTTAATGACATTTATTTTTAATGTATAGAAAGATATAAATAAATTAAGAAATGAGATCCATCTTAATCAAAATTTACAGAATATATTATAAATAACAATTTGTAAACTTCACTAAAAAATTGTAAATATATAAGAGAAATTGAGTAAAAATAATATTAAATTTTTTATTTTCTGATATTTTTATTAAAAGAATCAAAATTTCATATAAGAATAATTATTGTAGAAATGAATGTAAATTTTTAATAAAAAATAAAAATATACAGTTTATACTACTATATTAAAATATATTTCAAAGGACAATTCCCCTACAACCTCATATATTAAGAATAATAATTCATGTTCACATGTTGGATTCAAGTCATGTTAAAGAATAATAACAATTTGAATATGTTTAGTTTAAATTTGACTTGAATAATAATTGTATTTTATTAACTCAATTTATTATACATGTTAAGATGGGTCAAGTTTTCTAATCTGTTTAATAATTCTCCTGAAGAAAACTTAAGTTAGTTATAAATCAATTTATCAAGTTTACTTACTTATTATTTATTTATTACTCAAATTAATTTTATTATTATTTTATTTGAACATAAAATTTATCTTTTTATTATACATAATTATTTATAATTTATTTCTTAGATAATGTTTAAAATTTTTATATAATTTGTTAAACAAATTGATCACATATTAATTTTGAGCAAACTCTAATCTAACCTAAATTAATATAAAAAATGCCCCCATCAAATAAAAAGATGCCACCCATGTTGTGCATATATCCATCCTCTACCTCGCTCAAGTTATTTCCATGTGAACTCAAATGCAAGAAAACACTGTAAATATCATCCTTTTTAGCATAACAAACAAACTGGCATTCTTTGAAAATAATATATATATAAGCCAACAATTTATCCACAAAATTATTCCTCTTACTTTGTGTGGTCATAATTTTCTTCACTAAATGTAGGTAATATGCACTTGAGTAAGGAGATATATATATATATTTATGTTATGAACTTCACATTAGCCACTAATAATCTCTGATATAGGAGATTAGGGGAAAGTAAAGATGGTAATTTGAATTTACCATATTTACTTAATAAACATCATATTACTCTCTAAGTATGAATGAAACTCTAAAAAATTGATAGCATGCAATTAGTAACTTGAGTTCATAAAGGTGCATAAATCCTGATTAGGCCATATGAATGTGTGAATAGGCATTTGGGTTGCTTTTATTACCCATGCTCTCAAATGAATCATAAGTTGAGGTTAGATAATCCAAAATAATTAAGTCATATTGAGATCCTAATATTTACTTCATATTATAAACATGATAAATTCTTAAAGATCATCTTTATAGAAACTGAAAGTGCTTTGATATTAGTCCTTGGAAGAGTTATATATATATATATATATATATATATATATATATATATATATATATATATATATATATTTAATATCTTTTCTATAATCATTCTTTTCTCATTTTTTATCAAGTCTTTCTTCATCAAAACCTTCTTTCAAATTCAAAAATGGATTAATTTCAACTTCTATTTTCAAAAAAAGAAATCAAATTTAAGGATATAAATAAAAAAATAGATGACTACGAGATACTGAATATCCCAAACAAGGAACTTTACTCTATTCAAAATCACTCATTCTTTAACAAGTCTAATTATATAATTAAGACTGTTGAAGAAATAGTTAAGGTAAAACTTGAAATAAGAACTCTACTCTCATTTCTCATTCTAGGCTAAGAAACCCTCAAACATCAAAAGAAGCATAACTTTATGTACATTAGTTTTATCTATATAGTAGCAAAATCTACTTTTTAGAAAGGGTTAAAATAATACTATCCTTCTTTGTCATAGAGATGGAAAAGATAGTTATTTTAAAAACTCCTTTTTTAAAATAGTAGAAATCAGTCTATCAAAAAAACTAGTCTATTTCAGTTGTTTTTTAGATCTTGACATAGTCCTTATAACAAACTAATTTCCAAAAGCTCTTCTTAAATTTCATGTAAAACTATATGAATACACCATAAAACCTAGACAAATCCTCGTGATAATTATCTACCAAATCTATTATAAATTACACAACTCTTCATGATCACCATGCATCAAACCACCCACTAAGAACGAAGAGATTATCTTCCTTCTCATAGATTGTACTAAGCTTAATCTATCTGTTCCCATGGAAACAAAATGGGATGGTATAGATTGGCATGAAAATTAAGGTTTCAAAAGTGTTATCAAGCCTAAAGAAATCCCAACAAAAAAATGTATCAAGGATAGAAACCATGTCAAATGGTTTTGCCTTGATCTCTTTTTCAGATAATAGGAAGCTAGAAATAGAAAAGTTTGAAAAGTCCTCTGAGTAGGTAAATCTCACAAATTTGGTTGTTAAACTAAGAAAATCCCTTTTAGGAAGAATCAAGTTTAAATGAATCGGGCTTGAACCTTCCAAAAGATATACTTTGTCTGCTTATTTGATAATCAATGTTGATTTGAAAGGCATAGAAAATTCCACAGAAGCCCCCAAACCAATATATGATCAAACTATTCAAAAAAAGATAAGAAGGATGGTGAAATAATAGGACACAATAGTGACTCTAAAGGATCTACTAAAACCATTAATTCACCCACTACTTTACAACTTTGTCCTAATGATTTTGAACTAATATGAATTTTGGAAAAAATTTCAAATTGATAAGTTTCTTTAAGGAGGGAATTTTATTCTAACGAATTCACTCCTCAAAGAACCCGATTTTTGAATCAATTTTAGGATATATCAAGGACAAATATTCAAAATCATTATTACAATGTTATAAGCTTCATTAAAGCAAATATTTCATTCTTTAAATTATTTAAAGCATACATTGAGAACAACCAAATAGATTGTCCTTTTAGAGAATCAAACTTTGTTAGTATGGTCATAAAAAATACTTAAGATTAGGTCATAACTAAATATCAAAGAATCACCTTTAAGTTACTTTCTCAAAAGGCCTTTCAAATGAAGACTAATGATCCAAAGAGGTCGATAATAGTTGTTTATTTTAAGTAGAAGGAAGCTACAAAAAGAGAAGTTACTTCAGCAAAAGATGTTAAAGCTTTGATAGAGCAGAATAACTACGCCAACAGGTATCTTCAAACTCCCGAAAATCATATACTGAATGTTAGTATTTCTAAAAAATTTGCAAGGGAATCCTTTAGCATAAAAAAGTTGAAGATCTTTTGTTCAAATCTTACTAAATTCCTTCTAGCAAACAAATGGCCCTATCCAAGGATCCAACCATAGCTAAAGTGGACCAAATGATAAAAGAACTAAAGCAAAAATTAGGACAAGTATAAGTTGATGAGTTAGCCATAACTATTTCAATTAAATCTATTACCAATAAAATGGTAGGAGTTCTTAACAATGGTACAAAAATATCTTCAGAAGACTATAAAGAACTAAACCTAATTAAAAGGAAACCTAGAGAAACCAATTAGAGAGTATATTAAAAACTATACAACCTAAAAGGTAGTTACCCTAACCAAATCATAGAAGAAAAATCCTAAATTATTCAGAATTCCTATAACAAGAATAACATCTATGAATAGAACATAGATGGAAAATCTAAATATGAAATCCTTAATACCTTTTAGCAAATTACTATAATAAGTATAACCTCCTAATTGACCCATAACTGTGATGATACAATAGTACTTCACTACCTAGTTGTACGGTTTACCAGTCAACTTAAAGGATGGTACGATAAATACCTTATAGAAATTGAAAAAACCCAAATAGTAGAAGCTATCAAACATAACTCAGAAAGGTACATAATCTCAAGAGTTAATGTTCAACCGATCCTAGATGTTGTAAATACCTTGATTTACACTATCACCAAACACTTCATAGGAGATCTTAATGTAAGGAAAGGCAAATCTATTGAACTATTGTCATACCTTAAATGTAAACCTCTCTCTGACTTTAGATGGTATAATGATATCATTTTTAGTAGAATCTATTCTAGATTAAATACTAACCAAACTTTTTAGAAGGAAAAGTTCCTTGTCGATCCTTCTAGATCCTTAAGTAAGAAAATAAGAGAGAAAATTAGAAACTAATTTTCATAAGCAGCTTACTTATGGAAAATTAGTGAGTTAGGTTCAAAAAGTTGCCTTCAAAATCTACTAAGACGATAAAATTCAAAAGCAATTAACTAAAGAAAAATCCTAAAATTGGAGAGAGTTAGAAACTTTTTGCAAACAGTTTGGTTTTATCAATCAAAATCCTTCAAACCTAAACATAAATAGAGAGCTAGACAATAACTTCTAAAACTAAAGCCTCAACCTCAATCTTAATCAAAATCTACAAAATATCAAAAGAGGAAATCTAAGTTCAAATATACTCCACCTTCTTATTAAACATAAGATATTAGGCCAATGTCCCATTGGTGTAATATACCTAGGCACATAGCCAAATACTGCAAATTGAATAGGAGGATCAAATAATTGGAGTTTGATGAATCCATCTTGAACCAAATAATTAACCCTTCTTGTTGAGAAATCTTTTCGATTAAAAAGGGAATTAGTAAAAGAGGAAGAAGATCAAGTCTAGCAAATGTCTCAACTGCTTAAAGATGATGAAATATCCTTAGAAGAATTACTTTTTGAGCAACAAGTAAATATGTTAAATACGAAGCAAAATTTTCTTCTTAACATTATTAATGATTATTCGGATAACAAAAAGAAGCAATAATATCTTTGAAAACTTAAATAAAATTTAGATAAACCTTTAAATTCAAAAGGTTTTTCTCAAACAAATACTTAGAATTTCAAATATATTTTGGAAAGATTTAAATTAAAATAAAGTAAGTATGTTACATTATAGGATTTACAATATGAGATAAATCTTCTTAAAGTAAAGGTAAAAAAGCTTGAAGAAATTTAACAACTCTAAGGTGCAATTTTATCTAAACTACAAAACTCTCCTTAAAGAAAGAAGAAGATTAAAATCAATAGGGATGAAGAAAATGATTTCTTAGGATTTATTTCTAAGGTCTCAATTTCAAAATATTACATTCCAATAAAAAAGATCAAGAACAATTAGGAATTAAAAATAGTTGCTTTATTTGATATAGGGGTGAATATCAATTATGTCGAAGAAAGCCTAGTTCTAATTAAGTTTTTTCAAGAAAACTAAAGCCAGAATTAAATCTACCAATGGATCCCCACTTGAGATTAATTTTAAACTTTTTAATGTAAAGATTGTTAATTTTTCATATCGAACAAATCAAAGTTTTTTACTTATTAAACATTTATCTAACAAAGTTATTTTGGGAACTCCTCTTATTCGAACCTTAACTCCTTATAAGGTTTTATATAAAGGGATTACCATTAAAGTTCTTGGAGAGAAAATTACCTTCTAATTTATCAAAAAATCTAAAAAGATTAATGTGATAGATTATAAAGAAGCTCAAATTAACTATCTTTCTAAAAAAGTATTTTACAAAAGGATAAACTAACAATTGGCAAGTCCAATTGTTTGGGCAAAGATCAAATCTTTGGAAAAAGGATTGTTAGCAACATTTGTGCTAACTTTTCAAATGCTTTCTTTCTGAAATAAAAAGCAACATATGGTAAAATTACCATATGAAAATAATTTTTCTAAAAGAAAATTTCCAACCAAGGTAAGGCCAATTCAAAAGAATCAAGAATTTCTGGAATATTGTCAAAAAGAAATAAATGATCTTTTAAAGAAAGGGATAATTAGATAGCCAAAAAGTCCTTGGTCATGTGCAGCATTCTATATCAATAAGAGTGCTAAAATTGAATAAGGCACACAAGGCTTGTGATTAATTACAAACTTCTTAACACTACACTCTAATAGATTCAATATCCAATCCTCAACAAAATGGATTTCTTAAATTGACTTTATTCAACATAAATATTTTCAAAATTTAATATGAAATCTAGCTTATAGCAAATTTAGATAAAACTTAAGGATAGATATAAAATAACATTTACAGTACCTTGTGGTTAATATAAATAGAATGTAATTTCATTTTGCCTAAAAAATGCACCTTTAGAATTTCAAACAAGTATAAATGATATTTATAATCTATTTTCTAAATTCATTATTATTTATATTGATGATATTATGGTGTTTTTAGAAAATATCGATTAACACTTTAAACATCCAAATATTTTTCTTGATATTGTTAAAAGGAATGATTTAGCCATTTCAAAAACTAAATACTCTTTTTTTCAAACTAGAATTTTTTTTCTTAATCATTATATTTAGAATTTGTTTTCTTGATCATTATATTTATTAAAGAACTATAACTCCAATCAAAAAGTCAATTGAATTTGCTAATAAATTTCCTGACTAACTTATTGAGAAAACTTAACTTCAAATATTTTTAGGATATTTAAATTATATCTCAAATTTCTTCCTAAATCTTTTAAATCTTTAAAACCATTGCATGAACATCTTAAAAAGAATCCCTTTCTTTAATTATTGTTCAAATAAAAATCATTAGGCAAGTCAAGTCTCAAGTCAAAAGTGTCCTTTGTCTACATATTTCAAATTCAAATGCATCCAAAATTATTGAAATTGATGTCTCTGATCTAGGATATAGAGGTATCCTAAAATAAGTTTTAAATAGCAAAGAGCATGTAGTTGTATTTACATCAAAATATTGGAATTTTGCATAGCAAAATTATTTCACTCCAAAAAAGGAACTTTTAACAATTGTTTTATGTGTTCAAATATTCTGATATAAACTTTTAAACCAAAAATTTCTTATTAGAGTTTATTGTAACTCCACTAGATTTATTTTGGAAAAGAATGCCAAAAATATTACATCAAAATAGATTTTTGCTAGATGGCAAGGCATTTTAAGTATTTTTTATTTTAAAATTGAGAATTTAAAAGGTTCTTCAAACTCTCTTTCAAATTTTCCAACTAGAGAATTTTTACAAGGAACTTAAAGTTGATGCCTCCAAAAAAAAAAAGAATTCAGAAAAACCTAATGATGAAGAATCCTAAACTTCTGAAGGAAAGTAAGTAGTCACTTTCTCCTAAACTAAACCTAAAATTGAAGTAGAAGATTATCCATTCCCAATAGAAACTATCTTAGCTTTAGCTTCCTAACTCCCTAACTTGAAAGGTCGTACTTGGGCTGATATAGCTAATGAAGAAGATCAACAAAAACTAAAGCTCAAACTAAATTTAATCCTTTAACTTCCAAGACTAAACCCTCAAATTCTTTGGACCTTTCCTAATTATTGGCTAAAAATCTAGAAAATCAATCCATAACCATAAGTTTAGCTCAACTCTAGAAAACTATTGCTCAAATCCCAAAATAAAAATCTAAACTTATCAAAATTAGTACCTCATCTAAGGTCATTACAATAACAGATCCTAAGCTTGCTAAAATGGTTACCAAATACCATAAAAAGCCAAATCTTCAAAACATTCTCCAAGTTGAACCAAAAATTTAGAGAGAAACAAAAGATTTAAAATTTGATTTTATCAAAAGTTTTCTAAAAGGTTGGCATTTTATTCCAAAATTGCTAACTAGAACTCAAGATTTTTATGAGTTAATTTTGTCTCACTCAAGGTCAATTGCCTTTGATCACAATATTGACAAAAATGATCCTTAATTAATAACTCATTCAACTTTCAAAATTTAAAAAATCTTAACTCTATCTGATTGGGGACAAAATCCTTATCAGATGAAGAAATTCGAAAATTGTCACAATGTTTCAAAATTTCCAATTAGGTATTCATACTAACTATCAAAAGGCATAATATAATGCTATATTTTTTCAAAATAAAAACTTAAGACATTCCTAATTCATTTATTTTATTCAGGATGTTAAATGTTATTTCCCTTTATTGTTTTTAAACTAGTGAAATATTTTTAAGCCAGTTCCTAAAATGTTTCCAGAAAATATTAAAAAAAGGCTAGGATATGTTTTAGGCTCACTTTAATAATGAAAATTTCAAGAAACTCCTAATGCTTTTCCAATTCTTTTCAAAAGTTGGTCTCCTATAGGCAATGGTATAAGAATATAACTTTTAACTATAACTACTTGTCTAGTTTTACAAAGGCAAGTTTCGGTAAAATGGTAGGCAAACTATAAACAAGCTTATAAAGCGTAAAAGGAAGAAATTATGGAATGCTTCAAAAATAGACCCTATTTCCATAAAAATATTAAGGATAAGCAATTCTTTCAAACTAAATCTTTAGTAGCTGCTAGTCTCACTGCTATTTCAACTAAACAAGAATATATTGCTAATTTGAAATGTATTCTTAATCAACTATCCAAGGAAGCAGATGATGCAGAATCCAAAAATTCTAATGCTTTTGAGGATTTTGTCCAATCAAATGAAGATGACTTTTGTTGTATTGATAAGAAGGAAGACTAAAACCATTATAGCAAATTCAAATTCAATACTTTAGAAATGAAGAAAATTTAGTTGCTAACACAAAAAGATAAATTCCTTGGGGCAAATTCCTAGCAGGTCACCTCCACTCAAAATAAAGGATAAAAAGTAATAGATTCTTTGATAAGAATATTACTGTAGCTCTACTTTTCTAACTTAAAATTTAAACAAAGTGGCAATAGCCTTACTTTTTTGTCTCAAATTTCAAATGCAATAATGATAGAATGTTTTTTTTATTTAAATTTCAAATATAATAATGATAGAGTGTCGGTAGTTGTACTTTTCTGACTTAAATGTAATAATAAGGTACCAGTGAACTATCTAAAAATTTTGTAATAGTCTCTAAAACTGCTTATAAAAAGAGCCAACTCCTCATTCAAGACTTAAGTTTTTAGAATACTTTAGACACCTCCTCTAAAAGTTTAAGTTATCTTGTAAGTCTTCAACTTCTTTAATAAAACTTATTTTTTTTGTATATAATTGTGCATATTTGCATGCAATTTTACATCTTATAACAATCTGTTTGTGATTCTTATATATATATATATATATATATATATATATATATATATATATATATAAAAGACTGAAATTGAAATTACTTACTTATTTTATATTATATGGAGACTATGTGAGTATATACCAAAAATAATTACTTATTGTACATTAAAGTTGAAAAAGAATGAAATAAAATCATTTTGTCACTTTCTTTTTATAATTTTACTTGATTTTTAACTAAGCTCTTATAATATAAAATTCAAATATTATAATTCTTGTATTTATTTGTCATTTTTAATTAAATATCAGTTTCCATCATTTTCTTGCCAATAACAAGTACACATGGACATTTTTCGCTCACATGATTCAACGGTTGTTAATACAAAATTTCCCCATATTTGCCGGCTCGTTCACGATACAATTGCAATCGATATTATATTAGGTATCCTACCTTTTTATTATATTTAGAATTTGAATATTAAATTTTACATATTTATATTAAGTGAATTAATATTATGATTATTAAAAATACTTTCATATCAATTTCATATTTGTTTTCACTTAGCAGTAAATAACAATTAATATTACATTAAATGACTTATTTTTTGTCACATTTGAAGTTCAAGCTCAAAATTTTTTGTATATATTAACTGAATTATTATTTTTACTGTTAAAAAATCTTTCATACTAATTTTATTTATATTTAAAAATAAAATAATTTAGAAAAAAATATGATACTATAGAATCATTTTTTAATACATTGAACGGCTAAAACTTATGGCGTTTGGCATATTTCATTTTAGAGTTACTTCATTTTTAGTGAAAATTGATGAATTATACATTTCTCTTTCATGAAAATTCTTAACAAATTATTGTCCAAACGTGCTGTCAATTACAAACCAATTCAACAAGAAAATGATAAAACCTATTCAATTAAAAATAAAATATACAACAAAAATGTAAATTCAACTCAAAATTTTAAGCTTTTTAAAATATGAACACTTAATTCATAACTAAGTGAAAACATAAGAAGATGCTAAATAATTTAATAATATAAACAACAATCTCCATACAAAAGGGTAATCCAATCATAAAGTACCCGATCTTAAGTCTGCGTATCATTACCAGAATAGAACTTGTAGTACTTGGCATCGTTAACGATCGACCACATTCCTCCGATAGGTGCCACGAGTATCAAACAAACGGTTAAAACAATGCAGCTCTGGAATCATTGGTGTCAACGTTAGACTTTTCTTCAAATCAAACCATTATTTTATGTTTAATTTTGATCCATTGTTATTATAAAATGAATTTAAATTTAATTCATTTTTTTAAATTTTTTTATATTATCAGTAAATAAGAAATAATACATTATTAAAAAATTAGGAAAAATACTTTCTTTGATTTTGAGGAAAAAATACTTTCTTTGATTTTGAGATAGTCAAATTTTATCCCTTTTAATTTTAAAAAATTAAAAATTACCCCTTCGAATTTATAACTTTGAATTAATGCTTATTTTTTATTTAATTAACTATTTTATCAAATTATGTGAATTTTGCATTAACTTTTTGAACAAAAATAACAAAATTATAGTATATTCATTTATTTTGTCATTCTTTCACATAATTTTGCAAGTTATTCACAAGTACTTAATTAATTTAAAATTTAATATATAATTTAATTTTTATTAATTATATAATATAAAAATTATGTACAAAAAATAATAAAATAAATTAACATACTATAATATTGTGTTTTATATTTAAGAACTACATAAAAAATGTAATTTGATTAAATAGTTAGGTGAACGATGAGTGTTATTTTCAAATTTTATAAAATTTAAATGAGTGATTTTCATATGTATAAATTTTATGGGTAAAATTTAATTATCCTAGAGTTAAAAAGTGCATTTTATATTTTTCCAAAAAAACTGTAAATAATAAGAGGGTTTAAACAATTTTAAGGATGAAAGCAATAAATAAATAGATGATAGTATAAATTTTATCTACACTAAAGTAAATTAAATTTAATTCCTTATAAATTTTTTAAACTATCACTAGTTAATAGAATACACAATTAAAAGGTGATAGTTAAATGTTTTAATAATTTTTTGAATTTAATTTTAATATACTGTCAACTATTTATGCATTGACATATCAATAAAAAATTTTAAAACTTTAAGACTATTAATAAATTTTAATTACTATTTCTTTTTTTAATATCATATTATCTTTTTGTTTGTCGATTGTAGAAAAAGTTATGTAATAATATTCAAGTATCAAAGTTAAACTCTATTTAATATATATATATATATATATATATATATATATATATATATATATGATCATATGCAAATGAATAATAATATAAAATTAATTTATGTTGTTCGTGGATCAAAATTAAACCCTTTAACGAGTGATAACCGAAAGAAGAACATATTTTTGCATACCCAATTACACCACCAAGAGAAGCTGAATCTCTTTGGTTTGTAGATCTTAAGCCATATGATGCACGGAAGCTGAAAATTTTTCATCAGAAAATTATTAACTGTTACAGTTTTAATCATAAGGAAATCAATAGATCAGACTTAATTAGCAAATCAAATTTTGACTTACAAAGTATGTCGTTGGAGCAAAAGCAAATCCCCCAAAAAATCCGAGTAGACCATCAAAGAAGGGGAATGTAATGGCCATGAACAATGTGAATGCTGCAATAATAATAGAGGCATCAAATTAAATTAATGATGTATCCTTTCTTCCAATTATGGCAGTGGGCAAGCCACTTAGTCTCCACTTGTTCTTGGCGGAAAACAAAAATATAATTATAAATTATTAAAATATAATAACTTTATTAGAAGATAACTACCTTTTTTTAAGAATAAGTTATTTTTATTGTTATTATAATTTTAGTAATTAATTTTTTTAATGGGAAGATATAAACATATAATACTTCTTCATTTATAAATAAAAAAATAAAACTTTCTAACAAAAAATATTTTCTAAAAAAATAAATGGAGCCTTAACAAACATGCAATTTCTTAAAATTCAAACCTAAAACGTTGAGAGAAATTTTTTTCAAAACATGTATCATTAAAAATACTAATAACATGTCATTAATTTATTTATTATTTATTGATGATGTAATTTTATATTAAGAGCGGATGAAATTTAATCTCAAGTTTTTTGGCCACGCATATCAGCATACTTACCAACATATAGATTGCGGACAAAGAAACGAAGTATTCTAGTCGGTTGGAAATTCAGTTTCCTCACAAGCAGAGTTTCAATCATATCAAACACTGGCATTGCAAAAACCTATTTCCACAAACAAGAAAATCAATTTCATTAGTTCCATTTTCCTACAATCTTTTTGAATCGAATATTTTTCCCACTGAGGAAAAGGAATCCTACCTGGTAGCTTCCGATGAGATGAATGACAACAAACAAGTTAGCCATTGCAATGAGCCAGTCAGGTTTCTTGAACGAGAAGAGGATGTTTGGTTTAACCTCGTTGCCAAACACCCAGTAGCCGATGATAGCCACGGGAAAGTAGCAGAGAGCCACCGTGATATAGGCAACCTTGACCCCCCTCCACATAGGGCCTTTGGCTGGCCTCTCTTGCGTTGAAGGGATTGTTGCTTGGATTTCGAGCACCACATTGTGGCCGGCGTAGGCAAACGCCACCGTTCCAAGGGCTTGGAAGAACCTGAATACTGCTTTTGGTCTGCTTTCAGAAGATTTGTAGTCATAGTCTACATCGTTCACGACGTCCTTGTTTATGAGGGAAGCTATCCAACCAATTGTAGAGTAGCTTCGTAGAAGGGACAATGCATGCAACATCAAAGTCAGTCCAATTTCAGCAATGTCACACACTCATATTAGGACATGTCAGGACACGTTTCAGTTTGAGGACACAGATTCAAATTGAAGTATACATGTCAAACGATATTCTCAAATTGAAATGTGTCTTAACGTGGCCAATATGAATTTAAAATGTTTTTTTCACTCAATATATAGAGAGCATAATATTAGTATTAATTATCATTTTTATTGATAATTGTTAAAGATACATCAACATTAAAAAAATGCTATACATGTAAATTATATTTATTAGATTGAATTTTATAAATTTACCATACTATCTTATATTTAATAATAGCATTTAATTTTTATTTGAAATTCAATTTCGAATTTTATTTTCAATGCATATAATATTAGTCTATCAACAAAAATAAAATATGCGATTAATGTAAGATAAAATAATAACAGATTATGTATTGCAAAGCAAAGCATAACAACAATAGTCCAATTGAGGATTGCAATTTTGAATTTTGGTATTAATTCTCATTAAAGCTCGCAACATTGTAGATTGATGGATGTTATTGAAACATTCAAATTTGACTTCACATTTTGAGAGGAACCTATACAATTATATAAAGTGAAGCTTTAATAGTTGATTTCCCTATGCAATTTTTTTTTCAAAGTATTCTATCTAATCTTGTTTGGGATTTATAAATAGTTCTCATTGCAATTCTATTTCATGTGTTTTCATGTAAATTTCTATATTCTTACCTTATAGTTTCCAAGTTTGCACTTAAGTCCTTCAATTTTTAAATTATAGCAATGAAGTTCCATTTTCATAAAGCTCACATGGTGGAACTATTGTCATGGGGCGGATGATGCTGGCCCAAGAGAGACCCAAATGCAAAGATAAGTTTTTGTGTGCACCTATGCATCATTAACATGAGAGACAAACATCACATTTGGAGAATCATATATACAAGGCTCATATTTAATATTGTCTCTATCTTTTTAAATTTATATCCAAATAGATCCATACAAAAATTTATTTGAAAATATCAAACTGTGTATGTTACTCATTCTATTTAGATGATAACCCGAGGAATTAAATTGTTACGAACTTATAATTTCAAAGAATTGTAAGATTTAGATGCAATAGTTGAAAGGATATTTTATTGTACCTTTAGAAAATTGATGCTATTAATACCCACAAACCTAGATCTTCTATTTAGGATGGATCCAACCATTATAATTTGGAGCACACCAAATAAAAGATTCAAATGGGAGGGTGTCAATGGTATCAAAAAATAATATTAGTAAAGTATATGCCTAATTAAACACATAGGGATTAAAAATAAAACATTTTATGGAAATGTAACGTTCATACCTAATGGACATAACAGCTGCAGCACATGAAACAGCAGAAATGGAGTTGAAGGTAGGAAGGTGAGACAACACAAAGTGAACAGAGGCAAAGATCATAATGAAAAAGTACAATTTCATCTCCTTGTCCTTATTTCTGTCCTTGCATTCACCACCGCACACTATAATATCATGGAATCTCTTCAGGGATTGCCCTCCGGTGACCATATACACAATGTCCACACCAACTTCAACTATGAGTTGCTGAGGCACCACAATGAAGAGACCAAGCTTTTCACCAAATGCATATTGCCCTAATTCATGGTATCTATCAAAACGCCTTCCCTCTATTTCATGCATCTCGACCATTTGCCACAGTGTGTAGAATGTAATCATCCATGAAAGAGCAAGTGCAGTCACACCGGGACCCCTATGTATGCATTGCATATACACAACCTTAGTGTTAATAATAACTGGTTTGATTTGTTGAATTTGTTGTGTTATGGATATATATATACATATATATATATAATATTATATATGATATGATTGGAGCAATTTTATTTAATTTTTGTCACCAAGAAACTTAGTCATTCATAAAAAATAGGTTTTTACAAATATGACTCAATCTTAAATCCAAAAAATATTATTCTTTATTTTAGAATACTCTCATTTGATCGGTACTTTTTCTAAATCAACAATGAATTAAACCGGTGGACTCAATTTGTTGCCCTATGAATGAGTCTGATTCTAAGCACGATAATAACAAGGTAGATATAACTTCTTCTTTTTTTTTTTTTGAATGGTGAGTTCCGATTAGACAAGTTACTATAATAAGGGGAGAAGGAAAAATATAAGATACTATCTTTGATAAATTTTAATTGTGGATTTGAATTTAGAAAATAATATTTATTGAGAAAATAAAATTTTATTAATATTATAATTTTTGAAATGCTTTTACCGCTTGACATCTCAATAAAAAAAAGGGAAAGTATGCACGTCCGATTCAAAAAGTCCATCGATAATCCCTAAATACCAAAATGCCCTTGTATACTTTTGGAAGTCTTGCTAATTGCTGTGAAGGCCGTACAATTGTGAGACTGACACTTGAATAGTAGAGTGCAGTGATTGGTGAGGAAATTTTCAATTGTGGACAATGATGGATCAGATTCGAGTCAGGGGTAAAGTCGAAAGAGCCAAATAGACTTAAAAATGGGAGACACAACCGTTTTACCAAAATAGTTCGCTTAAAAAAGACAAAGATTAAAAAGATTAAATTTTATTAATTTCACTTTAATTAGAAATTTGTATTAATTTAATTAAATTTTTCATATAATAATTTAATATTTTATTTCACATATAAAAAGATTAAAAATTAAAATTTTTAATTTCATAAAAATTAAATTAAAATAAATTTTTAATCAGAAATAATCTTAATAAAAATTCAATCGTATCAATAATAAAAATAGATTTTTAATCAAAAATAAAATTTAAAGTGCACACCTTTGAATCTTTTTTCCACGTTATTGCTACAGTTTTAATAAAATAAAACAAAATTTTCGGGATCCAGACCCCACGTGGATGAGGTGGTAAGTTAAGAAAGAGAAGAGGTAGGAAAAAATAAAAGAGGGAAAGATTCTTTGAAAAAAAAGAAAAAAGAAAAAAATCACTAAGATGGACCAGTACAACAACGGGGAGAATTTTTTTCTCATTCTGTAGAAAATTAGGGCAGAGATACGGGTTTCAAAAGTGTAAGTGAAACTCCACGCCTTTAAATTTGTATCTTTCCTGATAGAGCAAAAATCTTTAATTATTTGGGAAGAATATTATAATAATTGTTTATTCATTAAATAAATTAGAATCCTTATAAAAACAAACAAGAGTGAAATTTATGGTCTTCGAAGAGAAAAAAATATAAAACATTAAAATTGTAAAAAATGAGATAGGAAAAAAAATGGTTTCAAAACACATCATTTTGATCAAAACATGGGGGACAAGGAGGCAACATCCTCAGACCATTATTTTAAGGGGAAGAAACCGAGGGTGGGCGGAAGGATTCAGCCCCCTCAAGCTGTTATTTTCCTTGATACGGTACGCAGACGATAGAGATTGATTATCTTTCCCTCAGACACTAAAGACATGGTGTTCTAAATAAATAGTATGAATTCTTCTTCTGGTATTAAAAACCATGACCTTTTAAACAGTCTCCGATTATTTCTTTGAATTTAAAAGTAATCTCATATGAAATAAATCTTCTAATACAATAAAATTGGCATCATATAATAGAATTAATAAAAAATGACAAAAAAAAAACTTCAAAAATAAAAGGACCCCTTTGTAAAAAAAGCAGTAAATTAGAGGTTGAAAGTTGAGACATATATAAATACCATCCCAGCTCAGACATGGCGAAAGGGAGACCCAGCACACCAGCTCCAACAATGGCAGTAATATTGTGAAATGCTGAATAATACCATTTTGCATTCCTTGAAGATGTAACTGGCAGCCAATCATCTATTGCCTTCTGCTTCTCTTCTTCAGCCTATCATTTTAACATCAAACACCACAAAAATTACGCAATATAAATATTTACAAAATTAATATTTTGCCATCAACGCAATTCTAATACTGTGGACAATAATTTCTTGCAACTTTGCAGCACAATAATTATATTTTTTATTATTTTCCTGTTATTTTATTAATTACAGTTTGTGACTGCAATTTAGAACTCTAAATTCATATTAATTGAAAATAAAGTTCTGCAAGAAGAATTTTCTTGAAAGTCAAGTGGAAATAACTGGAAAAGAACAACGATAAAAGAAAAAAAAAACTACTTTATATATTCAAATTTCCAAGGACAAACTATGATTTAAATGTTTATGAGAATTGGGGCAAATAGACCAACTTACAGTAATTTCAAGATAATTAAACTTGTGAGAAACTGGTAATTCAGTTCCCATAGTTGCAGAGATATTTGCAGACGAAGAAGAAACCCAGAAGAGAAGTTGGCTTATTAGTACGAACTACGAAGCGAGTTGGCTCTGAGTTTTAAGATCCAACGTGTCTTGGTATTAGAAAAAAGAAAGTCTTCTGCGATGCCTAAGAATTATATTCATAAAAAAGTGAAAATTAAAATTGATAACCAATTATTGAAGTTTAAGCACTCAGACAGACTAAACTATGGTTTTAAAAATTAGGAGATGTGATATTTGTTTTGTCTACTTGCATTAAAATATGCTTGTTTGATTTTACAAGTAAAAGGACGTGGTAAGGAGCTGAATGTCAGTTGTTGACTTTAACATATGCTTTCTCGTTTGAAAGAGACTTTTCTGGAACTCACTTCGATAGAAAGCTATGCTGTTGGAATCAAATTTTCTAGATTTAATTCAATAGAAAATGATGTTTTGTTAATTTGAAATTAGCTTTTTTATCAACATTTTCAATATGCAGTGACGCTTGACCTGCGTTACTTTTGAAAATTTTCTCATCTTAATATCTTAAGTTAAGTATTTTGAATAACTTGTCACTTTATCATCACAAAACAATAGGTTTTTTAAAATTCAATTTAAAAGAATATTTGAAAAAAAAAAGTCACAAATAAGAATTTCGATTGATTTATGATTGAATTCTTTTGCTTGAAAATATTAAAAATGGATAGAATTTTTTTTAGGCTTTGTTTGGTTGTAGGAAGCAATAAAAGAGAAAGAAAATAGAAGAGAAGAAAGAAAAGAGGAAAAAAATTATTTTCTTTAAGTGTGTTTGATTAATTTGAAAATAGTTTTTTATCAATATTTTCAATATGTAATGACACTTGACCTGATGTTACTTTTAAAATTTTTCTCATCTTAATATCTTAAGTTAAGATAGTGTGTATTTTGAATAACTTGTCACTTTATCATCACAAAAAAATGGGTTTTTTAAAATTCAATTTAATAGAAAATTTAGGGAAAAAAGTCACAAATAAGAATTTTGATTGGTTTATAATTGAATTCTTTTGCTTGAAAATATAAAAAATGCAAAGAATTCATTTCGGCTTTGTTTGTTGTAGGAGACAATAGAAGAGAAAGAAAATGGAAGAAAAAGAAAAAAGAAAAGATAGAAAAAAGGAGAGAAATTAAAAGAGAAAGAAACTGGGAGAGAAGTGGTGTAATGTTGTTTGGATGAAGATAAAATTGGTAAGAAATAAAATTTATTATAGTAAAATGACCACAATATTCCCATTACATAAAATAAAAAATTATTTATATTATCAATACGTCAAACTCATTCAATAAAATGAGTTTGTAATATTTTTTTTATTTGAATATAGTAAAATGGATAATACTATGACATTCCATTTTTTCTTTTTTCTTTTTTCTTTTTTTGAAGTGATTCCTCTCTCTCCACAATTCAACCAAACTCTCCTTTACTCTATAAACTGGTCATTCATCTATCCAAGTGGAGCGATAAAGACTAACAATGCAAAGCAAAATTAGGAAGTTATTCATAATCTAAAATGCTTAAACAATCTTAACTGTTAATGAAGTATAGTTCAATAACTCATCTCAAAAGGAGCTAAGCTAGATTCTTCATTCAAATTGAAGGTTGAAATGCCAAATATCAATCTAAATAAAGGCTAAGCAGCATAATAACCGGCCAATAGTCCCAACATGTAATTAAAGTAATTCCACCTTAAAAAAAACCTTAGCCCTTGTGCATTGTATTTGATTAGCCACATTTGATATAAGCATAGACCCTCCAAAACCAAATTAGATATGGTGATTACAAAAGTATTAATTGCATTAGGTGTATAAGACCCAAAAGCACTATATACTTTTCTAGCCTATATACTTTTTGCTACTAGCTAACAAAACTAACTCAATGGTTTCAAAGCCATGTTTACTCCCTCAGCACAAACTGATAAGTGCACAAATACACCTAAATTCTACGTGTTTCATCCACTTATTTACTTAGTATTTTATGCAAATTTATTGAAAAGGACACTTAGATGCTTTATATTTTGTTTTCAGGTCATGAAATGACACATATGAGCATTAGAAAAGAATCCAGAGGCAAAACCATTCAAATCATGAAGCATTGAAGCAAGATTGTTCACTCAGCAAAGAATACGAGCCGTGTTTAACCCCGTGTTCATAGCCGTGTTTCATTCTGGACAAGCTTCGAGACTTCACTGAGTCATCCAGAGAAGAACACGGGTGTGAACACAGGGCCGTGTCACACCTCGTGTATCTTTCTACCATTCTCTTCTGAAGAACACGAGGGGGTGTCACACCCCGTGTAATATGCTGATCAGTCTTCGTTGAAGAACACAGGGGTAGAACATGGGCCGTGTACTACCCCGTGTACAATACTGCTTGACAATTCATAGGAGAACACAGGGCGTGTCACACAACGTGTTTCTTGCTGCTCAAACTTTCGCTGAGAAACACAGGGTACAACATGGGCCGTGTTGAACTCCGTGTACATAAAAAATATAAGTTTTGTGTGAGATCTTGCAGAGGAAGGGGGAGAAACTGAGAATTAACAAGGAGAGCTGCTGGGAGAAGCCCTAGGAGAGACCCAAACTCACCAAAGGCATCATCTAGCGTAGGATTCAAGAAAGAAATTGAAGAATCAAGCAAGAAATTTGTAGATCTTCATGGACTGTTTGACTTCCTTCTCTATTTTCTTGTTTTCTTCTGATCTTGTAATGTTCTCACACTAAACCTTTGTGCTTAGCTTAGGTGAACTTGTTCATGGAGTTATGGAACTAAATTTTATATAATCTAGCTTGATTTACTATTGAATTATGATTTGATTTTGCTGTTTTGTCTGGAATAAGCTAATATATCCAGAATATTGGATTTGTGTTTTGGATTAATTGATTCTAGGTTGAAATGACTAATTAATTAATCGGATCTTGCATGATCATTAGGAATATCAATTAGACTTAGAAATTAAGCTAATTGTATTCTTTTGCACAGGATGAAATGTCCAAGAATGGATTCTAAGCAAGTTAATGCAACCTAGATGAGTGATTACTAGAGTAATTATGAGCACTTAATCTTTAGTTAGTAGCTAGTAGCTTTGCAATGAGGTATAGCTTAATTTTGGTAATCCAGCAATCATAATTAACAGCAAACCAAGTTAGAAAAGTAAATTCATTCCATAATGAAGTGTACAAGGGATCCTTAAGCTAAGTACGCTTTTATTCCATTGAATCAGACCTTATTTTGATAGCTAAGCTCTGTTTTTACAACTTATTCTTGATTCACACTATCAATTGATCTGCCTAGATAATTTTACTTGAGATTAGTTAGTACTCAACCTACAATCCCTGTGGAGAACGATAATCTTTTATACTATAACTCGACTTAAACCGTGCATTTGCGAAATTTGGAGGTCAAGTTTTTTGGCGCCGTTGCCGGGGATTGTATCCAGTTGATATTAATAACAAGTTTTTAAGTGAATTAGACTAGGCAATTCTTTTTCCTTTACTTCATAATTCATCTTGTTTTAATTTTTCTTACTTTTTTTTATACAACATTTCTTTCTCACCTTGTTCTGTTTTAGTGCTACTTAATCATTTTGCAGAAAATCTATTATATGCGAAGAAGAAATCTAGACGGAATTCTTGACTTAGATCCAGAAATTGAAAGAACTTTGCATAGGAGAAGAAGAGAGCAAACATCAGTTCACATCCAAGAAGAAATCCATATTGAACCAGTAATTCAAGACATGGATAATAGATCACTTCGAGAGTTTGCAGCACCCGATGCCACTGGTCTTCAATCCAGCATACGAAGGCCCTGCTGTTGAGGCAAACAACTTTGAATTGAAGCCAGCCTTGTTGTCTATGGTGTAGCAAAACCAATTCGGTGGATTGCCAATGGAGGACCCCAACCTCCACATCCAGATTTTCCTTGAATACTTGTGATACAATAAAGATCAATGGTGTACAAGCAGAATGCCATCAAGCTTTGACTCTTCTCTTTCTCTTTAAGGGATAGAGTTAGAGCTTGGTTACATTCTTTACCAGATGGATCAATTACCACATGGGAAGAGCTACTGAGGGCTTTCCTATCAAGATACTTTCCTCCAAGCAAGACTGCGCAATTGAGGAACGAAATTACTACATTTTCTCAAAGGGAAGGAGAATCCCTGTTCGATGCTTAGGATAGATACAAAGAGCTATTAAGGTTGTGTCCACATCACGGATTAGAAAAATGGCTTGTCCTTCACACCTTCTACAATGGTCTGAATTACATCACTAGACTTACTGTAGATGCTGCTGCTGGAGGTGCTCTGATGAATAAAAGACTAGATGAAGCTTATGAGCTGATTGAAGACATGGCTTTGAACCATTATCAATGGTCAAATGAGAGGGGACCATCAAGGAAAGCAGCAGGGAAGTATGAATTAGATGCCTTTAGTCATTTATCTGCTAAAGTAGATGCATTAGGAAGTTTAGGTAGTAAGGTAGATGCTCTAATGGCTAAATTTGATAAATTTCATGTTAACAGTGTAAATACAACAGGTGCTACTGACATTGCTTGTGAGATTTGTGGAATTACAAGGCATGTTGCAGCTGAATGCACCTTGGGCCAAGACTTTACTGAGCAAATGAATTATGTGAACAACAGTGGTTTTGGATAGAAAAATCAAAGTGAACCATTTGGAAACTCTTATAATCCATCATGGAGAAATCATCCAAATTTCTCCTACAAGCCCACCCAACCATACAACACACAAACCACCACCAATAGATCACCACCACCCGGTTTCTAAGGTCAACGATCATACAACCCACCAGCCCAACCATCCTCTACTGCAAAATTAGAAGGCCTCTTGGAGAAATTTCTTATTTCTCAAGAGAAGACCAATGAGGAATTTAGACAACATGGAAGACACATGGAAGATTCAATTAGGCAACTGTCTTCTAAGGTAGATTCTTTGGCCACTCATGGAAAGATGCTGGAAACTCAAATTGCCCAACAAGCTTCAGCATCTTCTTCAAGAGCTTTTGGCCAACTCCCTGCTCAACCGGAATCAAATCCAAGGGAGCATTGCAAGGCAATAACTCTTAGGAGTGGAAGATTATTGAATGATCCTATTGCCATTCAAGAAAGTGAAAAAGAGACAAGTGTGGAAGAAGAGCAAAAGGAGGGCAACAAGGCCTCAATTTCTAAGGAAGCTGAAGAGAAAGAAGGGGAACTACTAGACAAATCAAAATATATTCCTCCGGAACTGTACAAACCGCCTATCCCTTATCCTCAAAGATTGGCCAAGGCTAAACTGGATAAGCAGTTTGGAAAGTTCTTGGAAGTGCTGAAGAAATTGTACATCAATATTCCCTTCACTGATGCACTATCACAAATGCCTTCGTATGCTAAATTCTTGAAGGACATTCTCTCCAACAAGAGGAAGTTAGAGGAGCATGAAACTGTGGCTTTGACTGAGGAGTGTAGTGCCATTATCCAAAATAAACTACCTCCTAAGCTAAAGGATCCAGGAGGCTTCTCCATTCCTTGCGTGATAGGAAATGTCCCTATTGATCGGGCATTATGTGACTTGGGAGCGAGTGTGAGTCTCATGCCACTGTCGGTTGCTAAAAGATTAAACATAGAGGAGATGAAGCCCACCACGGTTTCACTTCAACTAGCCGATCGCTCAGTCAAATATCCAGTAGGTATTCTTGAGGATATACCTATCAAAGTGGGTAAGTTTTTTATACCTGTTGACTTTGTTGTCCTTGAGATGGAAGAGGATGCTCAAATCCCTATTATCTTAGGTAGACCATTTCTTGCCACTGCTGGAGCTTTAATTGATGTCAAACATGGAAAACTTTCATTATGTATTGGGGATGAAAAGGTTGAATTTAATTTGAATGACTCAATTAAGTTACCTTTTTGTAAAGCTTCAATATGCAGGATAGATGTGCTAGACAAAGTTGTAAAAGACAGCCCTCTAATGGGGAGCCTTCAAGATCCAATTGAAGCTTATCTAGTAAAAGATGAAATTGCTGAAAATGAGAAGGTTGCTGAATATGCAAAATTTTCAAAGGCAAGCCCACCACTTGATGGCAAGAGATTGAAGAATTATGTTGCTGGGCCACCAATAATGGAAGCACCAGATTAATAAAGAAACAGGGGTCGAGTTTATGACCTTAAACAAGCGCTTCTTGGGAGGCAACCCAAGCTTATTTTTCTGTTTTATTGCTTTTAATTCTTAGTTTTCCACTTTTCAATCTGAGTTTCTGAGTAATGGAGGCATTTAAGTCATTAAGTGTTGATGTAAGATGTTTCTTTTTGCATGTGGACTCTGTCTTTGAGGTAGATTAGGCATGAATGTATGTTTGTTGTTTGATTTCTTGCACAGAGGGCTAAAAACACAACCCAATAAGAAACACGGTGTACAACACGGGCCGTGTAGTATCCCATGTTCCTCGCTGTCTGGCCAATTTAAAAGAACTTCTGATTTTCATTGCGTTCCAGAGAGAAACACGGTGTTGAACATGGACCGTGTACAACCCCGTGTTCCTCACTGTCTGGTTCACATAAAAATTTTATGATTTTCTTGCACTCTTGATATTAATATCTGTAATAACTAATAGTCTATTTTTCTAAGTATTGTCTATTCTTTCTTCTAGATTCCAGCCTCCTCTCTCTCTCTCTCTCTCCCACTCTATCTCTACTTCTGGATCTCCCTGCGGTATACTAGGCCACCATACTCCACATGTCAGGGAAGTTTCAATTCCCCAACTGTTTTCTATCTCTTTTTCCATTTACTATTGTGTACATTGAGGACAATATCCAATTTTAAGTGTGGGGGAGCAGTGTTTTGCAATGCTTTGCACTTGAACTTGCTTGAATGATTTAGAGTACTGAAATTTGCTCCAATTTCAATGATATATAAAAAAAATGATGAAATGATGAAAATAAATAATAGTAATAATAATAATAATAAAATGTAAGGCAATTCATTGAATAAAGTGATTGATTCATGCCTTGCTTCTTTAATGAATATTTGGCAACTTGATAAGGAAAATTTAAAGCTTGAAGCTAAGAGCAATGAGCATAATTGACTCTTGTGAGATTTGAGCCTTTTGAGCTATTTTCTCATTACAAATTAAAGCTCATTTTTCTTCTTGAGGGATTATGTCATCACTCTTGTCTTTGTGCTCTAGAACTTGCATTTTCTCTTTTTGAGGCTACATTTTATGTATTTTGCATGTCAAATATGATGAGGCCATGTTTCTTTACCCTTCTTTTTATTTGTTTGGCCTATTTGAATCCTTTTCTTTAATTTTCCCTAAAACTTCCCTAGTTAGCCACTTTGAGCCTTGGACCCTCATTTCTAGCCTAGCCATACCATATTCATCCAAAGCCACTACCTAAGTGAACTTGAACCTTAGAGTTTGAGGGGACTTAGACACATTTTATAAGTTTGGCTATTTTTGAGGTCCTTACTTAGTGTTGCTAGTTGGATAAGTTGATGTATAACTTTGGTTGTTAAATAAAAAAAAAAGAAACAATCAAACAAATAATAATAAAAAAAAGAAGTAACAAATCACCATAAAAAAAATGGTGTCAATTAAATAATTTGGGAAGAAGAAAAGGAAGAAAAGCTTGTTATGAATGAATAAAAAAAAATGTTGTGTTTGCTGATTTTTTTGTATAAAAAAATGATGATGAATGAAATAATGAAAACCAAAAGGAGAAGAATGGAGGTTGAAGCAAAGGTGGAAGCAAGCTATCAAGCTGAGTAATGGAACTTGACAATGGTCAAATTTATGACCAATGTGTCTTTTTCCTTCAAACTCATGGTTCTATCACTTTTGACCCTTTTGTTGTTCCTTCCCCCTATCCTCACCCTTTTTCCTAATAAAGCCCTCTGATTTGCATGCATTTTACATTATAGTAGTGGAGATTAGAGTTTATGCAAGCATATGGTAGCATTAAGTCATGAGTTGATTGACTTGAGAGTATACACAAGCCTTGTTTTGAGAGTGAGAGTAAACACTTTACCTGTGAGGCTATTCTCTTTTGCTTCTATGCTAAGAATTGACTTGTTTAGTTGCCTTATTTTCATTTAGTTACTTGGCATGACTTGATCCTAATCTTTGATTTGTTGAATGATTGCCTGATTTAAAAAAAAAAAGAAGAAGAGGAAAAGAAGAAAAAGAAGTGAATAAAATTGGAGTAGATTTTCTTGTTCTTTTACTTCCTTGCTCGAGGACGAACAAGATTCAAGTGTGGGGGAATTGATAAGTGCACAAATACACCTAAATTTTATGTGTTTCATCCACTTATTTACTTAGTATTTTGTGCAAATTGATTGAAAAGGACACTTAGATGCTCTATATTTTGTTTTCAGGTCACGAAATGACACATATGAGCATTAGAAAAGAATCCAGAGGCAAAACCATTCAAATCATGAAGCATTGAAGCAAGATTGTTCACTCAGCAAAGAACACGGGCCGTGTTTAACCCCGTGTTCATGGTCGTGTTTCATTCTGGACAGCTTCGAGACTTCACTGAGTCATCCAGATAAGAACACGGGTGTGAACACGGGCCATGTCACACCCCGTGTATCTTTCTGCCATTCGCTTCTGAAGAACACGGGGGGTATCACACCCCGTGTAATATGCTGATCAGTCTTCGTTGAAGAACACGGAGTAGAACATGGGCCGTGTACTACCCCGTGTACAATACTTGCTTGACAATTCGTAGGAGAACACGGGGCGTGTCACACAACGTGTTTCTTGCTGCTCAAACTTTCGCTGAGAAACACGGGGTACAACACAGGCCGTGTTGAACCCCGTGTACATAAAAAATATAAGTTTTGCACGAGATCTTGCAGAGGAAGGGGGAGAAACTGAGAATTAACAAGGAGAGCTGCTAGGAGAAGCCCTAGGAGAGACCTAAACTCACCAAAGGCATCATCTAGCGTGGATTCAAGAAAGAAATTGAAGAATCAAGCAAGAAATTTGTAGATCTTCATGGACTGTTTGACTTCCTTCTCTATTTTCTTGTTTTCTTCTGATCTTGTAATGTTCTCACACTAAACCTTTGTGCTTAGCTTAGGTGAACTTGTTCATGGAGTTATGGAACTGAATTTTATATAATCTAGCTTGATTTACTGTTGAATTATGATTTGATTTTGCTGTTTTGTCTGGAACAAGCCAATATATCCGGAATATTAGATTTGTATTTTGGATTAATTGATTCTAGGTTGAAATGACCAATTAATTAATCGGATCTTGCATGATCATTGGGAATATCAATTAGACTTAGAAATTAAGCTAATTGTATTCTTTTGCACAGGATGAAATGTCCAAGAATGAATTCTAAGCAAGTTAATGCAACCTAGATGAGTGATTACTAGAGTAATTATGGGCACTTAATCTTTAGTTAGTAGCTAGTAGCCTTGCAATGAGGTATAGCTTAATTTTGGTAATCCAGCAATCATAATTAACAGCAACCAAGTTAGAAAAGTAAATTCATTCCATAATGAAGTGTACAAGGGATCCTTAAACTAAGTACGCTTTTATTCCATTGAATCAGACCTTATTTTGATAGCTAAGCTCTATTTTTACAACTTATTCTTGATTCACACTATCAATTGATCTGCCTAGATAATTTTACTTGAGATTAGTTAGTACTCAACCTACAATCCCTGTGGAGAACGATAATCTTTTATACTATAACTCGACTTAAACCGTGCACTTGCGGAATTTAGAGGTCATAAACCACCAATAATGGCTTAAAATCTCCTTTATAAGCTCAAATGGAGAAGCTACAATAGCAAATCATAAACCTCATCAAAATATTCAACCAAAAAAAAGCCTATAGAAAAAAAAATAAGTGCTTGCTATGATATACTCTTATAATATGAAATTTTCTTTAAAAGGAAGCATAATAAAAGAAGCATGAATGCGAATCCTAACTCATTGTTATATTGGTATTGACTTTGCATTAATTTGTCATTTACTTCGCAAGTTTTTCATAAAAAAATTATAACTTTCTTGCACCAAGTAACAAATTATTATAGTAATTATTATGATATTGAACTAATTGGTTCTTCAACCATTTTTTGCAAATACAAATGTTGAAATAATCAGATCTTCAAACTTAAACTAATTTAACAAGTACGAAACATTGTTTATGTCACATGCATCCTACCAACTACCATAAACACAAAAATTCCACATGAATTAGTGACATATATACTTAGAAAAGCCCGTAATACATTTGAAATCATTTCAAAAGATTTCTACTTCTTTCATGAGTTGATACAAGAGATTTCAATGCATCTCCTATGGCACACCAAAAGATTGTTGCTTGATATTTTAATTTTCATATAAGAAATGATAGCACTGAAATTGGAGTTCTTGCATCAGTCTTATTGTCTGGTTCACTTTATACATCTGGAAGGCTATAATGTTGAAGTCTACTTTTTTCAAGAATTGTAAGAACTCTTTTAGCTATTTCAAATTGTTTACTGGCTAATGTAATTCCTTCTTGTATCACGTTAATTAAATTGCTTATTACCATGTGCAATTTTTTATATCCATTCTTAACCAAAATAATCATTGTTGCCTTCCTTTTGGTGCCTTTAGAGGATAATGTTCCCTGGGATTAGTTTCCCTGATTTGGATTGGAATTGCCACATATAGGATTATATATATCCATGTTGCCTATAGAGTTTGTACCTTCATTTCCCTAATGGAAATCAAAATTAGACATACCATTAAAACAATCATTCAAGTCAAAGTTTTCCTTTTCCTAGTGTTGGACTTTATCTTTTGCACTCTCAGCTCGAGAATTAGTTACTCTATCTTTGTTAAATAGATCCAGCAGTTTATCATAGTTATATATTGAGGTTCTCTTCCATTTTTATGCTTCAAGTTTCTTCTGTGTTTTACACCCATGGTCAATGATGTTTATACATAAAAAATAATTCTAAAATTAATACCCTTGAAAGAACATATTGAAAGTAAAATTCATTATCATTATCCAATACTTATACAAAAACAATTACTTTTAAGATCTCTTCCCAAACTTTCAACTTTACTTTAAATATTTGTGTTATAGGATTCCACCCAATTTCACTCTACATATGAAATAGATCATAATATTCATTGAAGATCGTGTTTAGAGTTTTCATTCTATTCTTAACATGTTACTTTTAAAAGAAGGATCCTATCATTAGTTTCAGTGTCTTCATTATAGTAACATATGCTAAAGAAGTAAAAGTACCATCTAGCTTATTCCCCTTATGAACTTCTTCCAACAAAGCATTTAATAGCATAGTATCCATTTCCAGCATCTAGCATAAGTTATCTTTGGAGAAAGTCTATCCTTTCTCTAATCTCTTATTCTTATATATGATTTAATATGCAAATTGTCGCATAAACTAGTATTAGTACATAAGTAAAAAAATGGAAAATTAATAATTAAGTTAAATGACATGTTAATGATACATGTAGTTTGTAACAAAGTAATTTAATGTCAGACAACAAACTTGCATTTTTTTTTTGCATAAGCAATATATCTAATGTCTCATATAATACAAACATAAAAGTCATAACAGGTTATATACTACACAATGCTTATATAGAAAACACAATTGTACATAACCTGAGGTAAGACATTAAATTCATTAGAAAAACCATACACTATGTATTATTATATAGTATACAAAGAAATTTATAATAAATTCTCTTAATAATCATTCCTCATGCCAGTTGTCATGCTTTCTCTTAAATGGAATCCTTGTTTATAATCCTTTTCTGTGTTTTGTGTAGCATGGTTTTCGAGATCAACTGTGAGATTATGGAGTAGCTTATAGTCCACTTTCTCAATCAAACACTTATTAGGATCAACATTCATCAAGTAGTTATGGAATACACAGCAAGCAATAGTATTATTAGTCAAGATCTCATAGGAATAATATGGTTCTGTGTCATTAGCTATAATTGGAAATCTTTTTTTAGAACTCCAAATGCTCTTTTAATGATAGTTCTCAATAAAGTGTGTCGACGATTGAAAATTTCTTTTACATTTTATGGACCACATATTGAGTGCTCCTTTAAATGGTAACGTATACCTTTATATGGTGTAACAAGTCCACCTTTAAGTGGATATCCTACGTTTCTTAAGTAATATTTATCTAGTAAATATAAGAAGTATATAAATATACGTCGAATAGCACAATTAATATAAAGTAACCTAAATACATTATACTTCTCCTTCTTCAATGGAGGACCAATTTAACTTGTTTACTTACCTCTAAGAAATTTAAGTTTATCTTTCCTTTTAGTTAAGGCATGCTTTAAAATTTTAGAATTAGATGCAGTTCCTTCCTAATCGGCTAATACATACTTGAAGTAAGAGGTATCTTTTATTGGTACTTTCACCCATATATATGTCTCATATATAACTCTAACATAATCTTGTATTTAAATTATTCTAGATTTAATTATTTAAATGTGAATGAAATATTAAAATTATTTATATACATTAAGCATCTAAACTTATATACACTATTATCTTACCTTGAAATAAGGATGGAATCATATACTATTAAATATCTGTAAAGAAATTTTTGATCTAGAAGGTTGCACTAGATACTTATTCTCTAGTGAGATAATAACTCGTAAAATATTATGAAAATGATGATTAATTATTTCCTTGATCAGCAAAAGACAAAGGACACAATTGTATTTTTTACATTATAGGCTAAAATGTGAAGAAACCTAGCTACTTGTTATTCTATTGTGGCATGTGCAAAATCCTTCACCTTACCAATTGATCTCAATTTCTTGCATAATTGAAGAAAAGCATGAGAACTCATATATATCACATTGTGACACTTATTAATTTCAAGTAAATTTTCCATAAGTTGATGTCACATTTCGTTTCTGTCAAAATATCCACCATGACTTAGTGCATGAATAAGTGTGGTTTGCATAGTTAACAAGTGCATGGCATGCATAATGAAGCATAAAAGTTAGACAACGCACATTCACCAATGTATTTCCTAATCTTCTATAAAGTCAAGATTAATCAACTATTTTAATTCAAATTCTTCAAATATATTATCCTTTTTACCTTCTATTATTACTCCTATTATAAATAAAGAAGAACAGTCTCAATAAGATCCAATTGGGTTTTCCAATAAATATCATATAGTAAGATACGTATATTTATAATAGAACAAATAAGTTGCAAATTAGTAACTTTTAGTAATTTTGTATTGCATTAAGTATAATATAAAAAATAGAAGTTTAAGCACCTTGCAACTTAATAAATAAGTCTTCTTCTTGAAAATTTAAGTGTAATGACCAAAAATTCAAAATAAAAACAAAATTAAATGGAAAAATCAAGATCTAATTAGGTTTTCTAAAAAAAATTAACTTTAATGAGCAAAATTAAATTAGGATATATTGTGAAGCATGACAAAAATGAATATGTAATAGGTGATGAATGTTAAACATTGTAAATGGGTGACTGTTAATAATCAACAAATGTGAAGAAGGCATAATTAATGATGGAGTTGAGATAAAATATAGAAAAATATGATTTTTTACAACTTTTCAAATTATACATCATTATCTTGTAATAATATAAAAGTTTATATATTTTTGTACAACTTACTTAACTCAAAATTTTTTTGAAGCCATCCACAAGCATCTAAACAAAATAATTAAAAATTTTCATAAGCCCACACTAAAGGAAATTCTTCAGATTTGTATATATCTATTTCTTTCTTAGATTGTAAGTCCTTTTCTTATATATCAACATATTTATGTGTGTGCACTATTTTACATGGGGTTTGTGCACTTTTAATATATGTTGATTCTAGATACATAATTCCAGTTTCTGCAAGTCCTTTTTTCCCTGATGTGGAAAATATCTACATATTAAGTATTCAATAATTCATATTAATACATGATTTTTCCAAGATACATAGACAATAGATGAACATTAATCTATAGGACATTGAAATTTATGAACATTAATCTATAGGTCATTGAAATTTTTTATGATTCTTCCGAGTTAAATTCAATAAATGAACATTAATGCATGAATGTAATATATGGGCTCATCTTTTATTCCATTATATAAAAACCAAGGTGCCACAATACTAAGTGTGGTATACTTAGGACTAATGGCTGCCATGTTCAAAAAGCAAATTGGTAAAAAAAGAAAATACAAAAAAATGTAGTCATTAGCGGGACATAAGATTTGATAACCTTGTAAAAAACTAAAACATTTGCCTTTCTTTTGAAAAAAAAAAAAGAACCAAAGAGATGCAAATATGTAGTAGAAGCTATCATCATGCACATGAGGAGGCTTTAGATTGTAGAGTAAACAATGACATTTTAATTTGATTTCTTAGGAAGATGTTAAAGTTTTGAAAAAAAAAAAGAAAAATTGCATTTTATCTCCTTCAACTATAGGGTTGTTAGATTTTATCCCCTTGAACTATTAAAACTTGAATTTTATCCCCTTCAACTTTATAAAACTTGAATTTTAGCCCTACCATTATCAAGTTAACGACCATAATACTTAATGACGATTTTGTAATACTTAGTGGCGGTTAGAAACTGATGCTATCATCATTAACAACAATTCATAACCGAAAATAAGTGAAAAAATTTTAAAAATTTAGTGAGGTTAAGTGAAATATGATAGCAACAGTTACTAAGTGAAATATGATAGTGATAGTTTTCTTAATAAATTTCGTTAAGTTAGTAACAGTGGGAATAAAATCTAAGTTTTATAAAATAGATGTTGGGAATAAGAGCTAAACCAACATAGCAAAATTAACTAATTCCAACCAATGAATCCATGCAAAACATTAAATTAGAATAAAGATTCAAGGAATACCTTTACAATAATTTAGGGACTCGTTCGTTAATCAACTCTTTAATCGCAGCTATCGAATTGGTTAGATTAAAATTATTGATTCTAAAGAATTTTTGTAGGAAAATAGTGGGAACCAGGTCGAACTTCTAAAGATCCTTTTCAATAATTCTCGGTGATTATTTACTAATTGAGTTTATGGTGTAAATAGAAGGAATTCTATCTAATTATGCAATTTATCAAACAGAAACTGTGCAGACCTAAAACTAGTACAAAATGCTAAATATGTAGAATTGACTAATTCAAAACTAAATATAGATATGCAAAATAGAAATAAAATTGGGGGGTTGAAATTAAAGTAAAAAGATATCCATAGCAAAAGATTAATAATGGAATCAATAAAATAGTAGTAACAAAAATAAGAATATTAATGAATTAAAACAGTTAATCCAAGGAATTTAAGGTCTCTTCAAAGAATTAATCATAGATCACCATAAATTAGATTTTATAATTAATTATTTAGCCTTGAATTATCCGGAATCCCTGCAACAATTCATGAACCCTACGCTAGACAATCGCCTAGAATTTAATTAATTAAAATTAGCAAAGTTAGATAATCGTCATAACCCCTAAGCTAGATTAAAATCAATTTAAAGATAGAATTCAACCAAATTAAATGAATTAATTCAAAATCCTAAACCATCCATTCATCCCTTTTTTATCTCAAGAAAAATTTTGATTAATCAATCAAAATTTAATACCAATTTAGATTTAAAACATAACTTATAGAATTGAACAAGGATTATATCAAATCAACATCCAATTCAAGCAGATTATGCAAATTAGAGGAGATAGATGAAGAAAAAGGAAAATTAATTACAGTTACCACCATACGAATTAAGATCTCATAATTCCAGTGGAGAAGAACCTCAAATTTCCTTGAATTAACTCAGAGAATTAGCCTTCCACTAGAGAGAAAAACTAAAGAAAATTTAGAAAACTATCAAGCTATCTCTAACCTCTCTCACGTTCTGATTCTTCCCTCTACTTATTTACAACCCTAGAAGCATAATTAGGGCTGGATCTAAACTACAAAATTGTAGCCTAATATCCTAGGAAGCTACCCACAAAATTTTAGCCCAATCAGACATTCCTAACTTAAGTTATAGCCAAAATACTACAAGTAGTTCAATCCAGTCTAAGATGAAATAATAAGCCATCAATCCATCTTTCTTGGCCCTCAAAACGACTCAGTTTGTTCAAAATGGCTTTAGGAATGTTTAAATATGGATTTCAGGGAGTAATTGGACTTGGCCTTGCATCAATTAGACACTTGGAGCTCAAGATATGAATTAATCATTGCAACTGGGTCAGGTCTAAGCTTGGATAGTAACTCTACTTCGAATTTAAACAAATCTTTGACCTCCAAGATGGAAGAACTGGGTTTTCTGGTCAACATGAAAATTGCATATATTTTTCTTAGCTTTCGAATGGTGTATAGATTGTCCAAATCCAACATCCAAAGCTCAAGTTATGACTAAAATACTGAAACAGTATCAAAAATTCAACATTAAGCCCGAAATTCAATTAAGCCCAAATTAATGCAATTAGTCTCAAATTAATGTAAAATTGATCCAATTAAGCATCATCACCTCCTAAGGGACCTAAATATAAGGGAAAATATTAATAGAATGCTGTTCACATCACTCTTCAACTTCTTTTCAGCTGAAGACTCCGAGGTATCCACATGAATCAGCAGAAAATTAGTAAACGTCCACACGAACACTGATTGGAATTCTTCTCCTTAATCTCGTAGTGCTAGCTACGCCTCTTCAAGGATTATGGTCAAGGAGGGGTGCTAGGATTTTTCTATGCTTTGGGATGTGTGAATAATCATATATTATTACCTAACAAGCCTATTTAAATAGGTGCATTAAAAATTCTAACTAATTAGGCTTTATTTCATGTATAATTTATAGGGGCCTTTGATGTGAATAGTATTTTATTAATATTTTCCCTTATATTTAGGTCCCTTAGGAGGTGGTGACATTTAATTGGATTGATTTTACATTAATTAGCGATTGATTGCATTAATTGGGGCTTGATTGAATTTCGAGCTTAATGTTAGATTTTTTATACTATTATCATAACTTGAGCTTTGGATGTCAGATTTGTACAATATATACACCGTTAGAAAGCTAAGAAAAATAACTACAATTTTCATGTTGACCATAAAATCCATTTCTGCCATCTTGGAGGTCAAAGATTAGCTTAAATTTGAAGTAGAATTGCTATCCAAGCCCAGGCCCAAGCCCAGACCCGACCCAGTTGCAATGATAAATTCATATCTTGAGCTCCAAGTATCTAATTGATACAAGGCCAAGTCCAATTACTCTTTGAAATCCATTTCTAAACATTCCTAAATCCCTTTTGAAGAAAATAAGTCGTTTTGAAGGCCAAGGAAGATGGATTGATGGCTCATTATTTCATCTCGGACTGGATTGAACAACTTGTAGTGTTTTAGGTATAACTTAAGCTAGGAATGTCTGATTGGGTTGAAATTTTGTGGGTAGCTTCCTAGGATATTGGGCTACAATTTTGTAGTTCATGTCCATCCTAATTATGCTTCTATGGTTGTAAATAAATAGAGGGAAGAATCAGAATGTGGAGGAGGTTGGAGACAACTTGATAGTTTTCTAAATTTTCTTTAGTTTTTTTCTCTAATGGACGGCTAATTCTCTAAGTTAATTCAAGGAAATTTGAGGCTCTTCTCCTCTAGAATTATGAGATCTTGATTCATATAGTGGTAACTATAATTAATTTCTTTTTTTCTTCATCTATCTCCTCTAATTTGCATGATCTGCTTGAATTGGATGTTGATTTAATGTAATCCTTGTTCAATTCTATAAGTTGTGTTTTAAATCTGAATTGGTAGTGAATTTTGATTGATTAATCAGAATTTTTTTTGAGAGAAAAAGGGATGAATGGATAATTTAAGATTCTGAATTGATTCATTTAATTTGACAGAATTCTATCTTTAAATTGGTTTTGATCTAACTTAAGGGTTATAGCGATTATCTAACTTTGCTAATCTTAATCAGTCAAATTCTAGGTGATTGTCTAGCATAGGGTTCATGAATTGTTGTAGGGATTCCGGATAATTCAAGGCTAAATAATATATTGTAAAATCCAATTTATAGTGATCTATGATTAATTCTTTGAAGAGACCTTAAATTCCTTGGATTAGCTGTTTTAATTCATTGATATTCTTATTTTTGTTGCTACTATTTTATTGATTCCATTATTGATCTTTTGCTATTGATATCTTTTTACTTTAATTTCAACCCCTCCCCCTAATTTTAATTCTATTTTGCATATCTATATTTAGTTTTGAATTAGTCAATTCTACATATTTAGCATTCTGTACTAGTTTTAGGTCTACACGTTTTTTGTTTGATAAATTGCATAATTAGATAAAATTCATTCTATTTACATCATAAACTTAATTAGTAAACAATCATTGAGAATTATTGAAAAGGATCTTTAGAGGTTTGACTTGGTTCCCACTATTTTCCTATAAAAATTCTTTGGAATTGGTAATTTTAATTTAGCCGGTTCAACAACCACAATCAAATTTTGGCGCCGTTGTCGGGGATCTCTTTTCAATATACTCTCTTTTATTATTTACTAATTGTGGTTTATAGCATATTAGACTCCTTGCATATTACATTTATTCTTGTGGCATCTCTTTCTACATTTTTGTCCACTATTAGTGCATCCTATTATAGCATATTGTATTTTACCCTTTCTTTCAATTGATTTTAATCTATTTTGGCTAATTTTTGGTCTTGCACTATATCATCACATTCTAGCACTTCACCTCACTCATTCACATCCTACATTAGTTGATTCTAAGCTTAGGAATGAGTTTTGATTGAATTGTCAAATTGTTTTTCCTTGTTTCCATTTTCTGCCATTTTCTGGTTTCCTAGTTGCATTGTTTATTTGGCTATTTTTGTGCTTTCCCTAGTTCCTTTTGCATTCCTCCTCTTTTGATCATTGTTCCATTGCATTCCATTCTTATCTAACATATTAAACTCCATTCTACATTTAGATTTACATGTCATAACCAAATTGATAGCATTCCATCTTGCATCAATCGCATTGTACGGATTAAAGCAGTTTTACCTGATTTTGTATTTTAATTTATAACTCACATTGCTCTACAATCTAACCTTTTATTTCACTCTAACATCACATATACATCATATTCAAACATGTCATGCATTTACCTTAACATATCATTGCATTTTAATGCATTTTAATTAGTAAACATCTTTGCTTATGCTACTAACCCTTTATTTCACTGCCTTCTTAGTTTCATCTTGCATGATTTTGCATCATTACATTTTAGATTGAGCTAAAATTTTACATGGTGCTAGATATAGTATAATAGGAGTTCCACACCAAATTTGGCAACATTTCATTACCATTTAGTCATTTTAACTTGCATTTTTCATTACCATTTGAACTACAACCCCTAGATTCATTTATTTTTTTGCAAACAACCTTTTTGCCCCATCCCTACACACCCGATAGGTTGGACGCCAGGCCTTAGATGTATCATTAAAGCCCTTTTGGTTAGTCATTTAGACCTAAAAAAAAAATTTCAAAGAAAAATTTTAGTGTTAGAATCACTTCAAACTTGGTGTTAAGGTAAAACCCACCCCTAAGATTAATAATCATCAAGCAATAGCTTGATGAGGTATCCCCTTTTTTGGCCAAATTCCACTATTTTCTACCTTTTTTGAATTTTTAAAGATATTTTATTGCATTTTTTGGTTCCTCATGGTCAAATTAGTTAAATAGAGTGGTTCAAAAAATTAAAAAAATATTTAAATAAGTTAATTAAAGTTCCTATGGTCATTTCTTGCATATGTGCATGCATTTGGTGTTTTGTTATTTTAGTGCTTCTGTTTAGTGCTATTTCTATTTTTACTATTTAGTAATTGTGCATAACAAGAAGAAATCCTACTGAATTGTTTGATTTTAATTCTGATATTGATAGAACATTTCATTCACTTCATAGGACCAAAAATATAGATACTTCTAACCCCCTTCTCATCTAGAAAGTATGGCAAACAATAGGACCCTAAAGGAATTAACTGTCCCTGATGTTACATACCAACCTTTAGGTATCCAATATCTTGCTTTAGATGCTGATTTTGAATTAAAGTCTGGACTGATATACTTGCTTCCAAGATTTCATGGTTTTGCAGGTAAGAATCCACATAAACATCTCAAGGAGTTTCATGTAATGTGCTCAACTATGAAGCCACAAGGCATCTCAAAGGATCACATCAAGTTAAGAGCCTTCCCATTCTCTCTTGCTGATGCTGCCAAAGACTGGCTATACTACTGATAGCTTGAATTTATAACTTGCTAGAATGACATGAAGCAGCAATTCCTTGAAAAGTTCTTCCCTGCATCCGGAGCAGCTGCAATTAGGAAGAAGATATGTGGCATCAAACAAATGAATGGAAAGACACTGCTTGAGTACTGAAAGAGATTCAAGAAGCTGTGTGCAAGCTGCCCTTACTATCAAGCCAGTGAATAGCTACTGATCTAGTACTTTTATAAAGGATTGCTTCTAATGGACAGGAGTATGATTGATGCAACAAGTGGTAGAGCTTTAGTGGACAAGACTCCTACGGTAGTAAGAGACCTTATAGCAAACATGGTAACTAATTCACAGCAATTTGGAACTAGAATCATGGCTACTGCAACAAAAAATGTTAATGAGATAAGTTTTCCTAACTCTGACTAGTAACAATTGGAGAATAGAATAGATGAGCTGACTTCACTAGTTAGGCAGTTAGCAATGGGACAGCAGCAGAAAATTCAGGCTTCTTTTCCAGCAAAATTATATAGGATCTGCTCCTGCTCAATGCATCCAACAGATTGCTGCCCTACATTACAAGATGATGAATGCCCTCTTGCTCCAGCATATGCAGTAGCTATCTTCCCTAGAAAGCCAAAATATCAGCAGCAAAATCAACACTAATTCTAACACTCACAACCAAACCAATACCAGCAGCATCAGTATAATCAGTATGCTAGTTGGAGAGATAACCAAAATTTCAGATATGGCAACAATCCTATCCAAAACTAATATCATCCTCCTGTATACACCAAAATGCAACCAAATGCTGCTCCTCAACTAGAAATGAATTCATCCTCTCAACCCTCCTTTGAGGAATTAGTTAAGCAGATGACAGCAAGCAATTTGCAATTCCAACAAAGAGGAGAAGCCACCATGACGAATTTAGAAACACAAATAGGCCAATTAACTTCAACATTAAGTGAGCTTAAGGCATAAATATTAAGCCAACCATCTTGCAGCAACACAAAGAATAAGGAAGTGGTGAATGCAATCATGTTGAAAAGGGCAAGCAAGTGGATACACCAGTAGAAGAAAAATCATAATCAAGCCATTCAATAGCAAGTGATTAACCAACAAGCCATATACTAGAGAGAAGCATTCAACCAGAAGGTGACAAGTAGGACTAACTAAGAAAGCAACCAAAACTGAACTAACAGAAACAAGCAGAAAAAGGCAGTCAAAATACATTAAACAAACAGAAAAAGGGTGGTGACAATGAGGTAGATTCTTTCCCTATCCCCCTCCCCTTTCCAAATAGGAAACTTTTTCATCAAAGGAAGAATGAAAAGAAAAATGAAGATGAGATTTTAGAGTCTTTAAGAAAGATAGAAGTTAACATACCTTTACTAGATTTGATAAAACAAGTTCCAAGGTATACTAACTTGAAAAATTTGTGCATCAATAAAAGAAAATCAAGGGTGGATGAGAAAGTAAGTGTGGGGGCAAATGTGTCTGCAATAATCCAAAGAAATTTACCAGAAAAATGCAAGGATCTAGGCATATTTACCATTCCATGTATTATAGGCAAAACAAGAATAGAGCATTCAATGTTAGACTTATGAGCATTCATAAATATCATGCCTCTTTGTATTTTTAATGCCTTGAATTTAAGAGTTTTGAAAGAAACAAGGGTTGTTGTTCAATTAGACAATAGATTTAACATTTATCCCTTGGGAATTGTTAAAGATATCTTAGTACAGGTTGATAGACTAATCTTCCTAGCAAATTTTTGTTGGTGTGTGTCTTAGGAGCCAATTATAGAGATGATTGCAATGTTACACAATGTATTACGTTTCATTTTAGCAATATAATTATTGTATTTTATTTTGTTTTATTTGTATGAATTATAATTTAAATATAATAATTATCCTTGAAATAACTTTGCTATTCCTAAAATGCTCATAGTCAAGTATTATTATGAAAAGGATAATACTAATACATCGAGACTAGCATGTATAGTGATTGATAATTATGAATCATAGATATGTGATATCAAGTCAATACATAAGTATATTGTTAATGAATAATGTACTAGACAGATCCACTGTGAGAATACTGCATGGATAAACGTGTCATTAGTTATTCTCATATGATCACAAATATACATAGTCCTTTGACCTGAAATCACTACGGTTCCCTACATGAGGAGTTACTCACTTTGATGTCGTCCTACGTCACCTTTAATTAGGATGACGAGCAGGACGTTGATTGGGTGTGTCACAAATCATGCAAAGGAAAGTAAGTGATGTAAATGAAATTTTGTTACTCTTGTACGAAAGAAAAATATCCTTGGGCCCCTTGATTGAGTGAGACTTAGAAATGCATGGCCATACTCAGTTAAATCAATATGTAATATTGATCATTTGTTTTAAGTCTACTCAGTATCAAGAAATATAAATTGAACATTAATGAGGATGACACACTCCATGCCTCCAGTTCGATTTGGATATTGTTACAAAAGAGATTATGATACAAAATATTAATCATATATTAGGTAGATGTCAAATCATAGACATTCTTACTACTTGAGTGGCAATGATGTATTGCTAGATACCACTCACTGTCTATGGCCCAAAATAAATTATTATCAACGTAGTAAAAACTTACAGGATCATACAAAAGGAGTAAGAATAAGATAATAATTAATTGAATTTTAGTTAGACTAAAATTCAATTAATTAGACTTATTTTCATGCATATATATATATATATATTATTATGATAATATATATTTATTCACGTAATATATATATTATCTATTATGTGATATTATTTTATATTAAAGTAATATCAAATAATTACATTATTAGATATTAAATTATTATATTATGAGATAATATTATTATTATCTAATATAAGATAATTATATGTCAATTTAATATTAGATAATTATATTATGAGATAATATTATTATTATCTAATATTAAATAATTAATAAGATAAGTCATATCTTTCCTCACTCTCTCTAGGATAAGGATAAGGTGATAGTTGTTTAGTGTGATTAAGATTTTTGAAGCATTATCCTAGTGGGACTAGGATTGTGATATGCCTTAGTTCTATATAAGGACTTGAAGGCAACACCTTTTAATTCATGCTCATAAGCTTCACAAACCTTAAATCATAATAGAAAACATCCAAACCTAATCCTAGTGAGAGAAACGAATCCTAGCAGCTTCGTGGAGGGGAGAAGTCGTTGTTCACTCTGTGTGGATACCCATAGAGACGTTATACCTTCCGGCCAACGTTCAATTCATCTCAATCTTTCAAGGATTCATTTAGAAAGAACATGAGCACAAATAAGGTAAAACCCTAATACTAGTTTATGACTTTTACATGGATCCTAGGAAGATTTTGGATTAAAATTTTGAAATTCCACTGCGTCTATTGATCCGAATCCTAACAATTTTTACATCTTAAAGATGGAAAATAAGGATTCAAGTATTCTTCCACCAATCATTCTTGGCCAGCCTTTCCTTAAGACAGCAAAAACCGTAATTAATGTCCGAGATGGAATACTAACTATAGAGTTTGATAGTGTTATGGCCAAGTTTGATATCTTTAAAGATATGTAAGACAACTCCATATTCTTTCTAAGTATTTAAGAGCCTTTAGTGCATGATTCTCCTATTGGGAATTCGAATTATCATACGCAGTGGAAATTTAAAATTTGATCCAAATTTTACCAAGGATCCATGCAAAAAGTATAAATCAATGATTAAGATTTTACCTATTAGGCACTTGTATTTCTACTGATTAAAACATAAGAGCGGATGAATCAAATGCCGGCTGGAAGGTACAGCATCTCTACGATATCCACACGGAGTGAACAATGACCTCTCACCCATCACGAATCTGTTAGGATGCATTTTTCTCTCTAGAATTTAGGATTAGATGTTTTCTAAGTAATTTAGGATTTTACGGAAGCTTATGAGCATGTATCAAAAGTGCTGTCCTCAAGTCCCTTTTTATAGAACTTAGGCAAGCCACAATCATAGTCCTACTAGGATAATGCTTCTAAAATCCTAATCACATTTAACAACTCATCTTATCCTTATCCTAGAGATAATGAGAAGAGATAAAACTTATCTATTAATTATCTAATATTAAATAATAATATTATCTCATAATATAAATATCTTATATTAGATAATTGCATATAGTTATCAAATATCATTATATTATTATCTCATAATATATTTATCTAATATCTGATAACGTAAATATTTGATATTACTTTAATATCAAATAATATCACATAATAATAATTATATTTATTATGTGAAAAATATATTATTATTTAATAATATATATGTACAAAAATAAGTCCAATTAATTGGATATTAATATAATTAAAATTCAATTAATTATTGTCTTATTCCTACTCCTTTTGTGTGACCCTATTGGTTCTTATTACGTTAACAATGACTCATTATTGAGTCATAGATAGTGAGCGGTATCTAGCAATATATCACTGCCACTCAAGTAGTAAGAATGTCTGTGATTCGACATCCACTTAATGCATGATCAACGTTTTGTATCATAATCCTTTTTGTAATAATATCCAAATTGAATTGGAGACATGGAAAGTATCATCCTCGTTAAAGTTCAATTTATATTTCTTGATACTGAGTAGACTTCAAAACAAATGCTCAATATTACATATTGATTCATTTAAGCATGGCCATACATTTCTAAGTCTCACTTAATCAAAGGGCCTAAGGATATATCTCTTTTATAAGAGTAACAAAATTCTATCTACATCACTCACTTTCCTATGCATGATTCATGACACACTCAATCAACGCCCTACTTGTCATCTCGATTAAAGGTGACATAGGATGACATCAAAGTGAGTAACCCCTCATGTAGGGAATCGTAGTGACTTCAGGTGAAAGGACTATATGCAATTATGACCATATGAGAACTACTAATGACATAAGTCTTATCCATACAATATTTTCATATTGGGTCAGTCTAGTACATTTGTTTACTAACAATGTACTCATGTATTGACTTGATATCACATATACATGATTCATAATCATCAATTACTATCCTTTTCGTAATAATACTTGATTAGGGACATTTTAGGAATAGTAAAATTATTCCAGGGATAATTATTATAATAAGTTATAAATTGCACAAAAATTAAAAATAAAATATAATAATTGCATTGCTTAAAATAAAACATAATACATTGTGTATTATTTCAATCATTTACATAATTGGTTCTTAAGACACACACCAAAATCTTCTCCTTTTGATTTTGCTATTTCTAATGATGTTTCTACTATCTTTGATTTGCACGTTTTTGCTTTTAATTTTACTGTACACCATTCAGATTTACATGTTAATGCTGTCCATGATGAATTGCTTGCTGAGTTTCCTAAGTTTTCTGAATTCATGGATAGTTTTGATAGTCATGAATGCACTTGTAATGATGATGTTGTTA
This sequence comes from Sindora glabra, assembly GCA_020226215.1. Lineage (NCBI taxonomy): Eukaryota > Viridiplantae > Streptophyta > Magnoliopsida > Fabales > Fabaceae > Sindora > Sindora glabra. Next base: position 43,804,694 of record CM035233.1, on the reverse strand, counting down.
AGTGTTCCATTTGTAATCATTTGTAATGAAATTTCTGCATTTTTAGATGGAAACAACAATGTTCATTCAAAAATTACAGAAAAATAAATTGAAAATGAAGGCATTTCACTTTTACAAGAAAAAGAAAAAGAATTAGAAAAATAAAAAAAGTATTTTCACATTTATTCTTCTGGCCATTTTTTTGATTATGTTGAGTTTGTTTTATCAAATAACTTTGAGCATTCAAGCAAGGACAAATTAAGAATAGCACTTTAAGAACTTATGGTGGAGGATTCAAATTTTCATAGCACCTCTTTAATGGATTAAGTAAAGCTTAACAAATTGGAAGCAAAGGAGGTAGTTCATCCCATATAGATCCTGGTTGAAGCAATTGAAACCATGATATCTAGCCAAAGACATTAAAGAAGGACAGCTTCTTGGGAGGTAACTCAAGTAATTTAGATTTGCTTTCTCTTACCCTCCTCTTTTATTTTCCATGTCCTTTATCTCTCTTGATATTATTCTTGGTGATATTGATGTATTTACATTGAGAACAATGTAAAATTTAAGTGTGGGGGGAGGAACTTTCTATTTTTACTATGTTGTTGTTTCTACTTTTATTTTTGTTTTTGTTGTTTCTATTTTTAATTTTGCTATTTTCTGTTAGTTTTTGCTATTTTTATTTTACTGTTACTGTTTTTATTATTTTTATGCTATTTTTTGCTATTTTTTGTTTTGCTATTACTGTTACTATTTCGTTACTATTCTACTACTATTCCGTTACTTTTTTTGCTATTTTTAATTTTTACATTGCTGTTTCTATTTTTTTCTATTTTTATTTTTAATTTTGCTATTTTTTAAAAAAATGTGTTTGTTATTTCTGTTTCTAATTTTGCTATTTTTCAAACACACACACACACACACACACATATATATATATATATATATATATATATATATATATATATGTGTGTGTGTGTGTGTGTGTGTGTGTGTGTGTGTGTTTTCACTTAGTTTTAAGTTACTTTAAGTTTTTTTTAGTTGCTTTCCATTAATAGAGATTTTGCACTTTCATGAGTAAGGTTCAATTAAAGCTAGATAGGATTCATAACATAATTGAATGAATAATTTAGCATCTTGAAATTAATTAATATAGTGATGGATTTTAAATTAGTGGATTAAATTTGGTAGTGTGATCTACCTTGTGAGATTTGAGCCTTTATTGAAAATTTATGCTAAGATATTGTCTTCCCTTCTTGTGTGATGTTCTTCCATGATTTGTTTCTCTAGAACTTGTTTTGAATCTTTTTGAGATTACATTTTGCGTATGCATGCACAAACATGATTAAGAAATTCTTTCTTTCTTTCTTTTTGAGCCAGAGCCATAAAGCTAATTTTAATGTTTTTACCTTTATTAAGCCCCCTTGAGCTTTTATTTCCTTTTCCTTGTTAATTAATCTATGAGCATATTTTCCTAATAAATGTCTTTACCTAACCTTAGGGATTAGTAAAACATTTGAATTTTATGAGATGGGCTATTGAATAAGTGTGGGGATGTGTGAGTTTATGTCTTATAAAAAGTTATCATCAAAGGTTGGTTGAAAAAAAATTCAATCAAAGTTAAAAAAAAAAAAAAGAAAAGAAGTAGAAAGAAAGAAAGTAAAAGAAAAAGAAAAGAAAAGAAGAAAAGAAAATAACAAAGAACTTGATGAGTATTTGAATTAGAATTTGGCTTAATGTGTTGAATTGTAATTCTTTATGGTTTGCCCACATGTTCTTGGTTCAAGTGCTCTATTAATTTCTTTAGTTTTTAACCTTCCATATCCTTAATTTTTCCTACCCTTTTCCTAGCCCCATTACAACCTTGAATAAAAGTCCTTTTGATTTGTGTGTGCATGTGATTTGAGTAGTGAAGATTAGATGATTAGCAAGCTTATGATAGAATTATTTCATGGAATGAACTTGAGTGAAATACTAGCCTAAACACTTGAGAGAATTGGAAAGTGAAGTTTGTTAGAAATCTACCAATTCAATTTACTCTTCTTGAATGAAGTTGCTATGTTGATTAATCTCAAGTTTGTCAAAGTTTTTCTTCATGATACCTTTGATTGATTCTTGCTTATGGATTTGTGAATTTGAAGTTTTTGGAAAATAAAGTCTTTTGTGTTTTAGTTTTGAATCAAGTTTTGTCTTGCCCAAGGATGAGCAAGGGATAAGTGTGGGGGAATTTGATGGGAATAGTATTTTATTAATATTTTCCCTTATATTTTGGTCCATTAGGAAGTGATGAATTTTAACTGGATCAATTTTACATTAATTTGAGACTGATTGCATTAATTTGGGCTTAATTAAATTTCAGACTTAATATTGGATTTTTGATACTATTTCAGTATTTTGGTCATAACTTGAGTTTTGGATGTCAAGTTTGGACAATCTATACATCGTTGGAAAGATAAGAAAAAGAGCTACAATTTTCATGTTGAACATAAAACCCAGTTATGCCATCTTGGAGGTCAAAGATTAGCTTAAATTTGAAGCAGAGTTGCTGTCTAGGCTTAGACCTGACCCAGTTGCAATGATTAATTCATATCTTAAGCTCCAAGTATCCAATTGATGCAAGGCTAAGTCAAATTACTCTCTGAAATCCATATCTAAGCATTCCTAAAGCCCTTTTGAAGAAACTAAGTCGTTTTGAAGGCCAAGGAAGACGGATTGATGGCTCATTATTTCATCTTGGATTGGATTGAACTACTTGCAGTGTTTTGGCTATAACTTGAGCTACAAATGTCTGATTGGGCTGAAATTTTGTAGGTAGCTTCCTAGGATATTAGGCTACAATTTTATAGTTCATGTCCAGTCCTAATTATGCTTCTAGGTTTGTAAATAAATAGAGGGAAGAATCAGAACGTGGAGGAGGTTGGAGACAGCTTGATAGTTTTCTAAATTTTCTTTAGTTTTTTTCTCTAATGGAAGGCTAATTCTCTGAGTTAATTCAAGAAAATTTGAGGCTCTTCTTCTCTGAAATTATGAGATCTTAATTCGTATGATGGTAACTATAATTAATTTCCTTTTTTCTTCATCTATCTCCTCTAATTTGCATGATCTGTTTGAATTGGATGTTAATTTGATATAATCCTTGTTCAATTCTATAAGTTGTGTTTTAAATCTGAATTAGTAATGAATTTTGATTGATTAATTAGAATTTTTTGTAAGAGAAAAGGGGATGAATGGATGGTTTAAGATTCTGAATTAATTCATTTAATTTGGAAAAATTCTATCTTTAAATTAGTTTTAATCTAGCTTAGGGTTTATGGCGATTGTCTAACTTTGCTAATCTTAATCAGTCAAATTCTATGTGATTGTCTAGCGTAAGGTTCATGAATTTTTGCAGGGATTCCATATAATTCAAGGCCAAATAATTAATTGTAAAATCTAATTTATAGTGATCTATGATTAATTCTTTGAAGAGACCTTAAATTCCTTGGATTAGCTATTTTAATTCATTGATATTCTTATTTTTGTTGCTACTATTTTATTGATTTCATTATTGATCTTTTGCTATTGATATCTTCTTGCTTTAATTCAATCCCCCTAATTTTAATTCTATTTTGCATATCTATATTTAGTTTTGAATTAGTCAATTCTACATATTTAGCATTCTGTATTAGTTTTAGGTCTGCACGTTTTCTGTTTGATAAATTACATAATTAGATAGAATTCATTCTATTTACATCATAAACTCAATTAGTAAATAATCACTGAGAATTATTGAAAAGGATCTTTAGAGGTTTGACCTGGTTCCCACTATTTTCCTACAAAAATTCTTTGGAATCAGTAATTTTAATTTGATTGGTTTGACAGCTGCAATAAGCTTTATAATTATAACATGGAATTCCCAAATATAAGGCCTAAACAATTTGGTCCATACATTCCAAATCCACTAGGTTCTAAGTGTGCGACCCTATAAGCTCTTATTACATTAGCAATGATTATTAATCATATTAATAATCATAAACAATGAGCGATGTCTAGCAACAAATCATTGTTACCTAAGTAATAAGAAAGTTGGTGATTCAACTAAACCTTTATACATAATCATCATCTATATCCTTTTATCCTAGACATCTAGATTGAGTACTAGACATGGACCGTGTCATTCCTGTATAGCCCAATCCAAAGGTTTCTTGATTCCTAAGTAAACTGATTGAATCAAATATAATTGACATCTCATGTCATTTCATTTGAGCATGGCCATGCATTTTCTCAGCCTTACTTAATCAAGGGGCTCATAGATGTCACTCCTATTATATAGGAGGGACAAATTCCATCTTAATTACATAAATCCCTCCGCATGTGACATATCCAATAACTATCCTTGCATTCACTCAATCATGAGTGATATAGAATAGTATCAAAATATGAAACTCACATGTAAGGAACTTTAGCGATCTCAGGTCAAAAGACCATATTAATAATGATTACTAAGAATCACTCATAAGACTCATATAACGATCCATGTAGTGTTCTTAGGGTCGGTCAATCCAATATATAAGTTCTCTAACTTGTACTCATATGCAAACTTAATATCTCATATAAGTCACCACACACGCTAGTCTTAATATATCAAAGTAAACTAATCTACAATGATATATGACTAGGGACATTTAAGAATATAATTATTCTAAGGTTATTATCATAATTAAATATATTATGCAGGTAATATATATATAAATATAATAATTAGAATTGCCCTTAAAATAATACAATTCAAATTTACAATAATCAATATGATTGGTTTTAGGGTATATACATAACAATCTCCCACTTGCACTAAAGCCAATTCTCCATGTATCTAATACCTATGGATCTTATATGACTATCATGCTTTTACTGTGTTAGGGCTTTTGTTAGTGGATTGACGACATTATCGTCATTTAATATTCTGCATATCCTGACATCATTTCTATCGATGATATCTCTTATGAGATGATAGTGCCGAAGTATATGTTTGGATTTTTTATGAGATCTAGGTTCCTTGACTTGCACAATAGCTCTATTATTGTCACAATAGAGCTTTATTAGGTTAGCAATGCTAAGAATAACTCTAAGTTCAATAATGAACTTCTTAATCTAAATAGCCTCCTTTGCGGCATCTGATGCTGCAATGTATTCAGCTTCTATTGTAGAATCAGCCACTGTCCCTTACTTTGAACTCTTCCAGGTCACAGCACCACTATTGAGGCAAAATACATAACCTAACTATGACCTAAAATCATCTTTGTCAGTTTGAAAGTTAGCATTAGTGTAATCACTTACAATGAGCTCTTCCTCATCTCCATAAATCAAGAATATGTCTTTAGTTCTTCTTAAGTACTTAAGAATATTCTTGATAGCTACCCAGTGACTTTCACCAGGAACTGATTAGTATCTGATCATCATACTTAAAGCATACAAGATATTAGGACGAGTACATAACATGACATACATGATAGACTCAATTGCAGATGCATAAAGGATCTTACTCATACTTTATCTCTCACACTCTATGGAAGGACACAGAGTTTTTAAGAGACTTATGCCATGTGACATCGGCAAGAATCCTTTTTTAGAATCTTACATGCTAAACCTTTTTAACACCTTATCAATGTATGTACTTTATACTTTGTACTTTGGCTTAAGCCAAGCAATTTTTTCGATCTATCTTTATAGATCTTAATACCTAATACATAGGATGCCTCACCTAAGTCTTTCATAGAAAAATAATTTCCTAACCAAGTTTTTACACATTGTAATGTAGGAATGTCATTTCCAATAAGTAGTATGTCATCTACATACAACACCAAAAAGACTGTTGTACTCCCACTAACCTTTTTGTACACACAAGGTTCATCTTCATTCTTCATGAAGCCAAACTCTTTCATTACATCATTGAAATGAAGATTCTAACTCCGAGAAGCTTGTTTCAATCCATAAATGGATTCTCGTAACTTGTAAACTTTTCTAACATTTTCAGGATTTACAAAACCTTCAAGTTGTGTCATGTACACATCCTCAAGAAGATTTCCATTAAGGAAAGTGATTTTGACATCCATTTGCTAAATCTCATAATTATAATATACGGCTATAATTAGAAGAATCCTGATGGATTTAAGCATGATAACTAGAGAAAAAGTCTCATCATAGTCAATACCATGGATTTGTTTTAAACCTTTTACAACCAATTGTCCTTTAAAGGTACACATATTACCATTCATGTTGATTTTCTTTTTGAAAACCTATTTGCACCCAATGGGTTTTACCCCTTCAGGTGGATTAACCAAAGTCCAAATTTGGTTTGCATACATAGAGTCTATCTCTAATTTCATAGCTTCTAGCCATTTCTTAGAATTTGGGCCCATCATGGCCTTTTGGTAGGTTGTGAGCTCATCTTAGTCTATGAGCAATACATCATCATGATGAGTCACAAGAAATCCATATCTCTCAGGCTCATGACGTATCCTACTAGATTACGTGGGTTCTGTATTATATGAGCAGGTTCTTCTACAACTGGTTATGGAACCGGCTCAGGTTCCATCTCAAGTTCAATGTTCTCTTATTGATTTCAAATTTCTTCAAGTTCTATTCTCCTCCCACTAATTCTTTTAGAGATAAATTCTCTCTCTAGAAAAATACCAATTCGAGTAATAAACACTTTTTACTCAGTTGAATTATAGAAATAATATCCTTTCATTTCCTTAGGATATCTAACGAAAAATATTTATTAAATTTGGTCTAAGTTTATTAGAAGTCTAACATCTTATGTAAGCTTCATAGCCCTAAATCTTCATAAAAGATTTTCCTAGTCCATATCTCATATGGTGTCTTTTGAACTGATTTTAACGAAACACGATTTAGTGTGAATGCTGCAATCTCTAGAGCACGTCCCCAGAAGGAATTTGGAAGGTCAGCTTGACTCATCATTAACCAAACCATGTCTAACAAAGTTTGATTCTTCCTTTTAGAAATAACATTCCATTGAGGTGTTCTTAATGAAGTGAGTTGTGATATAATGCCACATTCCTTTAGATGATTGAGGAACTTTCAGTCTAAGTATTCACCACCTCGATCTAAACAAAGTGCTTTAATACTTTTACCAAGTTAATTTTGTACTTTATTTTTGAATTCTTTAAACTTTTTGAAAGATTCAGACTTGTGTTTCATAAGAAACACATAACCATATCTACTGAAATCATCAGTAAAAGTAATGAAGTATTGATAATCACCTCTCGCTTGTGTATTTAAAGGTCCACATACATCACTATGTATAAGGCCCAGTAAATCACTAGCCCTTTCACCTTTCCTAGTAAAGGAGGCTTTAGTCATCTTACCTAATAAAAATAATTCACATACCTCATATGATTCAAAATCAAATGAGTCCAAAAATTTATCCTTATGGAGTTTGGAGATACGTGTCTCATTTATATGGCCTAAATGATAATGCCAAAGATAGGTTGGATTTGAATCATTAGTTTTGACCTTCTTCGTATTTATGTTATAGATTAGATTTTCAAGGTCCAAAACATAAAGACCATTTGTTAAGTGTACACTACCATAAAATATTTCATTTAAATAAATAGAGTAATATTTATCCTTTATTATAAATGAAAAGCCTTTTTTATCTAAACAAGAAACAGAAATCAAATTTCTACTAATAGTAGGCACAAAATAACAATTGTCCAATTCTAAAACTAATCCATTAGGTGAAGATAAATAATAAGTCCCTACAGTTAATGCAACAACTCTTGCTCCATTTCTAACACACAAATCCACTTCACTTTTAGCTTATGATCTACTTCCTTTAAAATCCTGCACATTTACACAAATATAAGTACCACATCCAGTATTTAATGCCCAAGATGAAGTAGATAAATTAACCTTTATAAGATAAATACTTAAGTTAGAAGTCCTACTTCTCTTTTACTTCTTAAGCTCTTCGAGGTAAAGTTTGCAATTTCGCTTCTAATGTCCTAGTTATTTGCAATGGAAGCATTGCCCTTCTTTGGCCATGCCACCTTTGGGCTTTAGTGCAGAGGAACTTGACTTGGACTTTTCATCAGTCTTGTCCTTCTTCTTTTTATTCTTAGCCTTAGACTTGCCTTTTCCTTTGCCCTTTTAAACTATTATAATGAAATTGGGCTTGGACTTTTTTAAGTTTTACTCAGTAGTACTTAACATATTAAGCAGTTCAGGCAAAGTCTTATTAATTTTGTTAATGTTGTAATTCATGATGAATTGATCATAGCTCTCAAGCAATGATTACAAAACTATATTAGTAGCCAATTCTTGTTGCAAAAGAAAACCTAACCTTTCAAGGTTATTGATGTATCCAATCATCTTAAGCACATATGTAGCAACGAGTGTTCCTTCAACCATCTTGTGTTCCTTCAGTCATCTTGCATTGAAATAATGCTTTAGATATATCATATCTCTCATGTCTTGCTTACTCTTGGTAGAGTTGTTTGAGGTGATCAATCATATTGAATGCCTCTATGTTCTCATGTTACTTCTGAAGCTCAGAGTTTATAGTAGCAAGTATAAGACAACTGACATCCAGAGTATCTTCTAGATGCTTCTTATAAGCATCCTTTGCTGCTCGAGGAGCATTGGTAACAGGCTCATCTAGAGTAGGTTGCTCTAGGACATATTACTTTTTCTTATACTTGAGAACAATCCTCAAGCTTCAATACCAATTGAGAAAATTCATCTCATTCAGTTTATCCTTCTCAAGGATAGATCGCAGTGACAAGTTTGATGCATTTAATGCCATGATTATCTACAATAGAAAAATATGCAGAATGACAATCATGTATTTTATTTATTTAATAAGGTCTTTTATTAAATAATACTCCTACTATTTTTCTCAAAATAATAGCTCTCACTATTATTTCAGAAAACCTTATCGTTAAAGTTAAGGTTTTCTAGTGAGCCAAAATCTATATTTTACTAAATCTTAAGTTAGCTTTGGCTAATCACCCAAGAAGTGGCTATTTAGGTAGACAACTCCTTGTCAATTGCATTTTATGCAACTCTTAGATATTTGGGTGAATAACACTTATTCAAATTCATCTCATAAATTTATAATCAACTCTATGCCTTTAGGCTCCAATCCTATTGGTATACACCAGTGAAGTCAAACCAATAATTAGTAATTTAGATATCACTTTTATCCCATTGCATCTTACTAAGATAGACTTTAAGCATTTTGCTTCAGCAAACCCACCTATAATCGATCAAGATTTTGATGAGTGCTATTATTGGAAATCATCTCTTTTAACTTAATATTTTGTTTAAGGGATTTTAAAGTTCTTAATCTCATCATTATTGTATTTGGTTTTATTTAACATGCATCATATACATGTACTATAGGCATCTCATACATACATCATATGTATCTCATACGTAAAACATAATTTAAATGTGACATGATCATGGCCCAACCTAAGTGACATTATAGAGCTCAAGAATATTAAATAAAACTAAAAAAGAAAAACTTCTTCGTAAGAATCTTCTTCTTTCTTCATGGTTTGATCTCCACTTCCATTATTGCTTCTTTAGGTGCTCCAATAAAATTGTTACATAATAATAAAGAAACCTCAAGTTACATTCAAGGGGAGTAATCTACAACCAAAAGTAATAGAAAGGCATGACCTGCAGGCCATATTTTAAAATTGCAATAGAACCAAGGGCTATAATCATGTATCATATATCAAGCAACAAAATAACATGATAAGTGAAACATATATCTAAATATATTTTCAATATCAAAATCATAATTAATTAACTAATTACTTAATGTTGCGCTATGCAGAAAATTATGGCCACACCTCTTTTAGTTGAACAATTCAACAATATTTAACATTCAAATCATGGTTTCGAAATTTGATTCACAATAGAATCATAATGGATAAATTTTAATTATATTAAATAGATACAATCAATTCGCAGATTAAAGCATTCATGCAAACACTTTATACATGAGTCCAGATTTACTTTAAATCACATTAAACATGTTAATCAGATCCATATATGAAGACTGTTTTAGAAGTAATCGCATTAATTCTATGCAAAATAGATTCAACATTTGAACATAAGGTATATCACATATACGAAAATAGATTCAAGAAGTTATTTTGATTAATTTTGATTCGTATCAGAATTTAGGTTTTAATGAAAAAACATTTTTCATACATTAAATCAAATTCACGTAATCAATTCTTTTGATTTCGTTCAAAATAGAACTTAGAAATTAGTTTCAAATTCAAACCAAAACCCAGTATTATTGCAACAAATTCAAATTTGAAATAGAACCTAGAAATAGATTCGAATTTAAATCAAAACCTAAAAACATTTTTGAATTTAAATCAAAGATAAGAATTAATCATGAAACACATTCAGACTCAAATCAAAAACCATAATTAATTAACAAACATATTCGAGTTTGAACCAAAACCAAAAGATTAAATTCAAACTAAAATCCAGAATTAATCACATTAATTTTTACCTTTATAAGAAAACATGAAATTAGGTTTAAAAGGATTAATCTTACTAATCTTAATCAGAATTCATTGTAGCATGATACGCAGAACAATTCATCAAATCATAATCACACAATCAACAAATAGAATCCTAATTTAATGTTTTATAAGTAGCTCTGATACCACTATTGTGATCTGGAGCTAAACAAGCACAGCAGAATTAACCGATCCTAACCAACAAATCCATGCAAAATGTTAAATTAGAATAAAGATTCAAGGAATACCTTTACGATGATTTAGGGACTTATTCATTAATCACCTCTTCGACTTCCTTTCACCTGAAGATTTTGAGGTATCCACATAAACTAGCAAATCACTAGTGAACGTCCTTACAAACACTGATTAGAATTCTTCTCCTTAGTTTCGTAGTGCTAACTATGCCTTTTCAAGGGTTATGGTTAAGGAAGGGTGCTAGAATTTTTCTATATTTTGGAATGCGTGAATAATCATATATTATTACCTAAAAAACTTGTTTAAATAGGTGTATAGAAAATCTTAACTAATTAGGTTTTGTTCCATGTATAATTTATAGGGGCCTTATAATTATAATATAGAATTCTTAAATATAAGACCCAAACAATTTGGTCCATACATTCCAAATCCACTAACCTCTAAGTGTGCAACCCTACAGATTCTCATTACATTGGTAATGATCATTAATCATACTAATGATCATAAATAATGAGCGGTGTCTAGTAACACATCATTGTTACCTAAGTAATGAGAGAGTCGGTGATTCGACTAAACCTTTATACGTAATTATCATCTATGTCCTTTTATCCCAGACATCTAGATTGAGCACGAGACATGGACCATGTCATTCCCGTATAGCCTAATCTAAAGGTTTCTTAATTCCTAAGAAAGCTTATTGAAGCAAATGTAATTGACATCCCATATCATTTCACTTGAGCATAGTCATGCATTTTTTCAACCTTACTTAATCAAAGGGCCTATAGATGTCACTCCTATTATATAGGAGAGACATATTCCATCTTGATCACACAAATCTCTCCGCATGATATGTGACATATCCAATAACTACCCTTGCATTCACTTAACCATGAGTGACATAAAGTAGTATCAAAATATAAAACTCACATATAGGAAACCTTGACAATCTTAGGTCAAAGGACCATATTAATAATGATCACTAAGAATCACTCATGACACTCATATAATGATCCATATAGTGTTCTTAGAGTGGTTCGGTCCAATATACAAGTTCTCTAACTTGTACTCATGTGAAGACTTAATATCTCATATAAGTTATCACACACGTTAATCTTAACATATCAAAGCAACCTAATCCACAATGATATATGACTAGGAAAATTTAAGAATGCAATTATTCTAGGATTATTATCATGATTAAATATATTATGCAGATAATATATATAAATATGATAATTAGAATTGCCATTAAAATAACACAATTCAAATTTACAATCTTCAATATGATTAGTTTTAAGGTATATACACTGATAGTTGAAAGGGGTAAAATTTAAATTTCAATAGTTTAAGGGATAAAATCTAAAAACCCCATTGTTGAAAGGGATAACATACTATTTTTCCTAAAAAAAAAATGTAGGCTGGGTTGAGTGACCATGCAATCGGATGGACCATGGATCTGGTTTGAATTTGTGCAACTCAATTGTAGGGTTACATAGACTTAAAAGGTGCCATTATACAGAAGTAGCCACATACCCGCAATCGACTGTAGTTACTGTGCAAATCAGCATCAACCTTAAGTCGAAAGCCTTGGCTGGTGGTAGAGTAGGTTCAATCGACAACGACAACAACCAGTCAATGGCAGGATAGGATTTTCAAGCTAGCAAATAGCAAATAAACAACCAACATAACCAAAAAAAGGAGGAAAAAATAGCACACAAAAGTTGTAGATTTGGTGAAGAGGAAGAAGAAGAAAATACTTGCAGAGAAGCCTTGCACAATGAGAGAAGGGTGTTGAAAAATTGCTCTAGAGAACTTAAAAGTTGGGCAACAAAAAAAAAGTTCTCCCTCTCTTTTCTTCTCTAATAAAGGGAGAAATATTTATTGGTGGGACCCACGTCTATTTTCTTTTCAATTTTTTTCCTCTATTTTCTTTTGACATCCAAATAAGGAAAATTGTAAATTTTTGTCCTATTTTTTGCTTGTTGTTTTCTTTCCCTTATTTTTAATGCATCCAAAAAAGGGGTTAGGGATGGGTTTTGATAATATTATGATGAATAAAATGATAATATATGGATAAAGTTATTCTGTCAAATAAAATATTTTAATGAAACAATTAATAAAATTATAAATGAAACCAAATCAATTTAACTTAAATTCAAACATTATTAAAACAAGAATTTAATTTAATTTCAAATAAAATGAAATCTTTTGTAATGGTGCTTCAATCCTAAATATAAGGATAGTGCTCTAACATGCTAAAAGATTTCACGTGAATTAAGGAGTCATTTTCCACCATTAATTGACAAGAAAGAACGTAATGCTAGGTAAGGAAATTGCAAGGAAATAATGTTAGATTCTATTTTCCATATTTATAATATTTTTCATTCACTTATAAAAATATAAATGAAAATAGTATTAAAAAGAAAAATACTTTGACATCATGATCAAATAAATACTAACATTTAAAGAATAAATTTTTCTTAAAATATAATATTAATAATATTAAAATTCTTAGTAATATAATAAAAGTAGAGTTTCCACCAAAGTTATTAAACAAACTTATCCAATCCATTTGCAGAATAGCCATAAATAGATTGAATTTAGTCCTAAAAAATTCTACACTCCCATTTAGGATATTCAAGTCTTAACATATACATATTGAGGACTTGCAAACTAAGTCCACAAACTTTTCTTTTTAAGAAAAAATAATTTTAATTTTTTAAAATAATATTAAGTTTAAAATAATAATTATAAAATCAAATATCACACTTTTAATGCATTCTTAATCTGTATCAATAATTTTAGACTAAATAGACTATAACAAAAAATTATTAGCTTTGAAATTATTAATTTAAAAATAAAATCAATAAATTAAAAATAATTTATTTATGTTAGGTTGAGTTAAGAGATAAAGAATTGAGTTTAGGATTAAATATTCAATTAAATGGATGAAATTTTGTATAATGTATTGATTTAATTTAAAAGTAAAAATATAAAAAAAAATGTGGATCCATTCATAGACCCCTCCAAATCGATGCATGTGAATCATGGATTAGACCACTCTAGATTTGTATTTAATGGACTTGCATTTTACAAATCCTAATCTGCATTTTTTTGTGAAGTCATGGACTCACCTACAGTCGTAAGTCCATTTCAATGGCTTTAGTTTCCATATCACCCTATAAACTCTCACATCATATCTTTTTCATACCTTAAACCTTTGGCTAACACTAAAGATGTCAAAGGGTGGAGTAAAAGCAAGCTTTTCTTGCTCCATGCTTTAATATTGTCAAGGATATAATATTATCTTATCTTATACCTCATGATTTTAGACAAAATTTACCTTATCCCCATGCCTTATAAAGTAATAGAGCAATCTACCGGACTTATAAGGAAATATAAAAAAATAAATGAAATTAAAAAATATAAATATTAAAAATTAAAGATTACAAATTTAAAAATAATTACTAAGTAATATCAAACATTAGTAAATAAAAAAGAAATGAACAAAATCTAAATTTAAATATTACAAATCAAACATAATTAACAATATATTATAAGTCTAAAGTATTGATTTAAACAATTTGAAAGTTCAAAAAAATATGATGATATATGCCTAACAGAATATTATTACTTTCAAATTTTATTATCTCAAATGAAATCTTAATGTATTTTTTATTTTTTAAACAATTAAATTATTAAAATGGCTAAAATAATTATACATATATATATATATATATGTATGTATATATGCATATACATTAGTATATAAAATAATAATATAATAATTTTATAATAGTAAAGTTTCATGAGATAAAATAAGGTATTATTGCTCCATCCTCAACATTTTATTTGGGGTGAAAACTTGCCCTATATCTTGTCTTATTGGGTAAAAAATCATACTGTCTATAAGTTTCATCAAGGCAATCCCGATAAGGTATTGTAAATTAGAGGCATTTTGCCATTCCTAACTAACCCAAATATTTATAGTTCAAAAATATTTATTTGATAAGAAATCTTAATATCACTTTAATATAAGTGCCTAATAAGAAGAAAAATCATAATATGAAATAATCATTAATTGATAACAAGTTAAACTCAAACTCCATTCATATTATGTGTTTGTTGGAAGGTTATTCATTCAGATTATAATATATGTATTAATTATTCTATTAACTATTTATGATTTTAATTTAATAATTATAATAATAATCAATTTTATATTTATGATAAAAAATTAATATATATATCATAATTTGAATAGAAAATTTTACAATAAATACTTGTAAAACTACTTAAGTTTTGTCCTATGACAAAAAAATGATATGTCATAAAAAGAAATTTAATAATATCTAAAAAATTTTATCTATGGTGAAAAAAATTGAATAATTTTTTAATGATATAATATTATATAATAAATAATAATATAAAATTAATTACTTATAATTAATTAAATTTAAATTCATTTATTATATTATATGGCAAATAAAAACCAATTAAAACAACCTTTACCCAAGATTCAAAGTGTAATTTTTACATAAAAATTATAAGAATAGGATTAAGTAGGTACATATAGACTTGATAATCTTAATCTATATTCATTTATCCATCCATATTTATTCTTATTTTAACTCATCCATATCCATCCATTTTAACTTTAAGATAAATATGAGTTAGGTCATTATTGACTCATTAAAATGAGAGTCATATTGATCAACCTATGGATAATTATTTATTTATTTATATTCATAGAAGATAGATTTGTACTTTATACAAACTAATATTATAATAAAATATATTTAAAAATTTAATATAATTTAAATATATTTAAAATTAATTATTTAAAATAAAATATTATAATATTATTATATACATGACAATATTAATTTTTTTATAAAAAAGTGAAACTAAGTCCAGTCTTTTGTACTAAAATCTATAATAATTTATTGTTTTTACTTTTAAAACTTAAAAATAAAAAAAATTATCTTTTTAAATTTTCAAATAAAAAATCTTATAATATTACGTATCACATGTAATATACCGTATAGCTATATATTGGATTCTTGACTATACTTCGTAAATATCAATACACCAACAAGGTCAATTTTTAATTTTTAGGTGATACTTTATAAATTGAAATCTAATTATTAATATATATGTAATTTTAAATGTACAATTTATTATTATAAAAGAATACATATAATTCATAATTTTGAATTTTTTAATTTTATTATAATGTCTATTTTAAATTAAATAAGTTTTATTTAATGTATATTAAAATTAAAATATTTAATCAACTACATTTAATATTAAAAAAAATTTTAAAAATTAATGTTAAGAAAATGAGATAAAAAACTATAATTTTAAAAAGTAAATAAAAATAATGAATAAAAATTTTGATAGCATAAGTTTGTTTTGAAATAATACCAATAAATATAAAATAGTGATGAAAAATAATATCAATAAAAATGATAAAATATAAAATAATAATAATTTAATAAATAAATAGATGTATTATATTAATTATATATCTAAGTATCATGAGTTATTCACAACCTATTTA
Source organism: Sindora glabra (assembly GCA_020226215.1). Classification (NCBI taxonomy): domain Eukaryota; kingdom Viridiplantae; phylum Streptophyta; class Magnoliopsida; order Fabales; family Fabaceae; genus Sindora; species Sindora glabra. The sequence goes on along the minus strand of CM035233.1, from coordinate 43,788,407 downwards.
AAATCTTACATTAAGTTATAAAGGAATAAATTAATCAATAATAATTCATCCATTTTTGATTCAATTCATATCCATCCTAATCCATCCATTTACCACCTCTAGGTATATGTAAAGTTTAGATATTTTGTCAAAGTGAAAAGTACATAAATCAAAGCATTCTCACTTTTGAGAATCCTATTTTGTCATAAATGAATTTGGTAATTGAAAGCGCCCAAATTTTCAAATCCAAGATCATACAAATTACAAATTGGCCTCATTTTGAATAAAGGATTCAGCCATGCTTGTTTTATAATAAATATAAAATTTCAATTTAATTAATATCTTATTAATATAGTGACGCTTAATGTTACTTTAAAAATTTTATTTTTATCATAATTAAGATTCGAATTTCAAATTTTATATATCTACATTAAGTAAATTGTCATTTTTATGATTATAAAAAAATTTGATTTCTTACTCATGTTATTACAATCTAAAATTTTAGTATTACTAATTATTCATACGTTGAAAAGCTGAGCTGGTCAAGGCCAACTGTGCATGGTGGAGCTCTACCTACCATAATAGTGTAGATAATGAACCCATTATTGCTTCTTCGTACAATAAGTCAGTCATAAATTATAACAAAAGGATATGAAGTAAGATGATGATCACCGATGTTTAACAATTGTAATATAATTGTGGCTAATCATTAGTTCAAATAGTAAATAATATTTATTTAGAGATTTTTTTTATATTTTGAATTCAATTTCAAAATTTTGTATATATGTCTAACAGCTTAAAGACTACTACTACTAAAAAAATGTACTATAATCATAGTTACATTGATCATGATAGTCAATTGATAAATAAAATTTGGATACGAGGCTTAAATTCATTAGTTGGAACTTCTTAAATTAAGAATTTTTTTAACAAATGAAATGTTTAATTACTCAATTATTAGTATTAATATAATTACTTACGTCTAGTAAAAGACAGCTAGTTTATTACTTTCTCCATCTTTTATTATCTATTATACTTAATTAATTTTATAAAAATTAAGAAAGTAATTTAGTTTATTTATTTTTAATAGATTTTCAAAATTATCCTTTAATTTGAAAACAAAATTTACTCAATTCTTATTTCTTTCTTTATTTGGAATTTGTGATCAAACTTAAATATATACATACATATTTCTCTCACATTTTATACATAAATTCCAATATAATTGAAAACAAATAGAAAAAATGAAATAAATTTATTGACATTCCAAAATAAAAATATGAAATAATAGAGTATTTATTAATGAAAAGAAGGTCAAAATTTTAAAAAAATATATTTAATATCTTATCAAATTTTTAAAATGACAGATTAAAAATAATTTTTTTAAAAATATAATAAAAAACAAAAAATTGAAAAAGTAATTTATTATCGTGTGTCCAATTATTATGGTACTACATGATTAATTAGGTGACTATATGATCTACATCTAACATGATCTATCATATGAGAAATCAGGCAGCGGATCAAATTACATAATTAATTGTTCAAATGAATTTTTTTTTGTCTAACCACCCGATATCTGGTCGGCCTAATTAGGCCGCTAACTAATTCAGATTCAAGTTGGGTGGGTTTCAATGTGGGGACAAACTCTCTTAACACCATCTGTTCCATCTACAAAACTCGAATTCAAAACCTTACTTAAGAGGTATCGAACTTCTTACCACTTAGACTAATAGTCATTGATTAATTGTTCAAATGATGAATGCGTGGTTTATTACTTTAATATTTATTTATTTTTTTGAAGTATCACAAATTCTTGTTGATAGAATTATAAAATTTTAATTAATGTGTAATGCGCAATTTCTTTATAAAATCATAATATTTTTTAACTGAATTCATAATATTTGTATTTGGCTAGAACATGTATACAAATTACAAAATTTTTATAACTGGGGGAAATTGATATTTTCTATTCGAATGCAACGAGAAAAAAAATTCCTTGAATTTTCTTAGCAAATTCTGTCCCTCAAGTCAAGTCGCTCGGTGTTTTGGTATAATAATTTTATATGGCGATAATTTATTGCGTATGCCAAAAGCTGATAATATAATTTCTTGCCGCTGAAATTGCCCCATATTGGACGGCTGGACTAGTTGGCCTCTCGCATTATTACCCATGAGCCAGCTTTGATAATCTTGAATAGTCCTCTGGCATCTTCAATTTTTATTATTAATTGATGTTTATTAGATCTATATTCTTGGAATTGTCTCTATGTGGTTTTTTTTTTACCCTTTCAATTTAAAAAATAAAAAATGAATTTTTTATTAAAATTTCTTATATATTTTATAAAAAATTATATTTATTTTTTTAATTTGCACCTTCAATTTTTTAATGAGATATGAGGAATCCAAATTTCACGTTGGAGGGGCATTGACAATAAATGGACTTTTGAGCCACAAGTACCGTGGGGTTACTATAAATTGCAATTGAATCTTTTTTTGGTAGGAAAATTTCAATTTAATCTATTTTTAGTTCAAAAAGTCCACTCGGGATCTTTGTGAATGGATCCATTCAGATATCAGACCACCTTGAAAGCAAAGAAATTTATGAGTCCTTTCGTATCAGAAATAATTTCTTGTAAAATATTAAATTTTTAAAGGTAATTTTTATATAAATTTTATTTAAAATTATTCAAATAATATTGAGAAAATAATATTTTTTAGAAAGTAATCTCTTATATTTTATTTGATTTAATTTTAAGTTTTTTAGGAAGTGATAATAAAATAATTATTATATTTTTAATATTATTATAATATAAAATAATAAATTTTAATTACAATTAATTCAAATTAATACGAAAATTTTTGTTTTTGTATTAAAAAATGACAATGAAGTAGGAATTATTTAAGAGGAGGTGGGTAAGAAACTTCCATACTTTATGTGAGGTAGAGTTCTTTTAAAAATTTTATTTTTTCTAATTTATTAGATAATGATTAATTAAATAATTTATCAATTTTCTATTTCTTAGAAAATAAGACTTCTTATATTATTATAGTGAATCAAACAATTTTTCAAAGTAGAGTTTCTTCAATCTTCGATAGTCATTTTTTAGTAAAATTATAATATTGCACCTAATATTATAATGAATTTTACAAGTAAAATTTTATTTTACAATATTTATATTTATTTTTTATAATTTTATTAATAATTAGAGTAATGACAATAACTATAATTTAAACTTTAAGTAGACAACAAAAATTTAGTGTCAGGCCCAAAAAAAAAATGAAATTTAGTTAGGAAATTAGTTTCTTAGTTTTTCCAAGTCAACCGTTGTTCCTTGTGGAGGGAGATATCTTAAATAATTGCAAATAAGAGTTTAGTCAGAATTTATGATCAACTTAACCTTTAATTAATATAAAAAACATTTCTTATTCAAATTAATCAAAATCTAATGTAATTTATTGGATACTAAATGACTTAAGAAAAATAAATAAATTTTGATGTCTTTAGAAGAGAGAAGTTCATTATGCAAATGAAACTCGCGCGGTGAATATTCCCTGGATGAAAAGCTTAAAATCAAGATTCCGGTTTCGTTTATTTCTGCGATATTTTTTATAAAAATATAATTATAAAAGATTAAAATAAAAAATATTTTAATTATATAATATTAAATATAAAAAATTAAAAAAATATTCTATTTTAAAAAAAATGTTATTTATATTAATATGATTCTAAATATTATTTCTTTAATCATAAAATATATAAGTGATATACAACTCTTTTAAAAATATATATATAAATTACATTTTTTATGAAAAATATTTCCAAAGAAATAAATGAATTTTTGAAAGAAAAGTTTTGAATTTACAATATAGTTTGTAATCATAATTTTAATTTCTTCCATTTATTCATAATTATATTAATCGTATCATGCCCACAACAATTATAAACATGTTTACGATGAAAGTTCTAAGTCAGCAATTAGTGTCAAGAAAGGCAGCTATGGAGAAGTGTGCGGAGTGATTGGTTGACTTGGACTGCTTGGTGAACACAGCCTCGGCAGTCAAATTTTGCATAATTGACCCAAAACCACTTGACCCACGGCAGTCAAATATCAAATTGGAAAAAAAATGCCATTGTTTATTTTAAATTTTGGCTCCATTTGAATTTATAAAAAAATATATTTTTATAGAAATATAATTCTAAAATATTAAAATATAAAAAATATTCTATTTATTTAATATTAAATATGATAGATTTAGAAAAAGTAACATACTCAAATTTAAACAAAAATTTATTTTTTCTATTATTATATTTTTACGTGTGATTTTTTAGTCAGAATATAATATAACTAGTGACTGGCTTGAATTATTAAAGTAAAAGTTCAAGAACGCCAATCTTGAATTACATGCATAAAAAATAAAATTTAAATTAAATTTCTATAATCATAATTAAGAAATAAATATTTAAAAAAATAATAAAATAAATGCCCGAGTCATATAATTCACAAAAGGAGTCGGTCTAACTAGACTCACAATATTGCTACATATAGTCATAGGAGTGAGTTTGACTGGACATCAAGATTATATTTTGTACAATAAATAAATTAATTTTTAATAGATTAAATTTGTCAATTAAGTTATAAGATATTTTTTAAAAGTCTTTTGTATATTAATTTATTGAAAAATTAAGTTTTAATTTAATAAATTTTATAGGATAGATTATAACTCATTGTGTTTTGAAATTTATCATTCTTATTTTAAGCAAATTATATTTTAAATAATTATATTTTTACTCTCAATAGTAAATAAATAAATATGTAATTTTATAAAATATAATTAATTAAATTTTAAATAATTTTTTCATTAAATAAATGAGCCTTTCTTAAATTAGTTAATGCCTTATTTAAATTAATTAATTCAGCCAAATACACAATAAACAAAAGTAACTAAATCAAATTTTATAAAATAAAAAAGTAAGTGTACCAAAATAAGTATAAAAATGTGAGAAGTAGTCTCAATTGTAGATCCATTTTAATTGGAAAAAGTTGCGTCCGTTTTGATCTTGGTGAATGGATTCATCCTATATAATCATGTTAAAAGGAATTAATATTGGAGTTCCTTTATTTTTATTTTTATTTTACGAAGAATTTATAATAGGTAAAAATTTAAGTTTGAGGAAGATGAATTTCAATTCCTACAAGGTATTAGAGGTTAATGTTTATAATTTAAATACGCTGAAAATTCTGTACATATGACATCAGAATTTTGATAAGAGAATTTTCTATGCATGACAATTTGAGAATTGTTATGAATAATTATTGAATGTAGATATTCACAGGTCAAATATTACATTCTCAATTATGATCAATTAATAAGATTCAATTATGATTAATTATATCCTCAATTATAATCATATTATTAGGTTCCAATTATGATCAATTATATTCTAAATTGTGATCAATTCTATTTATGAATTATCACTGAGATTAATTAATTTGCCTTATAAATATGAGTTGTACAAATCATTTTGTATACAGTTAAATGAAATATTCTCCTCCCCTTTGTATTCCTTTCTCTTCCTTATATTTCTCATTCATCTCTTTCTTTTATCATTCCTTAAGTATTTAATATTTTCATAATATATTATCAGCACCAAGCTCTAATCCATTGAAGTAATTTCTTCCAAGCATAAATTATTTTACTTAATTTTCTTACTTTATGCTAATATAGTAATTCTTCCATCTCTTCACATTCTTCTTCCTTATTTTCTTCACATTTTGATTTTAATTTCTATAATAATTTTAATGTCTTTCTAGTTTTATTCGAAGAAATAATAGCTGCAAAATATTGAATATGATGTGTAAAAATATAAATAAATAATGAATTAAATTGAGAAAAAGAAAACAATTCATATGACATATTATACATTTGAGAATTTATTCTTGAATGCTAAATAAATAATTTTTTTTATCTATTTTGAAATGTATGTTAGTTTTTATAAAATATATGAGTATTATATATATATATATATATATATATATATATATATATATATATATATATATATATATATATATATATATATAGTACGCAATTGTAGATATATGGTAAATTCTTAATTATGTTATTATCTCGTGATTGAAAAATTGCTATATGAAAAAATATAATATATGTTATGTTAATATAGAAAGAAAATTTACTTGCATTATAAGATTTGGCTTTACACAAATATGAATACAAATATTCAAGAAACTAAGTTTGGAAAAAGGAAAAGAATTATCTAGAAGCAATTGGTGTATAAATATACATATAACTTAAAGCATACTTTTCATAAATTTAATAATTTTTGCAATGTTTAGTCACCATATAGATTGATAATGAAATAGAAGATTGGATTAATAATTATATGATTAATATGTTGATTAATAATTTCTTTAATATTCAATCTCTATTATATTGAAAATTTTCTCATTTATTTTTACATGTCTATAATAGTATTACAATAGATCTTGTAAATCTTGATTTGTGACTCTTAATATTATTAAAAAATTTTATCTTACGATAAAAAATTCACTTATTCTTTGTAATAGCTTAAAAGAAATATACGATCCAAAAAAATTCTCTACTTTCATTCATTCAATTTGCTTTTGCAATAACAATATTAAGAAAAAGGGTTTCAAAAAATATTCTAAACTAATTTCTTATCTCCTTGTGACTAAACAAAATAATAAACTTTTGATAAGCTCCATCTGATTAGCTTTGCTCCATTCCTTGAAGCGAATATTACAATACACGACCATTTTATTTATTAAGAAACTTATGGCCTTAGATGTAATCGTAATCATGTTTCTTATATCAAGAACTCAACTTTCCACTAGAAGTGGAAAAATGAAGAAAAGAATGATAAAAAGATGGACAAAATAACAAAAATATATGTGATGGTAAAGATCATTAGTCTCGTGCCTGTCGTACTCCAAAAGATTTTGTTAACCTTTACTAAGAATTGCTTAAATATATACATATAAGAAAAATAAATTTTGCATGTGAAAAGGGATTTGAATTGATTTTCTTAAAGAATGTTTGTAGTTGTCTATTGACTACTTAATTTTCTATAAGTATACTTATTTCAAAGTTGCTAAGATGCTTTTATAAAAAAAATTACTAGATACAAATGTTTGGCCTCCACCCTATTTCTATGCTTATAAATTAGTTTTATTTTAATGGTCTTTTTCGTTAGCCAATTTTAAAAATATTTCTATAATATCTATCATTTTATTCTATATCTAGTTACTTAAAATTTATTTATATAAGTAATCATAATATCTAGATATGTAAATATACACATTATTATGGTTTGTTCTGGTTACCATGATATCACTCTAATACTAGCCAATTTTACTTAAATGTGTCACAACCTCCTTCTTAGGATATATTATATTGTTACTGAAAGGTTTTAGATTATAGGATAGCATAAAATTATGCACTATTGAACCAAGCATAATTATAGGTGGAGATATTAAAGGTAAATCATAATATATATGTACCATAACTTTCTATAACTCATTGGGTTAAGGATATTTACTATCTATTGCATGTAAAATCCTACTTTTCTTATTTAGTAATGCAAAAGGCCAATGTTAATACTATATCTAGTACTATAAATTTAATTGAATGCTCTGAAAAAGTTAATGTTTTGTCATCATAAGAAATAAAATTACACATTGATAACGTGTTATATTTTACTAAATCTCATAGAAACTTATTAAGTTTTAAAGATATTCATTAAAATGGATTTCATATCGAGAAAATTAATGAAGGAAATATTGAATATCTTTTTATTACCAGTATGATCTTAGGTAACAAATGCATACTTGAAAAATAACCTATTTTTTCATCTAGTTTGTACTACACATATATTAGTACAATTGAAACACATGCTATAATAAACCAAAAGTTTATTAATTTAAAAATATTTACTATTTGGCATGAATGATTGGAGCATCTTGGATCACTAATGATGAAGAAAATTATTAAGAATTCACATGGGCATCCATTGAAAAACTTGAAGATTTTTCAATCTAAAGAATTCTCATGCGATGTGTGTTCTCTAGGTAAATTGATTATTAAGCCATCACCAGCTAAAGTTGGAACTGAATCTCTAACATTTCTGGAATGTATACAGGGTGACATACGTGGGCTTATACACCCACCATGTGAACCATTTAGATATTTTATGGTATTAATAGATGCATCTAGCAGATGGTTTCATGTATGTTTACTATCTACTTGTAATCTGACTTTTACGAGATTGCTTGCTCAAATTATTCAATTAAGAGCACATTTTTCATATTACCTTATTAATTCTATTCATCTTGATAATGCTGGTGAATTCTCTTCTAAAACTTTTAACGACTATTGCATGTCAATAGGAATAAGTGTTGAACATCCTATAGCTCATGTTGATACACAAAATAGTTTAGCTGAATCATTTATTAAACAACTTCAATTAATAGTAAGACCCATGCTTATGAGAACAAAACTCCCTATATCTACTTGGGGATATGCAATTTTACATGCAGTAACACTTGTGCACATCAAACCAACTAGTTACTATAAATACTCCTCTTTATAATTGGCTTATAGTCAAGAGCCAAATATTTCCCATCTTAGAATTTTTGGATGTGCAGTATATGTTCCAATAGCTCCACCACAACGTACTAAGATAGGGCCTCAAATGAGATTAGAAATATATGTTGGGTATGATTCCCCTTCTATTATAAAATATCTTGAGCCAATGATAAGAGACTTATTTATAGCACCTTTTGCTAATTGTCATTTTAATGAATCATTTTTCCCAATATTAGGGGGAGAAAAGGACAATCAGTTGGTCAAAGAAATTATATGAAATACTTTGCAAAATATTAATCCTCGCACAAAGTAATGTGAACTTGAAGTTTAAAAAATAATCTACTTACAAAGTATAGCTAATCAACTGTCAGATTCATTCATTAACCTAAAGAGAGTGACTAAGTCATATATACTAGCTGGTAATGCTCCAATAAGGATTGATATCCCTGAAGGATAATACATCAATGAGAAAGTTAATGAGTCTAAGGTACGCTAAAAGTGTAGTAGACCAATAGGTTCAAAAGATAAAAATCGCCACAAAAAAAGGAGCAATTATTGAAGACGAGCCCATTAAAGAAATAGATAGTTTTGAAAAGTCTAGAAACATAAGAAATAATATAAATCCAAAAGAAGTTCAGGTACCTGAAAATGATAAAGAAGATGAAAATAAGGAGATCTCAATAAATTATGTTTCTACGAGGAAATGATTAAACCACAAGAAATAGTTATCAACAACATTTTTACATATAATGAAGCGCTTAATATTATGAATGATAATAAGGATCATGAACTTAGATTTGTCAATGAATGTTGATGTAGATATGATTGACTAAAATGAAAAAATGCAATTCAAGTAGAATTGAATTCACTTGAAAAAACGTAAGATTTTTGGACCTATAGTCCAAACACTTGAAGGTGTAATACCCATTAGGTACAAAAGGATATTTATGTGTAAACGAAATGAAAAAAATAAAGTTGTAAGATATAAAACACGGCTTGTTGCCTAAGGTTTTACACAAAGACTTGGAATTGATTATGAGTTTATTTATTCTCTTATGGTGGATGCAATCACATTTCGTTATCTTATTAGTCTGGCAGTATATGAAAAACGTGATATATGTCTTATGGAAATTGTTACACTCTATTTATATGGCTTACTTGATTATGATGTCTATATGAAAATCCCAGAAGGATTTAAAATGCCTAAAGCATGTAATTCAAAGTCCCAGGATTTTATTCAATTAAATTACAAAATCTTTGTATGGATTAAAGTAGTTTGGATGAAGTAGTTTGGATGAATGTGATATAATCATCTTAGTAAATACTTGTTAATGGAAAGGTATAATAATGATTAAATATGTCCATATATTTTCATAAAGCGAACAAAATTTGAATTTGCAATCATTATTGTATATGTTAATGATTTGGATATTATTGGAACTCTTGAAGAGATTCAAAAGGCAATTGATTGTTTAAAAGAAAGAATTTGAAATGAAAGATCTTAAAAAAATAAAGTTCTGCCTTAGCTTGTAGATTGAGCATTTTAAAGATGAAAATTTTACATCAATTAACTTATACCCAAAATGTCCTTAAAAAATTTTACATGGATAAAGCATATCCATTGAGTACCCCAATGGTTGTTCAATCACTAGATATGAACAAAAATTCCTTTAGACCTTGAGAAAAGATATAGAGCTACTTAGTCCTGAAGTACCGTATTTTAGTACAATTGAAACACTAATGTATCTTGTTAGTCATACAACCTGATATATTATTTGCTATTAATTTATTAGCAAGATATAGTTCTCCACCTATATGAAGGAATTGGAGTGGTGATATAAATATTTAACAAATCCGATTAAATGATAATCTAATGAATTTATTTACTGAGGCACATGCGGTATTTGAAAAGATGGTTCATACTATTGGAGTTTTTTTTACTTAAAGATTTTAATTGATATCATCATAAGGGGAAATTAATACGCACTATGCTCTTTTTTCCTTCACGATGGTTTTTGTCCCACTGGGTTTTTCCTAGTAAGATTTTTAATGAGGTAGTATTCTATTATGTATTATATGGACATCCAAAGGGGATTGTTATGAATAAGTATTGAATGTGGATGCCCATAGGTCAAATATTATATCCCCAACTATGATCAATTAATAGGATTCAATTATGATCAAATATATCCCAGATGATCATATTATTAAGTTTCAATTATGATCAATTATGTCCCCAATTGTGATCAATTCTATTTATGAATTATTATTATGAGATTACAATATTTGATTAATTTATCCTATAAATATGGGTTGTACAAATCATTTTGTATATAGTTGAATGAAATATTCTCCTTCCCCTTTTTATTTCTTTCTCTTCCTTATATTTCTCCTTCATCTCTTTCCTTTACCATTCCTTAAGTGTTTAATATTTTCACAACAAGAATTACATAATGACTAATTCTTATTTGGAAAAAATAAAAAATATATTTTTTATTTTAATTTATGTATAAATTTACTTATGAATTTAATTTTACATAAATTAAATTAATTTTTATTTCAAATGAGACGCCTAATTATATATAATGAGATCTTTTGAGTCAAAAGATATATAATATTATTAAAAAGCTTTTTTTTTCATATTCTTGACTTGATAACAATCTTGATCCGCATATTTTATGTACATGTATTCAATAATTTAATTATTTTTATTATTAAAAAATTATAATAATGTATGACCCATCATTAATATTAACATGAGCAAAATCAATATTAAATTTTAGGATCAATTTGAGTACTTAAAAATTAAAATTCATCTCATTTCGAATGAATTCTAATGAAATTATATTTAAATTTAAATTATATTAAAATTTATTTCATTAATAAACTTTCTTTTATTTACATAATTATTATCTTAAAATTTCATCAAATTATTCAAAAATTTTTGAGAATCCATTTCATTTGAAATTCAATATTTTCACTTAAAATTTTTATCCTAACACCACTAATAGCATGACTTTATCGAATTTCACTATAAGAAAAAAGTTTTTTACTAACGACATTTGTTGTCGGTGTAGTCTTTTCGATCGTCGTTAAATGAAATTATTATCATAAAAAATGTCATCGGTAAAAATTCATCGTTGAAAGGACCAACACTGAAGACATTATTATTGTCGGTAAAAATGTGAGTTTCTATGATGACAAAATCGTCGGAGAAAAAATTTTCAAAATTCAAAAATTTTTTAATTTCACTCTTTAGCGACGACAAAGTCATCGCTAAAAATTATTTTTAGTGATGACATTTCAACTTTTAGCAACGACAATGTCGTCGTAGAAAAATTTTTAAAATTTAAAATTTTTTGAATTTCACTCTTTAGTGACGACAAAGTCGTTGCTGAAAATAACTTTTAGCGACGACAATGTCGCCGCTAAAAGTTTAGACGAAATTTAAATTAATTTATAATTTATTAAATTAATTAATAAATTATAAATTAATTTATAAAAATATTTAATATATTAATTTATTAAAATTTATTTTAATAAGTTATAAACTATTTTAATTTATATATTATTTTTTATTAATATATTTTTATATCATATTATAATTTTAGATGAATGTCAACAGTCTAGCATGGTATTTATCTGCAAATGCATCTGCACCTCCTTCTTGATTTTCCTTATTTTCTTTGTTAGAAAGTTAGGTCAATTTGAAAAAGAAAATCAATTAAAGTGTAGGTGCAAATGCAGATAAATGAGACATACTGGCCCTTCCAATCAGTTTTAACAATTTTCCATAATCTTTTGTGCTCTGTAGAAAAAGAGAACCAAAGATATTTTAAGCAAGTTGGAAATGAATTCATGATTATATTATAAAAATATATAAATAAAAAACATATTATAAAAATTATATAAATAAAAAAATAATACATTATAAAAAATAATAAAACTAACACTTACCTAACGTCTCTCTCTCTCTACTATCATCCCTCTTCTACATCTAAAATGAGAGTTAAATGGCGAATGAAAGTATTTATAGAAGAATTTGTCAACAACGACAATATTCTCGGTGGTCGTTGAAAAGTTTTCGTGAAAGATTGCCGCAGAAAAATTTAGCCTTTAACGGCGATATGTGTCGTCACTAAAAGTTAACTTTTAGCGACAACATTTGTTATCGCTAAAAGACTAACATAAAATATAGAGCGGGGAAATTCAGCCTTTAGTGGTGACAAATGTCGTCGCTAATAGCGACTTTTAGCGACGACAAATGTCGTCGCTAAAGACTACTTTGACACGTAAAATGAAAAAATTTAACTTTTAGCGACAACATTTATCGTCGCTAAAAGATAAATTTTTTCACTCTACATTTCAGTATAGTTTTTAGCAGCAACATTTATTATCGCTAAAACTGTCGTCGCTAAAAGTGACTTTTAGCGATGACAAATGTCGTCGGTAAAGACTACTCTAACACATAAAATAAAAAAATTTAGCCTCGCTAAAAGTCAATCGTCGTCATTGAAAGTTATTTTTTCCTATCAAAATTTTTTCTACCTAAAAAAATTTGCGCCGATGAAATTTTTATGTATTAGTCGTCGGTAAAAACTTAGCAATGCATCACCGATGACCGAATGTTTGTTGTCACAAAAAGTGTCGTTGGTGTTGCCATTATTTCTTGTAGTATTTGTGGATGAGTAACTTTGAAATTTTCAATCACCATACTATAACAATTAAATTCTTTCATTGAATAAGAATTATGAAAACTTTCAGTCCCACAATGACTTTTTTCTGATATAATTTCGAAGGGGTTTTATACCATTAGCTATCTAACATTTGATATATTCTTATAATAAACTATTTAAATGATGATTGAAACAAATGAAAAATATTAGAAATTAATTGTTTGAAGCTTTTGGAAACCTAAAATGATTATTTTTCTAATATAACATTATAAAACTGAGGTGAAAAAGTAAATATATATTTAAAATCAATTTCAAATATTTTAATTAAATTTTACAATAAAAAAATCTTTTAAAATGAATTAAAATCACATCGTATAAAATTTATCCCAAACTTATCTACATCATATTTTTTTCAAATGAAATAAAATAAATTTTAAAAAGATATAAATCCAAAGCAACCTTAGGTAAGCTATCATATAAATGCTGCAAGAAATTAAGGTAGTAATATGGAGTTTAATATATTTACTGCATTTAATTTATTTGATTTAAACAATCGGTAAAGGATATACCATTAAATAGAATAATGAAGAACTTACAAATTGGGTGAAAAATAATATTTTGAAATATATAAAATGCTAATTCTACTTATAAAAAATATTACTCCCTAATTTTAGCATAAATTTAAAATTTTTTAAAATTATTTAGCTTAAATAAATTATCATAATATATTTATATATATATATGATAATATAAATCTTCTTTCAAAAAGTAAAGTAAAATTCATTCATTTGTATTAATCTTATTTTAACATTATATAAAATTTATTTCTAAAAATAAATTTTCACATCCATTTGTATAAACCTTATTAAATGAAATAAAAATATATATTATTTATAAAATTCTAAAATATATCAATTATTCATTTATATATTTTATTTGTTTATATACTTTAAATTCATTAATATCAAAATTTTCTTTTATAGTTACATAGCTTAGAGAGTGAAAAAATTTAAATTATATTTACTTTAAACATGAATTAATGTAATTTTATGTCAATATTAATAATATAGATATACTTTATATAATTTAAAATTAGTTCACAATAATTATTAATTTTAAAATATTTTTATTGTCAAAAATATCCTAAAAAATTGAATTGAATTAAAATTCAAATATATAAATTCAAGAGAAAATAATAAAATAAAAATGATCAATAGTGACAAGAGGGTATTAAGATAAGATACATATTAAACATGCATAATTATGTATATATTATTTAACATGCATTATTTTTTATAATAAGATAAAATTTTAAATTATATATATGATTTAATTATAATGAATACATTTAATTTATATTATTCAAAATTATTCTTAACTATATTTATTATTTTGATTGTCAAAAGGATTTTTACAGAGATATTTGTTAGTATATTTAATTTTCAGTCTAACAATTGTACTCATCAATCAAAGAAAATATACCTACCATCCTTTTAATATATATAATAAGAAGAGATATAGATAAACAATATAATCATATTTTGTTGGGACTTTGATAGAAATCCTATTTTTATTAAATAAGATAATTATTTATTTTTGTTTTTATTTTATTTAAATTTAATTTTTAAAAATATAGAATTATAATTAAATTAGATAAATTTTATTATATAATATTACGATCAAGTTACATTTATCCTTTTATAAGAATTTTGAATTATAAAAGTGTTTAACAAACAGATTCTCAATCAGCTTTCACTTGAATACTGCTTTTGGTCTGCTTTTTGAACGTTTGTAGTCATAGTCTACATCTTTCACAACGTCAAAGTCAATTATGAGGGAAGCTATCCAACCAAAAATGCATACAACATCAAAGTCAATTCAATTTCAGCAATGCCACACCCTTATATCGGTAGTAACGGAAGTTTTGGGTCCAACCACTACAAATCACTTATCTAAATTTAAATTTATGTAATTGAAGTTGGATTAAATATTGTAATAGATAAAAGTGGGTGAGACTTAAAAGAATATTTTAATTATGTGGGTGAGTGTGGATTAAAATTCATTGTCTAATACTAATCGCAACCTATCCACTAGTGTTTGAAGGACAACATTGTTTTAGGCATTGATTGCCAAAAAAAATTTTGTTAATTTCTTTCTCATTATTACTCATTAGACAAAGATGATAAATATTGAAAATACAACCTAATTTTTTGTCCTTCACTCCGTCCCTAGAAAGTAACCCAACCTTAATAATTTATGTATAACTAATTCATTTACCTAAGAATTTTAGATATTTAGGGAATACACTAAGTTCATTTATTCATTTCATCTATACAAATTAAAACAAAAACTAACAATGTTAGTCTCTAAAATAGATTGCATTTCTATTTATATTTTATTTCAATTTCAATTTTAACTTTATTAATTTCTTTAACAAAGTACAATAGTAATTTATGTATAGCTAATTCCATCTAATGAGAAAATGCTTGATAGTTCTTTTGTGTTAATTTTGCAGGTTGAAACAATAATATTTCATGTAAATTTAGATTGCTCTATAATAATATTACATACAAGAAAATAGGTGGTGAACTAATTTATAAAATAGTTGGTATGTAGGACATTTCTATTTAAAGTATCTTAAATCCACCCACACCCAATGGTACTCGCTAGTATTCATAAAGTGCGGGTTCAAGTGGATAACATAATTTTTGTGGACGGTTGTGGGTCCAATTTTATGATATGCATTTTTCAATGATCATTTGATTTAAGGGTCTTTAACTGCTCCTACCTACTCAATTTTCAACCCTATATATTGGGACATAACAAGACACATTTTAGTTTGAGGGTACACATTTAGATTGAGGTGTACACAAGATGATATTTTTAAATTAAATGTCTTAACATAGTTAATTTGAATTTGAGATGTCTTTTTTACTTGATATATAGAAAGCCAAGTATTAGTGTTAATTATTATTTTTACTGATATTATCATTAAAAAATATTATACAAATCAAAAATAGATTTTAGATCTTTTACATTTATTAGATTAAATTTTATAAATTTATCATACTATTTTATATTTAATAACAACACTTAATTTTTATTTGAAGTCTAATTTTAAATTTTATTTTTAGTGCATATAGTATTATCTTATCAACAAATATGAAATATGTGACTAATGTAAGATAAAATGGCAAAAAATTATATATTATAAAGCAAAAGATAACAACAATAGTCCAACTAAGGATTGGAATTTTGAATTATGGTATTAATTTTCATTAAAGGTCACAACATTGTAGATTGATGGATGTTATTAGAACTCTCAAATTTGACTTCACACTTTGAGAGAGAGCTATACAATTATATAAGAAGTGAAGCGGAGAAAACTTCACAGTGCAATTTTTTTTTTTTTTTGCAAGTATTTTCTCTAATCTTATTGGGGATTTGTAAATGGTTCTCATTACAATTCTAATTCGTGTGTTTCCACGTAAATTCCCATATTCTTGCCTTATAGTTTCCAAGGTTGCAGTTAAGTCCTTCAATTTTTAAATTATAGCAATGAAATTTCTTTTTCTATCATCAAAGCTCACAGGCCGAAACTATTGTCATGTGGTAGATGATCTTGTCTCAAGTGAGGCGCAAATGCAAAGACAACTTTTTTGTGTACACCTATTCATCGTTAACATGAGAGAGAGAGATAAACATCACACTAGTAGAATCATGCACACAATACTCATATTTAATATTATTTCTTTTTTCTTAAATTTATATCCAAATAGATCTACAGAAAAATTTCTTCGAAGCCAGAAAACTGTGTATGTCATTTCATTCTATTAAGATAACAACTAAAGGAATTAAATTGTTACGGACTTTTGCAATAACTGAAAGAATATTCTACAACAGTATTAAAAAATTGATGTTAATAATACCCCCAAACTTAGATCCTCTATTTAGGATGGATCCTACTATTCTAATTTAGAGCCCACCAAATAAAAAATTCAAATGGGAAGGCATCAATAGTATTAAAAAAATAATATTAATGAAATACACGCCTAACTAAACACATAAAGATTAAAAATAAGATATTTTATGAAAATGTGACGTTCATACCTAATAGATATATCAACTGCAGCACATGAAATAGCAGAAATGGAGTTGAAGTTGGGAAGGTAAGACAATAAAAAGTGAATAGGCAAAGATCATAATGAAAAAGTACAATTTCGTCTCTTTGTCCTTGTTCTTATCCTTGCATTCACCATCACACACTACAATATTGTGGAATCTCTTCAGAGATTGCCCCTCAGTGATTATATACACAATGTCCACACCAACTTCAACTGTGAGTTGCTGAGGCACCACAATGAAAGACTAAGCTTTTCACCAAATGCATATTGCCCCAATTCATGGTATCTGTTAAAAGGCCTTCCCTCTATTTCATGCATCTCTACGATTTGTCACAGTGTGTAGATTGTGATCATTCATGAAAGAGTTAGTGCAGTCACACCGAGACCTTTATGTAGGCATTGCATATATACAACTTCAGTGTTAATTCTCAATTTTTAATAATTGGTTTGATTTGCTGAATTTGCAGCTGTGTTGTGGGTATTATATATGATTGTAGCAGTTTGATTTAATTTTTGTCACCTAAAAACTTGCTCTTGAATAGAAAAACAGATTCTTATAGACAAGAATCAATCCTAAATCCAAAAGATGTTAGTCTTCATTTTAGAAGACTCTCATTTGATAGGTGCTTCTCTTAAACCAACAATAAATTTGATCAGTGGGCTCAATTTGTGGTCCTATGAACAAATCTGATTCAAAAGAATGAGAATGAGGGGATACACACACACACACATATATATATATATATGTTGAAATGGTGAGTTCTAAACACACATATATATATATGTTGAAATGGTGAGTTTTAATCAGAAAAGTAATAAGCTCTGTATATAATGAAAGAAGGAAAAACATAGGATGCTGTCTTCCATAAATTTTAATTATAGGTTTGAATTTAAAAAATAATACTTATTGACAAAAATTCATTAATATTATAATTTTTGTAATGTTTCTACTGCTTGATATCTCATTGAAAAAAAAATGGAAAGTATGCACGTCCTACTCAAAAGGTGCACGAGATGAACCCCAAATACCAAAATGTCCTCGTTTACTATTTGAAGTCTAGCTAATTGCTTGAAGGCCGTACAATTTTTTTTTTGGGGGTGGGGGAACCCTGGAATAGAAGAGTGCGGAAGGGGTTGGTGAGAAAATTTCCACTTACGGAGAATGATGGTCCAGATTTGAGTAAGGAGTAAAGTCGGAAGAGAAAAAATGTTTAAAGATGGGAGGGACAACCGTTTTTTATCAAGATAGTCCGCTTGAGAAAGACAGATTAAAAAATTAAATTTTTGTTCATTTTATTTTTTATTAAAAATTTATATTAATTTAATTAAAGTTTTTAAATTTTAAATCTTTTACATAATAACTTAATATTCTATTTTATATACATAAAGAAGGAAATTCTACGGTGCCCCCGGGAGTTTCAAACCTGAGGTGACGTGGCGAGTTCTGAACCGTCAAATGAGATTACAAAATCTCATCCGACGGCTTATGGGGGCGCCACGTCATCCTGGGTTTGAAACTCCCGGGGTACCGTAGTATTCCCCACATAAAAATTAAAATTTAAAAATGTTTAATTTTATAAAAATTAAATTAATACAAATTTTTAATAAAAATAATATTAATAACAATCAAATCTTATTAATATAAAAATAAAATTTAAAGAGCACAACTTACGATCCTTTCCTTTTCACATTATTACTACATTTTTAATCAAAAAAATAAAATTTTCGGAATCCAGAGCCCACGTGGATGAGGAGGAAGTTAAGAAGGAGGAGATAGGAAAAAACAAAGGAGGGAAAGAATCTTTGAAAAAAAATAGAGATAATCACTGAGACGCATCAGTACAAAAACGGGGAGAATTTTTTCTCGTTCTGTAGAAAAATTAGGAGAGAGATGCGGGTTTCAAAAGTGTAAGTGAAACTCCACGCCTTTAAATTTGTATGAGCTAAAATCTTTACTTATTTGGGAAGAATATTATAATAATATTTTATTCATTAAATAAATTAGAATCGATAAAAAAAATGAGTGAAAATTACGGTCACCGGAGAGAAAAAAATATAAAATATTAAAATTGTAAAAAATGAGATAGGAAAAAAACGGTTTCAAAAGTATCAAAACACATCTTTTTTGGACAAAGAGTTTTTAAAAAAATATCCATAAAATTACGGTATATTTGATCAAAACATCGGGAAGAAGAAGGCAACCTCCTCAGACCATCATTTTAAGAGAGAGAGAAAGACAGAGAGACAGAGTGGGGGAGATGGGATTGATTATCTTTCCTCTTTGACACTAAAGAAAAAATATGAACCCTACTTCTAGTATTAAAAATCACGACATTTTAAACAGTCTCCGATAAATATTTGAATTTAAAAGTAATCTCATAAGAAATAAATCTTCTAATACAATAAAATTGGCATCATATATAATAATAGAATTAATCAAAAAGTGACAAAAAAAACCTCAAAAATAAAAGGACACCTTGTAACAAATGCAGTAAATTAGAGGTTGAAAGTTAAGACATATAAATACCATCCCGGCTCAGACATGGCGTAAGGAAGACCCAGCACACCAGCTCCAACAGTGGCAGTAATATTGTGAAAAGCTGAATAATACGATTTTGGATTCCTTGAAGATGTAACTGGAAGCCAATCATCTATTGCCTTTTGCTTCTCTTCTTCAGCCTATCATTTTACAAAAATTACGCAATAAATATTTGCAAGATTAATATTTTGCCATCAATACAATTCTAATACTATAGACAATAATTTCTTACAATTTTGCAGCACAATAATTATTTTTTTTCTTATTTACCTGTTATTTTATTAATTACAGTTTGTGATTGCAATTTAGAACTCTAAATTGATATTAATTGAAAATAAAGTTTTGCACGAAGAATTTTCTGCAAAGCCAAGTAGAAATAACCGGAAAAGAACTGCGATAAACAAAAAAACTACTTTGTATATTCAAATTTCTGAGGACAAACTATGATTTAGAAGCTTATGTGAACTGGGGCAAATAGACAAACTTACAGCAATTTCAAGATAATTAAACTTGTGAGAAACTGGTAATTCAGTTCCCATAGTTGCAGAGATATTTGAAGGCAAAGAAGAAGTTCAAGATCCAACGTATCCTGGTATTAGAACAAAAGAGAGGGTCTCTGGGAAGACTACGAATTATATTCATAATAAAAATGAAAATTAAAATTGATAACCAATTATTTATGCATTCAGTCAGAGGAACTATTGTTTTAAAAATTAGGAGATGTGATATTTGTTGTCTATTTGCAGTAAAATATGCTTGCTTGATTTTACAAGTGAAAGCGTGTGGAAAAGAACTGAATGTCAGATGCTGACTTTAACATATGCTTTGTTTTGTTTGGAAGAAACTTTTCCAAAGTCACTTTGATAGAAAGCTATGCTTTTGGAATAAAATTTTCTAGGATTTAATTCAATAGAAAATTATATTTTTGTTAATTTGAAAGTAGCTTTTTTATTGGTATTTTTAACATGTAATAACACCTGGTGTCTAGGATTTAAAAAATGGTTCACGATCGTAATATTGCCTGCAATATTGTATTTTCAGGATATATCACATCCGCAATTTTTTATAATTTTATATTATTATGACTGCATTTTTTTGTATTTATCCGTATCGTGACATGATCGTGATCGCGACTGTAACTGCAATTTAAATCCCTGCCTGGTGTTATTAATGAAAATTTTCTCATCTTAATATCTTAACCTAAAAGTTAAGATAGTGTGTGTTTTTAATAACTTGTCATTTTGTCATCACAGAAAAAAAATAGATTTTCTAAAATTCAGTTTAATAAAAATTTGAAAATAATGTCACGTATGAGAATTTTGATTGGTTTATAACTGAATTCTTTTGCTTAAAAATGTTAAAAATGCATCGAATTTATTTGGGGATGGATTTTAACAGCATTATGATGAATAAAATGATAATATATAAATAAAGTTATTATCCAAAATAAAATATTTTAATGAAACAATTAATAAAATTATAAGTGAAACTAAATCAATTTAACTTAAATTCAAACATTATTAAAACAAGAATTTAATTTAATTTCAAATGAAACGAAATCTTGTTTAGCGGTTTTCCAATCCCAAATATAATGATAGTGCTCTAACATGCTAAGAGATTTCATGTGAATTAAGGACAGTCATTTTCCACCATTAATTCACAGGAAAGAACGTACTGCTAGGTAAGGAAATTGCAGAAAAATAATTTTAGATTCCATTTTCCATATTTATAATATTTTTCTTTTACTTATCAAAATATAAATGAAAATAAATTAAAAAATTACTTTGACATCATGATCAAATAAATACTAACATTTAAAGAATATTTTTTCTTAAAATATAAAAATAATAATATTAAATTTCTTAATATTATAGTAGAAGTAGAATTTTCACCAAAACTATTAAACAAACTTATCTAATTTATTCGTAGACCGATCATAAATTGGATTGGGTTTAATCCTAAAAAATTGTGGACTCCTATTTAGGGAATCCGTGTCTTAACATATGCAAACCATGAATTTGCATAGTGAGTCCACGAACTTATTTTAAAAGTAATTTTAAAATTTTAAAATAATTTTAAGTATAAAATAATAAGTGTAAATTCAAATATCACAATTTTAATGTATTCTTAATCTATACTAATAATTTAAGATTAAATAGAATATAATAAAATTTATTAGTTTTAAAATTATTAATTTAGAAACAAAATTATTGATTTAAAATAATTTATTTATGTTGGAATGAGTTGACAAATAAAAAATTGAGTTTGGTATTAAGTATTGAATTAAATGATTAAAAATCTATATGGTGTATTAGTTTAATTTAAAAGTAAAAATGTAAAAAAAATACAAATCCATTCATAGACCCACCTAATCAAACCCATGCAAACAGTGAATTGGATTACTTTAGGTTCACATTTAAATGGGCTCATATTTTATGAATTCTAGTTCACATTTTTTTTGCGGAATTGCAAACTTATCCACAAACCCGAATCTATTTACATAACTTCTCATAAACTCTTATATCATATCTCTCTCATACCTCAAATCCTTTGCTAACACAATGGATAGCAATGGACAAGCAAGTCAAGCTTCTCTTGCCCTATGCTCCAATATTGTTGCGGATAAAATATTGCCTTATCTTATGCCTCATGATTATAGACAAAATTTACCTTATTCTTATGTCCTGCATACAAGGCAATAGAGCAATCTACACGAAGTTACAAGGAATGATAAAAAAATAAATAAAATTAAAAAATACAAATATTAAAATTAAGGGTGATAAATTTATATGTAATTATTAAATAATATCAAATACTAGTAAATAAAGAAGAAATGAATAAATTTAGATTTAAATATTACAAATCATACATAATTAATAAAATATTATAAGTCTAAAGTATTGATTTAAACAATTTGAAAGTTAAAAAAAAAAGTTGATACATGACTAACAAAATATTATTACTTTCTATCTTCATTATTTCAAGTGAAATTTTAATGTATTTTTAATTTTTTAAGCAATTAATTTATTAAAATGGCTAAAATAATTATAGATATATGTATGTATGCATATATATTAGTATATAAGATAAAAATATAATAATTTTATAATAGTAAAATTTTACTAGGCAAGATAAAGTATTATTACTCCATTCTCATCATTTTATTTGAGGTAAAAACTTGTCTCATGTCTTGTCTTGTTGGCAAAAAATCATACTATCCTAAAGTTTTATCAAGGAAATCCCTATAGGCCATCATCTTTAGCTAACAAAAATATTTATAGTTTAAAAATATTTATTTGACAAGAAATCTCAATTTTACCTTAATTCAATGCCTAACTTGAATAAGAATATAAGTTATAATATAAAACAATTATTAATTGATAACAAGTGGAACCCAAAAAAATTCCTTATGTATTTATTGTAAGATTCTCTATTTAGATTATATGTTTATTGGAAGGTTTTTCATTTAAATTACAACATATATATTAATTATTCTATTAACTATTAATAATTTTAATTTGATAATTATAATAACCATCAATTTTATATTTATAATAATACACATATCATAATTTAAATGGAAAGTCTTGCAATAAATATTTAAAAAACTACTTAAGTTTTGTCCTATAATAAAAAAAAATTTAATAATAACTAAAATTTTTTATCAATAGTGAAAAATTTTAATAATTTTTTAATAATATGATAACATATAATAAATAATAATATAAAATTAATTTTATTTATAATTAATTAAATTTAAATTCACATATTATATTATATGGCAAATGAAAACCAACTAGAAAATATTATATAAAGAGGAGTCGAAACAAGAAGCAAAAAGCTACTTTTTGTGCATATCTAACCATTACCCAAGATTCAAAGTGTAATTTTAATATGAAAATTATAACAATAGGATTACGTATGTACATGTAAAGTTGAGATATTTTTCAAAGAGAAAAATAGATTAATTAAGGTACTCTCAGCTTTCAGAAATCTTATTTTTGTCATAAATGAATTTGGTAGTTGTAAACGCTCAATTTTCAAATTTAGGATCATACCGATTACATGTTGGCCTCATTTTGTGCAGAGGATTCAACTAGGTTTATTTTACAGTAAATACAAAATTTTAATTTTATTAAAATCTCAATAATATAGTAATATTTGATATTACTTTAAGACTTTTATTTTTTATCATATTTGAAATTCCAACTTCAAATTATATATATATATATATATATATATATATATATATATATATATATATATATATATATATATATATATTAAGTAAATTATTATTTTTATGATTGTAAAAAAATTTAATTGCTTACTCATGTTATAATAGTCTAAAATTTAGTATTGCCAATTAGGTTGGAAAGCTGATCCAGACCAATTGTGCACAGTGGAGCTCTACCTACTATAATAGTGCGGATGATAAGAACCAACACTACTTCTTCATTGAATAAGTCAATCATAACTATATGAAGTAAGATAATGATTACCAGTATTTAACAATTGTAATATAATTGTGGCGAGTCTTTAGTTCAAATAATATATGTAATATTTGTTTAGAGGTTTTATCTTATTATATATTTTAAATTTGATCTTAGAATTTTGTGTGTACATCTAACAGTTTAAATATTATTATTATTAAAGAAATAAATGAATTATAATTATATTTATGGTGGTCATGATGGTCTATTAACAAATAAAACTTGGATACGAAACTTAAATTGATTGATTGGAACTTCTTAGATTAAGAATTGTTTTTTAAACAAATGGAATGTTTAATTACTCAATTATTAATATTAATATAACTACTTATGGCTAGTAAATGATAGTTAATTTATTACTTCATCCATTTCTTATTATTTATTATACTTAATTGATTTCATAAAAATTAAAAAAATAATTTAATTTATTTATTCTTAGTAGACTTTTTAAAATTACCCCTTAATTTAAAATTAAAACTTACACAATTCTTATTTCTTTTTTTATTTAAAATTTGTAATCAAATTTAAATATACATAAGTGTTTCTCTCTCGCTTTATGCATAAATTCTAATATAATTGAAAATGAAGAGAGAAATAAAATAAATTTATTGACATTCCAAAATAAAAATATAAAAAAATGAAATATTTATTAATAAAAAATATTAAAATTAAAAAAGTACATTTAATATATCATTAAATTTTTAGAATAATAGATAAAAAAATTAAAAATATGATAAATAATAAAAAATTAAAGATGTAATTTATTCAACATGTGTATGATTATTACGGTACTATATAATCAATTAGGCGACTAATCACATGATCTGTCATATAATAGATAACGTGGTGGATCAAAGATCACATGATTAATTGTTCAGATGATGAATGTGTGATTTATTACCTTTGTGAAGTATCACAAATTTTTGTTAATAGAATTATAAAATTTTAATTTATGTGTAATGCACAACTTCGTTATAAAATTACAACATTTTTTAAACTGAAATTATAATGTTTGTATTTAGCTAGAACATATATACAAATTACAAAGTTTTTATAATAGGGGGAAATAAATATTTTCTATTCGAAGTTTTCGTTGAATTTTCTTAGCAAATTCCGTTTCTCAAGTCAAGCCGTTCGGTGTTTTGGTATAATTATATGGCAATAATTTATTGCGCATTCCAAAAGCTGATAATATAATTTATTGCCACCGAAAAGGCCACGTATTGGACGGCTGGACTAGCTGTCCTCTCAGTTATTACGCAGGAGCCAGCTTTAACAATTTTGAATAGTTCTCTTGGAATCTTCAATTTTTATTATCAGTTGATGTTCGTTAGATTTATTTTCTTGGAATTATTCCTATGTAGTTTTTTTTTTTATTTCTGCCCCTTCAATTTAAAAAAATATGATTTTTAATTTTGAGTTCATAATTTTTTATAAAGATTTATTATATATTTTAGAAAAAAATTTCTTTTTCATTTACACCTTCAATTTTTTAATGAGATATGAGGAATCCAAATTCCGCGTCGTCGGGGGGCATTGACAATAAATGGGCTTTCGAGCCACAAGTACTGTGGGGTCGGTTACTATAAATTTCAATTGAATCTATTTTTAGTTCCAAGTGTCCACTCGGGAATCGGGATCTTTGTGAATGGATCCATTCAGATTTCAGACCACCTTGAAAGCAAAGACTTGAAAGCAAAGATATTATGAATCCCTCCGTTTTGGAAAATAATTTCTCGTAAAAAATTAAATTTTTTAAAAAATAATTTTTATATAAGTTTTATTTAAAATTATTTGGTTGATATTAAAAAAATAATTTTTTATATTTTATTTAATTTAATTTTAAACTTTCTCACAAGTGATAATAAAAATAATTATTATATTTTTAATATTATTATAATATAAATTAATAAATTTTAGTTATTATTAATTAAATTTATTAAAAATAATTTTATTTTTATTAAAAAATTACAATAAAGTAGGACTTACTTTGGAGAATGTAAGTAAAGTACTTCTTATACTTTATGAAAAATAAAATTCTCTGAAAAATTTTATTTTTTCTAATTTATTAGATAATGACTAATCAAATAATTTATTTTTCTTATTTCTTAGAAAATAAGACTTTTTATATTGTTGTGAATTAAACAATCCCCTTTAAGTGGAGTTTCTTCAATCCTTGATCGTCATTTTCTAGTAAAATTATAATATTGCACCTAATATTATAAAGAAATTTATCAGTAAAATTTTATTTTACAGTATTTATGTTTATATTTTTATAATTTTGTTAATAATTATAGCGATGACAATAACTGTAATTTAAACTTTAAGTAGACAAAAGAAATTTAGTGTCTGGTCCCAAAAGAAAAAAAAAAGAAATTTAGTGAGAAAATTAGTTTCTTAGTTTTTCCAAGTCAACTGTTGTTTCCTTGTGGAGGGGGCTATCTCAAATAATTGAGCTACTGATGTTAGGGAGGCTGCAATTAAACATATGGAGCCTTGATTGACAATATAATTGCCAATAAGAGTTTAGTCAGAATTTACAATCAACTTAACCTTTAATTAATATTAAAAACATTTCTTATAGTTTAATCTGACTTAAATTCAAATTAATCAAGATCTAATATAATTTATTAAATACTAAATGATTCAGAAAAAAATTTAAATTTTAAGGTTTTTTAGAAGAAGTTCATTACGCAAATGAAACTCAGTGAATATTCCTTAGATGAAGAGCTTAAAATTAAGATTTCGGTTCTGTTTATTTTCGCAACACATTTGTTATAAAAATATAATTATAAAATGTTAAAATAAAAAATATTTTAATTAGTTAATATTAAATATATATATATAAATATAACAAATTAATATATTTTATTTTAAAAAATTAATTATTTATATTAATATGATTTTAAATATTATTTTTTAACCATAAGATATATAAGTAATATATTACTGTTTTAAAAATATACATATAAATTATATTTTTCTGTGAAAAATATTTTCAAAGAAATAAACAAATTTTTGGATTTAAAATATAGTTTGTAATCATAATTATAATTTTTCCATTGATTCATAATTTTATTAATCGTATCATGCCCACAACAATTATAATCACGTCTACGGTGGAAGAACAGGTCAAAGAAATGGCGGAAAAGTTGGCCATGGGCATGCACCCCAATAAATTTCTAAGCCGGCAATTATGAAAGAAGTTCCAATTAAAACGAGAGCATTTAATTTAGAGTCAAGAAAGGCAGCCACAGGGAAAGAGGTATATGGAGTGATTGACTTGGGCTGCTTGGTGAACACAAGGTATAGGCAGTCAAAATCTTCGTAATTGGCCCAAAACCAATTGATCCATAATGGTACAAATATCAAATTGGAAAAACAAAAGTGCAATTGTTTATTTTAAATTTTGGATCCACTTGCATTTATGAAAATTATTTTTATAAAAATATAAATATCAAATTGGAAAAAAAAAGTGCAATTGTTTATTTTAAATTTTGGATCCACTTGCATTTATGAAAATTATTTTTATAAAAATATAAATATAAAATATTAAGATATAAAAAATATTTTATTTATTTAATATTAAATATAATAAATTTAAAAAAAGTAACGTACTCAAATTTAAAGAAAGATTTACCTTTCCTTATTATTATATTCTTAACAATAATTTTTTAGTCAGAATGTAATATAATTATTAAATGGGCAGGGACTGACCCGCATCTTTCGTGTACCTCTATATTAGAAGAGGCTGTAGTTCACTTGGCACGATGAATCCCCTTTCTTTAATTAATTTTAAATATTTTAAATAATAAAAAAATAAAAATAATTTCAAAACCTCGTATATGCATTCATATATAAGTTATAATAAATTTGAAATCTACATATAATCTTAAAAAAATTATACATGCAAAATTTAAGTCATAAGATGCATATAAAATAAAAATATCTTTTATAAATAATTAATAATACAACTCAATGTAATTAAAATTGAAGGGCGGAGGTGTGATTTTATATTAATTAATTTTTTGAGTTTATATAAAAAATAAAAAAAGTATAAATTACATTATAGTATTCCTTTCTGAACTTCTTTTTAAAAAAAGTATTACCGCTAATCTTTTTTTTAAATAGATACTAGTTTTATGAATTATTACTATTTTATTACTAAAATATCCTTTTTTAACTATAAGAATGTGATTATGAATTAGGAATTTTAAAAATGCATAATTTCATGATTAGTTAATCAATTTTTGCATATAAAAATCTATTTTTATTTGTTTTTCTATAATTCTTCAATAGAAAACAAGAAAATTTGAGTTTAACAAGGTCCATCTAGTCAGAAACATATAAATTAAACTAAAAATTTTAAATAATAATAATTTTGTGCTTAGTTATTTGTTTTGGATGATTTTTTTTATTTCATATAAATTAAACTCAAAGGCATTTTGCCCGTTTTGATTGGTAAAAAAAAAAAAGCCTTTTTCAATGAATTTTCTTAATTTTTCTTTATTTTCTTGTTATTTTTTTAACTTTGATTTCATTTTTGTCAAATCAAATTTATTAGAATCCTATATTAAATTTTTGCTCCCTAACTTTTTTGCTATCTAGTATTACTATAACAATTTTCTTAATAAACAAAACTACCAAATGACAATTATTTCGTTTGTATATTAAATAGTAATATGTTACTATTTCGTTTCAAAATAGCAACATTAACTAAAAATTCTAAATAAATGAATAAATTAAGTTTAATTAACAATCAAATTATCAAATAATAATATATTATTATTTATTCTTCAGTAATATGTTACTATTTTATTTCAAAATAACAACACTAATAAAAATTTTTTAAATAAATAGATAAATGAAGTCTAATTAACAACTAAACTACCAAAGAAAAGCATATTATTATTTCATTCTAAAACAGTAACACTAATCAAAAGTCTCAAATAAATACATAAATCAAGTTCAATTAACAATTAAATGATCAAATAATAGCATATTATAATTTGTTCTTAAGATAGTAAGAATAAATAATAACGTATTACTATTTCATTTCAAAATAGTAATAAATAAATGGATAAATTAAATTTAATTAATAATTAAATTATTAAATAATAACATGTTACTATTTATTCTCCAAATAGTAACATATTAATATTTTATTTTAAAATAATAACACCAATAAAAAAATTTTAATAAATGAATAAATTAGTTTAATTAACAACCAAATTGTCAAAGAAAAGGAGGTTACTATTTTGTTTCAAAATAGTAACATCAACTAAAAACTTCAAATAAATAAATAAATAATGTCTAATTAATAACTAAATTATCAAAGAAGAGGATGTTACTATCTATTTTCAAGATAGTAAAATGTTACTGTTCCATTCCAAAATATGAAGATCAATCAAGAACTCTACATAAATGGATAAATCAAATTTAATTAACAACCAAATTATAAAAAAAAAGGATATTATTGTTTCGTTTCAAAATGGTAACATAATCAAAAACCTCAAATAAATATATAAATCAAGTTTAATTAACATCTAAATTGCTAAAGAAGAGGATATTACTGTTTATTCTCTAAACATTGATATGTTATTGTGTTTCATTTCAAAACTGTAACACTAATAAAAAACTTTAAGTAAATAGATAAATCAAATCTCATTAACAACCAAACTGCTAAAAAAGAAGATGTTATTATTTCATTTCAAAATAGTAATATTAACTAAAAACTTCAAATAAATGGATAAATTAAGTCTTATTAGCAATTAAATTGTTAAAGAAGATGATGTTACTATTTTTTTCAGATAGTAACATGGTATCACTTTGTTTCAAAATAGTAACACTAACAAAAACTCTAAATAAATAGATAAATCAAGTTTAATTAAAAATCAAACTGTTAAAAAAGAAAATATTATTATTTCATTTCAAAACAATAACATCAACTAAAAACTTTAAATAAATGGATAAATCAAGTCTAATTAATAGTCAAATTACTAAAAAAGAGAATGTTATTATTTATTCTCAAGACAGTAATATATTATTGTTTCGTTTCAAAATAGTAACACCAACCGAAAATTTCAAATAAATACATAAATTAAGTCTAACTAATAACTAAATTGCTAAAAAAGAGGATATTACTATTTATTTTTTAGATAGTAACATATTATTATTTTGTTTCAAAGTAGTAACACTAACTAAAAATCCTAAATAAATAGATAAATTAAGTCTAATTAACAACTAAATTGCTAAAGAAGAAGATGTTATTATTTGTTCTTCAAACAGTAATATATTATTATTTTATTTTAAAATGATAACACTAATAAAAAATTTTAAATAAATGAATAAATTAAGTCTAATTAACAACCAAACTACTAAAGAAAAAGATGTTATTATTTCGTTTCAAAACTATAACACTAATAAAAAATTTTAAATAAATAGATAAATTAATTCTAATTAACAATTGAATTGCAAATAAAAAGATGTTACTGTCTATTCTCTAAATAATAATATGTTACTGTTTCATTTTAAAATAGTAACATTAATAAAAAATATTAAATAAATATATAAATTAAGTTTAATTAATAACCAAATTGTAAAAAAAGAGAATGTTACTATTTGTTCTCCAAATAGTAATATGTTATTATTTCATTTTAAAATAATAATACTAATTAAAAACTTAAACTAAATAAATAAATTAAGTCTAATTAATAACTAAATTGCTAAATAATACCATATTGTTTGTTCTCTAAATAATAATATATTATTATTTTATTTCAAAAGAGTAACATCAATTAAAAATCCTAAATAAATGGATAAATTAAATCTAATTAACAATTAAACCACTAAAGAAAAAGATATTATTATTTCATTTAAAAATAGTAATATCAACTAAAAATTTTAAATAAATGGATAAATTAATTCTAATTAATAATCAAATTATTAAAGAAAAGGATATTATTATTTGTTGTTTAAACATTAATATGTTATTATTTTGTTTCAAAATAACAACACTAACTAAAAACCTTAAATAAATGGAGAAGTCAAGTTTCATTAACAACCAAATTGTCAAATAACAGCATATTAATATTTTATATGGAAACAATAATATCAAATAAAAACTTGGAATAAACTAATAAATCAAGCATGATTAACAATAAAAATTGATAAAAAATAACATATTACTATTTTTAAAATAAATAATAACATGTTATTTTCTTCTAGTGACATATTTTTATTTAGTTGAAATAATAACACTGACTAAAAAATATCATAAATAGATAAAATAAAATATGATTAATAATAGAACTTCAAAAAAATAATGTATTACTATTTCCACAAGAAATAGTAACACCAAATAAGATGTTATTGTTTTATGTAGAAATACTAACATTAAACAAAAATTTGAAATAAATTAATAAATTAAGCATGATTAATAACAAAAACCAATAAAAAAATAACATATTATTGTTTTCAAAACAAACAGTAACATATTGTTTTCTTTTAATGACATATTTCTATTGGTCTAAAATAGCAACACTAATAAAAAATCATAAATAGATAAAATAAAGTATGATTAATAATAGAGCTTTGATAAAACATTATTTTACTATTTCCACAAGAAATAGTAATACTAAATAAGATGTTACTATTTTATGTGAAAATAATAATATCAAATAAAAATTAGAAATAAACTAAGAAATCCAACATGATTAACAATAAAAATCGATAAATAAACAACACGTTTTAACAATACCAATTAAAAAATATCATAAATAGATAAAATGAAGTATGATTAATAATAGAACTCTCGACAAAACAATGTATTACTATTTCTACATGAAATAGTAGCATCAAACTTGATGTTACTATTTTATGTAGAAATAGTAATATTGAATAAAATTTTTATGGTGATTTTTACAATGTCTTAATTCAATTTATCGAGTTACTTGATTAGAAATGTGCAATGATGGAATGCGACTCATTTGCTTTTGTTTTTGTGCTTTTATTCTTCGTAATAATAAAATGTGTTGTTTGAACTTATAGGCATTTTGATAAATTAGTTTTAATGGGTGTATTTAAATGAAAGAAAGTTCACTTGGAATATCTCATTGCAATAAATTGTAATAACTAGTATCAGCTTAATTTTTTCCCTAAAAAAAAGTATATGGATTGGCCTAAAGTGCTTGCAAGTAAGCTTGTGTGAATCACGAGTTGTGCTTGTAGACTTCAGTCCATTTCACTCGCTTTACAAAGTAAATAAATAATATATCACTTATTTATTAATATATATAGAAATTAAGGATAGAAATAAGTCCAATCTTGATATAAATAGGTCAAATTTATTCCAAAATTTTCTACTTTAGGCTTGCCTTGCGACCTATTTGTAAGTCCAAATTTTAACTTAACCTAATTTATTTATAAAATTTAATATATTTGATTTGATTTATTAGTTTATTTAGCTCTAATTATCAAAATCTTAAAAAATATTAACATGTTTATAAATCTAGGTATATATGACATTAATAACTCCTTAGTGAAAAAATGTAAAAATAAGTTTTTAAATTAACAAATAATTGAATTAAATTTTATCTCTAATTTTATAAAATTCTTTATAATTCAACCTAATAAATTATAATCATATTTATTTAAAATAAAAATATTAACTAACAAAATAATATAAATTCATCCCTTACAAACTTAAAAATTCTGAAAAGATTAATGGCTAGATTAAAAATTGAGAAAAAGGCGCAATAATAAGTGAGTTGTAGTTATAATGCAACTACTTCAATTAATTTAAAATTAAACTATAATCATATTTATTTAAAATTAAAAAAATTAAATGTCATTATAATATAAATTTATCCCTTACAAACATAAAATCTTTGAAACGATTGATGGGTAAATTGAAGAAGGAGAAAATGGCACAAAGATAAAAGAGTCGTAATCATAATGCAATTATGTCAATTAATTTAAAAGTATTATATTAGGGTAACATATTAGATAGATAAACAAATATAATATGTTAATAAGTCAATTCTAAAATTAAATAAACTTAACTCATTTAATAAATAGGTCAATATGTTAATTAAAACCTAATTTATTTAATTAAATAAGCAAGTTAAATTAAGCTTTTAGGCCGCTCATGAACAACTTATGTTATTTCCACCTCTAACATAAATTTGTCCGCATAATTTTTTTTTTCAACAAAACAAATAACTCTTTGTGTGACTTAGGTTCTTTTTTCTCCCCCTTCCAGCAGTAGCCAGACAAAATAATATGAAGGAAAAATGCGAGAGATTGGGCAAAGTGGGAAAATAATTTGAGCTGGAAAATGAAAGGGATCAGACAAAGGAAGATGATGATTCAATGGGAGAGTTTATATTCTCACCAAGGATTTATTAGCAAACAATGATTAGTGTCCAAGAAATCGTATCCCCAAATTTATATAACGAGTTATTAGTGAATAATGATGAGTTTCTAAAAATTCATGTTCTCAAATTTTATAGACTGTGGCTGGCTTTAATTATTAAAGCAAAAGTTCAAGAACGCCAATCTTAGATTAAATACATAAAAAATAAATAAAATTTTAAACTAAATCTCTCTAATCATAATTAAGAAATAAATCTTTAAAAAATTATATAATAAATACCCAAGTCATATAATTCTAAACGGAGTCAGTGTAACTAGGCACAAAATATTTGACACAATATTGCCAGATGTAGTCATAGGAGTGAGTTTGATTACAACAATAAATAAATTAATTTATAATTTATTAAATTTATCAATTAAGTTATAAGGTGTTTTTTTAGAATTTTTTGTATATTAATTTATTGAAAAAGAAAGTTTTGATTTTAATAAAATTTACACTTTTTGTGTTTTGAAATTTATCATTCTTATTTTAAGTAAATTATATTTTAAATAATTATATTTTTACTTTCAATAGTAAATAAATATGTAATTTTATAAAATATAATTAATTAAATATATATTTTTATTAAATAAGTGAGCCTTTCTTAAATTAGTTAATGCCTTATTTAAATTAATTAATTTGGCCAAATATACAATAAACAAAAGTAACTAAATCAAATTTAACGAAAAAAAAGGTTAACCGTATCAAAATAGACGTAAGAGTGTGAGAAGTATAGATATTTCAATTGTAGATCTATTTTAATCGGAAAAAGTTGCGTCCGTTTTGACCTTTCTGAATGGATTCATCCTATATAATCATGTTAAAAGGAGTTAATATTGGACTTTTTCTTTATTTATTTTTTTGACGAAGAATTTGTAATAGGAAAAAATTTAAGTTGGAGGAAGATGAATTTCAATTCCTACCAGGTTTTAAAGGTTAATGATATAATTTAAATACGCTGAAAATTCCATACATATAACATCAGAATTTTGATATTAGAATTTTTTCTACATGAAAATTTGAGAATTACATAGTGACTAATTCTTATTTGGAATAAAAATAAAAAATATATATTTAATTTAACTTGTGTATAAATTTATTTATGAATTTAATTTTACATAAATTAAATTAGTTTTTATTTCAAACAAGAGGCATAATAATATATAATGTGTGCCTTTAATTCAAATGATATATAATATTATTTGAAGATTTTGTCTCTTTTCATATTTTTGATTCAATACTAATATCAGTCTTGATCCCAACATTTTTTATGCATATATTTAATAATTTAATTACTTTTACTATTAAAGATTATAGTAATATATGATCCATCATTAAAGTTAAAATGTACAAAATCAATATTAAGTTTTGGGATTAACTGGAGTACTTAAAAATTGAAATTCACCTTATTTTCCAACGAATTCTAATGAAACTATGTTTAAATTTAAATTATATTAAAATTTATTTTATTTACATAATTATTATTTTAAAGTTTCATCTAATTATTCAAAATTTATTGAGAATCCATTTCATTTGAAATTCAATTTTTTCACTTAAAATGTTTATCCTGATAATATTACAATTTATTAACACCTCTTATCATATTCTATTGTCTAACCTGCACTATTAATAAGATTTAGACCATGACTTTGCCGATGAGTAACTTTGAAATTTTCAATCACTGTGTTGTAATAATTAAATTATTTCATTGGATAGGAATTATGAAAAATTTCATCCATATGATGACTTTTTTCCTTTTACAATTTTGAAGGAGTTTTATACCATTAGCTATCTAACATTTGATATATTCTTATAATTCATTATTTAAAGATTGAAACAAATAAAAAATTAGAAATTAATTGTTTAAAACTTTTGGAAATGTCAGATGATTATCTAACATTATAAAATTAAGGTGGAAAAGTAAATATATATTTAAAATCAATTCCAAATATTTTAATTAAATTTTCTAATAAAATAATTTTTTAAATGAATTGAAATCATACCACATAAAATTTACTCCCAATTTATTCACATCATATTTTTTAAAATGAAATAAAATAAATTTTAAAAGTATATAAATCTAAACCAACCTTGGGTGAATGCTGCGTGAAATTAAGGTAGTAATATAGGGTTTAATATATTTTAGTAATGGTAGGAATAGTTAAACTACAAAACATACACATCGTGAGGATTAGAGATCAAATTTTAGATACAACGGAATACACAAAACTTTTAAGAGGTTTTAGGTGCCAGTAAAAAATTCTTAGTTAGGGTTGAATATGTTTACTACATTTAATTCATGTGATTTAACCAATCATTAAAGGATATACTATTAAATTGGTTAATGAAGAACTCATAAATTAGGCAAAAATAATATTTTGAAATATATAGAATATTAATTATACATATAAAAAATATTATTTGATAATTTAGCATAAATTTAAAAAATTTTAAGATTATTTATCTAAAATAAATTACATAGTATTATATATATGATAATATTAATCTTCTTTTAAAAAATAAAGCAAAATTTAGTCATTTGTATTAATCTTATTTTAACATTATATAAAAAATTATTTCTAAAAATAAATTTCACTCTCTAGTTGTATAAATCTTATTAAATGAAATAAAAATATATCAATTATTTATAAAATTTTAAAATAAATCAATTATCCATTTGTATATATATCTTATTTATTTATATATTTTAAAATTTATTTTATAGTTACTTAGCTTATATGGTGAAAAAATTTAAACTATATTTACATTTTTAAACTTTAAACATGAATTAATATAATTTTATGTCAATATTAACAATATAGACATGCTTTATATAATTTAAAATTAGTTTACAATAATTTGTAATTTTAAAATATCTTTTATTGAAAAAAAATCCTAAAAAATGAATTGAATTAAAATTCAAATATATAAGTTCAAGACAAATAAAAAAAGAAAATGATCAATAGTGGTGGGAGGGTATTAAGATAAAATACATATTAAATATGCACAATTATGTATATATTATTTAAGATGCAGTATTTTTTATAATAAGATCAAATTTTAAATTATATATGTATGGTTTAAGTATAAATGCATACATTTAATTTAATTAACCAAAATTATTCTTAACTATATTTATTATTTTGATTGTTAAGAGGATTTTTACAAAGCTATTTGTTAGTATATTCAATTTGTAGTCTAGCAATTGTACTTCTCAATTAAAGAAAATATACCTACCATCCTTTTAATATGCATAATAAGAAGAGATATCGATAAACAATATATTGATATATTGTTGGGATTTTGATAGAAATTCTATTTTTATTAAGTAAGATAATTATTTATTTTTGTCTTTATTTTAACTAAGTTCAATTTTTAAAAAGATAGAATTATGATTAAATTAAATAAATTCTACTATATAATATTGTGATGAATTTAGACTTATCCTTTTATAAGAATTTTGAATTATGAAGGTTGTTGGCAAATAATTTTTTAATTAGCTTTCAGATGAATACTGCTTTTGGTCTGCTTTCAGAATGTTTGTACTCTACATCGTTCATAATGTCTTTGTTTATGAGGGAAGCCATCTAACCAATTGTAGAGTAACTTCGTAGAAGGGACAATGCATGCAACATCAATATCAATCCAATTTCAGCAATGTCACACTCCAGGCCATGTTACAATATGCAGGCACGTACTCAGATTGAGATGTACAGGTTAGATGATATACTCAAATTGATTGAGGTATGTCTTAACATGGTTAATCTGTATTTGGAGTGTCTTTTTCGCTCAATATATGAAGAACAAAATATTAGTGCTAATTATCATATTTATTGATGATTATTAAAGATATATTATCACTAAAAAATATTATATACATCAAAAATAAATTTTAAATTTTTTATATTTATTATATTAAATTTTATAAATTCATTAAATTATCTTATATTTAATAATAACACTTAATTTTCTTTTGCAATTCAATTTTAAATTTTATTTTCAATGTCTATAGTATTACTCTGTCAATAAATATAAAAGAGAAAATTTTATTTTACCCCTCCAACTATGGGGTTGTCGGATTTTACTCCCTTAAAATATGAAAATTTGAATTTTACCCCTTGCAATTATATAAAATTTGGATTTTACCTTCATTATTATCAAATTAATAGAATTTGTTAAGAAAATTGCCGCTATTATATATCACTTATTGACAATTAAAAATCGCTGCTATATTTACTAATTTTTTAAAAAAATTTCACTTATTAATAGTTATGAATTGCCGCTAAGAATGATGGTGTTAGTTTATAAATTCTGCTAAGTATGACAAAATTGCCATTAAATATTATAGTCATTAATTTGGTAATAATAGGGGTAAAATTCAAATTTTATATAATTGCATAGGAAAAAAATCTAAGTTTTCATAGTATAATGGAGTAAAATTCAACGATCCTATGGTTAGAGGAAGTTATTTACAATTTTCTCAATATAAAATATGTGACTATTGTAAGATAAAATGCGAAAACATTATACATTACAAAGCAAAGCATATCAACAATAGTCTAATTAAGGATTGCAATTTTGAATTATGGTATTAATTTTCATTAAAGCTTGCACCATTATAGATTGATGGATGTTATTGAAACTTTCAAATTTGACTTCACATATTGAAAGGAAGTGATACAATTATATATGAAGTGAAGTAGAGTTAACTTCATTGTGCAATTTTTTTATAAGTATTCTTTCTAATCTTGTTTGGTATTTGTAAATAGTTCTTATTGCAGTTCTAATTCATGTGCTTTTATGTAAATTTCTATATTCTTGCCTTATAGTTTCCAAGGTTGCACTTGAATTCATCAATTTTGAAGAATTTTTTAATTGTAGAAATGAAGTTCCTTTTTCTATCATCAAAACTCCCATGGCAAAACTATTGTCATATGGCAGATGATGCTAGCCCAGGAAAGGCCCAAATGCAAAGACAAATTTTTTTGTACACTTATTTATCATTAACATGAGAGAGAAATAAGCACCACATTGATACAATCATATACATAAGACTCATATTTAATATTATTTTTATGTTATTAAATTTATATCCAGATAGTTCCACACAAGATTTTCTTCAAAGATATAAAATTATGTATGTGATTTCACTCTATTAAGATGACAACTAGACGAATTAAATTGTTATGAACTTATAATTTCAAAGAATTGTAAACTTTAAATGCAATTATTGAAAGGATATTCTACAGTAACATTAGAAAATTGATGTTGCCAATATCTACAAACTTGGATCCTCTATTATGGATCCTACCATTATAATTTGAAGCTCACCAAATAAAAGATTCAAATGGGAGGGTATCAATAGTATAAAAAAATAATAATATTAGCAAAATATATGCCTAACTGAACATATAGAGATTAAAAATAAGACATTTTATGAAAAATGTAACATTCATACCTGATAGACATAACAGTTGCAGGACATGAAACAACAAAAATGAAGTTAAAGTTAGGAAGGCGAACCAGAACAAAGTGAATAGAGGTATATAACATATATGACATGACTGAGGTAGTTCGATTTAATTTTTTTCACCTAAAAACTTATTCTTCCATAGAAAAGTGGGTTCTTATAGGCATGAATTAATCCTAAATCCAAAAGATATTATTCTTTATTTTAGAAAAACTTTCTTTCGATTGATACTTTTTCATAAACCAACGATGAATTTGATCGGTTGGCTCAATTTGTCATCTTATGAACAAGTTTGATTCAAAAGAATGTGAATCAAGGGATAGATATAAATTTTCCTTCTTCTTCTTCTTCTTCTTCTTCTTCTTCTTTTTTAAAAGTGATGAGTTCCAATCATAACAGTAATAAGTTGTATATATAATAAGGAGAGAAGGAAAAAAAAAACACAGGATGCTGTCTCCAATTGATTTTAATCGTGAGTTTAAATTGTCTCCAACAGATTTTAATTGTGGGTTTGAATTTGAAAAAATAATATTTGTTAAAAGGATAAAAATTTATTAATATTATAATTTTTGAAATGTTTGTACTCCATTTTTCATGTTTATAGTAATTTTCTTTTACTTATCAAAATATAAATAAAAATAATATTAAAAAGAAAATACTTTGACATCATGATAAAATAAATACTAAAATTTAAAGAATAATTTTTCTTAGAATATAAAAATAATAATATTAAAATTCTTAGTATTATAAAAAAGTAGAATTTCCACTAAAACCATTAAACAAATCCATCTAATCAATAAACCAGACCAAGTCTAGTCTTAAAAAATTACAAACTTCTATTTAGGGAATTTGAGTCTTAACATATACAGACCATAAAAGGATTTTTCCTTTTTTTAAAAAATAAATTTAATATTTTTAAAATAATTGTAAGTTTAAAATAACAATTATAAATTCAAATATGACACTTTTAATATATTCTTAATCCATACCAATACTAATAATTTAAAACTAAATAAATTATAATAAAAAATATTAGCTATGAAATTATTAATTTAGAAAAAAATCTTTGACTTAAAAATAATTTATCTAGGTTATGTTAAGTTAAGTTGAAAAATAAAGAACTAAATTTGGGATTAAGTACTAGATCAAATAAGTAAAAATTTGTATTGCGTATTAATTTAATTTAAAATTGAAAATACAAAAAGAAAAAATAAAAATACAAACAAGTTTGTGGACCCGTCTAATTTGATCCACCTCGATTGCAAATTTGATGGACTTAACTAATTTAAGTCTGCATTTAAAAGGATCCATATATAATAGGTCCAGATCCTTTTTTTTTTTTTTTGTAAACTTGTGGATCCATCTATGGACTTAAATTGGTTTCAATGGCTCTAGTTTCCACATCACCCCATAAACTCTCATAATATATCTCTCTTATACTCTAAACCTTAGGCTTATACTAAGGATTGTGATGGAGTGGAGTTAGAGCAAACCAAGCTTTTCTTACCCCATGCCCTAATATTGTCAAGGATAAAATATTACTCTGTCCCATACTTTATGGTTATAGATAAAATTCACCTTATCCCTATATCCTACAAGGCAACAAAGCAATTTATAGAGATTTACAAGGAAGGATAAAAAAATAAAATTAAAAAATAAATATTAAAATTAAAAGTTATAAATTTATATGTAATTACTAAATAATTTCAAATATTAGTAAATAAGGAATAAATGAACAAAATATAAATTTAAATATTACAAATCATATATAATTAAGAAAATATTATAATATAAGTCTAAAGTGTTGATTTGAATAATTTGAAAGTTTCAAAAAACAAGTTAATACATGATCAGCAAAATGTTATTACTTTCTACCTTCATTATCTAAAATGAAATCCTAATGTATTTTTAGTTTTTTGAATAATTAAATTATTAAAATGGTTAAAATAATTATACATGTATGTGTGTATGCATGTATATACATTAGTATATAAGGTAAAAATATAATAATTTTATAATAGTAGGGTTCTAAAGGACATGATAAGTTATTATTGTGTTATCTCCATCATTTTGTTTAAGGTAAAAACTTTCCTCATATCTTGTCTTGTAGGGGAAAAAATTCATACTATCCCTAAGTTTCATCAAGGCAATCCCTATGCTAACAACAATATTTATAATTTAAAAATATTTATTTGATAAGAAATTTCAATTTTATCTTAATACAAGTGCTTAATTTGAATAAAAAGATAAATTATAATATAAAAAAATCATTACTTGAAAACAAGTCAAACAATCATACAAAGTTCCTTGTGTATTTATTATAAGGTTATCCATTTAGATTATATGTTTGGTGGAAGGTTTTCCATTCAAATTATAATATATGTATTAATTACTCTATTAACTATTAATAATTTGAATTTGATAATTATAATAATCATTAATTTTGCATTTATAACAAAACAATTAATAAGCATATCATAATTTGAATGGAAAGCTTTATAACAACTACTTAAAAAATTGCTTAAGTTTTGTCCTATAATACAAAAATGATATGTCATAAAAAGAAATTTAATAATAACTAAACATTTTTATCAATGGCAAAAAATTTTAATAATTTTTCAATAATATAACAATATATAATAAATAATAACATAAAATTAATTTTACTTATGATTAATTAAATTTAAATTCACATACTATATTTATGGCAAATGAAAACTAACTAAATTTTTTTTATATAAAGTGGTGCTGAAACAAAAGCAAAAAGACTACTTTTTGTGTATGTCTAACCTTTACCTAAGGTTTAAAGTGTAATTTTCATATAAAAATTGCTAGAATAGGATTAGTATTACATGTATAGTTAAAATGTTTTGTCAAACAGGAAAACATATGGATTAAGGTACTATTGCTTTTAGGAATCTTATTTTGTTGTAAATGGATTTGGTAGTGACAAGCACTCAAAATTTTAAATCCAAGATCATACCAATTACATATTAGCCTTAATCTATATAATGGATTCAACTATACTTGTTTTACAATAATTATAAAATTTCAACTCAATTTGGACCCAGTACTATAATGATACTTAATATTACTTTAAAATTTTTATTTTTCATTATATCTAAGATTTTAATCTTAAATTTTATATGTGTACATTAGATAAATTATCATTCTTTCTATTATTAAAAAAATTCTCAATTTCATATTCATGTTATAACAATCTAAAAATTTAGTATTACTAATCATTCATAGGTTGGAAAGCCAATTAAGACTAATTATGCACACTGGAGCTCTACCTATTATAATGGTGTAAATGATGAAAACCACCATTACTTCTTCAATAAATCAGTTAGTCATAACAAAAGGATATGGAGTAAGATGATGATTATGAATGTTTAACAATTATAATATAATTATGGAATAGCTTTGATTTAAATGGCATATGATATTTATTTAGAGATTTTATCATCCTTCGTATCTCGAATTTGATTTCTAAATTTTATATGTGCATTTAGTGATTTAATAACTATTATTATTAAATAAAATAATTGTACTATAATTATATTTAGAGTGATCATGATGGTTTATTAACAAATAAAATGAAAGTTAAGTTAGTTGGTTGGAACTTCATAAATTAAGAATATTTAGATTTTTTTAGACAAATGAAATGCTTAGTTACTTAATTACTTAAATCTTTTCTTCAAGGAAGTTATGACATTGCATGAAGTGTTAAGGAACATAGTATCGGATAAAGACACCAAGTTCTTAAGCTACTTTTGAAATGTCTTATTGGTTAAGTTAGGGACAAAGTTGCTTTTCTCAACAATTTATCATCTTCAAATTGACGAACAAATCAAGATCATGGATAGAATATTAGTTATTTTATTACACTTCTTAATTTAAAAGAATTTAAGGAGTTGAGAAGATTGCTTGCCTCATGTTGAGTTTTCATACAATAAAGGTGTTCACTTTGCCACTAATTTTTCCTTTTTTGAAATTGTTTATGACTTTAATCTTTTAACTCCTTTAAATTTAATGTCTTTGATTATTAATGAGAGGTCAAGTTTAGATGGGAAAAGGAAAGTGGATGTGATTTGTAATTTACATGAGAAAGTTAAATTGATTATTGAAAAAAGATAAAACAATATGTCAAATAAGCCAACAAAAAGTGGAAGAAAGTTATTTTTGAGTTAGGAGATTTGGTGTGGATCCATATATGGAAAAAAAGATTTTAGACTTAAAAGGAAAGTAAATTACATCTAAGAGGAGATGAACCCTTTTAGGTGATGGAAAAGATTGATGAAAATATTTATAAATTGAATTTGCTATATAAATATAATATTAGTGCCTTTTCTAATGTTACTAACATTTCTCCTTTTAATGTAGGATTCAAAGATTCAAGGACAAATTCTTTCAAAGAAAGGGAGATGATGTGAATTCTAAGTGTGAAGAGGAGCTTCTACATTCATAAGAGGATCTAATGACAAGAGCTAAGGCTAAAAAAATAAAGGACTTTAAAAGCTTATAGGGATAGTTCAGATGCATAAAGAAAGAAGGTTAAAAGAGCTTGCATAAGTTTAGGTTATGTATATTTCAACTTTGGTTGATTCTCTATGAGTACTAAGTATGGTGCTTGAGTACTAAGCTATGAATTTGGTTCTATATTCAAATACTCAAATACAATACTCAAGTACTTATAGATTTTTGCTCAGTAACACAAGTAGCCTACTAGACTACTTAAAGTTTAAAACATATCCAAGTGTTTGTTTGCCTTGT
The DNA here is from genome assembly GCA_020226215.1 of Sindora glabra. Lineage (NCBI taxonomy): Eukaryota > Viridiplantae > Streptophyta > Magnoliopsida > Fabales > Fabaceae > Sindora > Sindora glabra. Next base: position 43,744,307 of record CM035233.1, on the reverse strand, counting down.
TTCTTGTTGCTTAAGATATTGTCGGGGTTTATATTAGTTTGACCTATTATTTGATTACTTTTTTTGTATAATTAATATTGTTTTAATTAACTTTTGAGATTAGGCCTAATTAATCCAATTAAAGCTTAATTAGTTTGGTTGACTTTTGAATTTAAGAATCCATTAAGAAGGGTTGTTCCTCATTGTTACAACTCTTAGCATTTATAAATCTAACAACTCTTTGACATCTTTTCCTATTAATGGTTCTTGCAAGAATTATAGACTTATCTAATTGCTTTTCCTTTTAATGGTTCTTGCAAGAATTATAGACTTATCTAGATTGATTCAACTCTTATGGCATCAAATCTCACTTATCAAAGAATTAACATCCTTTATGACATGATCTCTTCTTATTAATTACTTTCATTCTTCCTCCTTTCTAAAGTTAGGCATGATTTTTCCTTTTTTTTTAGTTTAATTCAAAAATTTAGGATAGTCCAACCCTAAGAATTCACATCAATTATCCTCTTATAAAGTTTAAACTAAAAGGCATTCACAAATATCAATTCATATTTAATTAGCCATGAAAGGCTTAATCATAACTACATCAATATAACATCACAATGCAATAGTCAATAAAAATTAGAATTCAATTTCATAAAATGTTATACAATAATACTAAATCACATAAATCCACCTTATAATTTTCAGGTTTAGCCTTTTACCTTTCATAAACTTTCCATCCTTGTTCCTTCAAAATCAACCATATGTTGTTCATAAACATATTGCTGGAAATTATTCATTCATTGTTCATCTTATCTCCTCTATCATGAGATAGGTCATATTATTCACATTAGTCTAACAACACCATACCTTAATGCATGGACACATAATTCATTTCATCATGTAATTGTATAAATAACATCAATTATATCACGCTTCTTATTTCATATTACATTTATGTCCCATTTCATTTCATAAACTATACAACAATTATATTCCTAATGCAATTCATGACATAATAGCCATACATAAGCTTAAATGAGGCAAGAATCATTATTAATGTGTTACACATCATTCTTAGGGTTAACCATGCATTAAAAGACTAATTGTACTTAATATCAATGTCATAACATGAAATAGGACAAAAAAAAGACAAAAATTTCAATGTTGTAATAGGATTAGAAATATTTTTATAGTATAAGGAGGTCAAGTGGTGAGATAGTGCATTAATAATAATAAAAGAACCAAGTTATTTTCTTTTTCTTTATTACACAAGAAATAATTACAAAGATATGGTCATACCTTTAAATGAAAAATAAAAATAAAGACTAAAACCTACAAAGAAAACATCAAAAAAATTATTAGATGTAACTAACTACTAACTAGGTATAGCAAAAATAAGAAAGCATCCAATATATTTAGGTGGTTGTCCATGCTTAGTGGTGTTGATATGATGCTTCCACCAAAAGCTAGAACTTTATAATTTACATTTTAAGCCTTGGTAATGAACACGTTTGGAAAAAGAGGATAAGTTTGAAGGATGCATCTTTGTAATTTATTTGTAGTAGCCTATGTGTTTGAAGGGCTTTGGAGGCCTTACTTTTAAAGATTTTGCTGCCTATAATGTCTTTTTGTGTTTACTAGTAGCAACCTTGATAACCTTGTTTGTATGAGAAGGGTGATGGTTTTGTATGCTTGACATAAGATCTTGGTCATTTGATTGGTTTCATATATCTTGATCAAAAGACATAGGTGATAAGGCACACTTCTCAACCATCTAAGGAATTAAATAAAAAATAAATTGGATTTATTAAATTATAAAGTATTTTAAAACAAAATATAAATTGGAACTTGGGCTTATTAGTTTTATTACATATTCAACTTATTTAGGTACAAAATTAATGGATTATAATTTTTAAACCCATAAAATATTTAACAAGTTTTGGGCCATTATATTTCCATATTTTTTAAAGCCTAATTTGCTTCCAAAAAAGTATATTTTCCCATGTGACAAAAGTGCATTAGAATTTCCTATTTAATTTTATTTTAAAAATGCAAAACTTTCTTTCTAATTAATTATTTTATTAGCTATAATTTAATATTTATTTTTATCCAATAATTAATATTTAATGGTCATTATGAGCTTTTAATTATCAAGAGTGGAAAATTAAAATAAGAGAAATTTCAAATTTCAAATTGTTAAGCATGAGCTAAAATTAATAAAAAAATAATATATGATTTTAAGACACTTTTTCTACAATTGGACGAATGATTCCAAATAGTATTCACATAATACAAGCTAGTTGGATTGAATTTTTAGAAGGAAATCTACTTTTAGCAAAATAACAACTTTGTTGCTATCTTAGGTAAAAATAAAAAAAGGTGAAGAAGTGGTTAAACACTAACTTTTACAGTATATACATGGTATATACATCATATGTAATATTTTAGAAAGCTTTTTAAGTAAGCCAACCTTTTATGGAGTCATTTTTTCAAAATTCAAATCTTAGAATTAAAAGTGTCTTGGAGTTAACAGCTTAAAATTCAAATCTTGAAGCTTTAAAGTGTCTTGGAACTAAAAGTTCAAAATTCAAATTAGAGTCTAAAATTGACTTGGAGTTAAAGAAATGATAACTTTAAACCAAAGTTACCTTCATCATCTTTTTATCTGTAAACAAGTTACATACCTTTGTAGAATAGAAGAGCAAGCATTGCTTTACAACTTATAAATTCTCTTTAACTTTTATCTAGAAAAATCAAAGTTTTTCTTTACTTTCCACTCTAAAACCAAAACTTGCATATCTACTCTAAGATTTTTATTAAGTGAAAGCTTGTAAAATCTCTTTAAAAGATTGTGAAAAAAATTATTCTTATATCTTGTTGAAATAATAGTAGAGATTGTGAATCTTATAAATTTAGGAAGCAGTTGAAATCTGAGTAAAGATTGGCAAATATTGTAAAGCTAGTTGGTGATTGAAATCATAGTAGAGATTGGGAAGATCTGGTAAAGTTAGGTAATTGTGGAAATCCTAAAATAGATGTGAAGAATTTTGTAAAATTAAGTATTACAGCTTAGTAAAATTTAATAGGTACTTCAAATGATACTTAATAACTTGAAAAGAGAGAAGTAGACCTAAAAGGCTTTCCAATCAAACCATCATAAAAATTCTTGGTATTTTTTATTAAGAAAAGAAGGTTAACAATTTTTCATCATTTTAATCAAAGAAAAGAAAATCTTTTTGAAAATCTCTTAACCAAAATACTTTCAATCACTATTAAAATATTTCACATTTTTAAATTTACACATTCATCAAAATTTCAAGAATTTTTCTGTTATATTTCATGATTTTTACTAAAATAATATCATAAATTTAATTTGATACTTTTTAAATAAGCTAATTCACCTTCTTTTGATTTATAAGTTCTATCAATTGGTATCCAAGCTTAATCTTACTTTTTTTTTTAAGTCTAACAACTTTATGAATTAAGGTTTTCTAAATAATAAAACTTTTTAACTAAAATTATAAATCAAAGGGATATTCTACCACTAGACCTCCATTTTTTAATAGTGCAAACTATGACTATTTGAAGTTTAGAATAATGATTTACATCAAATCTAGTGACATTGAAGTATAGAAGATTATCAAAGAAGGTTATAAAGAACTTACAAAACTTGAAGGAGAAATAAAAGTGCTTAAACTCAAGAAGGAATGGACAAAAGCTAATTACAAGAAGAAAGCAATACATGCTAAAGCCATGAATGCTATTATATGTGCTATAACACTTAGTAAATTTAAAAAGATCTCTAAATGTATTTTTGAAAAATCCACAAGGGATAAATTTGAAGTGACCTATAAAGGTATTAATCAAGTGAAAGAGGCTAGCATAAATATGCTTGTACATAAATATGAAATATTTAATAAAGAAGAAAATGAAAAGATAAAGCATATGTTTGAAAGGTTCTCAACCATTGTCAATAATCTTCATATATTAGAAAGAATAATCATCAATAAAAAACTAGTGATGAAAATCTTATAAACTCTTTCAAAAATATGGCAATCCAAAGTAGATGCTCTACAAGGAGGAAGTAATCTCTCTACACTTACATATGATAAGCTAGGAGAAAAACTCTTGGTATATAAGAAAACATACATGAGAGATGATTAAGAAAAGAAAAAAATAATAACTTTTAAAATATCATCAAAAAATGAAAAAAAGGAAAGGATAATCTTGATCAAGAAATAAAAGAACATGAAGATAAGCTAGCTTTTTTGGTAAAATATTTTTTTAGAATGTACAAAAAAGGTGGTTTTTAAACCTAAACCACTTTAAAGAAGAAAGTAAAATAAAGAAGTAAGCAACCAACCCTTGGTTTACTTTGAATGCAAAAAATTAGCATATAAGAAAAGTGAATGTCCTAAATTAAAAAAATGAATCTAAAGAAATTAACCAAAAAGAAGACTATGATAACAATATAGGATAATTAAGATGTTTCATCCGAAGAAAAGCTTAAAGAAGAAGAAGTTGATGACATTGCCGACTACTACTTTATAACCAGAAATAAAGAAGACAATAAGGTAACTAATGATAAACTTAAATATTCTTTATCTTATAATAAATTGATGGGTGATTTTTACAAAGTTTTAACTAAATAATTTTCTCTAGAAAAATAAAATAAATTTTTGACAAAAAAAATCTTCTCAAAAAGGAAAAAGAAATTTTAAACTCATTTGATAATGAAAATCAAATTTTGATAAAATTTTTAAAAATTTTAAAAAATGAGAATCAAGTTCTTAAAACCTTAATTAAGTTTTAGAAAATATTTTGATTCTATGACAAAATCCATTAAAAAATTTAAAGAAAGAAAAGATTTGCTAAAGGAAAAAGATCTTTCAAAAAAAGGAAAATAAAGTTTTAGAAAATAATATTAAAATTTTGAAAATGAAAAATTATAAAATAAGATCCAAATTAGAGCATCAATCATCAAATCTTAAAGAGGAAAATATTTCTTCAAAAAGGAAGATAAATACTTTAACCAGTGATCTTGTAAAATTTCTCAAAGGAAAAAATAATTTGAATACTCTCTTACGAATTCAAAAATTTTCTTTAAAAAAAGAAGAATTAAGATATCTTCACTTACATTGTATCAAACATTACAAAGAATTAAACATTACAAAAATTTCTTTGTAAAAGCCTTTTATCTATCAAGTTCTTATGTAACTTGCAATTATTGTGCAGATAAAGGGAATATTGCCTCTTTTTATTACTTGGGAAAAAGAATGCTTATAAAAAAAATTAAAATCGGATGCCTAAAGAACAAAATGATAAAAAGAAAGTATTAACTAATTCTCAAGGACTAAAAAATGTTGAGTACATAAGAAAAATCAATTTTTTTATACATATGTCTCAGATTCATAATAAAAAAGGATGATTAGTCTTTAGATAGTAGATACTTAAGGCATATAACCAGAGAATGAAGCAAATTCTCATATCTCAAGATCATAAATGGTGGATTTGTCACATTTGAAGACAATATCAAATGCAAAATCATTGGTATAGATAAAATAAGTATGGGTTTTATTTGCATTAATAATATTAACTTGGTTGATGGTTTTAAACATAATCTTTTAAGTATTAGCCAACTATGTGATAAAGGCTTTAAAGTAATTTTTGAATATTCATATTATTTTATTAAAAAAAAGAAGAACAAGATTTGTTTTATTAGAAAAAGAGTTAATAATGTCTATATTTTAAATATATAGGATATTTCTTCAAACTCTTTAAAATATCTTGCATCAACTAATGATAAAAGTTGGTTATGACATAGAAGACTTGATCATATTAATATGCATCTCATTTCACATCTTTTAAAGAAAGACTTAGTAATAGGTCTTTTAAAAATAAAATTTGAAAAAGATTATATATGTGACACATGTCAATAAAGCAAGTAAGAAAAATCATTTTTTAAACCTACAAATGTGTTTTAAACTTCTAGACTACCAGAATTTCTACATATGGATTTATTTTGTCCTATCAAAACATTAAGCTTTGGAGAAAAAAGGAATGATTTGATGATTATTGATAATTTTTCTATACATACTAAGGTGTATTTTCTTGCACATAAAGATAACATTTTTGAAATATTCAAGAAATTTTGCATGAAAGTTTAAAATGAAAAAGGCATTTGCATTAAAAATATTATAAGTGACTATAGTGGACAATTTGAAAATTGTTGTGATGAATATGGTATTAATTATAACTTTTCATGTCCTAGAACTCCCTAATAAAATGATATTATGGAAACAAAGAATAGGACATTACAAGATATGGCTAAAATCATGCTTTTTGAAAATAATTTGCTAAAATATTTTTAGGTTGAAACTATTAATACATTATATTATATTTCAAATAGATGCTTCATAAGATTCATTTTGATGAAAACTTTATATGAGTTATAAAAGGTAGAAAAACCAACATTGGTTATTTTCATACTTTTGGATACAAATATTTTATTTTAAATAAGAGAAAAGTTAACTTTATAAAATTTAACTCAATAAGTGATCAAGGAATTTTTGATAGATACTTTGACATAAGTAAAACATATACAATATACAATAAAAGAACATTCCTAATTGAAGAATCTATGCTTATAGTTTTAATGAATTTAATGTATTTTTTAGAAAGCAAGCTAATGATGAAGCTTAAACAATCTCAAAAGAACAAATATCAAAGGAATAAATGGAAACAATCAAAGAAAACTAATATGATACTTTTTCCCCAGAGAAAGCAAGAAAGTTACTATCTCGAGCAAAATGTCAAAAATGAGCAGGATGATTGTTATTTGAAATAATATGATGAAATTGATGATAATTTAGTTAAAAAGCATTAACATATACCTCAAAGGGATAAAAAAAGTCTACTAAAAAATTAAAGAAATCACTCGAGCTATTGAAATTAAATTATTATTAGTAATCTATCTCAAAATTTGAGAACTAGATCTTCCTTTAAAAATAAAACTAACTTGGCTTTGCTTTTAGATATGGAACACAAAAATGTACAACATGCCCTCAATGATAAAAGTTAAGTCAAAGTTATGAAAGAAAAGTTATATCAATTTGAGAAGAATGAAGTATAAAAGCTTGTACCACAGCCTTCAAGTTCACTAATTATTAGAACTAAATAGGTATTTAGAAATAAATTAGATGAATCCATAAAGTGGTAAGAAACATGATAAGGTTAGTAGCATAAGAGCATAATCAACAAGAAAGTATTTGTTATGATGAAACTTATGTACTTGTTGCTAGACTTGGATCTATAAGAATGCTACTATTTTTTGCATGCTTCAGAAATTTCAAACTCTATCAAATGAATTTGAAAAGTACTTTTTTAAATGGCTTTATGAATGAAGAAGTTTATGTAAAACGACCTCTTGGATTTAAAAATAAAGAAAAAGCCTAATTATGTTTTCAAGTTTACTAAAGCCCTTTATGGTTTAAAATAAGCTTCAAAAGCTTGGTATGAAAGGCTCAGTAAATTTCTTAGTAAAAATGGTTTTACAAGAGGCAAAGTTAATATAACTTATTTTATTAGAACCATCAAATATGATATACTAATTATCCAAATCTATGTAGATGATATTAATTTTTTATCTACTAATGATATTTTGTACAAGAAATTTTCAAATTTAATGAAAATTAAAAGCAATATATTAGGTAAAAGCCTCTACTCTATGAACCAAGTTTTTTTAGTGAGGCACTAGCTTTCTTTTTTTATTCTTAAGTAAAATTTCCTTTTGCTAAGGAATAGGCTAGCATGATGAGAGAGTTCACATTTTTCCTTAGACTTTAAATAAAGCAAAGAAAAAAAGAAATATTTATAAATCAAGCAAAATATATAAGTTAACTTCTAAAGAAATTTAGGATAGAAAATGCAAAAGTTATTAGCACTCTTATAAATTCATGCATAAAATTGGATAAAAATGAAAATAACAAACCATAAAGGTATAATTGGTTCACTTCTTTATTTAACTATAAGCAAACCAAATATTATATTTAGTATTTGTATATATGCTAAATATTAATCAAATCCCAAAGAATCTTATTTATATGCTATTAAAAGAATTTTTAGATATCTACTAAGAACTATAGCCTTTAGTATCACAAAGATAGTTCCTTAAACCTAACTAGATATTTAGATGCTGACTTTGTAGGATTCAACTTAGACAAAAAAAAAAAAAAGCAGTAATGAAGCATTTTAATTTTTTAGGACAAAGAGTTATATCATGGCATAGCAAAAAGTAAGCTACAATTACCTTATCAACAGTTCAAACAAAATATATGGTAAACAGAAATTATTTTATACAAATTCTATGGATGAAAAGATAACTTGAAGATTACGGTTTGAAATTCTCATCTATTCTAATTTATTGTGATAATACAAGTACTATAAATTTAATAAAAAATCCTATTTAGCATGCAAGGACAAAGCAAATTGAAATCAAACATCACTTAATAAGAGATCATATGCTTAGAAAAGATATTAAATAGTGTACATCAATTAATAAATATCTTTACAAAATGACTACATAAAGATAGAGTTTGCCATATTAAAAAGGAATTTGGTATAGTTAGTTTTGAATAAATTTAAATTATTCTATGTATGATTTATGTGCTATTATGTGCCTATATGACATCACATACGTCATTATTTAGACATAAGATTAAATTTGTTAGGAAATAACAATAAGGTTATGAGATAGCAAGCTTATTGCTATCTCAAACTTCTAAAAGGCTTAGAAAAATTGAAATTCAAAAATTTCAATTTTCTCAATTGTGTTAAATCAGTGTCCTAGCACTAAAAGGATAATTCTTACCAAATTTACTATTACATGTCATGTCACTTTGTACTTGAAACTATTTTTATCTTTTTCCTAAATAAAGTTAACACCTTTAATCTAAATTAAATTACGTTTTAATTCCTCCAATCCTCTGCTAACCACTAACTACTCTTTTAGAAATCATTCAATTAAATCTTCAAATGTATTATATAAATTTGTCCTGTCCTAAGAAATTTTTTACATAAAACATTCTTGAAGCTCAAAAGCTTTCTCTCATTTCTTTCCTAATGTTAGAATTCACGACTTTCTAACGCAAAAATTGTGAAGTCATCTAATTGAAACAAATAAACTATTCGATCACATTCCAATAATTTTGTTTCTTAACCTAATACCCATTGCACACTATCTCTATTTTCTTAAATAAACCCATATCCTTTCACTTCAAAAAAATGATGCAATTTTTAATCTTTAATGAAATGAATTTTGAGGATATGTTTATAGTCAGCAAATATGATAGTGACTGCAAAAAAAAAAAGAAGATTTATGAAACCCATAAGAGTGGATATTTAATATTTGGAAAATGAAGGGGGTGAAATGCTTCAAATGGCTAAAAGAGATGTATTGGGAAAAGTTTTTAAAAATCAATGAACTAATATATGAAATGCACACCTAACTTTTCTATGTAAATGTGGAATCTTCAAAAGATGATAAATGCTTATTAATTTTTAATAATGGAAAAGAATAAAAAAGTAAGCTTAGGTTTGATGAAAAATCTGTTAGGTATTCTAAATAAAGGAGCTAAGATAAACCCAAGTAGGATCATTAAGAATGATAATAATTTCTACTTTAAAAAATGGGTTCAAAAACTAGAAAATAGCAACATAGAAATGGCTCTCCTTAGTAGTGAATTGATCATAAATCAAAATGTATTGTATTACTATATTTGCAAAATTTTATATCACAAAAAGGGTTCTATGAGTAATCTAAGTAACTCGAAAAGCTTTCTATTGTAGGCCATTGAAATTAAATGCAAGATAAATTTATGATATTTGATAATTAGATAGAACTTATCCATCAAGTCATGGGTTGAAGTGGATATGGTATGATAATTATCAAAAATTTTAAACACTTTGAAATGTATGTATCTAGGGAGAAAGCTTAAAAAGTCATGAAAAATAATGTGATGAATGATAACTAGTTGAAAGCACTAGCCTTTAACAAAGAACTTAAGCTTCCCACAAATAAGAATAGAAAAATCATAAATTTGAAGAATTATTTTGCTAAGATTCATGAAATAAGTGGATGAAGAATGAAGAAATATTTCTTAAGGAAATTGGAAGAAGAAAGAGAAAGGGAAGAAACAAAAGAAGATGGTGAAGAAGGAAAAGAAATCAATAAAGAGGAAGAACCTAGTCCCATTTAGATGGCTACTACTAGTGAAATTAATATTAAAAATAAAAGAAAGCAAGGAACATGTAGAAAGAAATTTTAAAAAAAAGGTGATAAAGGAAAAGATAAAAGAAAAATAGAGGAAAATATAAAAAAGATAAAGGCTAAAGAAATAAAAAAAGTTATCAAAGCTTTGAAGATAATAAAACTTGCAAATAACAGTGGAAAGGATGAAAAGAAGGAAAAGAAGATTGGGAAAGAAAGAAGAAGATCAAGTAGAGTTAGAGAAGTTAGAAGTATGCCAAACTACTATAAAGTTAAACAAAGAAAGTGAAAGATAAAAGAATTAAGTTAGAAACAAGTAATTCATCTTTTGAGGAATTAGTGGAAACCATTCCAGTTAAATTTGAAATTGAAATTTTAGATGAGGATTATTTAAATAAACTTTTTTATATTCAAATTAAAATAGCCACAGAAAGAAAGCAGACATTGGAAGAAGAGATTAGAAATTTAAAAAAAAGAATTGAATATAATGGATGAAAAAGAAGAAGAAGAAAAGTAAAAAGAGAAGGAGGAAATGGAAGTAGAAGAAGAAAAGGAGGAACAAATTGAAAAAGAGAAGATTAAAGAGGAGGAAGAAGAGAAGCAACCTTTTGAAAGAGAAAACTAGGTGAATGAAGTATAGTATGAGCCTTTGATAAATATAGAAGAAGAAGAATTAGAAGAAACTAATATAGCAGCAAATGCCAATGATTTGGAGGAAAAGGATCCTTTAGAAGCATTATTACATAAGGAACTAGAAATAAATGAAAATCCATATCAAGCAAGCCTATCTAAACATATGGATATTAAAGTAAGTGCAATACTAAAATCTAAAGGAAATGGTAGTTTTCCTCAAAGTTCTCTTAGATTACAACCCTATAATTATACTTCAACTATTAGACTTCTCATATTCCACCTTTACCTTAAGATTCTTTCATCATTTCCAACCTAACTAAGCTATATTTTAGAGAAATGGGAAGACCTCAAACACCCATCCAATGTAACTTTTGCCTAACTATCACTATATTCTTTGTAACTTAAGAAAATGAGCTAAGAAAATGGACCATTTGGGTAAAATAACCAAACTAAACTAACTCAGATTTATCCCATACTCTAGAAAAGTTAGCTATTCTTGATCACACTTCTTATGACTTTGACAAAGCTCTACCTGCCAAAGTAAAAGCCGTTTTACCAAAACTTTAGGTCATTCCATTATATTCCAACTAAATATCATTTGGTCTTTTCACCTTCTTTACTAATCTTATTGTTTATGAAGCATATTTGCCAACCATGTCTTATCTTCCAACTGTGCCAGATTAAGTAGATCAATCCATTTCCAAGCTCAGTGATGAAGTTAGGCTTAATAGGCTTAAAGGAGATGAAGTCAGACTTAATAAAGTTGATAATGATTTTTGGGACTTATAGATACAAATGAAGACTATTATAGATTTGCTATTCTCCATAACCAAACCTTCCCTAAAGCCTTAGATATTTTAATTTGCTATTAAGCCTAGGTATATGTATTGTAATTCTTCAATACTTTTATTTTTGCATATGCATGTAAAATTGTCAAGACAGTTGACTTTTATTGGCAGTTTTAGTTAGGAGGTTACATATCTTTATGTTACTTATTACTTTTGATTGGTACTTTGCAAACCCTTTTCAGATATAGCTATTATTTATAATGATTGATTCGTACTTATCACTTCTTTTATTAATTTTTCTCTATTATTCTATCACTTACTATTCTATTATCTATTATTTCCTGTTCTATTTACTACCATATATTATTTTTGTTATAATGTATCTTTTCTATGCAAGATTTCATCATTATTTTTTGAATGTTTTTTATTTTCACCCTCATTAATTGTTTCTTCATTTTTTTGACTTGAAACCATTAATTTTTTAATGTTCTTACCTTTCTTTCACATTCTAATTTTTATTATTATTAATCTCTCTCTCATGTTTTTTGACCTACCATGTGTTTTTGTTTCTGCTCTTAACCACTTTTGTTTCTCTATTTTTTATTTTTCTATTGCTAGAACTTTAGTTATTTTCTTTACTTTGATAAGTCTTTTTGTAGTTTTCTTTCTATTTTATTATCTTTAATTTTAGCTTTTTTACTCTGATATCTTTGCTTTGATACTATTTTGGCTTTATTTTCTTTCTTCCAATTTTGAATCATTATTTCTAATCTAATCTTATTTTTACCTTTGCCTCTGCTTTCATATTATTTTTCTAATGACAAAATTAGGAGAACATGTAAATGGAAAGTGCAAAGTTTTTCAAAATATTTCATTTTTTTCTTCAAAATACTAATAGTTTTAGGGAAAACATTTCATAAATAATAAAGTCTTACATGATTTAATTTTCAAAATAGGATAACGGTTTTTGTGTTATAACTTCATGAATGGTGTATGATATATTACATGATTTAATTTTCTTGATATTCTTTGATACACCAATAAACTACTCAAACATCTCTTATGTTTATATACTTTAATACCTCTTATACTAAGAAATATAATATGGTCATATGCTCCAATATCTTGAATTCTTTTTTGACAAAACTTTGCAAGGTTTGTCATTATCCAAAACAAGGAGAAAGGGAAATCATATGGGAGATAAATTGAATTAATTAAATTATAAATTATTTTAATTAGAAAACATGAGTTAGAACTTAGGCTTATTACTTTTATTATATATCCAAGTTATTTGCATACAAAATTAATGGATTATGATTTCTAAACCCATCAAATATTTAATGGATGTGAGCCATCAAATTTCCATATTTTTCAAAGTCCAATTTGCTTTCATAAAAGTATATTTTCCTATATGAGAAAAGTACTTTAGAATTTCTCATCTAATTTTATTTTGAAAATGCCAAACTTACTTTTCAAGTAGTTATTTTATTGGTTATAATTTAATATTTATTTTTTCAAAGGAAAGATAACTAAATCCAATAGTTAACATTTAGTGGTCAATATAAGCCTTTGATTGATAAAGAGTGAAAAAATTAAAATACAAAGGAATTTCAAAATTTAAATTATCAAACATTAGTTAGAATTAATAAAAAATAATATATGATGTTTAAATACTTTTTTTACAACGAAATGAATAGTTCCAAATAGTATACACACTATAAGCTACTTGGACCAAATATTTAGAAGAAAATCTACTTTTAGCAAAATAATAATACAATTGCTATCTTAAGCAAAAATTAGAAAAAGGTGGAAAAAAGTAGTTGAACTTTGACTTTTACAATACATACATGGTATATTCAATATATATGATATTTTACAAAACTTTTTAAGCAAGCTAATCTTTTATGAAATTATTTTTTTAATTTCAAATTTTGGAGTCTAAAAGTGTCTTGGAGCTAAAATTTCAAATTTCAAATCTTGGAACCTTAAAGTGTCTTGAAGTTAAAAGCTCAAAGTTTAGAAATGGAGTCTAAAATTGACTTGGAGTTAAAGACTACTTGGAGCTAAAAAAAAATGATTTGAAGCCAAAGTTTCCTTCATCATCTTTTTATCTATAAATAGATGACATGCCTTTGTAGAATAAAAGAACAAGCATTACATTACGACTTACAAATTCTTTCCAGCTCTAATCCAGAAAAATCAAAGCTCTTTTCTACTTCTCATTCTGGAATGAAAACTTGCATATTCATTCTAAAAGTGTTATTGAGTGAAAGCTTGAGAAATATCTTTAAAAAATTGTAAGAAAAATCCTTCTTATATGTTGAAATCCTAGCATAGATTGTAAATCTTATAAAACTAGATGGTGATTGAAATCCTAGTATAGATTAGGAAAATCTTATAAAGTTATTTATTATAACTTGGTGAAAACTTAGTAGATACCTCAAATGATACTTGATAACTTAAAAAGAGAGTAATAAGCCCAAAAAGTATTCCTTTTGGACAATTGAACTTCTATAAAAAAATTTGGTGTTCTTTTTATTCTCTTTTACTTACATTTTTGTTTCAAAAATATCATTTCATTAAGAAAAGAAGGTTCATGATTTTTTATCATTTTGATCAAAGAAAATCATTTTTAAAAAACTTTTAATCAAAATATTTTCAATCATCATTAAAATATTTTATATTTTTGAACCTACATATTCATCAAAATTTCTAGAATTTTTCTATTATATCTCATGGTTTTTACTAAAATAATATCATAAATTTAACTTGATAATTTTTAAATAAAACACACTCTCTTGGCTTATAAGTTCTTATCATGATCATGTTAGAATCAGTATCCTTTGCAGCCTTGGACTTAAGATCAAGATCGAGTTGATAATCAATTGCTTTAATAAAAGATAACAACTAAATAATATCAAGTTAAGATATGACAGATTGTTTCACTAGGTGGCCATAGAAAAAGGCCTTAACCTACCTTGAATATAGAGTCCTAAAGGACTTCAAATATAAAAAGGACAATGTTGATCGACAAAGTTACATTAATGCTTGATGAATTCTCACTTTTTGTTGTTTTATATTTAGACTAACCACACTTAGAACAAACTTTTAAGTTCTTTTTCTTCCTAAATAAAATTAACATTATGTGACTTATAGGGGTTAGGACAAATGCTTAAAATCATTTTGTAAAAAGCAACCTTTTCAAGTTCAAACCAAAATGATGGTAATGACATGAACTAACAATAACTTGGTTTTATTGTTTAAGGTTCTTCAATTGTTGCTCAGACTCAATTTTTCTTTTTTTTCTTTTTAATTTTCCACATAATGGAATGTAATCTTCAACTTGTCAATCTCTAGATGTAAAACAATTGTTGTGGAAATCATCTCTTGAATTAGACTTTTGAATTTATATTCTTGCCTCCTTAAAGCATTATTTCTATAACTTTTATTTAGGAATCATTACTTGGTGAAATCAACTCTTAATAATTGTATATAAAATGCAAGTGAACAAATCTTCATTAAATGGTTAATCAAATCCCAAACTTGAAATTTGAGCAACTTCAACAAAGCATTCATTTTCAAATTGTTCCAACTTTTTAACAAAAGTTGCTCACATGCTTTCTATATCACATAAGTTGTACTCTTAATTCCATATTCACATAGTTACTTTATTTTTTTTCCTTTGTAAATAAGTAACTTTGTCATCTTGGCATGTAAGTTTCATAAACAAGGTTGCTATGTTTGGCTCTAAAGAATTGGAATTGCAAGATTTCTTTAATGCCCTTTCCTTTTCAAGATGTTCATCTTGCTTTTACAAAGATTACAATTTTTTTCTTTCTACTTCTTTCTACTAAATATCATTTCCTTAATCCTAAGATTAAATTGCCTTAAGATATATTGCATGATATAATTAGCATAACTAATGGTCTCAAAAGAAACTTAACCAACACAATGTCTTTGTGATTAGAAATTTAATACTTCCCAAAACTATTAAACAATCAACTAAGTCACAAACTACTAATAGAGCACTTAATAGCAATCAATTCCTTGATAATAAGCTCAAAACTAAAAGAAACTAAAAGGATGAAAGGTACAAATCAAACTAATAGGTACTACAAGGGAGGAAAATGTCCAGTCTACTTTGTTGGTAGGTTAGGATTTTATTCATTAGTGGGTTTCATTGTTGATTGATTCATTGATCTTGCTATTTCTCTTTCAAATTTGTAATCAACATCTCTTGAAGATGGCTAAGCCATTGTCATCAAAACTAGCACCTTCGTTCATTCCTTGCAACCAATGTTGTTACTCTATTTCTTTGTAGAAGTTTGGTGGCATCATTCAAACTAAATAATAGCTTGTTCAAATGATATGTATATCAATATTGATCTATGACAAGAGTATCAACAATTTTTTTTTAAAAAGTTAGAAATTGTAATAAAATTTATATGAAAATATCAACTTAAATAAATTTCCTCAAGAACCAACTCATTGGAGAAATAAACAAGTCCATTGTAAGTTTTTAAATCTAATCTCAAGGTTAAAGCAAGATTAAGAAATTTTAAACAAGGGCAACAACATATAAGTTTATTGTTTAAATTTAAGCCAAATCTAAAAATTTTAATCGGTGGCAACATTGTATCAATTTAAATAAATTAAACATATAAGTTTTTTTATTTGAATTTAATTTATTTTATAAGTAAAATAATATTTGATTTTTAATTTTAATTATTTGAATTATAACCACTAATTATTTTCATTTTTTATACCTATAGAGTGGTTAAACTATAGACTCATGTGTATAGATCATATATCAAAATCTAGATATAAAGAAAGATACAAAATATTTAAAAGATATTACATATCACTTGAGATGAATGCTCTTATCAATTATTTTCTTTATTTAAAAATGATGTTGATGGATTTTGATTGAATTTTATATGAATTTAATAATATGTTTTAATTATTCAAATATTAATTTTGAAAGGGTAACAAACGATATTATATTTTAATATTTTAATTCTAATTTAATATAAGGCCCCCTTAACATAGATGCATCGTGTCCTTCGTGAATAAATTTTCATCTGATGATAAAATATGTTTAAGTGTGTATATATAATTACATTTATTTTTTATGCGTAGAAACATATAGATAAATAAAATAAATTATGAAATAAGATCCATCTTAATCAAAATTTATGGAATATATTATAAATAAAAATTTGTAAACTTCACCAAAAAAAATTGTAAAGTTATACGAGAAATTGAGTAAAAATAATACTAATTTTTTTTTATCTTCTAATAGTTTTTTATTGAAAGAACCAAGATTTCATATAAAAATAATTATTGTAGAAATGAATATAATTTTTTAATAAAAATGAAAACACACATTTTATACTACTATATTAAAATATATTTCAAAGGGCAATTCCCCCACAAAGGTAACAATTTTTATTCAGTTAGTGGGTTAAAGTCATATTAAAGAATAGTAACAATTTAAATATATTCAATTCAAACCCCGACATTAATTGCATTTTGTCAACTCAATTTGTTGTATGTATTAAGATGAATCAAGTTATCTAATCTATTTAGCAATTATCATGAAGAAAATTTAAGTTAATTATAAATTAATTTATCAAATTTAATTACTTATTATTTATTTATCACTAAAATTAATGTTAATTATTAATTAGATATTTTATTGAGATTTTATTATTATTTTATTATAACATAAAATTTATCTTTTTTATTATACATAATTATTTATAATTTATTTCTCAAATATTATTTAAAATTTTTATATAAATTCTTAAGAGAATTGATGACATACCAATCAATTAATTTTGAATCAACTAATTTATTATTTATATTATGTAGATTAATCCATTTACATTGAAAATTCTGATAAGCTCAACTTAAATTCATATAAAAAAAGTTCCGTGTTCGCATTGGATTATTTTATTATATAAAAAAATGCCACCTCTGCTCTGTATATGTCCGTCCTCCGTCCTACTTAAACTGTTTCCATGTAAAGTCAAATGCAGGAAGACACTACAAATACCATCCTTTTTCACCAGAGCAAACAAATTAGCATTCTCCGAAAATAAAAAGATATATAAGCCAACAATTTATCTACAAAATTATTCCCCTTATTTTGTGTGATCATAATTTTCTACACCACACGCAATATGCGTTTGAGTAGTGTGTATATTACACACATACACATATACTATTTATATCGCTTGTATCAAATTTATACTATTAATTTGACATTCATCTAATGGTTATAATATATTTAAATTTAATAAAGAGAGAGAATTAGTATGAAATTTATTTAATTATTTTTTATCTCTTATAATATTTTTTTTCTCTCCTATTTTATAAGAATTTATTTTAAACTGTTATGTAAAAGTGTTTTAAACTACAAAAATTTATGATTATATTTAATTTAATTCATTATCAACAAATAATTTTTTAATTTTAATTTATGACAAATATACAAATAATAAAATGGAAAGAATCATATATATATATATA
This sequence comes from Sindora glabra, assembly GCA_020226215.1. Lineage (NCBI taxonomy): Eukaryota > Viridiplantae > Streptophyta > Magnoliopsida > Fabales > Fabaceae > Sindora > Sindora glabra. The sequence continues at coordinate 43,726,100 of CM035233.1, read as the reverse complement.
TATATATATATATATATATATATATATATATATATATATATATTTGTTGTGATAATAAATTATAAGAATAATTTTAATAAGGTTATATCGCAATATAACACATGAGGATTATTTTTTTATTTTTGTTTTATATTAAAAAAAGGATTGATATGAATTTCTTTATTTATAGTAATTGAAATAGCAATGAACATTTGTTATATATTATGAATTTTATTTAAACTTTAAAATTGAGAAATTGACATAAATTTTACACAGTACATAAATCAAAACAAAACTATTAACTTAAGAGTATTAAAATAAAGGTAGCAAATTTTCCACAAAAAAATGTGGAATAAGTTTTATACCGTACAACAACTTCCTGTTTGTAAAAAATTTCAAATTGACAACCAATATTCCAATAAGTTTTCAATGAATATTTTACCTAAATTTATCATATATTAAAATATTTATTAATTATTAATACATAATAAGGTTTCAATTGATTCTAAATGTAAATATTTGTAATTTGAATAATTTTGTATGACAATTTAAAATAAAGAAGAAAGGAAAAATATTATGAGAAAGAGAAAGTAACTAAGTATGTCTCATATTAATTCTCTTTTATCATTAAAATTAGTACATTGACATAAATTTAAATGTATTATAGCTATTAGATGAATATCAAATGAATGATATATATTTAGTGTGAGTGGTATAAATTTAAAATAATATCAATTGATCCCTACCTATATGGAGAGATTCTATCTTCCTCCTGGTGCATGTACATGTTCTTACACCAGACCAATAAAAGCAAGCCAAATAAGTTTTGAGGACCTCTTTTTATTTTTAATAAATAAATGTTTTTATATTACTTTAACTTATCATACTTAAAACAAGTCCGGGATTCCAATGTTTCACTTTTTTCATTTTGACTTTTTCTTTAACTTTCCTAACACGCCATTTTATTATTTCTATTCACCTTTTGTCCTTTCATCTTCTTCCAATTAAAATATTTGCTTTGTTTCACTCCCACTTTTGTCTTCATTTTCAAAACAGCATAGATTCTCCTTTTTTTCTTATTTTTGCTACAATGAAGATAATGACGTTGACGGTCCGACTCCTTTTGTCTTTAACATAATACAAGTAATTTTATTTTTCTGCTTTCTAATAGTTATATATTACTCATTTCACTAGGGAGGTTTTGAAATTTTTTATATGACATCATATAAATTTTGAGAAAGCTGATATGATTATTTTATTTGATAGTTCACTTATCTATATATTTGTTAGAATAATTTTTTGTTATGTTGTTAGGCTTGTTTTTATTTTAGCTTGTAATCTTTTTATTCTCTGTGTTATTGTAATGGTATTAGAACAATGGAAAATGAATGTGGGAGTTCAGGGCATATGGTTTATCAAATTGAAGATGAATTAATTCATGAGGAAACTGAGAAAGATTTAGAAAGAAATGATAGTGAAGTAAATGTGTCAAATTTTATCCACTGTAAAATTGACAATAAATTATTTGTGAAAAAATCTGTGCATGATGAAGATGAAGCTTTTGACTTGTATTAGAATTATGCTCATACTTTGGATTTTAGTGTTAGAAAAGATAAGAAGTACTTTATAGGAAATCCCCAAAGACTTAGAAGGAGAGATTTTCGTTGCTTTAAGGTGGGATTTAAGAATAACAAATCCTTAATTGATGAAAACCAATTGTTAAATGATAAAACTTACCGAAAATGTGATACTAGAATTGGATGTCAAGTTATGGCAAGTTTTATTATTAACGAAGAAGGAACAGGGACACTAAGTTGATTTATAGAAGAACATAACCATGAATTTGCATCACATAAAGAAATGCATTTACTAAGATATGCAAGGAAGGTTTCAAATGAAAAAGGTAGAAGTTTAAGTTCAATGGTGAATGTGGGTATTAGAACAATTGATGCATACTCATATATGGTTGAAGAAGGTGGAGGAGTTGAAAATTTAGGATTTTCTAAAAAGAATTGTTATAATTATATTAATGCTCAAAAGATGTTATTAATTGAGGCTGGAGACTCCTAAAGTTTAGTGAATTACTTCAAATCTAAAACAAATGATGAAGGGGGAATGTTCTATTAGGATGTCTAAGTTGATCAAGAGGGAAGAATGACAAATTTTTTTAGAGAGATGGTAGATCACAAATAGATTATGATTGTTTTGGGGATGTGGTAGTTTTTGACACAACATATCGTACAAACAAATATAATTTAGTAAGTGCACCTTTTGTGGGGGTAAACCACCATTGGCAAAATGTTATGTTTGGATGTGCATTTTTGTTAGATAGGACAACTTTATCCTTTGAGTGACTTTTTAATACTTTTTTGCAATCAATAGGAAACCAACCACCAAAAATAATTGTCATAGATCAAGATCAAGCTATAGAAAATGCAATTGCAAAGGTATTTCCTGACACATCTCATTGTTTATGTCTTTGGCATATTTCTAAAAATGCACCTTCACATTTGGGTGCCTTGAATAATGATCAAGGCTTTCATAATTTGTTTGATAAATGTGTGAAAAGGTGTGAATATGAAAAGGAGTTTAAAGAAACATGGGAAAGAATGATATTGACATATAATCTTGTAAATCATAAGTGGCTCAATAACTTATACAAGATTATAGAAAAATGGTGCACAACTCTTAATAAAGATACTTTTGATAGTGGAATAAGAGCTTCTCAAAGAAGTGAGAGTACAAATAATCTGTTAAATGGAATAGCCAACAAAATTACTTCTCTCACAAGCTTTGTTGTTAGTTTTGAAAAGTTAGTTAAGAAATGGCATAGAAATGAAGTGGAAGGAGATTTTCAATGTCATCAAAGTAAGCCTCCTCATGCCAATATGTGTAGTAATATTTTGAAACATGCATCAAATGTATATACTCATAAACTTTACAAATTGGTTAAGAAAGAGTATCTTGATGGCACTGGTGCTTATGATATTAATGAGATTAGGGTGTTTGATTGTTTGTATATATTTGAGTGTAAGATGCAAGGAAAGGAGGCAAATATGCATGTTGTCCATCTTAACACATCAAGGATGGAAGTAACATGTACATGTAAAAAATTCATCACATTAGGCATACTTTGTTGCCATATATTTGGAGTTTTAAAATAGAAAAATGTGTCTACAATTCCAAATTAGTATATTTTAAAGAGATGGACTATAGAAGCAAGGAAAAGGATTTATGATTATGATACATGCATTATGCTAGGTGATGATAGGAATGAAGCAGAGATTGTATTTCATAATAAGGTTATGAGATATGCTTATGATCTTGTACACATGAGTTAAGGAAAGGAAGAGGCTAGAAGACTATTATGAAAAATTTTCAATGATGCCTATGAGGTACTTGAAAATATCATGAATTCCTTACTTTGGATGACACCGCTACTACAAAAGAAAAAATTGATGAAAAGACATGTGAAGAAAATGAAATTCCCATCTTAGATCCCTCTATATCAAGACCAAAGGGTATCTCTAATTCAATATTAAAGGGACACTTTGAGAAAAGAAATAAAAGGCCATAAAAAAGAAAGAACTACCAAGTAAGTGAGTTTGATAATTTTTTTTGCTTAATTGTATTATATACTTCTCTTGTATTTATTTAATATTTGAATTGTAGGAGCTAAAATGAGGATAAATCAAACTAATAGAAGTGGTGAAGCTAAAGATGTGACACCAATGTTACTCCCACTCCAACCAATGCTTCCTTCACTAATTTTCAACTATCCAATGCCATCTAGTCATCTAAATATTTATCAAGTAAGATATAGTTCATTTTTTTATAGCGCATAAGATCCATTTAGTAACACTAACTTTATTTGTAGGGTTTTCCAAACAATTCTTACATGCCTCAATTTAATGACTCAAGTTCTATTTATTTACCATTATTTCAAAGTGTTAGTGGTGAACAAATGTTGTCTCAGGTATTATATTTACTTTGTTAAATCTTTTAATTATTTATAATAATTTTTCACTACTTAAAAGTTGAATAGTATTTTTTGTATTAATATGAATTTTTTTATAGGAGTCAAGCAATTATCGTGGAGACCACCATTCAACGGAAGCTAATCAATTATTAAAGAAAGATCAATATCTTTTTTGAATAGAATACTTTTTGTCAAATTATGCTGTTTTGATCATATATATTGTTGTAAATGTTTAAGGCATGTTTTGCCATAAACGAAAATATTAATTTTTTGGAATCATTGAAATTATATAATTATGTAAAATACTTTTAAGTGTGCTGTAATTTGATGAATTATAATTTCTTAGATCAAATTTTATTTTCTATCTTAACAACTAGACCTTTGGTCCAAAGCGACAGCAAGGAGGTTGTACTTTTCTTTCGAGACTTTGTTAATTTCAATGAGAATGTGAAATATTAATTCCAAGATTGAGTCTAATAGAATGATTAGGAAAAACTACAAGGTCAAGAAAAAGCAGCAACCAATCATACTATTTTACCATTCTCACAGCTACAAGGTCCAACTACTTCTCATTTTCAAAGAAAGGTTTTTTCAAGAGGAAGCTCAAAATTAAAGTTATTCTGCTGGATATGCTTCTTCGTAATGGGCTCCAATAGCACTATTTCAGTAGAGTAGATGTAGTCAAATAATTCATGATTATGAGTTATGACCATGATACCATTGCAGATGGCGGCTAATTCCAAAAGAGCAAGATTAAGCTACAAAGCCAATTAACCCAAAAAGTTTCAAACAATTCCCTACGCGGTCAAAATTCTAAATTCCCGACAACCACAATTTCCTAGCCCTTTCCATTTTTAAAGACTTGTAATGACTGTTGCACCACTTTAGGTTGCTGTTTTTGTAACTTAATACATATTATCCTGGTAGCCAGAGTCTCCTAGCCGTTTTCGCTAGTCCAAATTCACATCATTTTCATCACACACAAACTAAAACTATATATTTATAATAACAAGATGCGATAAAATTAAAAATGTAATATATAAACAAATAAATAAATAATAAAATATAATTAATATAAAAATAATTTATTCTAGATATATGGCTGTTTATGTAGTTCCATTACTCAAAAGCATATTATTTGAGGACAATTCTGAAACTTAGTGGTTATTTATATAGTTCCATTACTTAAAACCAAAATATTGAGAGAATATTAAGTAATAAAAATCATCACATTTCTTTGATAAATACATGGGTTTCACAATGAAAAAATAAGCATATAATAAATTTAAAGGAAGCAAAATAATATTACTTTTCCATTAAATGAACTATATATAATTGGTTTTGTCTAATTACGAAACCAATTATATTTTTGTTTACGGGGATAGCTCAACAAATGAAAGAAAAATAATAGTAAAATGAAATGAGTTTTGAAAAAAAAAAGAAAGAAAATAAATTTATTGAATGAAGAGATGAAAACAAAAGAGTTTGCAGAGTGAAAATAGTAAAATGTTGCCTTGTAAATCGTGACAAAGTAAAGAAAATATTAAAGTCATATTTTCTGAAACGTGGGACCACCTTAAGTATTGAAAGAAACAAAAACTGTTAACCGTAGTTAGTTAAAATAATATAAAAGTATTATTTTATTAAAAGTAAGAGTAGGTCCCACAAAGTTGACTTACTTTTGTTGGTCTGGTGTAAGAGCAGATGCATGCACCAGGAGGAAGATAGAATCTGTCTCCTATATGTGTGTGTATATATATATAAAAGATTGAAATTACTTACTTTTTTATATTATATGAGGACAATATGAATATATATAAAAAAAATTACTTATTTTACATTAAAATTGAAAAAGAATGAAATGAAATTACTTTGTTACCTTTTTTATAATTTTACGTAATTTTTAATTAAGCCTTTATGATATAAAATTTTAAGATTATAATTCATGTATTTATTTGTCATTTTCAATTAAATATCAATTTCTATCATTTTCCTGCCAACAACGACTACACATGGACAACTTTTGCGCACATGACTCAACGGTTGTTAGTACAGGACTTCCCCATATTTGCTGACTCGACAACGATGTACTTGCATCCAATATTACATGAAATTCGAACACAATTGTAATTATGTGCCTTAACATTACTATTATTTAAAATATTAATATTAATATCAGATTTATTCGCATTTAGTGATATAATGACTTTCTTTTTTTTTCAATATTACATTATATGACTTATTTTCTGTTATATTTAATGTTTAAATTCAATATATATATATATATATATATATATATATATATATATATATATATATATATTAAAGAGATTACTATCCCTACTATAAAAAAAGTTTCGTACTAATTTTATTTATATTTAAATGAAAAATAATTTAGAAAAAATTATGATTTTTAGAATTATTTTTTTAATACATTGAACGGCTCGAACTTATGACCTTTGACATATTTCATTTTAGAGTTATTTCATTTTTAGTGAAAATTGATGAATCAAGTGTCTCTTCCATAAAAATTGTTAACTAATTATTGTCCAAACGTGCTGTCAATTACAAACCAATTTAACAAGAAAATGATAAAAATAGTACAATTAAAAATAAGATATACAAAAAAATATACATTCAACTCGAAATTTTAAAATTTCTAAAATACAGAGACTTAATTCATAACTAAGCGAAAATATAAGAAGTTGTTAAATAATTTAATAATGTAAACATTAATATTCATACAATAGGGTAATCCAATCATAAATTTGTGCATCATTATCCGAATGGAACTTGTAGTCCTGGGCATGGTTACGATTGACCCCATTCCTCCAATCGGTAAAAACAATGCAGGTCTAGAATCATTAGTAAAAACCATTCAATTAAAAATAAAATATACAACAAAAATATAAATTCAACTCAAAATTTTAAAAATTTTAAAATATGAAGACTTGATCTATAACTAAGTGAAAATATAAGAAGTTGCCAAATAATTTAATATTATAAACATTAATCTCCGTACAAAAAGGTAATCCAATGATAAAGTACCCCGATCTTAATTCCGCGTACGATTCTGCCTATCATCACAAGGCTGCAACTGCAAATCATCACCCGAATAATTTTAATAAGGTTATATCGTAATATAACACATGAGGATTAATTTTTATTTTTTTATATTAAAAAAGGACTGATATGAATTTCTTTATTTATAGTAATTGAAATAGCAATGACTATTTTTTATATATTATGAATTTTATTTAAACTTTAAAATTGAGAATTGACATAAATTTTACACATTACATAAATCAAAACAAAACTATTAACTTAAGAGTATTAAAATAAAGCTAGCAATTTTTTCCACAAAAATGTGGAATAAGTTTTATACCGTACAATAAACTTCCTGTTTGTAAAATAATTTCAAATTGACAACCAATATTCTAATAAATTTTCAACGAATATTTTACCTAAATTTATCATATATTAAAATATTTATTAATTATTAATACATAATAAGGTTTCAATTGATTCTAAGTGTAAATATTTGTAATTTATATAATTTTGTATGACAATTTAAAATAAAGAGGAAAGGAAAAATATTATGAGAAAGAAAAAGCAATTAAGTATGTCTTATACTAATTCTCTCTTATCATTAAAATTAGTACATTGACATAAATTTAAATATATTATAGCTATTAGATGAATATCAAATGAATAGTATATATTTAATGTAAGTGATATAAGTTTAAAATGATATCAATTGTGTAAACTATATCTAGGATACTCAGATACCTAATATATCCTAGTTAAAGCATAAAATTAATTCAGAAATGCGGAAGCCTACCTGCAGCCATTGCTACGTTTGAATTGCGCACTGAACGTTCTGTAATCTCCTCTTGGATTGCACCGAACAGTCACTTGAATTATCAAACTTAGGTACTTTCAGGTTTTGATTTTTTGCTTCTTTGATGGTGTAAATTATTCAGAAATATAATTGAGCATTAACCGAACCCGGGGACCCTTGTTCCATTTATATATTCACGTTGCCAACTTCTCCCATCAAGAAGCCGTACAATCCGGTGGACGTTGAGCAATTTTTCTGCTCTCCTATTTTTACGGAGCATATTTCATCTAAACGTTGATCTGTTGCCAACGTTCAGAAACAAGAGAAAAAATTGCTACATCCTCCCACTTGGTCCGTAAAAATAAAAAGTATTCAAAAGTAGAGAAAACTCAATATATGGATCATAGTGATAGGTCCTCTATCTATGAGTATTACCTCCCATGTATCACGATACATTTTGCTTTCTCAATCCACCATAACTTAATGAATAAGTCTTATACTTATTCTGGGTCCTCTTAATGCTATTTTTCTCTAAACATAAATGTATACTCAAAAATGAGAAAAATAACTTAAATTGAATGAGAGCTTTATTACAAAAATATGTATATATATACATCAAAGACTTAATATGGTACCAAGTCCTATCCTTAATACATGATCCTTAAACACTGATGGTGGCATGCCTTTTGTCAAATGATTTGCTATCATCAACTCAGTGCTAATGTGTACAATGGTAACTTTGTTTTCCTTGACACGTTCCCGAATGGCTAAGTACTTGATGTCGATGTGTTTACTTCGACTTCCACTTTTGTCATTCTTAGCCAGAAAAACTGCAGCTGAGTTGTCACAATAAATTCTTAATGGCCTAGAAATTGAATCCACAACTCTAAGCCCAGAAATAAAGCTCTTTAGCCATACACCATGTGAAATTGTCTCAAAACAAGATACGAACTCAGCTTCTGTGGTAGAAGTAACAACTAAGGTTTGCTTTGCGCTCCTCCAAGACACGGCTCCACCAGCAAACATAAAAATGTATCCTGATGTTGATTTTCGTGAATCAACGCATCCGGCAAAATCCGAGTCTGGGTAGCCAACTACCTCAAGATTCTCAGTTTGTTTGTACATCAGCATGTAATGTTTGGTACCTTTGAGATACTTCATCACTTTCTTTGCAGCTCTTCAATGATCCATTCCTGGATTACTTTGATATCTCCCTAACATTCTTACTACGAATGCAATGTCAGGTCTTGTACAAACTTGAGCATACATAAGGCTTCCAACAGCTAAAGCATATGGAATGTTTCGCATTTGTTCCCTTTCTAGATCGTTCTTCGGGCACTGATTCAAATTGAACCTGTCACCCTTCACGATAGGTGCTACACTTGGTGAACAGTCTTTCATCCGAAATCTCTCTAAGACCTTATTAATATAGGTTTCTTGTGATAGACCCAAAATACCTTGAGTTCTATCCCTATGGATCTTAATACCAATTACATAAGATGCCTCACCCATATCCTTCATATCAAAATTCTTAGAGAGAAACTGTTTCACCTCATACAGCAACCCTTTATCATTGGTTGCAAGCAGTATATCATCCACATACAGCACAAGAAAACAGATTTTACTCCCACTAACCTTGTGGTATATACACTGATCCATGACGTTTTCCACAAATCCGAATGAGGAAATAACATCATGAAACTTAAGATACCATTGGCGAGAGGCCTGTTTCAATCCATATATGGATTTCTTAAGCTTGCATACTAAATGCTCACCAGCACTAGAGGAGAATCCTTCAGGTTGTTTCATATATACCTCTTCCTCTAGATCCCCATTAAGGAATGCCGTCTTCACATCCATCTGATGCAGTTCCAGGTCAAATTAGGCAACCAATGCCATTATTACACGGAGGGAATCTTTTTTAGACACAGGAGAAAATGTCTCTGTGTAGTCGATTCCTTCCTTCTGAGTGAATCTTTTAACCACGAGTCTTGCCTTATATCTTTCAATGTTGCCTAATGAGTCCTTTTTCATCTTATAGACCCATTTACACCCTATGGCTTTTGAACCACTAGGCAACTCGACAAGATCCCAGACTCCATTAGACGCCATGGAATTCATCTCTTCCTTCATAGCATTGTACCATAATCCGGATTCTCTGCAGTTAATAGCTTGTGAAAACATCTTAGGGTCATTTTCAGCTCCTATATTGTAGTTAGACTCTTGTAGATACACAGTATAATCACTAGGAATTGCTGACCTCTTTTCCCTAGTTGATCTTCTTAATGTTGGGTTAGCATCTTCTTGCAAAGCATGCTCCTCAATTGGTTGTTCAACAATTTCTGGTAATTGTTCAACAACTGGATCAACTTGGTTATGGCCAAGTGGTTGTGGATTTTCAATGATTGGTTGTTCAATACCCAATGGTACTTGAGGGGCATGGATTACAACTAATCTATCACTTGATGTGGAAGCTTGAGAACCAAAATGATCAAGCTCAGTATTTGGATGCTGAATTTGATTACTCCCACTAATCAAGTCATTTTCAAGAAAATTTACATTTCTTGATTCCACAATCCTAGTGCTATGAGATGGACAATAGAATCTATATCCTTTGGACTTTTCAGCATACCCAATGAAGTAGCCACTTATAGTCCTAGGATCCATCTTATTTTCTTGTGGATTGTAGACCCTAACCTCAGACGGACATCCCCAAACGCGCATATGTCTTAAACTCGGTTTTCAACCCTTAAACAACTCAAATGGTGTCTTTTCAATAACCTTAGTTGGGACCCGGTTAAGGATATACACTGCCGTCTTAAGGCCTTCAATCCATAAGGACTTAGGAAGCTTAGAGCTGCTAAACATACTCCTTACCATGTCCAATAGTGTTCGATTTCTTCTTTCAGCTACACCATTTTGGTCTGGAGACCCAGGCATGGTGTATTGGGCAACAATCCCATGTTCTTAAAGAAATCTAGCAAATGGACCTAATGCTTGTCCATCTTCAGTATATCTACCATAATACTCACCACCTCTATCTGATCTCACTATCTTAATTTGTTTATCACATTGTTTCTCTACTTCTGCTTTAAATACCTTAAAGGCATCAAGTGCCTCATTCTTATTATTCAACAGATAGAGATACATATATCGTGAGTAATCATCAATAAAGGTGATAAAGTATTTTGGACTACTAGAGTCCAAATCTGGACTACAAATATCTATATGTATGACTTCTAAAATGGTAGTACTCCTCTTGGTACCTTTCTTGGTCTTATTAGTCTGCTTTCCTTTTATGCAGTCTATACAAGTTTCAAAGTCAGTAAAATCTAGTGTACTAAGTATTTCATCTTTTACTAACCTTTTAACCCTCTTTATTGAGATATGACCTAGTCTACGGTGCCACAACATAGAGGAATCTTCATTAGTAACACATCTCTTAATACCTATGCTACTAGAAACATGCATTGAATCATCAGGTATACTGTCTTGTAATTGAATTCGGAAAAGACCATCAGAAATTGTACCATTGCCAACAAAATTAGATTTATAAAATAACTTAAACATATTATTTGAAAATTTAAAAGAATATCCAAAAGGCAAAAGTTTCGAAATAGAAATTAAGTTTCTAGAGAAACTCGGTACATAAAAAGTCCTTTCCAATATCAGACTAAAGTCAGTATCTAAAACTAGTCTGCAAGTTCCTATAGCTTCAACTAGTGAGCCCATCTTATTGCCTGAATAGATGTACTACTCACTGCCCACTGGCTTCCTTTGGTTTAGAAAGCCCTACAAGGTATTAGAGATATGGATTGTAGAACCAGAATCAATCCACCATGTGTTACTACTAACATCTACCATATTAGATTCATAACAAAAGTGTGAGATTGAGATACCTTTCTTTTCAAGCCAACTTTTAAATTTGTTGCAGTTCTTCTTTATGTGTCCTTTCTTCTTGCAGAAGAAACACTTGGACTCTTTCTTTATACTGCTTTGAATGGGTGCATTTCCCTTTCCTTTTGAGTTAGCTTGCTTGTTGTTCTTCCCTTGTGTTGCCAAATGTGCGCTTTCTTCCATTTCTGCAATAAGCCTCCCTTCTTCCTGTACACATATGGACAGAAGTTCATTGATTGTCCATTTCTCCTTATGTGTGTTGTAGGAAATCTTGAAAGGTCCATACTGAGGCGGCAGAGAGTTTAGGATATAGTGCACAAGGAAAGACTCAGATATCTCAACCTCAAGCATTTTTAATTGAGCTGCAATGTCCCTCATCTGCATGATATGCTCTCGCACACCCGTTATGCCGGTAAGCTTCATTGATGATAACCTTGTCATTAGGGTGCTTGCCAAAGCCTTGCCTGAAGTTTCAAATTGTTCATCAATGGCCTTGAGCAAACTTTGAACGTTCTGATGCTCTCCAATAGACTCACGAACGCTAGCAGATATCTTAGTTTTGATATACATCATACTAAGGCGATTTGATCGCTCCCAACGCTCATAAAGTGCTATTTCAACTGCACTACTACTATCAGTGGGTTTAGGAGGTTCATCCTTTCTTATTGCATCATCCACGTCCATCCACCCCAATTGAAGAAGAATTTTCTCCTTCTATATCTTATAATTATCACCATTCAATTCAGGAACTTGGAAATAAGAGATATTCAAAGGTTGAAAAGTTGTATAAAATTTACACGCTATGTTAATAATTTGAGGCAATTTAAAAAATATTTCATATGACATGTCTTACCAATGCAAAACATATCTATCAAACATAATACTAGTAACAAACAAAACTGCATGTGGGCTTAGTTTTATTTAATTAGGCTTATGTATAAAGTTAGTGAAACTAGCAAATTATATCCCCTATCTTAATTCCTGTGGGTAGATTAAGGTAAAGGAAAATTTACTATTTCACCCTAATTAATCATATTAAATATAATAAAATTCCTGTGGGATAATAATTATTATATTGAATATGATTAATTACAATTAATGTCAATTTTTCTTTATGTGATCCTAGATTTAAATCTAATGCTTTATGTATAATTTTAGAATAATCAAAAGTGCTGTGGCTAAGTTTTAATTAAACTAAAATTATACGGATCACTTGACATTTCAAAACATACTTAAACAAAATGCACAAATAGGCATTTTTTTTATGAAAATTTAAAAATATTAATTAATCACTTGAATAAATGTGACAAATTAATGTTCTCCATAAAAACATATATTGCCTATGATTAATAAAATAATCACGCAATTTTATCATAATGAGAAGTAAATAATTAATTAATCAACTAAGCTAAATGTGATTAATTAATTGATTTAAATTCTCCTAATTAATTTTAATCTAAATGTGTCAAAACAATGCCTAAAATAATGTCTAAATATTAGGCAAAAATAAAAAATAAAAATAAGAATTAGTATTATCGACTTTTCAGAAAACCTTCAAATACAATTTTGCGCATGTATATTCCAACGAAATACAAGCAGTATCAATGGTTAGGCCAGTGCGACGTAGGGTGAGCAGCTCGAATCCTCTCATTGACAACTCCCAGATATTATTTTGGTAAAAAAAAAATGGTGCGTTTTCAATTTCAGAAGAGGCTAAGAAACTTTAAATGAAACGACGCCGTTTCACTAAGGAAAAAGGAGCAAAACGGTGCGTTTCAGTGGAGCCAGCAAAGGAGGTTGTCTTCAACCTCCAACCGGGTCGACCCAACCCGATGTCGACCCGGTTCCAACCAGAAACAGACCCGCCAAAAACCAGAACATGTTTTATGTATTTTTCAACAGATTTTCAACATTTCAGAGCCTAAATCCTTTAAAATTTTATGGGCTATCCAATCCTAGTCTTAGAACACGATAAAAACAGCATGTATATAGGATTAAAATCAAACAATATGCTCTGTTTTCTACCATATATAAGCAAGGCAGAGGCAATTTTTTATGCTTTGATACCAAATGTAAACTATATCTAGGATACTCAGATACCTAATATATCCTAATTAAAGCATAAAATTAATTCAAAAATGCGGAAGCCTACCTCCAGCCATTGCCACATTTGAATTGCGCACTGAACGTTTTGTAATCTCCTCTTGGATTGCACCGAACAGTCACTTGAATTATCAAACTCGAGTACTTCCAAGTTCTGATTTTTTGCTTCTTTGATGGTGTAAATTGTTCAGAAATATAATTGAGCATTAACCGAACCCGAGGACCCTTGTTCCATTTATATATTCACGTTGCCAACTTCTCCCATCAAGAAGCCGTACAATCCGGTGGACGTTAAGCAGTTTTTCTACTCTCCTATTTTTACGGAGCATTTTTCATCTAAACGTTGATCTGTTGCCAACATTCAGAAACAAGAGAAAAAATTGCTACAAATTGATCCCCATCCTATATGTGTGTGTGTGTATATATATAAATATAAGATTGAAATTACTTACTTTTTTACATTATATGGGGACAATATGAATATATACCCAAAAAATTACTTATTTTACATTAAAATTAAAAAAGAATGAAATGAAATTATTTTATTACTTTTTTTATAATTTTACTTAATTTTTAATTAAGCTCATAATATAAAATTTTAAGATTATAATTCTTGTATTTATTTGTCATTTTTAATTAAATATCAATTTCTATCATTTTCCTGCCAACAACAACTACACATGGACAATTTTTGCGCACATGACTCAACGATTGTTAGTACAGAACTTCCCCATATTTGCTGACTCGTCAACAATGTACTTGCATACAATATTATATGAAATTCGAACACAATTGTATATATGTGCCTTAACATTACTATTATTGAAAAAAATTAATATTAATATCAGATTTATTGGTATTTAGTGATATAATGACTTTTTTTTTCAATATTACATTACATAACTTATTTTCTGTTATATTTAAGGTTTAAATTGAAAATATTATATATATATATATATATATATATATATATATATATATATATATATATATATATTAAAGAGATTATTATCCCTACTGTAAAAAAAGTTTCATACTAATTTTATTTATATTTAAATGGAAAATAATTTATAAAAAATTATGATTTTTAGAATGATTTTTTTAATACATTGAACGTGAAGGGCTCAAACTTATGACCTTTGGTATATTTTAATTTTAGAGTTATTTCATTTTTAGTGAAAATTGATGAATCGCGTTTCTCTTCCATAAAAATTGTTAACAAATTATTGTCCAAACGTGCTGTCAATTACAAACCAATTCAACAAGAAAATGATAAAAAATGTATAATTAAAAAAAAGATATACAAAAAAATATAAATTCAACTCGAAATTTTAAAATTTCTAAAATACAAAGACTTAATTGATAACTAAGCGAAAATATAAGAAGTTGCTAAATAATTTAATAATGTAAACATTAATATTCATACAATAGGGTAATCCAATCATAAATCTGCGTATCATTATCCAGATAGAACTTGTAGTCCTGGGCATGGTTAACGATTGACCCCATTCCTCCAATAGGTAAAAACAATGCAGGTCTGGAATCATGGGTAAAAACCATTCAATTAAAAATAAAATATACAACAAAAATATAAATTCAACTCAAAATTTTAAAAATTTTAAAATATGAAGACTTGATCTATAACTAAGTGAAAATATAAGAAGTTGCCAAATAATTTAATATTATAAACATTAATCTCCATACAAAAAGTTAATCCAATGATAAAGTACCCGATCTTAATTCCGCGTACGATTCTGCCTATCATCACAAGGCTGCAACTGCAAATCATCACCCGAATAAAATTGGTAGTTCTTGGCACAGTTAACGATCGACCACATTCCTCCAATCGGTGCCACGAGTATTAAACAAACGGTGAGTACAATGCAGCTCTGCAATCATTGGTGTCAGCGTTAGACTTTTCTCCAAATCAAACCATTATTCTAGGTTTAATTTTGATCCATTGTTATTATAAATGAATTCAAATTTGACGTATTTTAGTTGTAAAATTTTTTACATTATTAATAAATAAGAAAATAATTCGTTATTAAAAAGATTAAAAAAATATAAAATACCTTCTTATCAAATTATGCAAATTTTCATTATCTTTTAAGTAAGAATCACAAGATTATAATATGTTTATTTTATCTTTTTTTCATATAATTTTGTAAGTCATTTATAAGTATTTAATTAAATTAAAATTTAATATATAATTTAATTTTTGTTAATTATGTAACATAAAAATTATGTATGAAAAATAAAAAAATAAATTAACACACTATAATAGTGTGATTTATTTTAAAGAATTATATAAAAAATTATGTAATTTGATAAAATAGTGATCAAGTGAATGATAAATATTATTTCCAATTTTTGTAAAGTTTAAAAGAGTAATTTTCATATCTTTAAAATTGAATGAGTAAAATAAAATCATTCTAAAGTTAAAGGGTGTATTTTTATATTTTTTTTCCTAAAAATATTGTAAATAATAAGAGAATTTTAACAATTTTCCTAAAAATAGATAATAGTAATAGTAACTCAAATTTAAAATCTTATAAAATTTTTTTAAGCTATCAATATTTAATAGAATACATTGTTAAAAGGTCATGGTTAAATGTGTTGATAATTTTTTAAATTTAAATTCAATACACTGTCAATTATTTATATATCGACACGTTAATAAAAACTTTTAAAATTTCTCTACTATTAATGAATTTTAATTACTATTACATTTTTGTAATGCCGTATTATCTTTTTGTTTGTTTATTGTAAAAAAAGAAGTTATAAACTACTATTCCTGTATCAAAGTTCAACTCCATTTTTTTAAAAATGAATATAATAATATATAAATTGGTAATCATATAAAATTAACTTATGTTACTGGTAGATTAAAATTAAATCCTTTAACGAGTAATAATCGAAAGAAGAACAGATTTTTTGCATACCCAATTACACCACCAAGACAAGCTGAATCTCTTTGGTTTGTAGATCTTAAGCCATATGATGCACGGAAGCTGAAAATTTTTCATCAGGAAATTATTAACTGTTACACTTTTAATCATAAGAAAATTAATAGTTAATTAACAAATTAATTGTTGACTTACAAAGTATGTGGTTGGAGCGAAAGCAAATCCCCCAAAAAATCCGAGTAGACCCTCAAAGAAGGGGAATGTAATGGCCATGAACATTGTGAATGCTGCAACAATAGTAGAGGCATCAAATTAAATTAAATTAATGATGTATCCTTTCTTGATAGCAGCGGGCAAGGCTCCACTTGGTTTTGGCGTAAAACACTTTTTTATGATTATAAATTATTAAAATTATAGAAAATTATTTTTATGTTTCATATTAAATATAATAAGTTTAGTAGAAAATAATTTAAAAATAATTTTCTCTTTTTCAAAGAGTAAATTATTTTCTCTACTATCTTAATTTTAAGAATCAATTTTTTATTATAAAATATAAAGAAATATAATATTTTTATTTATATATAAGAAAATAAAATTTTTCTATAATAATATTTTTAAAAAAAACAGATAGAGCCCTAACAAGCATGCAATTTCTTGAATCTAAACTTAAAACATTAAAAGAGAACTATCTTTTTTAAATTATACCATTAAAAATACTGATTTTATGTCATTATTTTAGTTATTATTCATTGATACTGAAATTTTATACTAATATAGCCAATGAAATTTAATTTCAAAAGTTTTTGGCCAACCATGTCAGCATACTTACCTACATATAGATTGCGGACAATGAATCGAAGTATTCTATGCGGCTGGAAATTCAGTTTCCTTACCAGCAGGGTTTCAATCATATCAAATACTGGCATTGCATAAACCTATTTCCATAAACAAGAAAATCAATTTCATCAGTTCCGTTTTCCTACAATCTTCTATAATGAAATATTTTCCCACCGAATCAGAAAAGTTGAAGGAAATGGAATTGTACTTGGTAGCTTCCGATGAGATGAATAACGACAAACAAGTTAACCATTGCAATGAGCCAGTGAGGTTTGTGGATTGAGAAGAGGATGTTTGGGTTAACCTCGTTGCCAAACCCCCAGTAGCCGATGATAGCAACGGGAAAGTAGCAGACAGCCACGATGATATAGGCAACCTTGACCCCTCTCCACATAGGGCCTTTGGCTGGCCTGTCTTGCGTTGAAGGGATTGTTGCTTGGATTTCGAGCACCACGTTGTGAGCGGCATAGGCAAACGCCATCGTTCCAAGGCCTTGGAAGAAGCTGAATACTGCTTCTGATCCGCTTTCAGGATAATTGTAGTCTACATCCTTCCTAGGTTTCTTGTTTACGAGGGCAGCAATCCAACTAATCGTAGAGTAGCTACGTAGAAAGGACAATACATGCAACATCAAAGTCAGTCCAATTTCAGTAATTAAGGTGATGGATAACTTAACACCGATGCACGACTAAAATATCTCTTTTTTAATAATTTCACACTCTCACGTTGGAATACGTCAAGATATGTTTCAACATGAGGTTATACATTCGAATTGAGGTGTACACATTAGACAACATACTCAAATTGAGGCGTGTCTTAATGTGACTAATCTGAATTTGGGGTGAGTTTTTTTGGCCTAATATATAGAGCAAAGTGTTAGTGTTGATTATCATCTCTACTAGTGGTTGTTAGAGATACATTATCAATAAGGAAAATATTATAAATGTAAAAAATTCTGAATTTTTTTATATTTTTAAAATTAGTTTTTATAAATTTACTAGATTATCTTATATTTAATGATAGTTTTATTTTTTTAAATCTAATTTCAAATTTTATTTTCAATACATATAACATTACTCTATAAACAAATATAAAATATGTCACTAATGTAAGATAAAATGGCAAAAAATTATATATTGTAAAGCAAAGCACAACAACAATAGTGCAATTAAGGATTGCAATTTTGAATTATGGTATTAATTTTCATTAAAGCTCTCGACATTTTAGATTGATGGATGTCATTGAAACATTCAAATTTGACTTCAGATTTTGAGAGGGAGCTATGCAATTATATGAAGTGAAGCTTTAGGGGTTAATTTCATTGTGCAATTTTTTTGTAAGTATTCTTTCTAATCTTGTTTGGGATTTGAAAATTTACAAGTTTAATTCATGTGTTTTCATGTAAATTTCTTTATTCTTGCCTTATAGTTTCTAGGATTGCACTTAAGTTCTTGAATTTTTAAAATTATAGCAATGAAGTTCCTTTTTCTATCATCAAAGCTTACATGGCAAAATTATTATCATGTGGCAGATAATGCTAGCCCAAGAGAGGCCCAAATGCAAAGACAAATTTTTATGCACACCTATTTATCATTAATGTGAGAGAGATAAACATCACACCTGTAGAATTATATACACAAGACTCATATCTAATATTATTTCTATCTTTTTAAATTTATATCTAAATGGATCCACAAAAAAATTTCTTCAAAGACATAAAGCTGTGTATTTGTTTTCATTCTATTAAGGTGACTATTAGAGGAATTAAATTATTACAAACTTATAATTTTAGAAAATTGTAAGGCTTAATTGCAATAATTGAAAGGATATTCTACAATGACATTAATAAATTGGTGTTACTAATACCCACAAATTTGGATCCTCTTATTAGGATGGATTCAGGATCCTACCGTTATAATTTAAAATCCACCAAATAAAAGATTCAAATGGGAGGGTATCAATGATATAAAAAAATAGTATTAGGCAAGTATACACTTAACTAAACACACAGGGATTAAAAATTAGACATTTTATGAAAATGTGACATACATACCTAATGGACATAACAGCTGCAGCACATGAAATAGTAGAAATGGAGTTCAAGCTGGGAAGGTGAGACAGCACAAAGTGAATAGAGGCAAAGATCATAATGAAAAAGTACAGTTTCATCTCCTTCTCCTTGTACTTGCCCTTGCATTCACCATCACACACTATAATGTCATGGATTCTCTTCAGTGATTGTCCTCCAGTGACCATATAGACAACGTTCACAGCAACTTCAACTGTGAGTTGCTGAGGCACCACGATGAAGAGACCAAGCTTTTTACCAAATGCATATTGCCCCAATTCATGATATCTGTCAAAACGCCTTCCGTCTATTTCATGCATCTCCACCATTTGCCATAGCGTGTAGAATGTGATCACCCATGAAAGAGCTAGTACAGTAACACCAGGACCCCTATGCATTCATTGCATATATACAACTTTAGTGTTAACTCTCAATTTTTAATAATTAATTTGATTTGCTAAATCTGCAGTTGTATTATGGTTGTTATATATGATTGTAGCTATTTGATTCAATTTTTGTCGCTTAGAAACTTAATCGTCCATTGAAAAATAGATTTTTACAGACATGAATTAATCCTAAATTCAAAAAATATTGTTCTTTATTTTGGAAGACTTTCATTTGATCGGTGCTTTTCTTAAACCAACAACGAATTTGATCGGCGGGCTCATTTTGTTGTCCTATGAGAATGTCTGATTCAAAGGAATGTGAATGAGTAGATAGATATAATTTTTTTTTCCTTGAGTCTAGTTCAAATTTTTTTTAATTGTGGGTTTGAATTTAAAAAATAATATTCATTGAAAAGACAAAAATCTTTTAATATTATAATTTTTGAAATGATTTTATTACTTGATATCTGATTAAAAAAAGAAAAAGAAAAGAAACGTCTGCACGTCTGATTGAAAAAGTCCACCGGTAAACCCTAAATACCAAAATGCCCTTGTTTACTTTAGGAAGTCTTGCCAGCTGCTGTGAAGGCCGTACAATTGGGAGACATACACTTGAATAGGAGAGTGCGGAAAGGGTTGGTGAGGAAATTTCAAAGGTGGTAAATGGGCCTAAGCCCCGTAGATTTCGCGAATTGTTCTACAAACTTTTTACAAATTGGTTACCAAAAATAAGTTTGTAAAAAAAAAATTTAATAGGCTTGCACTCTCCTCGAATCCAGGCTAATTTGCAGGTCAAATTCATTTATGAAGCAATGCTTACAAATTTTTAAATTTTTATGCGGATCAAATTAATTAAAATGAACTCAATTAAAATACGAGTCTATATGAATCAAATTTAAATAAACTTGACCTAATTATTATTTTTAAAAAAATTTTATCTAAGAAAATTTTATAATTTATCATCACTAATTTATTATTATATAATATATCAAAATTAAATTTTTAAAAATAAATTTAATATAAAATAAAATTTAATTATGTACTAATATAACATTATCTCAATAATATATTATAATTTCCCGCTTTCGATCAGGGGAAATGATGGTCTAGATTTGAGTAAAGTCGGAAGAGCAATAAAGACTTAAAAAGATGGGAGGGACAACCGTTTTTGACCAAAATACTCCGCCTATTGAAGACATAAAACTAAAAATGTTATCGTAAAACTAAATTTTTAATAATTTGATTCTTAATTAAAATTTTATATTAATTTAGTTAAAAGTTTTTAAATTTTAAATTTTTATATGATATTTTAATATTTTAACAATGAAAATTTTTAATTTTTAATTTATAAAAGCTAAATAAATATAAATTTTTTATTAAAAATAAAATTAATAAACATTCAATCTTATAAATAAGAAAATGAGTTTTTAACTAAAAAATAAATTTAAAGAGCACACAGAAACCTTTTTTTCACATTATTACTACATTTTTAATAAAAAAAAATAAAAATTTCAAAACCAGAGCCCAGTGGATGAGGAGGTAAGTTATGAAAGAGAATATGAAGCAAAAAAATAAGGGAAAAAAAGAATTTTTAAAAATAATAATAATAATAATCACATGACGCATCTCTACAACAAAGGGAAGAATTTTTTTTCTCATCTGTAAAAAATTAGGGAGGAGAGATACGGGTTTCAGAAGTGTAAGTGAAACTCCACGCCTTCAAATTTGTATTTTTTATAATAGAGCAAAAATCTTTATTTATTTGGGAATAATATTATAATAATTATTTATTCACTAAATAATTTAGAATCCAGATAAAAACGAGTGAAAATCATGGTCTCCCGAGAGAAAATAATATAAAATATTAAAATTGTCAAAAATGAGATAAAAAAATGGTTTGAAAAAACATATTTTTTGGGCAAAGAGTTTTTTAAAAAATGGCCATTAAATTACGGAACATTTTGATCAAAACGTGGGGGACAAACCTCCTCAGATCATTATCTTTTGAGAGAGAGACAACCCCCCCCCCCCAGCTGTTATTCTCCTTGATACCGCACGCAGACAATAGGGACTGATTATCTCTTAATATCAAAGATTTGTTTATTTTCTATTTTTAAAAATAATTTTATTTTTTATTTTTAAAAATAGAAAAAATTATTTAACAATTTATTTTTAAAATTTATTTTTTTAAATATATAATTTAAAAAATAAAAATAATTCTTAATTATTTTTAAACTTGTATTCTTGTTCTAAATTTCAATCTTATAATTAAATAAAATATTTTCTTATTTATAATAACAACCATCTTTTATTCTTTATATTCCTTTAATTTGAAAATAATTTTTAAAGAATAAAAATAAAAATATATCCAAACACACCATAAATTACTAGCCCTTGGATTTAAAAAAATAAAAGAGAAAGAAAAAAAATTAAATTTGAATCGAGAACAAAGTAAAGAAGAAAAAAATTTAAATTTGAAATGATTAAAAAATTACAATCCTATATTTTATCTTTAAAATTCTTCTCTTTTTTTTCTTTATTTAAATAAAAATAAATAAATTTAAAAAATTTCTTTCTTCCTTGTTTTCTTTCTCTTCAATCAAATAAAGCTTAAAAGATATGGTTCTAAATAAATAGTAAGAATCCTAGTATAAAAAAATACGACATTTTAAACAGTCTCTGATTAATATTTGAATTTAAAAATAATATCATATGAAATAGATCTTTTAATACAGTAAAATTGGCATCATATATAATAATAGAATTAAAAAAAATAAAAACTCAAGAATAAAAGGACTGCTTTGTAAATAATGCATTAAATTGGAGGCTAAAGTTGGGATATATGTACATACCATCCCAGCTCAGACATGGCGTAAGGAAGACCCAGCACGCCAGCTCCGACAATGGCCGTAATATTGTGAAAAGCTGAAAAATACCATTTTCCATTCCTTGAAGATGTAACTGGCAGCCAATCATCTATCGCCTTTTGCTTCTCTTCTTCTGCCTATCATTTTACCATCAAACACAACAAAAATTACGCAATAAATATCTGCAAAATTAGTATTTTGCCATCAACACAATTCTAGCACAGAATTCTAAATAGTGGTACGTAATTGTATCATTGCATCCAATATTACTATAAATAATAATTTCTTCCAATTTTGTAACACAATAATTATATTTTTCTGTATTTATTTATATTTTTGTTTATTACAGTATAATTGCAAATACGATTGTTCGTGACAGCAATTTACAACTCTAAATTCATATTAACTGAAAATAAAGTTCTGCAAGAAGATCTTTCTTGAAAGCCAAGTGGAAATAACCGGAAAAGAACTGCGATAAACAAAAAAAAATCCTTTATATATTCAAATTTGTAAGGAAATTATGATTTAGAAGCTTACGAGAACTGAGGCAAATAGACAAACTTACCGTAATTTCAAGATAATTAAACTTGTGAGAAACTGGTAATTCAGTTCCCATAGTTGCAGAGATATTTGCAGACGAAGAAGAAACCCAGAAGAGAAGTTGGCTTATTACTACGATGCAAATTGGCTCTAAGATCCAACGTGTATTGTTATTGAGAAAAAAAATTGAAATTGATAACCAACTATTTATGCTGTCGGTTAGAGAAAACTATTGTTTTGAAAATTAGGAGACGTGATATTTGTAATTTGTTTGATTTTACAAGCGAAAGAGCGTGGAAAATATCTGAACGTGAATTGTTGACTTTAACGTATGCTTTGTTTTGTTTGAAAGAGACTTTTCCAAAACTGATTTTCATAGAAAGTTATGCTTTTGGAATCAAATCTTCTAGAGTTTAGTTCAATAGAAAATTATGTTTTGTTAATCTGAAAGTAACTTTTTTTATCAGTATTTTCGGCATGTTATAGCATCTGACATGACGTGACTTTTGACACTTTTCCCATTTTAATATCATAGGTTAAAAAGTTGAGATAATGTGTACTAATCATCACTTAAAAAAATAAGTTTTTAAAATTCAGTTTAATAGAAAATTTGAAAATAATGTCAAAAATAAGAATTTTGATTGATTTATAATTGAATTCTTTTACTTTAAAATATTAAAAATGCGTAGTATTCCTTTGGGGATGGTTTTTGATAGTATTATGATGAATAAAATGATAATATGTAAAAAAGTTATTATGCCAAATAAAATATTTTAATGAAATTATTAATAAAATTATAAGTGAAACCAAATCAATTTAACTTAAATTCAAACATTATCGAAACAAGAATTTAATTTGAAACAAACAGTGCATTTAGTTTAGAGGAAAATGAAATTTTTGAAAAATATTTTCTTAAGAAAATATATTTCTAGAAAATAAATTAATTTTTTGTTATTTGGTGCATAAATAAAAAATATTTTTTTGATGTTTGGTGTAAAAAAATTAATTTCTTCTAATAAATTTTTTAAATATATTCAATTTTATGAAAAATAATTTTATAATAAACATATAAGAAAACATATTTTTAACATAACAAATAGAACATGTATAAAAAGATAATTCACGTTGAAAAATAATTAATAATCAATAACAATTTAAATTTAAATCAATTTTTCATTATCATAATAAATTAAATTTACAAATTTTCTAACTTGTAGCTTGAAAAATTACAAGTATACAAAATTACAACTTTTATGACAATTTTAAAAAAACTAGCGCAGTTTTCTTATGCTTACAAAACCATCACCCACCCACACAAATTTATTGTTGAATGATCTCCCATCCAATTTTCCACTTAACATGAGCAATCCCTCAATTGGGTCCATAATTTTCTGCATCAAAGTATGCCAATAAGGGATTTGAATATTCTTATAATACTCTTTCCTTATGTTTTCTTGACAAATTAAGGCAAAAAAACCTACATTTTTCTTAACTAAATTAGGTGCCCCAAAATGATATATACGATATTGCTAAGAAACACTTTGATTCCTTCAAAAATGGTGCTAATCACTACAAAAAAAAGAAGCAACAGCAATGACACTTTTAGCGACGACAAAAATTCAGTTGTTGCTAAAAGTATTTTTGATGACATTGTCATCGGTGAAAGCTAAATGACTTTTGGAGGGAATTGAAAAACCACAGCAGCATTAACGATGACATGTATCGTCGGTGAAGGCCAGCCTCAAAAATTGGGGTAAGCTTTCAGCTACAACAAAGTTATCGGTGAAAGGTCCACCTTTCAATGACAACAAGTGTCGTTGCTAAAGGCCTACCCCAATTTTTGAGGGACACCTGCAGTAATGATATTTGTCGTCGTTGAAAGATGGACGTTTCATTGACGACAAATGCTGTCGCTCAAGGCCTTCCCCTAATTTCTGAGACAGATCTTCAATGACAACATATGTCATCACTAAAAGATCCACCTTTTAGTGATGACAAATTTCGTCGTTAAAAGTTTGTCTTGCCAAAAAAGGAGGCCTTCAACGACAATATTGTTATCACTGAAGGTCATCCTTCATCGATGATCGAGTTTTTTTTGTCATCATTGAAGAGTTTGTCTATATATACCATCGGCGCCTCCTTGCCTTTCATTCACACGATTACAAAGGAGAAGTAGTAGATCTAAGATAAGTTTCTCTTATAATTTTTTATAATTTACTATATTTAATTTTTATACATGTTGATGTGTATTAATTTTGTATATTTCACATTTTAATTTGTTAATTATTATTAGCACTCATCATTGTTCGTGGGGAGTATTCAGAGTTAATTAGTAAATTTTTGTCATTGAAATATGTGAACTAAAATTTATAATATTTTTATTATAAAATATTATATGTGGGATTAATAGTTTGCACTAAATTAATAAAGTTGATAGTATATTTAATTTAATATGAAACTCCATATTATTTAGTTTTGCATATTGTAAATATTAAATTTATTTACATAAATTTAACTTAACATAAAATTTATAAATATAAATTTTATGTTATTATGTATTCCTTAAATTATAACTTTGTAGTATATAATATATGTGTAGATTATTTAATTAGACTAATGTAAGATAGAGTTGTTATGATATTTTATCCATAAAATTTGAAATTTATGATGTAATTTAGGAAATTTTAAAATTATTAGATTTGTTGAAATAATGTAAGATAGGAAATTAGAATAAGTATGTAAAGATATCTTAGAAAATAAGAGATTATAATAACATAATCTCTTTCTTAATTAAAATTAAAATTGAAATTGAAACTTAACAATTCAAATTATACTATTTACACCACATAATAAGGAAAATTCAATTAAACTTAAGATCACATCAAAATCAAACCTAACAATCTAAATTATACTATCTACATTACATAGAAAGAAAAAGTTAATTAAACTTGAGGTCACATGAAAATCATCCCCTCTATGGATAAATTAAATTTACTTTTTACTTTTAAAAATAATAAAATTTATAATTGATCAATTTTTAAAATTTATTTATTAAAATTATTTTTTAAAGCTAGACCCTGAACACAATCAAAATAAATAATATTTATATATTTTTTGAATTATATTTTATTATTTTCAATGTCAATTTTGTTATTAATTGAATTATTTTTTTATTTACAATTTCAACTATTATGTAATTTGATTTTTTAATTGGATTAAAAATTAATTTTCAAAATAAGGAATATAAATTATTGAAGATTACGAAACATTTCTTAATTATTTTAGAAAATATATGTTATGTACATAATTCTAATACCTAAAATTACAATAACATTACATTAATGAATAACTTATGAAATTACAATAAATGTATGGTGAAATATTTTTTAAGCCCAATCTACTAATGCTATAATCTCTTGGATATTAATTCGATGTTATTTATTCTAAAGCTTCTTAGAGTTTGCTGAAATTTAAATGAAAAAAATAGAATTATAAAATATTGAAATAATGAAAATTATTTAATTTATTTAGAATTAGATTAAAAGAAATATTGACAAACAATGGTTTCTTATTTTGTGAATAGAAACTTACTTTCTTTCAATGTTATAATGATAAATGTTATTATCTAGTTATAATAACCTATGACATATTACACTTGTATAAAAATATATATAATATTTCTTATGAAAAGACTTCTTGGAAAAATAATCAAAATGACCATACAATAATAAAAATTTAAAAAGTTGCCTCATTTGATAATTATATGGATGTATTCATAAAAGGCACGTCTCTCTAGAGAATTTGAATTATGCACCTTAAAAATATAGTAGAGTAGGTTACACATTTGAATTCCCACAAATTTATTGTAAAACATAATAATTGTTATGGATATTTAAAAAAATCAATAATCCAAGTAATAAGATACTTAAATAACAATATTGACACTTAAATAACGATTCTCATAAAATGTTATATCTTTATTTTTAATTATTGTAAATATATTTTTACAATAATTTTAAATAGAATTGTATTTGCATTTACATTATAAGCTTAGACCCGTTCAAGAGTTAGTTGTTCTTGATACATCAACCAACCCTTGAATTATCCTAAAAAGTTAGACAGTTTGAGATATGTCCTGTAGTTATTATTAACAATTTATTTGACTCTTGTTTGATATTGTAGGAATATCTTAGCATCCTAACTATTCTTCAGGTATAAACTATACGGGCGTATAATTTAGGCACTTGGAGAACTATAGGGAGATGTTGTCAAAATTTTTGCACGGAGCAAATGATAAGGGTGGATAAATTGAAAAAAATTATAACTATAGAAATATCTTGAATGGGATAGAACCCTACCCTACAAAGTTGGAGTGATATAGTGTATTTAGGGTACATTTCAAATATTAATCACAACACTTTATTCCACCTAAAGCTATTTTCTTATTGTTTAGTGATACAATGTCTATAGATAAAAGTTGGATACATCTACCAAATCGTTTGTTGGATAAATATTGAAATGGTGCAGTAACATTTGTTTAAAGAGTTAAAAACTTTATTAATAAAAGGAGTTTGGTAAGATGCACATGCAAAAAATGTATGAATTTAATATTCCAAACATTACCAACATTGGAGGCACATATTATAGATAATGAATTTTATCCATTATACATAAATTGGGTACACCGTGGTGAAGCGGATGTTTTGACTTCTAGAGGAACTTCGGGGGTATCTCCCAACAATAGAAATAAGTTAGTGAATATTATATATGATTTCATCGGCCCTAATGTACCTAAAGATGATGTTCACAATGATATGGAAAGGAGGAAGAATGTGGCTGACGGAGACATTGGAATAAATTATAGTAGTTGCGATAACCTGTTTGAGCAAGTAGAAATAGAATTGTATCCAGGATGCATAACGTTTTCAGCCTTGAACTTTCCAGTGAAACTCATGCACTTGAAGGTTTTGTATAAGTAGACAAATAAGTCATTTGATGCTTTTCTGTGGTTGTTAAAAAAGGCACTTCCAAACAATAACAAATTGCCTAAGTTGTACTATGGTGCAAGGAAATGGTTCAACAAGTTAGGATTGAGGTATGAATCAATCCATGCTTGCAAATATGACTGCATACTTTTCTGGAAAGAACATGCTTCCGAGGATAATTGTCCAATTTGTGGGGAGAGTTGATGGGTAAATAAAAATACAAAAGGAAAGAAGGTGCCTCAAAAATCGGTTCAATATTTTTCATATATTATGAATTTAGTTAACAAAATATTTGTATCCATTTTGATTAATACGGAATTTTTTTAGTCTAGGTCCTGTAGTTTTTAATTACTCTTCAAATTAGATTTTTTTATATTAAAAAATATTGTGTTTTATTTTTTTACCAATTTAATTATATCCATTAATAATAATAAATTTTTAAATAATAATAGTAATAATAATTGATTTTAATTAATTAATAATATAAAATTAATAATAAATAAGTAATATAATAATAATGCATAATAAGTTTTAAAACTCACTTGGGATCACCTAATATAAGTTGATTTAGGACTAGGATTGGAATTAGAATTGGTATTATAATAACTCGACCTGACTCGACTTGGTGAGAAGGGTGAGGGTTTTGTATGCTTGATATAAAATCTTAGCCACTTGATTGGTTTCTCATATCCTAATTGAAAGGCATAAGTGATAAGGCAAACTGCTTAGCCATTATGTTAGAATCAATATCCATTTTAGCCTTAGACTCAAAATCAAGATTGGATTGATAATTAACTCCTTCAATAGAAGATTGCAGCTAAACAATGTCAAGTTAGGACATAATAGATTATTTCACTAGGTGGCCATAAAAAAAGGACCCTAACATACCTTGAATATAGAGTCTCAAAGAACTTTGAACATAAAAAGGACAATGTTGATTAGCAAAGTTATGACTAATGCTTGACGAATTCTCACATTTTGTTGTTTTATGTCTAGACTAACCACACTTAGAACAAACTTTTAAGTTCTTTTTCTTCTTAAATAAAACTAATATTATATGACCTATAGGGGTTAGGACAAAAGCTAAAAATATTTTTATAGAAAGCAACCTTGTCAAGTTCAAATCAAAGTGATGGTAATGACGAGAACTAACAACAACTTGGTTTTGTTGTTCAAGGTTCTTCAATTGTTGCTCACACTCAATTTTTTTTTAATTTTTCACACAGTGGAGTGTAGTCTTCAACTTGTCAATCTTCATATGCAAATCAATTATCGTGGAAGTCATCTTTTGAATTAGACTTTCAAATTCATATTCTTGCCTCTTTGAAGCATTATTTTTGTAATCTTTTATTTAGGAATCATTACTAGGTGAAATCAATTCTTAATAATAGTAGATAAATGTTGCTGAACAAATTTTCACTAAGTGGATGATCACATCCCAAACTTGAAATTTAAGTAACTTCATCAAAGTAATCATTTTCAAATTATTCCAACTCTTTAGCAAAAGCTACCCATGTGCTTTCTATATCACATAAGTTGCATTTTTAGTTCCATATTCATATGGTTATTTTAATTTTTTTCCTTCCTTTGTAAATGAATAACTTTGTCATCTTGGTATATAAGTCTCATAGATGAGGTTGTTAGGTTTGGCTCTAAAAAATTAGAATTGCAAGATTTCTTCAATGCCCTTTCCTTTTCAAGACATTCATCTCTTTTATATAAAGATTGCAATTTTTTTTGGCTAAAAATCATTTCCTCAATCCTAAGTTTAAATTGCCTTGAGATATATTGCATGATATAATTAGCACAACTAATGGTCCTAAGAGAAACTCAACCAACACAATGTCTTTCTAATTAAAAATATAATACTTGACCAAACTATTGAACAATCAACTAGGTCACAAACTACTAACACAATAATTAAAATTTTGTATTAATTCAATTAAAAATTCTCAAATTTTAAATTTTTATACAGTAATTTAATATTTCATCTTATATATGAAAAAATTAAAATTTAAAAATTTTTAATTTTATAAAAAATTGAATTAATATAAATTTTAATAAAAATTAAATTAATAAAAACTTAATTTTATCAATATCACAAAAAAAAATTTAGTTAAAAATAAAACTTAGGGAGCACATCTTTCCAACTTTTTTTTTTATATTATTACTACAATTTTAATTAAAAAAATAAAATTCTCGGAATCCGAAGCCCACGTGGATGAGGACGCAAGTTAAGAAAGGGAACGCGGAGGAAAACATAAAGTAGGGAAAGAATGTTGGAAGAAAAAATGAGAATCATTCAGAGGCATCAGTGGAAAGAATTTTTTCTCATTCCACAAAAAATTAGGGCAGAGATACGGGTTTCAAAAGTGTAAGGAAACTCGACGCCTACAAATTTATGCCTTTCGTAAAATCTGTATTAATCTGGGAAGAATATTATAATAATTATTTATTCATTTAATAAATTAAAATCCTTATAAAAAATAGAGTGAAAATTATGATCTCCCGAGAGAAAATAAAATAAAATATTAAAATTGTCAAAAATGAGATAAGAAAAAAATGGTTTCAAAGTAAATCTTTTTTGGGCAAAGAGTTTTTAAAAAATTTACCTAAAATTACAGAACATTTTGATAGCTGTTGAAAAAATGATTCTGCCCCCTCAAGCTGCTATTTTCCTTGATACCGTACGCAGACAATAGAGATTGATTATCTTTCCTCCTAGACACCAAAAGACATGGTGTTCTAAATAAATAGCGTGAAACTTTCTTCCGGTATTAAAAACCATGACATTTTAAACAGTCTCCCATTAATATTTGAATTCAAAAGTAATCTCATATGAAATAAGTCTTCTAATACAATAAAATTGGCATCACATATAATAATAGAATTAATTAAAAAGTGACCAAAAAAAAAAACCTCAAAAATAAAAGGTCCACTTTGTCAATTGTACAACAAATAAGAGGTTGAAAGTTGAGACATATATTAATATCATCCCAGCTCAATAAACTTAACAATTTTAACTTATATCTATTTATCCATCCTTATTTTAATCCATTTATATCTATTCATTTTAATTTTAAAGTAAATATAGGTTGGGTCATTATTAATCTATTGAAATAAGGGTCTAGGTTAACTCATAAATAACTATTTATCCATTGAGATAGAATTGTATATTGTATAAATTAATATTATAAAATAAAAAAATATTATAATAAAATATATTTAAAATTTTAATATAATTTAAATATTTTTAAAATTAATTATTTAAAAAAATATTATAATATTATTATATATGTGATAATATCATTTTATTTTAAAAAAAATAAAATCAAGTCCAATCTTTTATATCAAAATCTATATAATTTATTGTTTTTACTTTGCAAATATTAGTTTTTATTTTTCAAGTGATACTACATTTAATGTATATTAAAAATAAAATATTTAATTAACTACATTTAATATTAAAATAATTTTTAAAATTTACAAGTTAAAAATGAGATAAAAACTATAATTTTAAAAAGTAAATAAAAATAAAGAATAAAAATTTTGATAGCATAAGTTTGTTTTGAAATAATACCAATAAATATAAAATAATAGTGAAAAATAATGTCAATAAAAATGATAAAATATAAACAATAATAATTTGATTATTAAATGGATGAATTAGGTTAACCATATATCCAAGGGTCATGGATCATCCATGATCTATTTAAAATTTTATATTAGGTTATAAATGGATAAATAAATCAACAATGACCAATCTACTTTTAACTCAATCTATATCCATCTTAACTCATTTATTTGCTCCCTCTATAGCTCAGACATGGCGTAAGGAAGACCCAACACACCAGTTCCAACAATGGCTGCAATATTGTGAAAAGCTGAATAATACCATTTTGCATTCCTAAAGATGTAATTGAAAGCCAATCACTTATTGCCTTTTGCTTAGCTTCTTCAGCCTATCATTTTACCATCAAACACAACAAAAATTACGCGATAAATATTCATAAAATTAATATTTTGCCATCAACACAATTCTAATACTATAGACAATAATTTCTTTCTATTTTGCAACACAAAAATTATATTTTTTTTGTATTCACTTGTAATTTTATTAATTACAGTATAATTGCAAAGACGATTGTTTGTGATTAGAAATTAGAACCCTGAATTCATATTAATTGAAAATAAAGTTCTGCAAGAAGAATTTTCTTGAAAGT
This sequence comes from Sindora glabra, assembly GCA_020226215.1. NCBI lineage: Eukaryota > Viridiplantae > Streptophyta > Magnoliopsida > Fabales > Fabaceae > Sindora > Sindora glabra. The sequence continues at coordinate 43,693,489 of CM035233.1, read as the reverse complement.
CCAGTGAAAATAATCAAAAAAGAATTGTGATAAACCAATATATATATATATATATATATATATATATATATATATATATATATATATATATATATGAGGAACCCCCTAGATGAAAGAGAAGAAAAGAAAGAGAAGAAGATGGAAGTAGAGATCACAGACGGACTGCAAAATTTTATTAATGAAACATAAAACTTACAGAGAAAGTGGAGAGGAGGAGGGAGAGAACTAGTAAACCGAGAGCTTATAGTGAGGCTTTTTGAATGCTTGGCTCTAATACATTTGAAATATCTATTAAATAGAAAAAATTTGATTCCTATAGTACACTTCTATAGTTTTTACCTATGGGTAAACAAGAAAAGTAAACAGTAAAAGTGCTATAGGAAATTTGACTTTAAGCCACCGAAAGTAAAAGGTGACAGAAAGTTTACAGATTTGTCGGGGAATCCAATAAAGTTATCTCCACCAGCTATCGAATTTGTCTTCTGGTGCCAACAATCTTGGACTAGATTCTGGTATTTGCATCTAAGGGCTCAAATTAAATTTCTTCATCTGATGGCTCAGGTTCAGTCTTCAGGACTGACTTCTTCAAGGTCAATGCCGAAACAGTCGCCCTTGTTTGACTGCCGTAGTCTTTAGAGTCTTCATCTTCTTCAGACCTCGTAGGAGAATTGCTTGAAGCTTAAGACTTCACCTCAACTTTAGATTTCATCATGGAACGAATGTCTTCAATCTTTGACAACCATTCATTTGGATTTGAGGAGGTTGCAAGAGCAACCATAAAATTTGATTTGGATTGAAGAAATTGGTTAGTTCCTTTCCTAGGATCCTTATTGAACTCAGGATGTTTCTTGAACCATTTCTTGATTTGAGATTCCTCAGCCATATAGAAATATTTGAATTTTGCCCACCATTTGACTGAACCAATTCTTTGGAGAATCGGATAATTTTCTTCTAGATTTTGGGCAAACTGGTATTCCAGAAATAACATCATGGAAGGCCAATTCTGAGAAAAAATTATAAAAAGATAGGAAATTTTCTTTGATTTTCGTAATTAAAATTATCACGAAAAGTTTCCCATCCTTTTTTAATATTTTCTAGAAGAATTTCTTCAATTGATCCGAAGATGTTCTACCATCTAACAAACTAACTGAGAATTTGATACTTGGCATTACATAAAAAGAAAATTAGCTAAGAATGTTTGTTATTTTTATTTTGAAAATATAGTGTATTCATCCAGGCTTCCTGGTAATCCTAATATGAATACCCTATCAGATTTGTTTGAAAAAGTTTTTCAAATTTTTTTACTTTGAATGGTTCCAGGCCCCATTCTTGTGAAGTGATGATTTTCTGAATCCTGAAACTCGAACGAGTTACTAGATTCAGATTTTCTTTGCTCCTATGATGTTCAATGAACACCGAGCCAGAGTTTTCTAAAATATGTTAGTAGAATTCTCTGGTATGGAGGAAAGATTTTAGGACAAAGTGCCAGTTTTTTGGAAAGACCTTTGTGGTGAGGTCTAAAGGATTACTGGCCCAGTATTTAGGTTCTGTGTATAACAAATTTTGGGAATTTAATTTTTTGATGTATTTGGTCGTAGTATTTATTGGTTTGGGACCAACTGAAACTACGGATTTGGAAAAAGCTAGAATTATGGATTTGGAAGAAGTTCCTGCTTTAGTTATATGTTTTTTCTGATTGGCTATGGCCTTCAGAATATCAGATTAGTTTAGGATGAGTTCTTGGGCTTTCTAGTCTTCTTCAGCTATATCAGCCCAAGATTTTTTCTCTAACCTAAGGGGTTTTTGGATTGAGGCTGCTAAGGCTTGCAGAACCTCTATTTGAAAGTCATCATCTCGAAGTGGTCTCGATGATGAGGATGATTTGGGTTTAGATTTGGTGGAGGAGGGGGTGGCAACTTGTTTTGCTTTCTCCTCAGCGATTGGTTTCCGCCTATTTGGATCAGGAAGATCACTCTTTTTGTTTTCCCTCATATTTGCTAATTTATTATTCCCTGTAAAAATTCTCAAGTGAGAAAATCAGGGAGAGAATTTAAAGATCCTTTTAAGTGTTCAATATCGAAATCAAATACACTTAAAATTCCTTGCCATCTGGCAAAAATTTATTTTGATGCAATATTTTGAACATCTTTTTGTAAAATAGATTTGACTGAGTTACAATCAACTCGAATAAGAAATTTTTGATTCAAAAGCTCAGATTGGAATTTTTGAACACACAAAACAATTGCTAAAATCTCCTTTTTTGGAGTTAAATAATTTTATTGTGCAGAATTCCAATGTTTGGATGCAAATGCAACTACATGCTCTTTGCCGTTTAAAATTTGTTTTAAAATACCACCATAACCCAAATCGGATGCATCAGTTTCAACAATTTTGGATGCAGATGGATTTGAAATTTGCAGACAAGGTAGGCTCTTAACTTGAGCTTTGACTTGCCTAACTATTTTGGTATGTATGTCGGTCCATGGAGGAGGACTCTTTTTAAGACGATCATGCAATGGTTTGATGAGATTTGAAAGATTTAGGAAGAAATCATAGACATAATTTAAACATCCCAAAAATCTTTGTAATTGAGTTTTTTCAATTAATTGATCAGGAAATTTATTAGCAAACTCAACTAATCTCTCAATTGGAGTTATAGTTCCTTGATAAATATAATGATCAAGAAATCAGATTTTGATTTGGAATAAAGAGTATTTGATTTTTGAAATAGCTAAACCATTTCTTTTGGTAATATCAAGGAATATATTGAGATGTTTAAAGTGTTGATCAATGTTTTCTGAGAAAACCAAAACATCATCAATATAAACTATGATAAAATTTGAAAAAGGATTATAAATATCATTCATAATCCTTTGAAACTTTGAGGGAGCATTTTTTAAACCAAAAGGCATTATGTTCCATTCGTATTGACCGAATGGGACAGTAAATGCAGTTTTGTAATGATCCTCAGGTTTTATTTGAATCTGCCAGAATCCAGATTTCATATCAAATTTGGAAAAGATTTTTGCCGAATAAAAAAGGTTTAATAAATCTTTTTTATTTAGGATCGGATATTGAATTCACTAAAGTGCAGTGTTGAGAGGTTTGTAATTGATCACAAGCTTGGGTGTGCCTTGTTCTATTTCAGCATTCTTATTAACATAAAATGCTGCACAAGACCAAGGACTTTTTGATTTCCTAATGATCCTTTTTGTCAAGAGATCATCTATTTTCTTTTTACAGTAATCCAGAAGTTCTTGGTTCATCTGGATTGGTCTTGCCTTTGTAGGAATTTTTCTTTCAAAAAATCCTTTTCATACGGTAATTCTACCATATGCTATCTTCTGCTCCAAAAAGCATATGGAAAATCAGCACATATATTATTGATTATCCTCTTTTCTAAAAATTTGATTTTTGATTGAACAATTGGATTTCGAAGATGTTGGTCAATCTTTTTATAAGAAATTTCTTTAGCAAGAAAGTTTATTTAAGCTTCTTTATAGTCTATCAAGTTAATCTTTTGAGATTTCTTGGCAAACTGGAAAGTGACTTTCTCTCCAAGAACTTTAGTTGTAATCCCTTTATTCGTAACCTTATAAGGAATCAAGACTTGAATAAATGGATTACCTAAAATAATTTTGCTGGATAAATTCTTCACAAGTAAAAACTCTTGGCTAGTTTTGTAAGAAGAATTTACTATTTGAACATCAGATAATTTGAATTTGATTTCAAGAAGCAATCCATTTGCAGACCTAATTTTAGCTTTGGTTTTTTCAAAGAATTTTATGGGAACCAAGCCTTCTTGAATGCAATTAATGTCTGCACCCGTATCAAAAAGGGTAACTATTTCCAGTTTCCAGTCTTTCTTTTGTAAAGAAACTGGAATGAAATATTTAGGAACTAGAATTCTAGAAATAGATCCTATGAAATCATTTTCTTCATCTTCTCCATTTCCATTGATTTTTTCTTTTCCTTTTAAAGAAATTGGAGATTCAGGAGTTATTTGAAGAGTATTTAAAATTTCGCCTTGGAGCTTCTGAATAGATTTGAGCTCCTTGACTTTAGTTTTTAATAGATTTATTTCAAACTATAAATCCTGCAATGTAACAGGTTTATTCTGGTCTGACTTAAATCTATCTAAAACATCTTTAAAACTATAAGAAACTAGTTGTAAAAACCCTTTTGAAGAAGAAGGTTTATCTAGATTTTTCTTAAGTCTTTGAAGATATTCTTGCCTCTTTTCACATTTAGGATAATCACTAATGATGTCAAAAAATAAGTTTTGCTCCATATTGAGCATATTTACTTGTAACTCAAAGGGTGGATCCTCAGAGGAGATTTCATTGTCTTGAGGAAGATAATCTATTTGCTGGACAAGGTCCTCTTCTTGCTCTGTGCTATGTTCTGAATCAGAACATTCTTCAGCAAGAAAACTATTTATCTGTTTTAGAATAGATTTGTCTAAACCTATTTGATTCAACCTTCTCCTTAACCTACAATATCTGGCAATATATCCAGTTGTTCCATATTTGTAACATACTGACCTAATATCTTGAGGTTGATTTGGAAGCAGAGTATATCTAGGTTTAGATCTTCTCCTATCAATTTTGTGTGAAGAGTGTTTCTTTTAAGGCTATAGTTTTGGCTCTACCATTTCTTGCCTAACTCTTCATCTATGTTTTGGTTTGAAGTTTTTGTTGCAGGGTAACCCAAATTGTTCATAGAAAGATCCTAATTGTTTCCTACTTTGGGCTTGTTCCCTAGCAAGTTATTTTTGAATCTTGTCATCTTGACAGATTTTGAGGGTTACCTTTTGAACATGACTAACTAACTCTCCATAAGTTAGTTGTTCATAAGGGATTTGTTCACCATAGCGTTCTCTAATTTGTTCTCGGACTTTATCTCCTAAGGTTATAGGAAGTCCAGCTAAGAACTTTTCTTTCTAGAAAAACTGGTTACTATCTGATCTGGTAAAGATTCTGGTAAAGAACATATCTTTATACCACCTAAAATCAGATAGGGTTTTACACCTAAGATTGGAAAGGAGTTCTGCAGATTTGTCTTTCCAGAAGGTAGGATCTCCTAGGAAATGTCTACCTATGGTGTAGATTAAGGTATTAACCGCATCAGGAATTGGATTTTGATCAGGTCCTAGAAGGATATCTCCATTCCTATCACATTTAATGGCCTCTAAGATTTGTGTTTTTTTTTATTTCTATAAGATGGTCATCCCACCATCCTTTTAATTGTCTCGTAAAACCAGCTATTAAATAGTGGCAAATTATAGTGTCATCACAGTTATGATTTGAGTGGTAGGTTGTACTAACCATTACCATTTGTTGTAGGACATTGATGATTTCGTATTCATATTTTCCATCTATGTTCCATTCATAGATGTTATTCCCGCTATAGAAATTCTGAATAGTTTTGGGTTTTTCTTCTAAAACTAAGTCTGGAGGACTAGCTCTAGGATAGTACATTTTCTGGGGTTGTCTCCAGTTGATTTCTCTGGGTTCTTGTTTGATAGGGTTTATCTGATAATCTTCTGAAGATGTTTCAGAACAATTATCAAGGGCTCCTACAAGTTTCCCAGTAATAGATTTGGCAGACTTAGGTGTTTCAGATTCATCTACGTAAACCTGACCTAATTTCTGGTTAAGTTCATTTATCATTTGGTTTACCTTGATTAAGGTAGATTCCCTAGATAGAGATATTTATTTTTCAGGAAGGATTTGGTAAGGTTTGAAAAGAGGGTTTTCTAAAACCTTCTTAGTTCTAGAGGTTTCTCTTGCAAACTTCTTAGAAATGCTAGAACTACTACTACCAGCAGATATAATATGAGTTTCAAGAGTTTGGAGATACCTGTTAGTGTAATTATTTTGCTCTATCACTGAAGCGATGTCTTTGGCAGTAGCAGCTTCTCCTTCACGATACTCCTTCATCTTGAACAGAGATGCAACTACTGGCTTCTTTGGGTCTGTTGTCTGGATTTGGAATGAACCTTTAGATGGAAGTTCTGCAACAATCTTCTCGCCTTTCGTAGTAGTCCATTCGTGTGTGATAACATCAATAGACTTTATCCCTTTAAAAGGATAATTAATTTAGTGATTTTCAGCATATGCTTCAAACCATTAAAAGAAAGATACATTTTTCTGAAAGACTTCCATATAAAAGTAATATCTTTCCTGAATTTTTTATCTGTCCTGACCCTTATAATTATTTAAAAAATAGGTTCTTTGATGAAGGAATTTCTCAGAGTAAAACTCCTTCCTCAAAGACTCCTTATCTATTACAGATTATTTTTCAAAATTCATAATAACTCAGGGTCATTAAGGCATATTTGAGAGGCAGTAAGAGAACCAATAGATCCAGAAGATATATCATATCCACTATTTGGACCTATCAATTCGCCATCTTTCTCATTTTCATCAATTTGGATGGTTTGACCATAAACTGGCCTTAGGATATTTGAACTATTATCAACACCGCGAAAGTTAATGTTGATAGTAGAAGGGTTTGAAAAAGATTTTCTAGAAGATGTTGATCCTATCGAAGATCCAATTCTAGATGGTTTTCTAGAGCTAATTCTTCTGGAACAAGATCTCCTTGATCCCTCAACCAATTTTTTACCTTTGGTCTAATTTGTTTGTGAAGAGGATTCAGCTTCGATGAAGTCATTAATCCTCTTTCGATTTGCAAAAGAGATAAAGGCAGAACCATCTGACATGGTTTCTATCGTCGAGATTACCTTTGTAGGAATCTCTTGGGGCTTGACAGCATTTTTGAATCTCCAATTTTTAGGCCAACTTAGTCTATCCCATATGGTTTCTATTGGGATAGATAGGTTTACCTTAGTGGTATCGGTTTGAAAAAAGATTGTCTTTCCTTTCTGTGTTGGTGGCTTCACGCATAGTGATGCGGAAGAGTTGTGCAATTTATAATGGATCCGATAAATGATCACTACTGGGATCTGACCCAGTTCCATAATATAATTATGCAATTTGACTTGATGTTTTAGAAGAGCTTCTAGAAATTGGTCTATCGCAAGGACTATCTTCATTTCTGGAAAACAGTTGAAGTAGATTGGTCCTTGTGACAAATTGGTTTCTACTACTCCAATAAGGGAATTTTTAAAATTAGTATCCCTTCCATCACGAAGACAGAGAATGATAGCATTGTCTAAGCCATTTCTGAGAGTAGAGATAGCAGCTATTTGAATATAGCTAATATGCATAAAATTATACTTCTTTCGAAACTTTTCTGCTTCTTGGCCAGAGATAAGAGTGAAGTTCTCATCACTAGGTTTTACCCCAATAGTTTGTTCAACAGTCTTGATTAGATAATCAGTTCTGCTCAAATTTTAATCAAATAAAGTTCATAATCTGAGATATTTGGCATTTCCCATTCATCAAACTTTTGATTTATATTTTCAAATTTAATTTCATTTGTAAAGATGGGTTTTTGATTTTATTCTGATCCAAATTTGATTAGAGATTTGTTTGGAGAAAATCTATTTAAGAAAGAGCGAAGAAAACGGTTTGCCATGAAAATAAAAATAAATGCAGAAAATAAAGATGTAGATATGAACAGTAATATGCAGACCCAGGGGGTTGATATCTAACCGCAGAGTTTCATAAGGATAAACAAATGAATTTGTCACACTTATAAGATGATCTAAATGTTCAAGTATCAGCTTAAATTACTTGTTCTAGATCATAAGGCCATTGACTTAATGTTCACATGTGAGCAAGGGTGACAAAGGCTACCCATATATGCCTGTTCGTCGGCCTACCTAGGATTTATGCCCCTTTACGAACACATGCTACTATGCGTACCATAACTAATCCAGAAACAAATTCAAGCTTAGACAACATCATGGGACGAATGTCTTCAATCTTTGATAGCCATTCGTTTGGATTTGAGGCAGTTGCAAAAGCAGCCATAAAATTTGATTTGCACTGAAGAAATTAGTTAGTTCCTTTCCTGGGATCCTTATTGAACTTAGGATGTATCTTGAACCATTTCTTGATTTGAGGTTCCTCAGCCATATAGAAATATTTGAATTTTGCCCACCATTTGACTGAACCAATTCTTTGGAGAATCGGATAGTTTCCTTCTGGATTTTGGACAAATTGGTATTCCTAAAAATAGCACCATGGAAGGCCAATTCTAAGAAAAAATTGTAAAAAGATAGGAAATTTTTTTTATTTTCGTAATTAAAATTATTATGAAAAGTTTCCCATCCTTTTTTAATATTTGCTGGAAGAATTTCTTCAATTAGTCTAAAGATGTTCCACCATTTAACAAACCAACTGGGAATTTGATACTTGGCATTACATAAAAAGAAAATTAGCCAAGAATGTTTGTTATTTTTATTTTGAAAATATAGTATATTCATCCAGGCCTCCTAGTAATCCCAATATGAATACCCTATTAGATTTGTTTGAAAAGGTTTTTCAATTTTTTTCACTTTGAATGGTTCCAGGCCCCATTCTTGTGAAGTGATGATTTTTTGAATCCTGAAACTTGAATGAGTTACTAGATTCAAATTTTCTTTGCTCCTATGATGTTCAATGAACACCGAGCCAGAGTCTTCTAAAATATATTGGTAGAATTCTCTAGTATGGAGGAAAGATTTTGGGACAAAGTGTCAGTTTTTTGGAAAGACCTTTGTGATGAGGTCTAAAGGATTACTGACCCAGTATTTAGGTTCTGTGTAAAATAGATTCTGGGGATTTAATTTTTTAATGTATTTGGTCGTAGTATTTATTAGTTTGGGACCAACTGAAACTACAGATTTGGATGAAGCTAGAACTATGGATTTGGAAGAAGTTCTTGCTTTAGTTATGTGTTTTTTCTGATTGGCTATGGCCTTCAAAATATCAGATTAGTTTAGGATGAGTTCTTGGGCTTTTTAGTCTTCTTCAGCTATATCAGCTCAAGATTTTTTCTCTAACCTAAGGGGTTTTTGGATTGAGGTTCCTAAGACTTGCAGAACCTCTATTTGAAAGTCATCATCTCAAAGTGGTCTCGATGATGAGGATGATTTGAGTTTAGATTTGGTGGAGGAAGGGGTAGCAACTTGTTTTGCTTTCTTCTCAGTGGTTGGTTTCCGCCTATTTAGATCAAGAAGATCACTCTTTTTGTTTTTCCTCATATTTGCTGATTTATTGTTCCCTATAAAAATTCTCGAGTGAGAAAATCAGGGAGAGAATTTGAAGATCCTTTTAAGTATTTAATATCGAAATCAAATACACTTAAAATTTCTTGCCATCTGGCAAAAATTTGTTTTGATGCAATATTTTGAACATCTTTTTGTAAAATAGATTTGGCTGAGTTACAATTAACTCGAATAAGAAATTTTTTATTCAAAAACTCAAATTGAAATTTTTGAACATACAAAACAATTGCTAAAATCTCCTTTTTTGAAGTTGAATAATTTTGTTGTGTAGAATTCCAATGTTTGGATGCAAATGCAACTACATACTCTTTACCATTTAAAATACCACCATAACCTAAATCGGATGTATCAGTTTCAACAATTTTAGATACAGATGGATTTGAAATTTGCAGACAAGGCAGGCTTATGGGTTGAATATTTTGTTGTCTAAGCTTGAATTTGTTTCTGGATTAGTTATGGTACGCATAGTAGCATGTGTTCATAAAGGGGCATAAATCCCAAGCAGGCCGATGAACAGGCATATATGTGTAGCCTCTGTCACCTTTGCTCACATGTAAACATTAAGTCGGTGGCCTTATGATCCAGAACAAGTAATTTAAGCTGAGACTTGAACATTTAGATCATCTTATAAGCGTGACAAATTCATCTGTTTATCCTTATGAAACTCTGTGGTTAGATATCAACCCCTTGGGTCTGCATATTATTGTTCATATCTGTATCTTTATTTTTTGCATTTATTTTTATTTTCATGGCAAACTATTTTCTTCGCTCTTTCTCAAATAGATTTTCTCCAAACAAATCTTTGATCAAATCTAGATCAGAATCAAATCAAAAACCCATCTTTACAAATGAAATTAAATTTAAAAATATAAATTAAAAGTTTGATGACTGGGAAATGCCGAATATCCCAGATCATGAACTTTATTTAATTAAAAATGAAAAGTTTTTCAATAGAACTGATTATATAATCAAGACTGTTGAACAAACTATTGGGGTAAAGCCTAGTGATGAGAACTTCACTCTCATCTCTAGCCAAGAAGCAGAAAAGCTTCGAAAGAAGTATAATTTTATGTATATTGGCTGTATTCAAATAGCTGTTATCTCTACTCTCAAAAAGGGCTTAGACAGTGCTATCATTCTCTGTCTTCGTGATGGAAGGGATACTAATTTTAAAAATTCCCTTATTGGAGTAGTAGAAACTAGTTTGTCACAAGGACTAATCTACTTCAACTATTTTCCAAAAATGAAGATAGTCCTTGCGACAGACCAATTTCCAGAAGCTCTTCTAAAGCTTCAAGTTAAATTGCATAATTATACTATGGAACCGGGTCAGATCCCAGTAGTGATCATTTATTGGATCCATTATAAATTGCACAACTCTTCTGCATCACTATGCGTGAAGCCACTAACACAGAAAGGAGAGACAATCTTCTTTCAAACTGATACCACTAAGTCTATCCCAATGGAAACAATATGGTATAGACTAAGTTGGCTTGAAAAATGGGGATCCAGAAATGCTGTCAAGCCCCAAGAGATTCCTGCAAAGGTAATCTCGAGGATAGAAACCATGTCAGATGGTTCTGCCTCTATCTCTTTTGCAAATCGAAAGAGGATTGATGACTTCATCGAAGCCGAATCCTCTTCACAAACAAATCAGACCAAAGGTAAAAATTTGGTTGAGGGATCAAGGAGATCTTGTTCCAGAAGAATTAGCTCTAGAAAACCATCTAGAATTGGGTCTTCGATAGGATCAACATCTTCTAGAAAATCTTTTTCAAACCCTTCTACTATCAACATTGACTTGCGCGGTGTTGATAATAGTTTAAATATCCCAAGGCCAGTTTATGGTCAAACCATCCAAATTGATGAAAATAAGAAAGATGGTGAATTGATAGGTCCAGATAGTGGATATGATATATCTTCTGGATCTATTGGTTCTCCTACTGCCTCTCAAATCTACCCTAATGACCCTGAGTTATTATGAATTGTGAAAAATAATCTGCAATAGATAAGGAGTCTTTGAGGAATGAGTTTTACTTTGAGAAATTCCTTCATCAAAGAACCTAATTTTTAAATAATTATAAGGGTCAGGACAGACAAAAAATTCAAGAAAGATATTACTTTTATATGGAAGTCTTTCAGAAAAATGTATCTTTCTTGGAATGGTTTGAAGCATATGCTAAAAATCACCGAATTAATTATCCTTTCAAAGGGATAAAGTTTATTGATGTTATCACACATGAATGGACTATTATGAAAGGCGAGAAGATTGTTGCAAAACTTCCACCTAAAGTTTCATTCCAAATCCAGACAACAGACCCAAAGAAGCCAGTAGTTGCATCTCCGTTCAAGACGAAGGAGTATCGTGAAAGAGAAGTTGCTACTGCCAAAGACACCACTTTGGTGATAGAGCAAAATAGTTACACCAACAGGTATCTCCAAACTCTCGGAACTCATATTATATCTGCTAGTAGTAATAGTTCTAGCGTTTCTAAGAAGTTTGCAGGAGAAACCTCTAGAACTAAGAAGGTTTTAGAAAACCCTCTTCTCAAACCTTACCAAATCCCTCCTGAAAAGAAAATATCTTTATCTAGGGAATCTGCCTTAACCAAGGCAAACCAAATGATAAATGAACTTAACCAGAAATTAAGTCAGGTTTACGTAGATGAATCTGAAACACCTAAGTCTGCCAAATCTGTTACTGGGAAACTTGTAGGAGCCCTTGATAATTATTTTGAAACATCTTCAAAAGATTATCAAATAAAACCTATCAAACAAGAACCCAGAGAAATCAACTGGAGACAACCCCAGAAAATGTACTATCCTAGAGCTAGTCCTCCAGACTTAGTTTTAGAAGAAAAACCTAAAAATATTCAGAATTCCTATAGCGGGAATAACATCTATGGATGGAACATAGATAGAAAATCTGAATATGAAATCATCAATGTCCTACAACAAATGGTAATGGTTAGTACAGTCTATCACTCAAATCACAACTGTGATGACACTATAGTTTGCCACTATTTAATAGATGATTTTACGGGACAATTAAAAGGATGGTGGGATGACCATCTTACAGAAATAAAAAAAACAAAAATCTTAAAGGCCATTAAACATGATAGGAATGGAGATATCCTTCTAGGACCTGATCAAAATCCAATTCCTGATGCGGTTAATAACTTAATCTACACCATAGGTAGACATTTCCTAAGAGATCCTACCTTCTAGAAAGATAAATCTATAGAAATCCTTTCCAATCTTAGGTGTAAAACCCTATTTGATTTTAGGTGGTATAAAGATATGTTCTTCACCAGAATCTTTACCAGATCAGATAGTAACCAGCTTTTCTGGAAAGAAAAGTTCTTAGTTGGATTTCTTATAACCTTAGGAGATAAAGTCCGAGAACAAATTAGAGAACATTACGGTGAACAAATTCCTTATGAACAACTAACTTATAGAGAGTAGTTAGTCATGTTTAAAAGGTAACCCTCAAAATTTGTCAAGACGACAAGATTCAAAAATAACTTGCTAGGGAACAAGCCCAAAATAGGAAAGAATTAGGATCTTTTTGTGAACAATTTGGGTTACCCTGCACCAAAAACTTCAAACCAAAACATAGACAAAGAGTTAGGCAAGAAATGGTACAGCCAAAACTAGAGCCTCAAAAGAAACACTCTTCACACAAAACTGATAGGAGAAGATCTAAACCTAGATATACTCCGCCTTCAAATCATCTTCAAGATATTAGGCCAATATGTTACAAATGTGGAATACCTGGACATATTGCCAGATATTATAGGTTAAGGAGAAGGTTGAATCAAATAGGTTTAGACAAATCTGTTCTAAAACAGATAAATAGTCTTCTTGCTGAAGAATGTTCTCATTCAGAATATAGCACAGAGCAAGAAGAGGACCTTGTCCAGTAAATAGATTGTCTTCCTCAAGACAATGAAATCTCCTCAAAGGATCCGCCCTCTGAGTTATAGGTAAATATTCTTAATACGGAGCAAAACTTGCTTTTTGACATCATTGGTGATTATCCTGAATGTGAAAAGAAGCAAGAATATCTTCAAAAACTTAAGAAAAATTCGGATAAACCTTCTTCTTCAAAAGGATTTTTACAACCAGTTTCTTATAATTTTAAAGATGTTTTAGATAGATTTAAGTCAGACCAGAATAAACCTGTACATTGCAGAATTTACAATCTTAAATAAATCTATTAAAAACTGAAGTTAAGGAGCTCAAATCTATTCAGAAGCTCCAAGGAGAAATTTTAAATACTCTTCAAATAACTTCTAAATCTCTAATTTCTTTAAAAGGAAAAGAAAAAATCAATGGAGATGGAGAAGATGAAGAAAATGATTTCATAGGATCTATTTCCAGAATTCTAGTTCCTAAATATTTCATTCCAGTTACTTTAGAAAAGAAAGACTGGAAACTAGAAATAGTTACCCTTTTTGATACGGGTGCAGGCATTAATTGCATTCAAGAAGGCTTGGTTCCCACAAAATTCTTTGAAAAAATTAAAGCCAAAATTAGGTCTGCAAACGGATCGCTTCTTGAAATTAATTTCAAATTATTTGATGTTCAAATAGTATATTCTTCTTACAAAACTAGCCAAGAGTTTTTACTTATGAAGAATTTTATCTAACAAAATCATTTTAGGAAATCCATTTATTCAGGCCTTGATTCCTTATAAGGTTACGAATAAAGGGATTACAACCAAAGTTCTTAGAGAGAAAGTCACTTTCCAGTTTGTCAAGAAATCTTAAAAGATTAACTTGATAGACTGTAAAGAAGCTCAAATAAATTTTCTTGCCGAAGAAATTTCTTATAAAAAGATTGAACAACATCTTTGAAATCCAATTGTTCAATCAAAAATCAAATCTTTAGAATAGAGGATAATTAGTAATGTATGTGCTGATCTTCCAAATGATTTCTGGAGCAGAAAGCAGCATATGGTAGAATTACCGTATGAAAAAGATTTTTCTAAAAGAAAAAATCCTACAAAGGAAAGACCAATCTAGATGAACTAAGACCTTCTGGATTACTGCAAAAAGGAAATAGATGATCTCTTGACAAAAGGGATCATTAAGAAATTAAAAAGTCCTTGGTCTTGTGCAACATTTTATGTTAATAAGAATGCTGAAATAGAACGAGGCACACCTAGGCTTGTGATCAATTACAAGCCTCTTAACACTGCATTTTAGTGGATTTGATATCTAATCCCAAATAAAAAAGATTTATTGAACCGTCTTTATTCGGTAAAAATCTTTTTCAAATTTGATATGAAATCTGGATTCTAGCAGATTCAAATAAAATCTGAGGATCGTTATAAAACTACATTTACTGTCCCATTCGGTCAATATGAATGGAACGTAATGTCTTTTAGTTTAAAAAATGCTCCCTTAGAGTTTCAAAGGATTATGAATTATATTTATAATCCTTATTCAAATTTTATCATAGTTTATATTGATAATGTTTTGATTTTCTTAGAAAACATTGGTCAACACTTTAAACATCTTAATATATTCCTTAATATTACTAAAAGAAATGGCTTAGCTATTTCAAAAATCAAATACTCTTTATTTCAAATCAAAATCCGATTTCTTGGTCATCATATTTATCAGGGATATATATATTCAAATTTCTAAGGACAAAATATGATTTAGAAGTTTATGAGAACTGGGGCAAATAGACAAACTTACAGTAATTTTGAGATAATTAAACTAGTAAGAAATTGGTAATTCATTTCCCACTGTTTGATTTTACAAGTGAAAGAGCTTCGAAAAGAACTGAGAGTCAGTTGTTGACTTTAACATATGCTTTGTCTTGTTTGGAAGAGACTTTTCTAAAAGTTATGCTTTTAGAATTAAATTTTCTACAATTTAATTTAATAGAAAATTATGTTTTGTTAATTTGAAAGTATCTTTTTTTATAAGTATTTTGAGCATATAATAGCACCTAACTTGACGTTACTTTTGGAACTTTTCTCATCTTAATATCTTAGGCTAAAAGTTAGGATAATGTGTGTCTTTAATAACTTGTCATCTTGTCATCACAGAAAAAATTAAGTTTTTTTGATAAAATTTAGTTTAACAGAAAATTTGAAAATAATTCCATAAACAAGAATTTTGATTAGTTTATAATTGAATTCTTTTACTTGAAAATATTAAAAATGCATAGAATTCATTTGGGGATGGGTTGATAGTTTAATGATGCATAAAATGGTAATACATAGATGAAGTTATTATGCAAAATAAAATATTTTAATGAAACAATTAATAAAATTATAAGTAAAATGAAATCAATTTAACTTAAATTCAAACATTATTAAAACAAGAATTTAATTTCAAATAAAATGAAATCTTGTTTAGTGGTGTTTCAATCCTAGATATAAGGATAGTGCTCTAACATACCAAGAGATTTCATGTGAATTAAGGATGGTTATTTTTCACCATTAATGGGAATATGAAATAAAATAAAGTTAATAAAATTGAGATTATGAGAATATGAATTTAGTGAAATTTTAATAAAGAAAATATATTAAAATTAAGAAATATAAAATTTTAAATTGATATAACTGAGTGTATGAATATGAAAGAGGTTTTGGAGATTTTTTTGAAAATGCTCTTAGGGCTTTAACCTAGTATTTCAACCTCAAACCCCTAATCTCCCTCATTTCTTGTCATTTTTCAATTTCTCCAAATTCTCTTTACACTATCTCCTACCATTCCACTAATCAAGTAAGGAAAGCCTCAATTCTTCTTAATTTCTTCATCCAATCAAGGTAAGAACATTGATTTTATCAAAAAAACTTCCTATTTCTTCGTGGTTAATGAAAAAATTTAATATTATTTAATTTTATTGAGAATTCTAAACCTTAGCTCTATATCATATAAGTTTTGATGTGATCAAGATTGAAGAATCTTCAAACTAACTTTCTAACATTCTCTTCCATTCAAAGTAAGTGAATAATCTAATTGAATTTATGAAGTTATGATCATGTATTGATATTGATGAAATATTAATTATTTTATAATTTTTCTTGAAATATGTTTAATTTGATGTGTAGGTGTAATACATGATAAAGAAAGATGATATGAGATGTTAAATAGGTATATTAATGATTGTGTCAAAGTTTGGTATGTAATACATATATTTGAAGGGTATTTATCATCAGGTGAATAGTAAAATTTTCATAGCAAAATGTGATCTTTCATGTATGGATCAAGTGCATAATCGATTCTCATAATCTAGAGGCATGTCTGGGTATAAGAATCAAGTGTGCAATCAATTTTTCTTATGTAGATGCAAATTAAAGGAAGATGAATCAATTACACAATCAATTCATTGTCCTCAAAACTTTAGGCTAACTTTAAAGGAGTATAACTTTTTCATTTAAGCCCATTTTAAGTGAATCACATATTGTTAGAAAAGTAATTAAGTTTAATGATTGTATCAAGATTTTGTGTATAATATATGAGTTTTGAGGGTACTTGTGGTAGGGTAAATAGTGGAATTTTTATAGAAAATTGTGATTTTTCACCTATGGATTGAATGCACAATTATTCTCATAGTCCAAAGGCAAATATGGGCATAAGAATCAAGTGTGCAATTGATTCTCCTTATGTAAATGCAAATTTAGGACAAGTGAATCAATTACACAATCAATTCACCATTCTTAAGATTTTATACCAATTTTAAAAAGGTATAACTCTTTCATTTAAGCCTATTTTATGCGAATCATTTATTTTTAGAAAAGTAATTAAGTTTACTTTTAAATAGAATTAGTTTTAAATTAATATTATATATATATATATATATATATATATATATATATATATATATATATATATATATATATATATATTAAGATATCACTAAAATAGTGGGCGGATGTTAAAAACTTAAGATTTCAAAAAATAGATATTTTGTGTCTATCTTTTAAAGAATATAATACTTTCAAATGTTAATAGATTTAGGTAAATGACTAATTTATAGAAAGCTACTTGACTTTATTTTCATATGAAATAAGTTTCATAAATAATATATTCATAATTTTAGAATTACTTATAAAATATCATTCAAAGGTTACAACTATAATGACCATATAATATACCGTACCTAACCTATGTTATATTTTCATGATTTATAATAATCCAACATAGGGTGTTTAACCTCTAAACATAAAAAATAAAGTAGTTTATGATATTTATATGATAAATACATAACAGGGTAATCACAAAATGATTAATATTAATATTTATAAATTATCTTTATAATTTATGAACTAGGAAGACAGGAAAAAGATGAAAATGGAATACTTAAGGATCCTTTGAGCAAATAGGCATTTTCCAAGTAAGTGTATTTCTATTTTAGGAATTGTTCCATTAAATTTTCATACACTTTATTTATTCTATATACTAAAATGATATGTTGTGAAACCATGAGATTAAATGTGTGTATGCGTAGCTTAATATGAATAAGTATAGGAAACTTGTGAGCATAGTAGCTTCTTATTATGCTAAAGATTGTGGCATGTAATAGTGCTTTTGAAGCATTATTTATTTCCTATTAATTACTATTAATTGACTTTTTATAATTGGTGCAATAAAGCCATCATGTGAGTTATTGCTTGATTGTGAAGAATTTATGCTTTTAATTAATATTGTAATTGTGATTGTACTAGGCTTGTAACCATACATAAGAAGTGTGAAATTACTGTCTGATAATTGTGTGTGCTTGTATTGAAATGTGAATGTGTTTGAAGTTATGATAATGAAAATAAGGATAATTGTGATGACGAATGGATTACCTCATATTATGGTTAAATTAAGACCATAATACTATGAGATGTAAATTTTATTTGATATATATATGATGATGTGATTAAGTTTGTATTGCTATTATACAAATGGTACTAATGTGATAAAAATGACTTGAAGCTGGATATGAGAAATGTGATCAAGTCACTTTATTGAAGCAAAGATAAAAATATTATAAACTAAATGTATTGTTTCATAAAATAATGTGAATAGAATATTTTTATAACAAAAAGTTTTAATAATTCAATTGTTTTAAGTTGGATTTAGAAGGGAAAAAAAAGAATCCTATTTCATTATCATATTTTAATTACCTCACATAGAACTGATAAGATAAGGATTAAATGTCCTAAAATAATAGACCAATATCTTTACAGTAAATCAGTATCATAAAAATCTAATATTTTTAGTGCTCAAAGTTTAATTTAGACAAGCACTTAAAATGAAATATTGGATTTCTTTAATGTTAAAATTATTAAAAACTAAGTATTTATTTTTATAAAATAATGCAATTTGGACTTTTTTAGATCATAAAGCTTTAATATTTCAATTATTTTACACTTGATGTGGAAAGTTCTCATTTACAAAAATCTATAAATTTCTTTATGATAATTTTGAAAATACAAGAAGATAAGGATCTAAGATGATAAAGTGGTTTGAATAAAATCTATCAAGAGCATCACACTTTAATATTTTACTCGCACAAGCTTGATTCCAAAAATCATTATATAAAAGCATATTTTGATTTTAAAAGCTAACGTTGAAAAATGTAAAAGTTGATGATCTAGAGTGTTATTATATTATGATTTGAATTTGAAACTTTAATAATTGGAAAAAAAATATGGAATACTTATATACTTATAAATTATCATAATAACTTTCTAAATAAAAAGAAAAAAGATAGGGAGATAAGTGATATGGAAATGATGTTTGTGATAAGGTAGTAGTCATTGGTTTGAGTGATTATTGATTAACTATGCTTAGAAGGCATAGTAATGTTATTATCATCTGTTGATTAATTGTGATTGGTTTATGTTTAATGATACAATTGTATTAGAATTAGAATTACATTGTTATGTGTATGATGGAAATATGTTAGAAGATATAGCATGGACCATCTTATGATGTGACTTAATACTTGTGGCCATGTAAGAGAGCATAGAAGTGTTATTATATACCATTATATATTATAATATTGGTTTGTAAAAATGAATTAATTACATAATTCATATAAAAATTGAATTGAAATTGTGATATGTGGAGCTTGAGCTCTAGTATATAAATTATATTGTAAATTATGTCATAAGTGGCATTAAAATTAAGAAATTTATGAAAAGAGGTGATATGAATACTAGATAGAAAATTCCTGGTGATATTCTTATGAAAGGCATAAGGCAAGTCCTAAAGGGATAAGAATGGAAAGCTATGAAGGGTATAAGATTGACTTCAGAGTTAAAAGGTGGATGTATGTATTCTTTTTATTAAATTGTTGAATAATATATTATAAATTACAATTTAATATCCTCGGGCATTTCTATTGATATGATTTGTTATAATTTGATTATGGTTGAGCCCTAATAACTATTTGAAAATGAGGTGATTGGCCATAAATAAGTTTTTGATATAATTGATATTTAAAATGATGAATTTATAAATGATTGTATATGAAACAGTGAGTTTGGGAGCCTTACTTCATGCGTAGTATCAAATTGACTTCTCTTTAATATTTCAATTGAATTAAGTGATGGAGGAATTGTAAAGAACCTATTTTTAGGTTTATTATTTTTATGTATATATGATTGTTGATATACAGAAAGGTATGGGAGTATGACTATTAGATTGTTAAATAAGGTGAATTGTCATGCATGAGTATTAGAAACCACTTGGTGGTTACTTTATATTGCTGCTAGGATTAATTGTAATTATTTACTAATAATGTTCCTTTTTATGGATATATATTCATTAAGATTAAAAATCTCATTCTTCTTTTTTTAACATTTTTAGGATTTAATTTGAGAATATGAAGTTGCATAGTTCAAGCAGAAATCCAAAGCAATTCAAGAAAAATTTGATAGTTGAGATTGAGCTAAGATTCTTTTGGAACCAAATTCTGGAATTAAAGATAAAGATAAAATTGATTATATGCTTGATGTGTTGAATTATTTATCTATATATGTATTTCTTGATTGTTATTGAGCTATATATAAAATAGGTTATATAATTTAGAATGTGTAGCTTTTAGGAAGTGTCTAAAAGTAAAGGAGAATTTGTTTATTTTTTCATAAAATTTATAATAAATTTTTAATGGCCAAAGAAATAGAAAGATTTTTGTTAAATAGAATTATTGTGAATATTATCGAGGTTGGTAGAAATTAAATAGTGGGATTTACGCCAATCATAATTAAGTTTGAGTCATGATAGTTTTATATTATGTCTATGTCTCATTTCATTTCATGGACTACACTACAATTATATTCCCAATGCAATTCATGACATAATAGCCATACATAAACTTGAATGAGTTAAGAATTGTTATTAATGTGTTACATATCATTCTTAAGATTAATCATACTTGATATCAATGTCAAAACATGAAATAGAACAAAAACAAAAACTAAAATTTCAATATTGTAATAGGACTAAAAATGTTTCTATAGCATAGGAAGGTGAAGTGGTGAGACATTGCATTAACAATAATAAAAGAAGCAACTTATTTTTTTCTTTATTACACAAGAAATAATTACAAAGATATGGTCATACCTTTAAACACAAGACAAAAACAAAGGCTAAAACCTCCCCTTTCCCTAAAAAAACCAAAAGAAATTATTAAATACAACTAACTACTAACTTGGTATGGAAAAAATAAGAAAGCATCCAATATATTTAGGTGGTCATCCATACTTAATGGTGTTAATGCAGTGCTTCAACCAAAATCGACAACCTTACAACTTATGTTTTAAGCCCTAGTAGTGAATACTTATGGACATAAAGGATGAGCTTGAAGCATGTGTCTTTATAATTTATCTGTAGTAGCCTATATGCTTGAAAGGCTTTGGAGGCCTTGCTTTTAGAGATTTTGCTACCTAGAATGCCTCCTTATGTTTACTAGCAATAACCTTAATAACCTTGTTTAGATGAAAAAGGTGAGGGTTTTGTATGCTTAATATAAAATCTTGGTCACTTAATTAGTTTCTCATATCCTAATTAGATGGCATGGGCAATAAAGCAAACCCTCTAACCATTATGTTAGAATCAATATCCTTTATAGCCTTGGACTTAAGATTAAGACTGGGTTGATAATAAATTACTTTAATAAAAGATTGCAACTAAATAATGTCAGGTTAGGACATGTGATAAATGCACAATTGCACTTAATTTCTATGTGTTTCATCACATATTTACTTAGTATCTTGTGCAAATTGATTGAAAAGGATACTTAGATGCTCGATATTTTGTTTTCAGGTTTTGAAATGACACATTTGAGCATTAGAAAAGGATCCGGAGGCAAAATCATGCAAGTTGTGGAGAATCAAAGCAAATTTGCCCACCTGACAAAGAACACGGGGTATGGGAACCCTGTGTGGAAGGCCGTGTATCCTTCTGGAAATTCTTCGAGGCTTCACTGAAATGCTCAGAGAAAAACACGAAGGAAAACACATGCTGTGTCATACACCATGTATCATATTGCCCTTCACTTCTAAGATAAACACGGGCCGTGTCTCTCCCCGTGTACATTTCCCATATAAGTTTTGCGTGAAATTTTGAAAGGAGAGAAGGAGAAACCGAAAAAATTAAAAGAGGAGCTGCTGGGAGAAACCCTAGGAGAGACCCAAACTCACCAAGGGCAACTTCTAACGTGGATTCAAGCAAAGGATTGAAGATTCAAGCAAGGAATTTGTAGAGCTTCATGAATTGTTTGAATTCCCTCTCTGTTTTTTGGTTTTCTTCTAATTTTGTAATGTTTTCACACTAAACCCTTGTGCTCAGCTTGGGTGAACTTGTTCATGGATTTATGGAATTGAATTTTATATAATCTAGCTTGATTTACTATTGATTTATGATTTGATTATGCTGTTTTGTACTTGAACAAACCAGTACTTTCGGAATATTAGATTTGTGTTATGGATTAATTGATTCTAGGTTGAAATGACTAATTAATTAATCGGACCTTGCATGATCATTTGGAATATCAATTAGACCTAGGAATTAAGCTAATTGGATTCTTTTGCACAGGATGAAATGTCTGAAAATGGATTCTAAGGCAATGTTAATGCAACCTAAATGAGTGATTACTAGAGAAATTCTGGGCACTTAATCTTTTGGTTAGTAGCTAGTAGCCTTGCAATGAGATATAGCTTATTTTTGGTAATCCAGCAATCTAAATTAACAGTAAACCAAGTTAGAGAATTATCTTCATTCCATAATGAAATGTACAAGGGAATCTTAAGCTGAGTACACTTCCATTTCATTGAATTAAACCTTTTTTGATAACTAAGCTCTGTTTTTACATTTTATCCTTAATTCACATTATCAATCGATACGCCTAGATAATTTTTCTTGAAATTCAGTTAGTATTCAACGTTTAATCCCTGTGGAGACGATATCTTTTATACTATAACTCAACTTAACCCGTACACTTGCGGGAACACGTCAAGTTTTTAGCGCCGTTGCCAGGGATTGCAACTGGTTGATATTAATAGAAAGTTTTGAGTGAATTAGACTAGGCAATTCATTTTCTTTTAGTTCTTAATTCATCTTGTTCTGATTTTCTTATTTTTATATATAGTATTTCTTTCTTACTTTGTTTTGTTCGAGTATTACCTACTCTTTTTGCAGAAAATCTTTGTATATGCGAAGGAGAAGTCTTGAAGGAATTCTTGACTTAGATCTGGAGATTGAAAGAACTCTGCTTAGGAAAAGGAGAGAGAAAAAATTAGTACATATCCAAGAAACAATTGACCTTGAACCAGTAATTGAAGGCATGGATAACAGATCACTTAGAGAATTTACAGCACCTGACGCCACTGGGCTTCAATCCAGTATAAGAAGGCCTGTTGTTGAGGCTAACAACTTCAAATTGAAGCCAGCTCTTTTGTCTATGGTGCAGCAAAACCAGTTTGGTGGATTACCAATGGAGGATCCAAACCTCCATATTCAGATTTTCTTAGAGTACTGTGATACAATCAAGATCAATGAAGTAGCAGCGGATGCTATCAAGCTTAGACTCTTCCTATTCTCTTTGAGGGATAGAGCAAGGGCGTGGTTACACTCTTTACCAGCCAGATCTATCAGAACATGGGAAGAGCTACTGAGAACTTTTCTGTCATGATATTTCCCTCCAAGCAAGACTGCTCAATTAAGGAATGAAATCACTACATTTTCTCAGAGAGAAGGGGAATTTCTATTTGATGCTTGGGATAGATACAAGGAACTGTTGAGGCTGTGTTCACATCATGGGTTAGGAAAATGGCTAGTTCTTCATACCTTTTACAATGGTTTGAACTACAATACTAAGCTTACTATGGATGCTGATGCTGCTGCTGGAGGTGCTTTGATGAACAAAAAGTTGGATGAAGCATATGAATTAATTTAGGATATGGTTTTGAACCATTACCAATGGTCGAATAAGAGGGGACCTTCAAGGAAAGCTCCAAGTAAATATGAATTGGATGTTTTAATCATTTGTCAGCTAAGGTAGATGCACTAGGAAGTCTAGGTAGCAAAGTAGATGCACTTATGGCTAAGTTTGATAAATTTCAAGTTAATAGTGTAAATGCAACAGGTGCTACTAACCTTCCTTGTGAGATTTGTAGTATGACAGGTCATATGGCAACTGAGTGTACATTGGGGCAGGATTTCACTGAGTAAGTGAACTATGTGCATAACAGTGGGTATAGATAGAAAAATTCAAATGAACCATTTGGAAATACCTACAATCCATCATGGAGGAACCACGCAAATTTTTCCTACAAGCCCACCCAGCTATACAACACTTAAAACATTAACAATAGACCACCACCACCCAATTTTCAAAACTAAAGACCCTATAACCCACCAGCTCAAACCTCTTCCACTGCTAAATTAAAAGGCCTCTTGGAGAAATTTCTCATTTTCGAAGAGAAAACTAATGAAGAGTTTAGACAGCATAGTAGAGCCATGGAGGATTCAATTAGGCAACTGTCCTCCAAAGTTGATTCATTAGCCACACATGGAAAGATGTTGGAAACCCAAATAGCTCAACAAGCTTCTGCCTCTTCCTCTAAAGCTTTTGGTCAACTCCCTGCTCAACCTGAATCAAATCCTAGGGAGCATTGTAAGGAAATCACTCTTAGGAGTGGAAGGCTATTGAAGGATCCAAATACCACTCAAGAAGGAGAAGAATAGATAAGTGTGGGGGAAGAGCAGAAAGAAGGCAAAAAGGCCTCAATTCCTAATGATGCTGAAGTGAAAGAAGGGGAATTACTTGAAAAGTTAAAATATGTCCCTCCAGAACCTTACAAACCGCCTATCCCTTATCCTCAAAGACTAGCAAAGGCTAAATTTGATAAGCAGTTTGGAAAGTTCTTGGAAATATTGAAGAAGTTATATATCAATATTCCCTTCACTGATGCTCTTTCACAAATGCCGTCATATACAAAATTTTTGAAAGACATTCTCTCAAATAAAAGGAAGCTAGAGGAGCATGAGATTGTAGCCCTAACGGAGGAATATAGTGCCATCATCTAAAATAAACTACCTCATAAGCTAAAGGACCCAGGCAGTTTCTCCATTCCTTGTGTGATTGGAAATGTTCCTATTGACCGGGCATTGTGTGACTTAGGAGCAAGTGTGAGCCTTATGCCACTGTCGATTGCAAAGAGACTGAATATAGAAGAAATGAAGCCCACCATAGTTTCACTTCAACTAGCTAACTATTCAGTGAAATACCCAGTAGGTATACTTGAGGATATACTTATCAAGGTTGGTAAGTTCTTCATTCCTGTTAATTTTGTTGTGCTTGAAATGGAAGAGGATTCACAAATCCTTATCATTTTGGGTAGACCCTTTTTAGCCACTGCAGGTGCTTTAATTAATGTAAAAAATGAAAAGCTTTCATTATCTGTTGGAGATGAAAAAGTTGAGTTTAATTTGAATGAATCAATTAAATTACCTGTTTGTGAAGATTCAATATGCAGGATTGATGTGCTAGACAAAGCTGTGAAAGAAACCCTTCTGACGGGGTGGCTTCAAGATCCACTTGAAGCATGTCTAGTCATAGATGGAGTTGTTGAAAATGAAGAGATTGCTGCATATGCAAAATTTTTGGAGGCAAGCCCACTACTTAATGGCCAGAAATTGAAACATTATATTACCGGGCCACCAATAACCGCAGCTCCAGATTGATTGAAACAAGGGTCGAGCTTATGACCTTAAACAAGCGCTTCTTGGGAGGCAACCCAAGCTTATTTTCCATTTTTATTGCTTTTAAATCTTAGTATTCCCATTTTTATTCTGAATTTCTGAGTAGTTTGAGGCATATAAGTCATTAGTTGTTATTTTAAGATGTTCATTTTTGCATTTGGTCTCTGTCTTTGAGGTAAATTAGTCATGTATGCATGTTTGTTGTTCATTTTCTTGCACAGAAGGCTCAAAATGCATTACAATGAGATACACGGTGTACAACATAGGACGTGTCGTACCCGTGTACCTCACTGTTTGGTTAGTATAAAAGATTTATGATTTTCATGGCATTCCAGTGAGATACACGGTGTTGAACACGGGGAATGTCTTACCCCGTGTACCTTACTGACTGAACCAATGAATAGGAGTTTTGAACATGAGCTTTCCAGAGAGAAACACGGGGTATAACACGGGACGTGTCAGACCTCGTGTTCCTATCCCGTGTTCCTTGGCAAATGAGCTTTTAATGGCCAAAACCTCTCTATTTTCCTTATATATTCTGCTTTTTACTTATTTCTCCTCTCTATTTCTATTTCTCTTGGTCTATACTTATATTGACTATGCACTTTCATTTCATTTTTATTATTTCTCTTCTATTTTCTTGCACTTTTAATATTCATGTCTGTAATAACTAACAGTATATTTTTTTTTCAGTATTGCATTTTCTTTTTTTTAGATTACCAGTCTCCTCTCTCTCTCTCTCCTAATTTGTCTCTACTTTTGGATCTCCCTGCAGTCATGATCTATACTGGACAATCATGTTCCACTTATCAGGGAAGTTTCAGTCCCCTATCTATTCTCTGTCTCTTTTCCCATTTACTCTTTTGTACATTGAGGACAATGTCCAATTTTAAGTGTGGGGGAGCAACATTTAGATTGTTTTGCAATGTTTTGCACTTGAATCTGCTTGATTGATTTAGAGTACTGAAATTTAATCTAAATTTAAAAAAAATTAAAAATGTAAAAATTTTAAATTTTTTAGGGGCAATCTTTTGAATAGTGATTGATTTATGCCTTGCTCCTTTAATGAATATCTAGCAACTTAGTAAGGATAATCTAAAGCTTGAAGTTAAGAGTAATGAGCATAATTGATCTTTGTGAGATTTGAACCTTTTGAGCAATTTTCACATTAGAATTTGAAGCTCACTTTTATTTTCTTGAGGGATTATGTCATCACTCTTGACTTTTTGCTCTAGAACTTGCATTTGCTCTTTTTGAGGCTACATTTTATGTATTTTGCATGTCAAAAATGATGAAGCCATGTTTCTTCACCCTTTTTATTTGCTTTGCTTATTTGAATCCTTTTCTTTAATATTCCCTAAACTATTTTCAGCTTTGCCCCTAGTTAGCCACTTTGAGCCTTGGACCTTTATTTCTAGCCTAGCCCAACCCATCCTATGCGCATCTAAAGCCACTGCCCAAGTGAACTTGAACCTTAGAGTTTAAGGGAACTTAGACACATTATATGAGTTTTGCTATCACTTAGAGGTCCTTACTTAATGTTGCTAGTTAGATAAGTTAATTTTTAGCTTTAATTGTTATATAAATAAAAAAACAAACAAACAAATAAACAAATATAAAAAAGAAAAAAAATGGTATCAAATAAATAATTTGGGAAGAATAAGAGGAAGAAAAGCTTGTTAGGAGTAAATAAATAAAATAAAATAAAGAGAGAAGAATGGAGGTTAGAATAAGGGTTGAAGCAAGGTAATATGTTAAGCTGAGTAATGGAACTCGACAATGGTCAAACTCATGATTAATGTGTCTTTTCCCTTCTCTAACTCTATCATTTTTCATCCCTTGATTTTCCTTTCCCTTATCCTCACCATTTTCCCTAATAAAGTCCTCTGATTTGCATGCATTTTACAATATAATAGTGGAGATTAGAGTTTTTGCAAGCATATGGTAGAATTAAGTCATGAACTGATTGATTTGAGAGTATACACAAGCCTAATCTTGAGAGTGTGAGTAAACACTTTACTTGTGAGGCTATTCTCTTTTACTTTTATGCTGAGAATTGACTTATTTAGTTGCTTTATTTTCATTTAGTTGCTTGACATGACTTGATCTTAATCTTTGATTTGTTGAATGATTGCTTGATTTAAAAAAAAGGGTGAGGAAAGAATAAAAATTGGAGTAGATTTTCTGTTCTCTTACTTCCTTACTCGAGGATGAGCAAAATTCAAGTGTGGGGGAATTGATAAATACACAATTGCACTTAATTTCTATGTGTTTCATCATATATTTACTTAGTATCTTGTGCAAATTGATTGAAAAGGATACTTAGATGCTCGATATTTTGTTTTCAGGTTTTGAAATGACATATTTGAGCATTAGAAAAGGATCCAGAGGCAAAATCATGCAAATTATGGAGAATCGAAGCAAATTTGCCCACTTGACAAAGAACACGAGGCATGGGAACCCCGTGTGGAAGGCCGTGTATCCTTCTGGAATGTTTTGAGGCTTCACTGAACTGTTTAGGGAAGAACACAGGGGAAAACACGGGCCGTGTCATACACCGTGTATCATACTGCCCTTCACTTCTAAGATAAACATGGGGAGTGTCACACCCCGTATACCATGCTGACCAACTTTCACAGAAGAACACGGGGTACAACATGGGCCGTGTCATACCCCGTGTACCATACTGCTTGACACTTCGCAAGTAAATACGGGGAGTGTCACACCCCGTGTATCATGCTGCTCAACTTTCGTTGAGAAACACGGGATAGAACACGGGCCGTGTCTCTCTCCGTGTACATTTCCCATATAAGTTTTGCGCGAAATTTTGAAAGGAGAGGAGAAGAAATCGAAAAAATTAAAAGAGGAGCTGCTGGGAGAAACCCTAGGAGAGACCCAAACTCACCAAGGGCAACTTCTAACGTGGATTCAAGCAAAGGATTGAAGATTCAAGCAAGGAATTTGTAGAGCTTCATGAATTGTTTGAATTCCCTCTCTGTTTTTTGGTTTTCTTCTAATTTTGTAATGTTTTCACACTAAACCCTTGTGCTCAGCTTGGGTGAACTTGTTCATGGATTTATGGAATTGAATTTTATATAATCTAGCTTGATTTACTATTGATTTATGATTTGATTATGCTGTTTTGTACTTGAACAAACCAGTACTTTCGGAATATTAGATTTGTGTTATGGATTAATTGATTCTAGGTTGAAATGACTAATTAATTAATCGGACCTTGCATGATCATTTGGAATATCAATTAGACCTAGGAATTAAGCTAATTGGATTCTTTTGCACAGGATGAAATGTCTGAAAATGGATTCTAAGGCAATGTTAATGCAACCTAAATGAGTGATTACTAGAGAAATTCTGGGCACTTAATCTTTTGGTTAGTAGCTAGTAGCCTTGCAATGAGATATAGCTTATTTTTGGTAATCCAGCAATCTAAATTAACAGTAAACCAAGTTAGAGAATTATCTTCATTCCATAATGAAATGTACAAGGGAATCTTAAGCTGAGTACACTTCCATTTCATTGAATTAAACCTTTTTTGATAACTAAGCTCTGTTTTTACATTTTATCCTTAATTCACATTATCAATCGATACGCCTAGATAATTTTTCTTGAAATTCAGTTAGTATTCAACGTTTAATCCCTGTGGAGACGATATCTTTTATACTATAACTCAACTTAACCCGTACACTTGCGGGAACACGTCAAGTTTTTAGCGCCGTTGCCAGGGATTGCAACTGGTTGATATTAATAGAAAGTTTTGAGTGAATTAGACTAGGCAATTCATTTTCTTTTAGTTCTTAATTCATCTTGTTCTGATTTTCTTATTTTTATATATAGTATTTCTTTCTTACTTTGTTTTGTTCGAGTATTACCTACTCTTTTTGCAGAAAATCTTTGTATATGCGAAGGAGAAGTCTTGAAGGAATTCTTGACTTAGATCTGGAGATTGAAAGAACTCTGCTTAGGAAAAGGAGAGAGAAAAAATTAGTACATATCCAAGAAACAATTGACCTTGAACCAGTAATTGAAGGCATGGATAACAGATCACTTAGAGAATTTACAGCACCTGACGCCACTGGGCTTCAATCCAGTATAAGAAGGCCTGTTGTTGAGGCTAACAACTTCAAATTGAAGCCAGCTCTTTTGTCTATGGTGCAGCAAAACCAGTTTGGTGGATTACCAATGGAGGATCCAAACCTCCATATTCAGATTTTCTTAGAGTACTGTGATACAATCAAGATCAATGAAGTAGCAGCGGATGCTATCAAGCTTAGACTCTTCCTATTCTCTTTGAGGGATAGAGCAAGGGCGTGGTTACACTCTTTACCAGCCAGATCTATCAGAACATGGGAAGAGCTACTGAGAACTTTTCTGTCATGATATTTCCCTCCAAGCAAGACTGCTCAATTAAGGAATGAAATCACTACATTTTCTCAGAGAGAAGGGGAATTTCTATTTGATGCTTGGGATAGATACAAGGAACTGTTGAGGCTGTGTTCACATCATGGGTTAGGAAAATGGCTAGTTCTTCATACCTTTTACAATGGTTTGAACTACAATACTAAGCTTACTATGGATGCTGATGCTGCTGCTGGAGGTGCTTTGATGAACAAAAAGTTGGATGAAGCATATGAATTAATTTAGGATATGGTTTTGAACCATTACCAATGGTCGAATAAGAGGGGACCTTCAAGGAAAGCTCCAAGTAAATATGAATTGGATGTTTTAATCATTTGTCAGCTAAGGTAGATGCACTAGGAAGTCTAGGTAGCAAAGTAGATGCACTTATGGCTAAGTTTGATAAATTTCAAGTTAATAGTGTAAATGCAACAGGTGCTACTAACCTTCCTTGTGAGATTTGTAGTATGACAGGTCATATGGCAACTGAGTGTACATTGGGGCAGGATTTCACTGAGTAAGTGAACTATGTGCATAACAGTGGGTATAGATAGAAAAATTCAAATGAACCATTTGGAAATACCTACAATCCATCATGGAGGAACCACGCAAATTTTTCCTACAAGCCCACCCAGCTATACAACACTTAAAACATTAACAATAGACCACCACCACCCAATTTTCAAAACTAAAGACCCTATAACCCACCAGCTCAAACCTCTTCCACTGCTAAATTAAAAGGCCTCTTGGAGAAATTTCTCATTTTCGAAGAGAAAACTAATGAAGAGTTTAGACAGCATAGTAGAGCCATGGAGGATTCAATTAGGCAACTGTCCTCCAAAGTTGATTCATTAGCCACACATGGAAAGATGTTGGAAACCCAAATAGCTCAACAAGCTTCTGCCTCTTCCTCTAAAGCTTTTGGTCAACTCCCTGCTCAACCTGAATCAAATCCTAGGGAGCATTGTAAGGAAATCACTCTTAGGAGTGGAAGGCTATTGAAGGATCCAAATACCACTCAAGAAGGAGAAGAATAGATAAGTGTGGGGGAAGAGCAGAAAGAAGGCAAAAAGGCCTCAATTCCTAATGATGCTGAAGTGAAAGAAGGGGAATTACTTGAAAAGTTAAAATATGTCCCTCCAGAACCTTACAAACCGCCTATCCCTTATCCTCAAAGACTAGCAAAGGCTAAATTTGATAAGCAGTTTGGAAAGTTCTTGGAAATATTGAAGAAGTTATATATCAATATTCCCTTCACTGATGCTCTTTCACAAATGCCGTCATATACAAAATTTTTGAAAGACATTCTCTCAAATAAA
Source organism: Sindora glabra (assembly GCA_020226215.1). NCBI lineage: Eukaryota > Viridiplantae > Streptophyta > Magnoliopsida > Fabales > Fabaceae > Sindora > Sindora glabra. Next base: position 43,662,350 of record CM035233.1, on the reverse strand, counting down.
AGGAAGCTAGAGGAGCATGAGATTGTAGCCCTAACGGAGGAATATAGTGCCATCATCTAAAATAAACTACCTCATAAGCTAAAGGACCCAGGCAGTTTCTCCATTCCTTGTGTGATTGGAAATGTTCCTATTGACCGGGCATTGTGTGACTTAGGAGCAAGTGTGAGCCTTATGCCACTGTCGATTGCAAAGAGACTGAATATAGAAGAAATGAAGCCCACCATAGTTTCACTTCAACTAGCTAACTATTCAGTGAAATACCCAGTAGGTATACTTGAGGATATACTTATCAAGGTTGGTAAGTTCTTCATTCCTGTTAATTTTGTTGTGCTTGAAATGGAAGAGGATTCACAAATCCTTATCATTTTGGGTAGACCCTTTTTAGCCACTGCAGGTGCTTTAATTAATGTAAAAAATGAAAAGCTTTCATTATCTGTTGGAGATGAAAAAGTTGAGTTTAATTTGAATGAATCAATTAAATTACCTGTTTGTGAAGATTCAATATGCAGGATTGATGTGCTAGACAAAGCTGTGAAAGAAACCCTTCTGACGGGGTGGCTTCAAGATCCACTTGAAGCATGTCTAGTCATAGATGGAGTTGTTGAAAATGAAGAGATTGCTGCATATGCAAAATTTTTGGAGGCAAGCCCACTACTTAATGGCCAGAAATTGAAACATTATATTACCGGGCCACCAATAACCGCAGCTCCAGATTGATTGAAACAAGGGTCGAGCTTATGACCTTAAACAAGCGCTTCTTAGGAGGCAACCCAAGCTTATTTTCCATTTTTATTGCTTTTAAATCTTAGTATTCCCATTTTTATTCTGAATTTCTGAGTAGTTTGAGGCATATAAGTCATTAGTTGTTATTTTAAGATGTTCATTTTTGCATTTGGTCTCTGTCTTTGAGGTAAATTAGTCATGTATGCATGTTTGTTGTTCATTTTCTTGCACAGAAGGCTCAAAATGCATTACAATGAGATACACGGTGTACAACATAGGACGTGTCGTACCCGTGTACCTCACTGTTTGGTTAGTATAAAAGATTTATGATTTTCATGGCATTCCAGTGAGATACACGGTGTTGAACACGGGGAATGTCTTACCCCGTGTACCTTACTGACTGAACCAATGAATAGGAGTTTTGAACATGAGCTTTCCAGAGAGAAACACGGGGTATAACACGGGACGTGTCAGACCTCGTGTTCCTATCCCGTGTTCCTTGGCAAATGAGCTTTTAATGGCCAAAACCTCTCTATTTTCCTTATATATTCTGCTTTTTACTTATTTCTCCTCTCTATTTCTATTTCTCTTGGTCTATACTTATATTGACTATGCACTTTCATTTCATTTTTATTATTTCTCTTCTATTTTCTTGCACTTTTAATATTCATGTCTGTAATAACTAACAGTATATTTTTTTTTCAGTATTGCATTTTCTTTTTTTTAGATTACCAGTCTCCTCTCTCTCTCTCTCCTAATTTGTCTCTACTTTTGGATCTCCCTGCAGTCATGATCTATACTGGACAATCATGTTCCACTTATCAGGGAAGTTTCAGTCCCCCTATCTATTCTCTGTCTCTTTTCCCATTTACTCTTTTGTACATTGAGGACAATGTCCAATTTTAAGTGTGGGGGAGCAACATTTAGATTGTTTTGCAATGTTTTGCACTTGAATCTGCTTGATTGATTTAGAGTACTGAAATTTAATCTAAATTTAAAAAAAATTAAAAATGTAAAAATTTTAAATTTTTTAGGGGCAATCTTTTGAATAGTGATTGATTTATGCCTTGCTCCTTTAATGAATATCTAGCAACTTAGTAAGGATAATCTAAAGCTTGAAGTTAAGAGTAATGAGCATAATTGATCTTTGTGAGATTTGAACCTTTTGAGCAATTTTCACATTAGAATTTGAAGCTCACTTTTATTTTCTTGAGGGATTATGTCATCACTCTTGACTTTTTGCTCTAGAACTTGCATTTGCTCTTTTTGAGGCTACATTTTATGTATTTTGCATGTCAAAAATGATGAAGCCATGTTTCTTCACCCTTTTTATTTGCTTTGCTTATTTGAATCCTTTTCTTTAATATTCCCTAAACTATTTTCAGCTTTGCCCCTAGTTAGCCACTTTGAGCCTTGGACCTTTATTTCTAGCCTAGCCCAACCCATCCTATGCGCATCTAAAGCCACTGCCCAAGTGAACTTGAACCTTAGAGTTTAAGGGAACTTAGACACATTATATGAGTTTTGCTATCACTTAGAGGTCCTTACTTAATGTTGCTAGTTAGATAAGTTAATTTTTAGCTTTAATTGTTATATAAATAAAAAAACAAACAAACAAATAAACAAATATAAAAAAGAAAAAAAATGGTATCAAATAAATAATTTGGGAAGAATAAGAGGAAGAAAAGCTTGTTAGGAGTAAATAAATAAAATAAAATAAAGAGAGAAGAATGGAGGTTAGAATAAGGGTTGAAGCAAGGTAATATGTTAAGCTGAGTAATGGAACTCGACAATGGTCAAACTCATGATTAATGTGTCTTTTCCCTTCTCTAACTCTATCATTTTTCATCCCTTGATTTTCCTTTCCCTTATCCTCACCATTTTCCCTAAAAAGTCCTCTGATTTGCATGCATTTTACAATATAATAGTGGAGATTAGAGTTTTTGCAAGCATATGATAGAATTAAGTCATGAACTGATTGATTTGAGAGTATACACAAGCCTAATCTTGAGAGTGTGAGTAAACACTTTACTTGTGAGGCTATTCTCTTTTACTTTTATGCTGAGAATTGACTTATTTAGTTGCTTTATTTTCATTTAGTTGCTTGACATGACTTGATCTTAATCTTTGATTTGTTGAATGATTGCTTGATTTAAAAAAAAGGGTGAGGAAAGAATAAAAATTGGAGTAGATTTTCTGTTCTCTTACTTCCTTACTCGAGGATGAGCAAAATTCAAGTGTGGGGGAATTGATAAATACACAATTGCACTTAATTTCTATGTGTTTCATCATATATTTACTTAGTATCTTGTGCAAATTGATTGAAAAGGATACTTAGATGCTCGATATTTTGTTTTCAGGTTTTGAAATGACATATTTGAGCATTAGAAAAGGATCCAGAGGCAAAATCATGCAAATTATGGAGAATCGAAGCAAATTTGCCCACTTGACAAAGAACACGAGGCATGGGAACCCCGTGTGGAAGGCCGTGTATCCTTCTGGAATGTTTTGAGGCTTCACTGAACTGTTTAGAGAAGAACACAGGGGAAAACACGGGCCGTGTCATACACCGTGTATCATACTGCCCTTCACTTCTAAGATAAACACGGGGAGTGTCACACCCCGTATACCATGCTGACCAACTTTCACAGAAGAACACGGGGTACAACATGGGCCGTGTCATACCCCGTGTACCATACTGCTTGACACTTCGCAAGTAAATACGGGGAGTGTCACACCCCGTGTATCATGCTGCTCAACTTTCGTTGAGAAACACGGGATAGAACACGGGCCGTGTCTCTCTCCGTGTACATTTCCCATATAAGTTTTGCGCGAAATTTTGAAAGGAGAGGAGAAGAAATCGAAAAATTAAAAGAGGAGCTGCTGGGAGAAACCCTAGGAGAGACCCAAACTCACTAAGGGCAACTTCTAACGTGGATTCAAGCAAAGGATTGAAGATTCAAGCAAGGAATTTGTAGAGCTTCATGAATTGTTTGAATTCCCTCTCTGTTTTCTGGTTTTCTTCTAATTTTGTAATGTTTTCACACTAAACCCTTGTGCTCAGCTTGGGTGAACTTGTTCATGGATTTATGGAATTGAATTTTATATAATCTAGCTTGATTTACTATTGATTTATGATTTGATTATACTGTTTTGTACTTGAACAAACCAGTACTTCCGGAATATTGGATTTATGTTATGGATTAATTGATTCTAGGTTGAAATAACTAATTAATTAATCGGACCTTGCATGATCATTAGGAATATCAATTAGACCTAGGAATTAAGCTAATTGGATTCTTTTGCACAGGATGAAATGTCTGAAAATGAATTCTAAGGCAATGTTAATGCAACCTAGATGAGTGATTACTAGAGAAATTCTGAGCACTTAATCTTTTAGTTAGTAGCTAGTAGCCTTGCAATGAGGTATAGCTTATTTTTGGTAATCCAGCAATCTAAATTAATAGTAAACCAAGTTAGAGAATTATCTTCATTCCGTAATGAAATGTACAAGGGAACCTTAAGCTGAGTACGCTTCCATTTCATTGAATTAAACCTTTTTTGATAACTAAGCTCTGTTTTTACATTTTATCCTTAATTCACATTATTAATTGATACGCCTAGATAATTTTTCTTGAAATTCAGTTAGTATTCAACGTTCAATCCCAGTGGAGACGATATCTTTTATACTATAACTCGACTTAACCCTTTCACTTGCGGGATCACGTCAAGCTTTTGGGACATGATAGGTTGTTTCACTTAATGGCCATAAGAAAAGGGCTTTAACCTACCTTGAATATAGGATCCTAAAGGAATTTGAATGTAAAATGGACATGTTAACTAGCAAAGTTACCACTAATGCTTGACGAATTCTCACATTTTGTTACTTCATGTCCAGATTGACCACACTTAGAACAAACATTTAGGTTCTTTATCTTTTCAAATAAAACTAATAATATGTGACCTATAAGGCTAGGATAAAAGCTCAAAATCTTTTTGTAGAAAGCAACCTTGTCAAGTTCAAGCCAAAATGATGATAATGACAAGATCTAACAACAACTTGGTTTTATAGTTCAAGGTTCTTCAATTGTTGCTCATAGTTAATATTTTTAAAATTTTTCATAAAGTGGAGTGTAGCTTTCAACTTATCAATCTCTAGATATAAATCAATTATTGTGGAAGTCATCTCTTGAATTGAACTTTCAAATTCATATTCTTTCCTTCTTGAAGTATTATTTCTATAATCTTTTATTTAGGAATCATTTGTTGGTGAAATTAATTCTTAATAACAATGGATAAAATATTGGTGAACAAATTTTCATTAGGTGGTTGATCAAATTCCAAACTTGAAATTTGAGAAACTTCATCAAAACATTCATTTTCAAATTGTTCCAACTCTTTAGCAAAAGTTGCCCACATGCTTTCTTTATCACATAAGTTGTACCTTTAGTTCTATATTCATATGGTTATTTTAATTTTTTTCTCTTCCTTTGTAAATGAGTAACTTTGTCATCTTGGCATGTAAGTCTCGTAGACGAAGTTGCTACATTTACCTCTAAAGAATTGGAATTACAAGATTTCTTTATTGCCTTTTGCTTTTCAAGAAGTTCTTCTTTTTATTTGAAGATTGGAATTTTTTTTGCTATATATCATTTCCTTAATCCTAAGTTTAAATTGCCTTGAGACATATTGCATGATATAATTAGCATAATTAATGGTCTATAAAGAAACTTAGCCAACACAATGTCTTTATAATTAAAAATCTAATGCTTCATAAAACTATTGAATAATTAATTAGGTCACAAACTATTAATAGAGCATTTAACAATAAGGGGCCATAGTTTTTTTCGACCACTTAGTAGTACTCACCTGATCAAACCTAATATTTTGATGGGTCGAGTTAAGTTTCAACATATTAATAGGCCAGTTGGTCAAATGTTTAGTTTCAAAAAAATAACAAATGGACGAGTTCGAATGGTGGCTCCTTGTCCACCACAAATTGAGACCCAACCCGTATGACACTAAGACTATGCTATTTAAAAGTGCACTATTGGAACTAAAAAATCTTCTTGAAGTTTCCCACCACTAGTAGTATAGTATGGTCAAGCATCAAACTTGCCTTTCCTTATTAATGAGGTGTGATCAACAATTTCATTGTTTAAAAGGTAATGTCAAAGCATTTTCATTATTTTTCTTGAACTCTAATTGAATTTTGTCTAATTCTCATGGGCGCCAATATTTTTCTTGTTGATTCAATTTTCTTTTAAAAATTGAAGAGATTAAATTCAAAAGGATCTATTATACGCTTTATATTCTGGCTATAAGGATTTAATGTACCAATAGCTGCTCATAAGTAGATTGTTGGAGCATTGTGTTATGGCTAGGTTTTTTGGTTTTTTTGATAAATTATACCATGAGTAATTTCGTTTATCATATCTTGATCATGGTAATTTTTTTCTCACATAAAAAATATTTTTTAAAATTTTTTATTTTAAATTTTAATTTATTTAAAAGTTTACTACAATAATAGTGTTGATGCTTTTCTATAAAAATAACCCAAATTTAATTACTTGAACCCCTATTCAATAAAGATAGTCAGTTAAAGGTAGATAAGGGTGGAAAGGTGGTCAATTTTGGGTAAGAATTCAGTCATGGTAGGCTAGTGGTAGGCAAGTGAAAAATTACTCTTAACTAATCCCAATCGCCAATGCCTACCCCTACTAAATAGCAATTTATTTTGTGATAACAAGCTCAAAACTAAGAGAAACTAAAAGGATGAAAGGTACAAATCAAACTAATAGGTAACACAAAGGAGGAAAATGCTAAATCTACTATGTTTTGTTGGGTTAGGGCTTCATTCATTGGTGGGTGCCATTATTGATTAATGCCTTAATCTTGCTATTTCTCTTTCAAATTTATAACTAACATTTCTTAAAGATGGCTAAGCCACTGTCATCAAAGCTAGCACCTTCCTTCATTCCTTGCAATCAATGTCATTACTCTATTTTTTTGTAGAAGTTTAGTGGCATCATTCAAAGTAAATAATAGCCTGTTTAAATGATATGTGTATCAATATTGATCTATGATGAGACGATTAGCAATTTTTTTTCAAAAAAGTTAGAAATAAAGATAAAATGTACATAAAAATCTCATCTTAAATAAATTCCTTTAAAAACCAACTCATTAGAGGAAAAAAACAAGACCATTGTTAATTTCTAAATACAACTTCAATCTTAAAGCTAGATTAAGAAATTTTAACCAAGGGCAATAATATAAAAGTTTATTATTTGAATTTAATTCATATTTTCAATGAAATAATACTTTTTAATTTATTTATAATAGTAGAGTGGTTAAACCATAAGCTTATGCATAAGGATTAAGGATTGAACCCTAAATATAAAGAAAAGTACAAAATTTTCAAGTGATATCAGATATCATTTAAATTAAAGGCTCTTGTCAATATTTTTTTTTTAATTTGAGCCAAATCTAGAAATTTTTACTAATGGCAACAATATATAAATTTGAATAAACTAAACATATATGTTTTCTATTTGAATTTAATTTATTTTATAAGTGAATTCATTTTTAATTTTAATTATTTAAATTATAATCGATGATTATCTTCTTTATTTTTTTATAACTATAAAGTGGTTAAACTACACCTCACATGTAATGATCAGATATCAAAATTTAGATGTAAATGAAAGTATAAAATTTTTAAGAGATATCACATGTTACTTGAGTTAAGTATTCTTATCCATTATTTTCTTTATTTAAAAATGATATTGCTAGATTTTGATTGAATTTTATATGAATCTAATAGCATATTTTAATTATTCATATATTAATTTTAAAAGGTTAACAAAATATATTATTTTTAATATTTTAATGAGAAAAAATTAGGCCAGTGCTATTTGTTATAATTTATTGCAATGAGGTATATAAATCTACTTTATTTTATTTAAGTGCACCCGTAATTAGTAATTTATCATAATTCCCAGAAGATAAAATAACACACTTATAACGCATCTTGAAAATTAAAAATAAAAATCACCAAAATAGAAATCTTTTTTAGTACATATTAAAATTAGAGAATTTTTAGTTTTGTAAAAATAAAAAAATAAAAGACTAAAAACTTATAAGAATTAAAATTGAATAATTTTTAACTTTATAAAAATTCAATTAACATAAAATTTTAATTATAAATAAAACTAATTTTTAGGAATTAAAATAAATTTTTAGTTAAAATAAAAATAAAAATAAATAACAATTTGAAGGCACAGGACCTTGCATAAAATCACAAAATAATCTCTTTCTTTTGCTCTTTTTTTTAAAAAATAATTATTCTAAATGAATTATTGTTATATTAAAAATTCAAAAAATAACAAAGTTATCTTTTTAGGAAAAAATGTTGATAGATACAAAAAAAGCAGTTGGAAAAAAAGAATTTATTTGTCCATTTATTTTAAATTTTTTGTTAATGTTACTATCTGAAAACAAAACAGTAATATATTTTTTTTATAGTTTAATTATTAATGAGACCTAATTTATCCATTTATTTTAGGTTTTTAATCAATGTTATTATTTGGAGATAAAATAGTAACATGTTATTTTTTGACAGTTTGATTGTTAATGAAACCTAATTTATCCTTTTATTTGGAGTTTTTAGTCAATGTTACTATTTGAAGATAAAATAGCAATATGTTATTGACTGGAGAATAAATAATAACATACTCTTCTTTGACAGTTTAATTATTTACGAGACTTGACATTTCCTATTATTTAAGATTTTTTATCTATATTACTATTTGAAGATTAGATAATAACATACTCTTTTTTAGTGGTTTAATTATATTACTAAGAGTTAATTTATCCTTTTATTTTAAATTTTTAATCGATGTTACTATTTAAAGACTAAATAGTAACATATTTTTCTTTAATAGTTTAGTTGTTAATGAGACTTAATTTACCTTTTTATTTTATATTTTTGATCGATGCTATTATTTGGTCTATAAATAATAACATGTTATTCTTTGAAAGTTTAGTTGTTAATGAGAATAGATTTATCTAATTATTTTAGATTTTTAGTTAATGCTATTGTTTGGAAACGAAACAGTAACATACTGTTCTTTGATAATTTAGTTATTAATAAGACTTGATTTATTCATTTATTTTAGGTTTTTGGCTAATGTTACTATCCGAATACAAATAATAACATGTTACTATTTAGTTTGCAAACAATAACATGTTCTTCTTTAGTAGTTTTATTATTAATGAAACTTAATTTATTTATTTATTTTTAATTTTTTATTGATATTACTATTTAATGACAGAAAGGTAACATGCTATTTTTTTTGAAACTTTTGTTATTAATGAGACTTAATTTATTTATTTATCTTAATTTTTTTTTGTTAATGTTACTGTTCAAATACCAAACAATATGTTACTATTTAGTTTATAAATAGTAACATATTATTTTTTAATAGTTTTGTTATTAAAAAAGTTGTTATAGCATTATTAGATATTAAAAGAATTGAGGAACAAAGGTTCAACGTGGGATTTGAATGGAGAAAAATGAGGTCAATGTTAGTAAAATGACAAGAAAATGAAGAAAAATTAAAAAAGTTATTAAAAAAGACCTTTTTTCACTAGGCAAAGTGGACAAAATGCCTTTGGCATTTGTAGGCATGTAAATCTTGAAAAATTATATGAAATTGACATATAATTTGCCTCAATTGGAAAAAATGAGTATAAAGTTATAGTCGTTCAATATTTTGGGATCAATCTACATATTTTTAGTAGGGTAGACCCACTAAAATTAAATTTTCTTATTTTTTATTAAAAGATCATAGAAAGATGAATCAAAACAAGTGATCGTATACAAAAATTGATTAATTAATCATGGAGTTATACCCCTTCCAATATCTCTAAATCACAACCACATTCTCATGGTTTAAAAAAAGTATTTTAGGAATATAATAATAATAATTCATAAAATTAACACTTCTTTAAAATAAAGATCAGTACTAACATCTCTTTGAAAGAAAATCCAAGAAATGACACTACAATATAATTTATTGTATTTTAATTCTAATTTAATATAACAAATTATTTTTAATAATAGGAAGAGAGGTAAGTCTCGCTTAGCATATATGCACCATGCCCTGCGCAAATAAATTTTCACTTAATGACAACATATGTTTAACTGTGTATATATAATTACATTTATTTTTTATGCGTCGAAACATATAAATAAATAAAATAAATTAAGAAATGAGATCCATCTTAATCAAAATATACTATAAATAAAAATTTGTAAACTTTACCCAAAAAACAATTGTAAAATCATAAGAGAAATTAAGTAAAAATAATAATAATTTTTTTATTTTCTAATAGTTTTTTATTGAAAGAATTAAAATTTCATATAAAAATAACTATTGTAGAAATGAAAATAAATTTTTAATAAAAATAAAAATATACATTTTATACTGTTATAGTAAAATATATTTCAAAGGATAATTTCCTCGCAACCTTATATATTAATGGTAATAATTCATGTTTACATGTTGGGTTCAAGTCTTGCTAAAGAATAGTAACAACTTAAATATGCTTGATCCAACCCCAACTCAAACAATAATTGTATTTTGTTAACTTAATTTATTTTAAGTGTTTAAATGAGTCAAGTCATCTAATCTGTTTAACAATTCTCATGAAGAAAATTTAAGTTAATTTTAAATTAACTTATTAGATTTAATTATTTATTATTTATTAATAACTAAAATAAATTTTAATTATTAATTAAATATTTTATTATGATATAAAGTTTATCTTTTTATTATACCTAATTATTTCTAATTTATTTCTCAAATAATATTCAAAATCTTTTATATAAATTCTTCAGCTAATTGATGACATGCCAACCTAATTAATTTTGAATAAATCCTACCTCAACTAATTTATTAATCATGTTGTATAGATGAATTTGTTTACATTCTAAACTCATATAAACTTGACTTAAATTCATATAAAAAATGTTCCGTGATCTCACTGGATTATTGTGCTACACACATATATACACACACATATATATATATATATATATATAAGCCATAAGCGACCCTTCTGTGATTATATCCGTCCTGCTCAAGCTGTTTCCATGTGAACTCAAATGCAGGAAAACACTACGAGTCTGTTTGTTTGGGGGAAAACAATTTTTTGAAATTTGTTTTTCAATTTTCCTATCCAAAAAAGGTAGAAAATAGGAAATTAAAATTCAATCAACTAAAAAACTACATTAAAGTTTTAGAAAGCAACTTCTTAATTCAAAAAATGGAATTTATTTTTCCACACGGTTGCTTTTGTCTTTATGCGCGAAGCCATCCATCTTTGCCTTTCCGCTTTGTTTGCTATGGTTCAAGACACACTGCAACTTGGTACTACCTTTTTTATTACCTCTAATAAAAAGGGTTAATTTTATATGTTTACTTAATCTTTACATTGTAAATAATAATATTATAAAAATATATTATTTTTGATACAATATTAAAAAAGTCATACAATTTTTTATAATTTTTATTTTGAATATAAAATCTTTATTTTTTATAAAATTTTATAAGTGTTAAAATATTAGTGTCATTTTTTTCTGATAATCAAAATTAATAATTTTGATCATAAAATTATATTGATAAAAATATGCTATAATATTTTTAAAAAAATATTTTTAAAGTTATTTTTCAGGATGTGACCTTTTTATTGATAAAAATGTAAATATTTACTTCATATTTAATGTAAGTAAATATAAAATATGTTTTCTTATGAGTATATATTTATTACAAAATTATTCACATAAAATTGAATATATTTAAAAGAATTATTAGAAGATATTAATTTTTCTTTGCATACCAAACATTAGAAAATATTTTTTTATGCACCAAATAATAAAAAATTAATTCATTTTCTAGAAATAAAAAAATATTTTTCAAACATTTTATTTTCTCTTAAACCAAACAGAACCTACAAATACCATCCTTTTTCACCAAAGCAAACAAATTGGCATTCTCCGAAAATAAAAAGAAATATAAGCCAGCAATTTATCTACAAAATTATTCCCCTTACTTCGTGTGATCATAATTTTCTGCACCACACGCAATATGCGTTTGAGTAGGGTGTGTATAAATATATAAATATATAAATATATACATATTTATATATATAAGATTGAAATTACTTACTTATTTTATATTATATGGAGATAATATACCAAAAAAAATTACTTATTTTACATTAAAATAGAAAAAGAATGAAACAAAATTACTTCGTTATTTTTTTATAATTTTACTTATTAAGCTATTATAATACAAAATTTCAAAAATATAATTCTTGTATTTATTTGTCATTTTTAATTAAATATCAATTTCTATAATTTTCCTGCCAATAACGAGGACACATGGACAATTTTTGCATACCTGACTCAACGGTTGTCAATACAGATCTTCCTGATACTTGCTGTCTCGTCAACAATGTATTTGCACCCGATATTACATAAAATTCTAACACAAAATTTTGTATGCGTACTTTAAATTATTAAAATAATTGTTGATATTAATTTTATATTTATTAGCATTTAGCGGCATAATAACATTCAATATTCATTACATGATTTATTTTTGTTATATCTGAGGTTTAAATCTAAAATTATATATATTGAATAAATTATTATTTTTATCATAAAAAAATCATACTAATTTTGAAAATAATTTAAAAAATTATGAAATTTTAGAATTATTTTTTTAATACATTGAACGCGAAAGGCTCAAACTTATGGCGTTTGGCATACTTCATTTTTAATGAAAATTGATGGATCAACATTTCTTTTCCATAAAAATTGTTAACAAACTATTGTCCAAACGTGCTGTCAACTACAAACCAGTTCAACAAGAAAATTATAAAAATTATTCAATTAAAAATAAAATACAAAACAAAAATATAAACTCAACTCAAAATTTTAAAAAATTTAAAATATGAAGACTTAATTTATAACTAAGTGAAAATATAAGAAGTTGCTAAATAATTTAATAATATAAACGTTAATCTCCATGCAAAAAGGTAATCCAATCATAAAATATCCGATCTTAAGTCTGCGTATCATCACAAGTCCGCGTATCATCACCCGAATAGAAATGGTAGTACTTGGCACCGTTAACGATCGACCACATTCCCCCAATCGGTGCAACGAGTATCAAACAAACGGCAAAAACAATGCAGCTCTGGAATCATTGGTGTCAACGTTAGACTTTTCTTCGAATCAAACCATTATTCTAGGTTTAATTTTGATCTATTGTTATTATAAATAAATTTAAATTTGATTCGCTTTTATGGTCAAATTTTTTATATTATCAGTAAGTAAGAAAATAATTTATTATTAAAAAATAGTTTCTTTAATTTTAGGATATTTGAATTTTTTCTCTTTCAATTTTAGAAAATTAAAAATTATCCCCTATTAAAACTTTTACCACTCATTATCTACTTAGTTAACAATTTTATCAAATTATGTGAATTTTCATTAACTTTTAAACAAAAATCACAAGATTATAGCATATTTGTTTATTTTGTCTTTTTTCACATAATTTCACAAGCTATTTATAAATATTTAAATAAATTAAAATTTAATATATAATTTAATTTTTATTAATTATATGACATAAAAATCATGTGTGAAAAATAACAGAAAATAAATCAACACACTATAATATTCTGATTTATATTTAAGAATTACATGAAAAAATCATGTAATTTGATAAAATAATTAATTAATAGAATGATGAGTGTTATTTCTAAATTTTTTGAAATATAAAAGAGTTATTTTCATATTTTTAAAATTGAATGGGTAAAATCAAATCATTCTAAAGTTAAGGGGGTATTTTATATTTTCCTCCAAAAAACACTATTGTAAATAATAAGAGAATTTTAACCATTTTTAAGCATATAAACAACATATAAATAGATGATAGTATAAATCTTATTTATAATATAGTAAATTAAATTTGAATCCTCATAAAATTTTTTAAGCTATCACTAGTTAATAGAATACATTGTTTAAAGGTCAAGGTTAAACATTTTAATAATTTTTTGAAATTAAATTTAATATACTATCAATTATTTATATATTGATATGTTAATAAAAACTCTTAAAAATTTTCTACTATTAATAAATTTTAATTACTATTACTTTTTCTTTTTAATGATGTGTTCTCTTTTTGTTTGTTGATTGTAAAAACAGTTATATACTAATGTTCGTGTATCAAAGTTAAATTCCAATTTTTTTTAAAATAAATATGATAAGATATAAATGGATAATTATGTAAAATTAATTTATGTTACTAGTAAATCAAAATTAAATCCTTCATCGAGTAAAAACCGAAAGAAGAACATATTTTTGCATACCCAATTACACCACCAAGACAAGCTGAATCTCTTTGGTTTGTAGATCTTAAGCCATATGATGCACGGAAGCTGAAAATTTTTCATCAGGAAATTATTAACTGTTAAAGTTTTAATCATGAGGAAATTAATAGATCAGACTTAATTAGCAAACTAATTATTGACTTACCAAGTATGTTGTTGGAGCATTAGCAAATCCCCCAAAAAATCCGAGTAGACCATCGAAGAAGGGGAATGTAATGGCCATGAACATTGTGAATGCTGCAATAATAATAGAGGCATCAAATTAAATTAATGATGCATCCTTTCTTCTAATAACGGCAGGGGGCAGGCCACTTAGTCTCCACTTTTTATTGGCGGAAAACAAAAATATAATTATAAATTATTAAACTAGTAAAAAAAATTATATATTCAATATTAAATATAATGATTTTATTAGAAGATAATTTTTTTTAAGAATAAGTTATTTTCCTTCACTATCATAATTTTTATGTTAATTAATGATTACCCTAATTTTAAAGATTAATTTTTTAATCACAAATTACAAAGATGCATAATATTCTTTTATTCATATATAAAAAATAAGATTTTCTTATGAAAAGTAAATGGTGCAAATTTGAAAACGTCATTGCACTATTAACAATATTGATACCATGTCGTTATTTTATTTTTTATTGATAGGAGTTTTATACTAAGAGCAGATGAAATTTAATCTCTGAAGGTTTGGGCCAACTTTAACAGCATACTTAATTACTTACCGACATATAGATTGCGGACAATGAATCGAAGCATTCTACGCGGTTGGAAATTCAGTTTCCTCACTAGCAGGATTTCAATCATATCAAACACTGGCATTGCATAAACCTATTTCCACAAACAAGAAAATCAATTTCATCAATTCCGTTTTCCTACAATCTTCTCGAATGAAATATTTTTCCCACCGAATCAGAAAAATCAAAGGAAAAGGACCTACCTGGTAGCCTCCGATGAGATGAATAACAACAAACAAGTTAAGCATTGCAGCGAGCCAGTGAGGATTGTTGATTGAGAAGAGGATGTTTGGGTTAACCTCGTTGCCAAACACCCAGTAGCCGATGATAGCAACGGGAAAGTAGCAGAGAGCCACCATGATATAGGCAACCTTGACCCCTCTCCACATGAGACCTTTGGCTGGCCTGTCTTGCGTTGAAGGGATTGTTGCTTGGATTTCCAGCACCACGTTGTGGGCGGCGCAGGCAAACGCCACTGTTCCAAGGGCTTGGAAGAAGCCAAATACTGCTTTTGGTCTGCTTTCAGAATGTTTGCAGTCATAGTCTCCATGTTTCCCAGCTTCCTTGTTTATGAGGGTAGCTATCCAACTAATTGTAGAGTAGCTACGTAGAAAGGACAATGCACGCAACATCAAAGTCAGTCCAATTTCGGTAAGGTGAAGGGCTATGGTTGCAAATTATTAAACTTTATTCATTTGTATAATATTATACAGAATAAATAAAATTTACTGATTAGATTTAATAGTTGAACATTGATATATCAAAAACATTCTCTTTTAATAATTTCACATTCCTACGTTGAATTATGTTAAGACACATTTTGGTCTGAGGGTATACCCATGTCAGATGACCCATCCAAATTGAAGCATGCCTTATTAAGGCTAATCTGAATTTGAGGTGGGTTTTTTTTACCCAATATATAGGGCAAAGTATTAGTTCTAATTATCATCTCTATCAATAGTTGTTAAAGGTACATTGTCAACATGGAAAATATTATAGGTGTAAAAAATAAGTTATGATTCTTTTATATTTTTAGATTGAATTTTATAAATTTATTATATTATTTTATATTAATAAAATTTCTTAATTTTTATTTAGAATCTAATTTTGAATTTTATTTTTAATTCATATAACATTATTCTGTCAACATATATAAAATATATGACTTATGTAAGATAAAATGATAAAAAATTATACATTGCAAAGCAAAGCATAATAACAACAATGCAATTAAGGATTGCAATTTTGAATTAAGGTATTAACTTTAATTAAAGCTCGCAACATTGTAGATTGATAGGTGTTATTGAAACTTTCAAATTTGACTTCACATTTTGAGAGGGAGCTATACAATTATATGAAGTGAAGCTTTAGGAGTTAATTTCACTGTGCAATTTCTTTTTTTAAATATTCTTTCTAATCTTGTTTGGGATTTGAAAATAGTTCTCATTGCGATTCTAATTCATGTGTTTTCATGTAAATTTCTTTACTCTTGGCTTGTAGTTTCTAGGGTGGCACTTGAATCCTTCAATTTTTAAAATTATAGTAATGAAATTCCTTTTTCTATTATCAAAGCTCACATGGTAAAACTATTGTCAAGTGGCCGATGATGTTGGCCCAAGAGAGGCCTAAATGCTAAGACAAACTTTTGTGTACACCTATTCGTGATTAATATGAGAGAGAGAGAGAGAGAGAGAGAGAGAGAGATAAACATCACATTTCTACAATTCTATACACAAGACTCATATTTAATATTGTTTCTATCATTTTGAATTTATATCCAAATAGATACACACAAAAATTTCTTCAAAGGCATAAAATTGTGCATGTCGTTTCGTTCAATTAAGATAACAATAAGAGGAATTAAATTCTTATGAACTTATAATTTTAAAATTTTGTAAAACTTAATTGCAATAATTGAAAGAATATTCTTCAATAGCATTAAAAAATTGATGCCATCAATATCCACAAATCTAGATCCCCTATTTAGGACGGATCCTAACTAATTTGGAACCCACCAAATAAAATATTCAAATGGGAGGGCATCAATGGTATCAAAAAAATAATATTAGCGAAGTGTACATTTAACTATGCACATAAGAATTAAAAATACGATATTTTATGGAAATGTGACATACATACCTAACGGACATAACAGCTGCAGCACATGAAATAGCAGAAATGGAGTTCAAGCTGGGAAGGTGAGACAATACAAAGTGAGCAGAAGCAAAGATCATAATGAAAAAGTATAGTTTCATCTCCTTGTCCTTGTCCTTGCATTTAACTTTACACACTATAATATCATGGAATTTCTTCAGTGACTGCCCTCCGGTAACCATATACACAATGTTCGCACCAACTTCAACTATGAGTTGCGGAGGCACCACAATGAAAAGACCAAGCGTTTTACCAAATGCATATTGCCCCAATTCATGGTATCTGTCGAAACGCCTTCCCCTTATTTCATGCATCTCCACCATTTGCCACAGTGTGTGGAGTGTGATCATCCATGAAAGAGCTAGTAAGGTCACACCAGGACCCCTACGTATGCATTGTATATATACAATTTCAGTGTTAATAACAATTGTTTGATTTGCTAAATCTGATGTTTTATGGGTATATAATATATATGATATCATTGGAGCAGTTTTATTTAATTTTTGTCACTTAGAAACTTACTCTTCCATAAAAAGAAAAAGAAACAGGTTTTTACAAACATGAATTAATCTTAAATCCAAAAAAAATGCTTTTTATTTTAGAAGACTCACATTTGATCGGTGCTTTTCTTAAACCAACAATCAATTTGATCGGTGGGTTCAATTGATCGTCCTATGAAAAAGTTTGATTCAAAAGAAAGAAAATAAGGAGATAGATATAATTTTTTTTTAAATGAAATGATGAGTTCCAATCAAAAAAGTAATAAGTTTTGTAATAAAGAGAGAAGGAAAAACATAAGATGCTGTCTCTGATAAATTATAATTGGAGGTTTGAATTTAAAAAATAATACTTATTGAAAGAGTAAAAATTTACTAATATTATAATTTTTGGAATGTTTTAAAAAAAAAAGCGAGAGCATGCACGGCCGAGTCAAAAAGTTCACCAACCCTAAATACTAAAATGTCCTTGTATACTTTTAGAACTCTTGCTAATTGCTGCGAAGGCCGTACAATTGCGAGACTCACACTTGAAGAGGTGTATATGCACCGGCAACCCGTCCGACCCAATGAGTTCGGTCTGAAAAAATAGAGTATTTGGACTCTTCTTTTTTTATTCGATAGGTTCGATGAGATTTTTTTTTATGACCCGATTAATAATTGAGTTAGGTTCAGATCAAGATAAAAAAGCCTGATAGGCCCGGTCCGATCCGATTATAATAATTTATTTTTAATAATATAATTATATATTAAGAAATATAATTATATCTAATTATTTTTAATATAAAAATATTAATTTAACATATTAAATATTTTATATATTTAAATATCATATTATTTCTTTAAATATATATTTTTTGTTTTAAAAATTTACTTTTATTAAAAAATAAAAAAATTATATTTTTCAAACTTTCGTGCTGGGCCAAATTTTTTTAAAACTTAATCGGTCCGGGCTGGGTTCGGACCTTTAATTTTATATGATTTGATCAGGTGGCTCGGCTCGAAACCCATCCGGTCCAGCCTACGTACACCTTTAGATAGGAGAAACAACCCTTTTTGACCAAAATAATCCGCTTAAAAAAAAGGACAAATATTTAAAATTTAAATTTTTATTGATTTTATTTTTAATTAAAAATTTATATTAATTTAATTAAAAATTCTCAATTTTTTAATTTTTATGTAATAATTTAATACTTCATTTGATGAAAAAATTAAAATTTAAAAATTTTTAATTTTATAAAAATAAATTATTAGAAATTTTTAATAAAAACAAAATTAATAAAAATTTAATTTTACCGATATTAAAAAAATTAGTCAAAAATAAAATTTAGAAAGCACATCTTCCAACTCTTTTCCATCTCATTAGTAAAATTTTAATAAAGAAATAAAATTTTCGGAATCCAGAGCCCATGTGGATGAGGAGGAAAGTTAAGAAAGAGAAGAGGAAAGAAAAACTAAAGTAGGGTAAGAATCTTGGAAAAGGAAAAATGATAATCATTCAGATGCACCAGTAGGAAGAATTTTTTCTCATTCCGCAAAAAATTAGGGCAGAGATACGGGTTTCAAAAGTGTGAGGAAAACACCACGCCTTCAAATTTGCAACTTTCGTAATAGAGCAAAAATCTGTATTAATTTGAGAAGAATATTATAATAATTACTTATTCATTTAATAAATTAGAATTCTTATAAAGATGAAAAAGAGTGAAAATTTTGGTCTCCCGAGCGAAAAAAAATATAAAATATGAAAATCGTAAAAAATGAGATAAGAAAAAAATGGTTTCAAAATATATCTTTTTTGGGCAAAGAGTTTTTAAAAAATGTCTGCAAAATTACGGAACATTTTGATAGCTGTTATTTTCCTTGATACGGTGCGCAGACAATATTATCTTTCCTCTTAGACACTAGAGACATCGTATTGTAAATGAATAGTATGAATCCTTCTTCTGGTATTAAAAACCATGACATTTTAAACAGTCTCCGACTAATATTTGAATTTAAAAGTAATCTCATGTGAAATAAATCTTCTAATACAATAAAATTGACATCATATATAATAATAGAATTAATCAAAAAGTGACAAAAAATAAAAGGACCACTTTGTAAAAAATGCAGTAAATTAGAGGTTGAAAGTTGAGACATATATAAATACCATCCCAGCTCAGACATGGCGTAAGGAAGACCCAGCACACCAGCTCCAATAATGGCTGTAATATTGTGAAAAGCTGAATAATACCATTTTGCATTCCTTGAAGATGTAATAGGAAGCCAATCATCTATTGCCTTTTGCTTCTCTTCTTCAGCCTATCATCTTACCATCAAACACAACAAAAATTACGCAACAAATATTTGCACAATTAATATTTTGCCATCAGCACAATTCTAATACTATAGACAATAATTTCTTGCAATTTTACAACAAAATAATTATATTTTTTTGTATTCACTTGTAATTTTATTAATCACAGTATAATTGCAAATAGGACTGCTTGTGACTGCAATTTAGAACTCTGAATTCATATTAATTGAAAATAAAGTTCTGCAAGAAGAATTTTCTTGAAAGCCAAGTGGAAATAACCGGAAAAGAACTGCGGAAAAAAAAAACTACTTTATATATTCAAATTTCTAAGGACAAACTATGATTTAGAAGTTTATGAGAATACGAGAATCGGGGGCAAATAGACAAACTTACAGTAATTTCAAGATAATTAAACTTGTGAGAAACTGGTAATTCAGTTCCCATAGTTGCAGATATATTTGCAGACGAAGAAGAAACCCAGAAGAGAAGTTGGCTTATATTGGCTCTAAGCAAATTGTAAATTCAGTTCTCATTGTTTGATTTGACAGGTGAAAGAGCGTGGAAAGGAGGTGAAAGTCAGTTGTTGACTTTGTCATACACTTTGTTTTGTTTGGTAGAGACTTTCCTAGTATTCACTTTGATAGAAAGTCATGCTTTTAGAATTAAATTTTCTACGATTTAATTCAATAGAAAATTTATGTTTTGTTAATTTGAAAGTAGCTTTTTTTTTATCAGTATTTTCAGCATATAATGGCATCTGACCTGAGGTTACTTTTAGAACTTTTCTCATCTTAATATCTTAGGTTAAAGGTTAAGATAATGTGTATTTTTAATAATTTGTCACCTTGTCATCACAGAAAAAAATAGGTTTTCTAAAATTCATTTTAATAGAAAATTTGAAAATAATGTCACAAATAAGAATTTTGATTAGTTTATAATTGAATTCTTTTGATTGAAAATATTAGAAATGCATAAAATTCATTTGGGGATGGGTTTTGATAATATCATGATGAATAAAATGAAAATATATAGATGAAGTTATTATGTTAAATAAAATATTTTAATGAAACAATTAATAAAATTATAAGTGAATAAAAAATCAATTTAACTTAAATTAAAACATTACTAAAACAAGAATTTAGTTTCAAATAAAATGAAATCTTGGACAACGGTGCTCCAATCCCAAATATTAGGATAGTGCTCTAACATGCTAAGAGATTTCAAGTGAATTAAGGACAATAATTTTCCACCATTAATTCAGGAAAGAACGTAGTGCTAGGTAAAGAAATTGCCCGGAAATAATTTCGGAATCCATTTTTCATATTTATAGTATTTTTTCTTTTACTTTGCAAAATTGAAATGATAATGATATTAAAAAATTACTTTGACATCATGATCAAATAAATATTAAAATTTAAAGAAAATATTTTATTAAAATATAAAAAATAATAATATTAAAGTGTTTAGTATTATAATAGAAGTAGAGTTTCTACATCATCCCCATAAACTCTTATATTACATCTTTTTTGTATCTCAAACTTTTAGCAAACACTAGAGATTGCGATGAGATAGGATAAAAGTAAATCAAGCTTTTCTTATCTCGTGCTTCAATATTGTCAGAAATAAAATATTATCTTATCTCATGCTCTATGACTATAAACAAAATTCGTTTTATCCTCATATCTTATAAGGCAACAAAGCAATCTATAGAGACTTACAAGGAATGATAAAAAAAATTGAAATTAAAAAATTCAAATATTAAAATTAAGGTTATAAATTTATACTTAATTATTAAGTAATTTCAAATACTAGTAAATAAGGAAGAAATAAACAAAATTCAAATTTAAATATTATAAATTATACATAATTAACAAAATATTATAATATAAGTCTAAAGTATTGGTTCAAACAGTTTAGAAAAACAAGTTGATACATAATTAACAAAATATTATTACTTTTTAATTTTATTATCTCAAGTGAAAGTTTAATTGTATTTTTAGTTTTTTAAACAATTATATTATTAAAATGACTAAAATAATTATACATACACATATATATGTGTGTGTGTGTGTGTGTGTGTGTGTGTGTGTGTATATATTAGTATATAGGGTATAAATATAACAATTTTATAATAGTAGAGTTCTAAGAAGCAAGATATTGTTGCTACATTTCATCATTTTGTTTGGAGTGAAAACTTGAACCACATCTTGTCTTGTAGGGTAAAAAAATATACTATCCCTAAATTCCATCAGGGGACAATCCACGTATGTCATTATAAATTGGAGGCAATTTGCCATCCCTAACTAACATAATTAATTATAATCCAAAAATACTTGTTTGGTAAGAAATCTCAATCTTTTCTTAATACGAATGCCTAGTAAGAAGATAAGTCATAATATAAAACATGTTGGAAGTATGAATTAAAATCACAAAAATATAAAATTAATCATAATAAACTATGAGCATACTTGGAGCATAATTTGATGAGGTCATGACTGATCTGAACAATGATGAGTAGAATTGCAACTTACTTGACCCTTTAGGTTATCAAGATAGAGAGAAAAGGGAGAGAAAAATTTAGAAGAGTGGGAATCCTTATTTTTCTGTGTGTTCAAATAATAACCCTGATCTCTCTATTTAAGGTCAGACTTGTGATAGGAAACTACTGACTATTGAAAGGCTGTAAGTTGGGACCTCTACTCATATGGGCTTATGCATGATCGAACCTATCATGAATCATACACATTAAATTAGGGCCCAATCTGTTCTATGCTTAATGTTAAAATACAAAACTAATTACTTAAATAAATATTTCAATAATTGATTAATGCTAATTCATATAATATTTCTAATAAAATTAATTATTTTATTTTTAAATACAACAATCTCCCACTTGGATAGCATTAATTAATTATATGGAATAATTAAAATATCAATAATTAAGCAATTAGTTATACATTAAGCTATCAACTTAATTCAGAGAATGAGACTACAAAGAATCACTGAATCTGATAGGGAGACAAGTGATATAATGTCTCATAATCTGAAAGGAACAGAATAACGTGTAGTCTTTCAACTATAACTCAGAAAAGAAACAACTTAAAATCATTGAATCCAATAGGAAAACAAATGATTTATATATGTATAAAACATATTACCAATGTTTCAATATACAAACTGAGTGACGATTACAAAAGTGGAATGAAACCATACAGAATCACTGAATCCGATAGGGAGACAAGTGATGTTAAATTAATGTCTCATAATCCTAAAGAACTGGATATATATATATAAGGTTACTGAGTAATGATTGCATAAGTGGAATGAGACCATACAGAATCACTGAATCCGATAGGGAAACAAGTGATATTAAATTAATGTCTCATAATTCCAAAGGAACTTGATATATATATATATAAAGTTAATCTTTTGACCACAACTCATAAGAGAAACAACTTAAAATCATTGAATCCGATAGGGAAGCAAATGATTTATATATGTATAAAACATATCACCAATGTTTCAAAATGAGCAATTACTGGTCACAAATATCAACAAAATAAGATAAGTATATCTCAGACTCCCACTAAACTAAGGCTTCATAAAAATTTAACAAGACTCATATGAGTTAGTTGATTTTAAATACTCTTATAGGTAAGCCTTAAGTCAACGGACCCTTTACATGTCTCCACTAGGGCTATATTTAATGTGAGTATGAAATTCAACAATCTTTTCTCTCTAACAAACAGGAGTTTATCATAAAAAAATATTCAATATGTCTAGAATTCCTATTGACCAATGTTTCAAAATGAGCAATTACTGGTCACAAATATTAACAAAATAAGATAAGTATATCTCAGACTCCCACTAAACTAAGGCTTTATAAAAATTTAACAAGACTCATATGAGTTAGTTGATTTTAAATACTCCTATAGGTAAGCCTTAAGTCAACGGATCCCTTGCATGTCTCCACTAGGGCTATGTTTAATGTGAGTCTGAAATTCAACAATCTTTTCTCTCTAACAAACAGGAGTTTATCATAAAAAAATATTCAATATGTCTAGAATTCCTATTGTTTTGAGAAAAGCACATAGTAGAAGCCTTATCGTAATAAAATTAGTAGAGATTGTGATATAAAATTAATTAATTGCATGCTAAATATCAACTTCCTCAACCTTACAGCCTGTCAAGTGGCCTTATAATATGTAATAAACTCTGCTTCCATTGTTAAGGTAGCTGTGAGTGTTTATTTTAACACTTTCCCATGAAACAGCTCCTCTAAACATCATAAAGATGTATCTAGATGTTGACTTACGATCATCTATATACAAGGCATAATCAGAATCTGAATAACCAATACTTTCAAGTTCTGTTACGATAGATCTAAACTCAATGGTTAACTGATCAGGTTCTTCAACATGAGGATCTTTATTTATTTGAACTGAACTATCAATATCATCTCCTCTAGTGATAAGGGAATCTAAATAGGTACAGGCAGAATGGTGGCCTTATTACATAAATTGATAACTCTAAGCATCAAACTCCCACTATCCAAGTCATCCTCAAAATAAAATGTCCAATTAAATCCGATGACCTTGGTACTATAAAAGGGATAAGAAAATATGCAACCTCTTGATCTAGTCTAATTTCTTTAACTAAGAATTATAGAGTCTCATCTCTACTTTATAACTCCACACTTAAAAGTTTTAAGATATGAGAATTTAAGTTTAATAAAACATCTTTGTTCTACTAATCTTTCTAATCTCTTTTTAGAAAAATGGCCTAAAATTGATCCCATAGAATGGAAGAATTTTAACTCATTCTAAGTTATTTATGCCTAATTATAACATTGATGGGAATATTAGAAGATAGAATAGGAAAATCCTTCAAATTCAAAAGATACGGATCATTTTGTAAGGTGGCATACTAAAATAGTAAAATCATAATAAATTTTCTTTGTCAAAAGGAATAACTACAATTATTGAAATAGAACTGGAAATTAAATTTAAAAAAAATGCATAAATGATATAATTAAAATTAAAAGTATCCAGAAGATAAACATAAAGAAAAATATGATCCTATGTAATTAATTTTATTCTACTTCCTATTACTCCCAATACAGTCTCTTCCATCTCACTTGGGATCTGCCTGTTTTTTAACCCCTTCTTGCTCACGCTTGTTCTTTAGCTTATAACATTGAGAATTTTTATGTCGAGGGATCTTACAATAATTGTACTTGCCTTTAAATTTCTTTTGTTGTCCCTTGCCCTTATCACCACTTTTCTTGAACTCAGACTTTCCAGATATATGTGTCTCTAGTTTTTTTCTTGACTTATTGTAGGAGTCCTGAGACAAGTAGTTGATAAAATGTGGTTGTGGATTACTTTTCATAGTCTCATCTTCTTGAGTTACTATAGAAATCATTTGGTCTATTGTCCACTCTCCCTCTTGTGAATTATAGAAGGTTCTCAAGTAACTATATTCAGCTGGCAATGACTGAAGTACTATGTAGATCAAAATACTCTCTCCTAAATCAACACTGTATGATCTCAGCTTATTGTAGTAATGAATCATTTTCGTAATGTGTTCTCTAACACCTGAATTTTCATTATAACGAGTGTTATCAAGCATAGAGAGATAGTAGACTTTTTGAGTCTTATCAAGCTTCTTGAATTTTTCACCAACAGCTTTCATATACTCCATAGCAGTGTCCTTATCTGGGATACTTTCTCTAATTCCCTTCTCAATAGTGAACTTAATCACTGCCAAACAAATCCGATTCGATTCATACCATTGTTTATAATAGGTCTTATCTGCAGCACTAGACTGGGGTAAGAGATCAACCGGCTTTAGTTCTCTAAGAGCTAAATTCTCCTTAGAGATTGTCAAGTACATGTTCAAGGACTCTCTCCATTCATCATAATTTGTTCCATTAAGAGTCCTCACCACAGATAGTTGTTGAAAGGCCGGGACTGATGCAACAGGATTGGGAAATTATTAATTATGCGTGCACAACATAATTACAATACAAGATTCCCAATTAAATAAATCAGTCAAACAACTATCTAACAAGGTGGTATCCAAAATACATGTACCATAGATTTGGTTTGTACAAGAACCTACATAAAAATGTAATCAATATAGTCATACCGATAGGGTACAAGAAATATTGAAAACATTATAATTACTGCATGCCTATTCTAAGGAGTTTAAGTCTTAAAATTACATTAATAATGTTACACCGATAGGGTGTATCTATCATCAATGCAATATACTCCTAAAAATCTTAGAAGGACAGTATTTTATGAAAAATAGCTTTATTATATCCCTAATTTATCATTGATGTGAAATAAATGGCTTTAGGTGTTTTATATATACTAAAATAACATAATTAAGGACTTAAAATTTATCTAATATACTTATATTTACAATTACAGAGCGTGGCTTCTCACCAAAATTAAAAAAAAATAAAGAATGTCCATGAATTTTTTTTAGGCCAAAATTCCATAAATAAAATATATTTTTATGCAGTATAAATATTGAAAAATTCAAAATAAATAATTAGCAGCCTTAAAAATTCTGAAAAAATTATAGTTAAATAGAAAATCCAATTTTACATAACTGGGCAAAGACGAGGATTCTAACGCCAAGATCGTGATCCATACGTGCCTGTACGTGCATGGCATACGAGTGAGTAACAAACTATAACTGTAACACCTAAAGGATGAGTGATTCTCACGCGCCTCTGAGCACGTGGAATACACACGCGGCACGTAGCAGAGTTTCACAAAATTGGCACGTGAGTCCAATGGATTTGACCATATTTGGCGTGTGATTTTCACGCTCCATTCAAGCGCGTAACCTGTGCGTGGGTAAAAGCCAAAACAGGTTGGCTTCAACATTTTTCCTGGTGCAGTTCGCTCATGCCTTTTGTTCCGGCACTGTTTGGCATTCCAAACTTCTCTCTCTCTCTCTCTCTCTCTCTATATATATATATATATATATATTATCTTCTAAGGCCATATTGTAATGGGGTTTGATTTGACTATGATTGCCAAAATAAATAATCACATGGAATGTCGCCTATAATCACGTGTAATGGGGGCATATTTTCATTATTGTTTCTTTAACTAAAACTAGTCTTCCTAGCATCAAAGCATCTAAGTCTTTAGCCTCTGAACCCTAGGCTCAAGAATTGGTAGAAAGAACTAAACAAAACCTTGAAACATTATGAGGCATGTTTGACAGAGAATGAGGAAGATTGTCTCCAGCCAATATAAATAATCACGTCATCAACGACAGTAAGATAGGGCCCTCAAGAGTCGAGACATCAACAACAAAGTTCTCGAGAAATCCTCTTGGAGCATACTTGGCATAGGAATCAAATTCGATATGTATAATTATTTCATAACAATTTGTTTCATGAGCAGAAAATTATAGATCGAAACACATAATTAATCCGTTCAAAAATCATGTAAATATTCAAATCATATGCGAATGAACCATTCATAAATTTCTCATTGAAAATAAAGTCAGATCTAAATTTCAGAATTGTAAATTTCCAATTCAATAATTCCATATACGAAAATAAAAGGAAAACTTAGGAATTTTTATAAATTTTTCCTAGATAATAAAATGCTCATAATTAGATTATTCATACTATCAACATGCTCTGATACCAATTATTGAAAGTATGAATTAAAATCACAAAAATATAAAATTAATCATAATAAACTATAAGTGTACCTGAAGCATAATTTGATGAGGTCATGACTGATCTGAATAATGATGAGTAAAATTGCAACTTACTTAGCCCCTTAGGTTATCAAGATAGAGAGAAAAGGGAGAGAAAAATTTAAAAGAGTGGGAATCCTTATTTTTCTGTGTGTTCAAATAATAATCCTGATTTCTCTATTTAAGGTCAGACTTGTGATAGAAAACTACTGACCACTAAAGGGCTATAAGTTGGGACCTCTACCCATATGGACTTATGCATAATCCAACCTATCATGAATCATACACATTAAATTAGGGCCCAATCTGTTCTACGCTTAATGTTAAAATACAAAACTAATTACTTAAATAAATATTTTAATAATTGATTAATGCTATCCATATAATATTTCTAATAAAATTAATTATTTTATTTTTAAATGCAACAAAACAATCATTATTTGATAAGAAGTCAAACTTAACAACATTGCTTATATGTTTATTGTAAGGTTCTTCATTCATATAATGTATTTGTTAGAAGGTTATCCATTCAGATAACGATATTTATATTAATTATTCTATTAATTATTAATAATTTTAATTTAATAATTATAATAATTATGAATTTTATATTTATAATAAAGTAATTAATACACATATGGAATAGAAGGCCTTATAACAAATACTTAGAAAACTACTTAGGTTTTGTCTTATAATAAAAAAATATATGTCATAAAAAGAAGTTTAATAATAGCTAAAGATTTTTATTAATGGTAAAAAATTCTAATAATTTTTTAATAATGTGATAATATCTAATAAATAATAATATAACATTAATTTTACTTATGATTTAAATTTAAATTCACATATTATATTATATGGCAAATGATAACGAACTAAAAAAAATTATAAAAAGTGGTGTTGAAATAAGAAACAAAAAACTACTTTTTGTGTATGTCTAACCTTGACCCAAGATTTAAAAATGTAATTTTCATATAAAAATTATAAGAATAGGATTACACGGTACATGAACGGTTGGGACATTTTGTCAAAGAGAAAAATATATAAATCAAAGCATTCTCACTTTCAAGAATCATATTTTGTCGTAAATGAATTTGGTAGTTTTCAGTGCTCAAATTTTCAAATCCAGGATCGTACCGACTTCATATTAGCCTCATTCTGTGTAAAGGATTGTTTTATAATAAATATAAAATTTCAATTCAATCGGTATCTCAAAAGTGTAATAATATTTAATATTATTTTAAAAAATTTATTCTTTATCATATCTAAAATTTAAATATCAAATTTTGCATATATATATTAAATAAATTATTATTACCACTATTATAAAATGAATTTCAATTTCATTCTCATGTTATAACAATCTAAAAATTTAATATCACTAAACCCTCGTAAGTTACAAAGCCGATCAACACTAATTATGCATGGAGCTCTACCTATAATGGTGTAAATGATGAAAACCACCGTTACTTCTTCAATAAATTAGTAAGTCATAAGTCATAACCAAAGGATTTAAAGTAAGATATGATTTTGAATGTTTAACAATTGTAATGTAATTGTGGAATAATTTTGATATAAATGGCATATAATATTTATTTAAAAATTTTGTTATTATTGAATTTGATCTCAAAACTTTGTACATGTATTTAATAATTTAATTTCTCTTATTATTAAAAAAATAATCATATTATAATTATATTTAGAGTAATTATGATAATTGATTGACAAATAAAATGAAACTTAAATTGATTGGTTGGAACTTTTTAAAATAAGAAGATTTTATTTTATTTTTTATACAATGCTCAATTACTCAATTAATAATATTAATAAAACTAGTTGTAGCAAGTAAAAAAACGGCTAGTTTATTAATTTACTTGACTTGCGTCTAATTATTATTGTAGTATATAATCAGTTACATGACTAATCACATGATCTATCATATTGTCGATCAAAGATTATACGATTAATTGTTCAGATGATGAATTTGTGGTTTATTACTTTAGTATTTGTTTTTTATTTTTTGTTTTTGAAGTATCACAAATTTTTGCTGGTAGAATTATTAAATTTTAATTTATGTCTAATGCACAATTTCTTTATAAAATTACAACATTTTTAACTAAATTCATAAAATTTGTATTTAGCTAGAACATATATTCAAATTACACAGTTTTTATAATAGGGAGAAATAGATAGTTTCTATTCGAATGTAACGATAAGTTTTCGTTGAATTTTCTTAGCATATTCTATCTCTCAAGTCAAGTCGTTCGGTGTTTTGGTATAATAAATAATTTATTGCGCGTGCCAAAAGTCGATAATATAATTTTTTGCCATTGAAAATGCCGCATATTGAACGACTGACCAGTTGGCCCCTCACAGTATTACCAAGAAGCCAGCTTTAATAATTTTGAATAGTCTTCTTGGCATCTTCAATTTTTATTATTAATTGATGTTGTTAGATTTATATTGTTGGAATTATTTCAATGTTTTCTTTTTGGTTTCTGCCCCCCTCAATTAAAATAATAAAAAAATATAATTTTTTATTAAAATATATTATATATTTTATAAAGTTATTTTTGTTTTTTTAATTTATACTTTCAATTTTTTTTATAACCGATCTCATAAAATAAGATTTTATTGTTGTTGTTATTGTAGACTTTCAATTTTTTAATGAGATATGAGGAATCCAAATTCCACGTCGGAGGGCCATCGACAATAGATGGACTTTTGGGTCACACGGGCTGTGGGGGTACTATAAATTTCAATTGAATCCATTTTTGGTTCCAAAAGTCCACTCGGGATCTTTCTGAATGGATCCACCCAGATTTCAGCCCACCTTGAAAGCAACGAAATTTAAAAGTGGTTTGATTTGTATAGTAACTAATTTGTTAAAAAAAATTAAATTTTTTAAAAAATAATTTTTTATATTCTTAATATTATTATATTATAAATTAAAATTTTTTAATTATTATTAGTAAACTTTAACAAAGATAATTTTACATTAAAAAATGATAATGAAGTAAAACTTATTTAAGAAGAAATAGATGAACAACTTTTTATATTCTATAAAAAGTAAAACTTTCTTAGGAATTCTATTTTTTTAAATTATTAGATAATGATCAATCAAATATCTACTTTTTTTTTATTTTTCAAAGAATAAAATTTTCTATTCTATTGTGATGGACCAAACTACTTTTTAGAGTGGAGTTTCTTCATTCTTTGATAGTCATTTTCTAGTAAGATTATAATATTGCACCTAATATTATAATAAATTTTATCACTGAAATTTTATTTTATAATATTTATATTTATATTTTTATAATTTTATTAATAATTAGACCAATGACAATAACTATAATTTAAATATTAAGTAAACAAAAGAAATGTAGTGTCAGGTGCCAAAAAAAAAGGGAAAAAATTAGTGAGGAAATTAGTTTCTTAGTTTTTCCAAGTCAACTGTTGTTTGTATCTCAAGTAATTAAGCTAATGATGTTAGAGAGGTTGTAATTAAGCATATAGAATTTTGATTGACAATATAATTGCAAATAAGAGTTTAGTCAGTTATTTACGATCAATTTAACTTTTGACTAATACCAAAATCATTTTTTATAATCTAACTCAACTCAAATCTAAATTAATCAGAATTAATATTATCCATCAAACATCAAGTGGTTCATAAAAATAAAGAAGAAAAAACTTAAATTTTAAGATCTTTTAAAAGGAAGAAGTTCATCACGCAAATGAATCTTGGTGAACATTCCTTGGATGAGGAGCTCAAAATCAAGATTCAGTTTCTTTTTATTCTCGTGACAAATTTTTTATAAAAATATAATTATAAAATATTAAAATAAAATTTTTTAATGATTTAATATTAAATATAAGAAATTTAAAAAATTAATATCTTCTATTTTAAGAAAATTATCTTATTAATATAATTTTAAATATTATTTTTTTAATTATAAAATATATAAGTAACGTGTCACTGTTTTAAATATATATGTAAATTATATTTTTTATAAAAAATATTTCTAAAGAAATAAACGAATTTTTGAAGGAAAAGTTTTGAATTTAAAATATAATTTGTAATCATAATTTTATTTTTTTCATTCATTCATAATTTTATTAATCGTATCTTGCCTTCTACAATCATAATCACGTCTACGATAGAAGAACAGGTCAAAGAAATGGCGGAAAAGTCGGCCATAGACATGTCCCCCCAATAAATTTCTAAGTCAGCAGTCATCGTAGAAGTTCATATTAAAACAAAAGTATTTAATCTAGGGAGATTTGATTTGTGAAATGCATTTCAAGAAATATTTTATAAAAATATTACATTTTCATATTTAATTCAAAATTTTAAAAATTTATACAAGAATGTAACATTTTTAAAAAATTTTTAAGGCTCTCAACTTTCTCTACAAATATTTCTATAGGAGAAAATAGGTATTTTAAATTATCATAAAATGAGAATATTGATATCAAAATAAAAAAAATAATTCTACTCTTGCCTTAATTTTAGTAAGAAGTTTTCATGATGCAAATTAGACTTTATTACATGATATACAATATAATAATAAGTATTTGATTGTTGACATCTATCATCTATTTTCATTAACAAAACAAAGTCATTAAAAGGTAAAAAAAAATTCTTACAAGTTTTATGTTAATTTCGTATTATTAATTTTATATTATTTTACAGGGGTCTTATAGAAAAATAATATACAAATTATAAAAGTAATTTTCTTATATTCAATCTCATATAAAATAGTATGAATATTTAAATTTTATATGCAATAAATATATGAAAAGTTAAAATTCTATTATTTAAAATTGTATAAAAAATTCTTCAATAACTTTTTATTTTATATAAAACTACAACTTTAATCAAAAAAGTTACTGACATTAATTTCTTTCTTTTCTTTTTTTTTTAAACAGAACTCATAAAAGTGTAAATCAATATGTATTCTTATGATATTTTTTTAAATTATATTTTACATATTATTTTATTAAAAGTTGTAATTTTTATATAGAAGAAACAAGTTGAATAATAAAAATTTAATTTAATTATTATGTTCTTGAGTGACAATTTGTGCTCACCTATCAAATTTATCATTGCAGTTAAAAATTACAATGCAATGCAATGCAAATTGTGTCATTATTGACAGGATTTGGTTGACCATACTCATGAGATATTGAGAAATCTTCTGATGAAACTATTTAGTGAAATTCCATTAAATTGATTTAGATTACTTTAGAATATAAATTAATGAATTATATTAAAAATTTATATTCTTAACAATTTTAATATTTTATATATTAATTCATTAATTATGTTTCAATTGAAAATAATTTAAATTATTAATTTATTAAGTGATCAAAATTTTTTATTTATATAAATTTAATTAAAAATATAATTTATTATGATTTATAATAAAAAATAGATCGGATTATTTTTAAAAAATTAACAAGATTCTCAAGAATATAAAATATAAGTTGAATATAAAAGTATAATATAACTGAAATTCTTATTAAATTAAATATAAAATATTATATTCTAAGAAATATGATTTTCAAGAATCAAGTTTTCAAGAATATACATTTTCTTGGAAATATAGAATTCCGCAGATCAAACAAACCTTTAATGTCAAAAATAACAAAGGTAGCCACGGAGAAGTACCTGGAGTGATTGACTTGGACTGCTTGGTGAACACAAGACCGGGGCACTCAAAATCTGCATAAGTGGCCCAAAACCAATTGATCCATAAAGGTGCAAAAATCAAACTGGAAAAAAAAAAGTGCCATTGTTTATTTAAAAATTTGGATCCATTTGCATTTATGAAAAATATTTTTTGTAAAAAATGATCATAAAATAGTAAGATATTAAAAAATATTTCATTTAGTTAACGTTAAATGTGATAAATTTTCAAAAAATAACATATTCAAGTATAAGAAAACTTACTTTCTTATATTATTATATTTTTTAATATAATTTTTTAATCACAATGTAATATAACAATTAAATGGGTCAGGCGTCCCACATAGTTGGACCTGCATCTTTCATCTTCATATGAGAGACTATAGTCCATTTTACATGCGCTTGTGAGTATTTTTTTAATTTTAAATATTTCATTTTTAAATAATAAAATAATTAAAATTATTTCAAAATATCATATATTCATTCATATATAAGTTATAATATATTCAAAATTTATATATAACTTTAAAAAATATTATAAAGTTTAAATTTAAGTAATAAAATACTCAAAATAAAAATATTATCTACAAATAATTAATAACATAACCCTACATAACTAAAATTAAAAAAAGAAAGTTTGATTTTGTATGAATAAGGTTTTTGAGCTTATATAAAAGTCAAACATAAAAAAATATATAGGTTGGCTTGAACTATTTATAAGGCTTGCGTGAATCATTAATTATGTTGACCTAATTGAATTCGAGCCCCATTTAAATGTGTTGCCATTTTGGAAGTTTGACTTGTGAATTTGGATTTATTAAATAAGTAACATATCACTCATTTATCAATATATATATGTACAAGTTAAGGATAGAAACAAGTTAAGCCTAGTTAAGCAAAACCTTAACATAAATAATCTAGATCAATTTTAAAATTTTTTGGTTTAAACTACCTTACAACTTATCTGTAAGTCTAAACTTCAACTTGACCTGACTTATTTATAAAATTTAAAATGTTTGATTTGATTTATTGGCTTATTTACCCCTAATTATTGAAACCTTAAAAAATCATTGATAGTCTTATACACTTATGTATATATAATATTAATAACTTCTTAGTGCAAAAAATATAATAATAATTTTGTTAAATAAATAAGTTTTTGAACAAAATTTTATCTCTAATTTTATAGAATTCTTTACAACTCAATATAAAAATTATAATCATATTTATTTAAAATAAAAAATTAAATAACAAAACAATATAAATTCATTCCTTACAAACTTAAAAATTTTGAGAAGATTAATAGCTAGATCAAATAATAAGAAAAAGGCATAATGATAAAAGAGTTATAATGATAATGCAACTACTTCAATTAATTTAAAATTAAACTATAATTATATTTATTTAAAATTAAAAATATTAAATATCAAAATAATATAAATTTACCCCTTACAAACTTAAAATCTTTGAAAAAATTGATAGAGATTGAAGAAAGAGAAAAAAGCACATAGACAAAAGAGTTGTAACCATAATGCAACTACGTCAATTAATTTAAAAGTATTATATCACAGTAACATATTAAATAAATAGTCAATATAATAGACTAATAATTTAAGTTTAAAATTAAATAGATTTACTTATTTAATAAATAAATTAATACATTTATCAAAATCTAATTTACTTAATTAAATAAATAAGTTAAATTTAACTTTTGTGAACCAATCTTACGCCACTCATGAACAATTAGGTTATTTCCATCTCTAATACAAAATTGTCCACATAAAAAATATTTTTAGATAAAACAAATAATTCTCTATATGATTTAAGCTGTCGTTTTTTTTCTTCTTTTTTTTTCCCTTCAGCAGTAGCCGAACAAAATAATTTGAAAAGGAAATACAAGAGAATGGGCAAAGGAGGAAAATAATTTGAGCTGAAAAATGAAAGAGATCAGACATAGGAAGATGATTCAATGGGAGGGTTTATAATCTCACCAAGGATTTATTAGAAAACAATGATTGATGCCTAAGAAATAATATCCCCAAATTTATATAATGAATTGTTTGTGAATAACGATGAGCATCTAAAAATTCACGTTCCTAGATTTTATAGAACGTGATTGGCTTGAATCTTTTTTCTTTTTGATAAGTAGACGACGCTTAAGTCCAAAAGAAAAATAAAGCTTACATGTGAATATTATGTGAAGTAAAGTCCCTTAATATATCACATAAAAGAAGATTACTAAGACCATTTGAAGAGGTGTCATCCTTTGTAGTCCTTTCTCTCTAATTAAATTGTAACTAACTAACTAACTAATCTGCACATTTATTTCCTTCTCTCAGTATGTATTGAATAGAAACCTTCCAATTTTGTTGGATCAAAGATCAACATCTTGTTATGGTTTCTTTGAGAAGCATATCCACAAGAAATTTTGAATTAGGCTCCAAAATAAGTTGATTAATATCCAATTCCCAAACTATAATTAAGTCATGACATGCTCCACAGTTCTGCATTAAAGGATGAACATATTCCCAATTTTCTTGTGAAATCATGTATCCATTTACCCTCCGAATTTCTAAATATCTCGTCACATCCAGCAATTCCTGGGTAGTTTTTTTTTTTCTGAAGCTTCGTCTATATTCAATTTAATCCGATGTTCAAGTGGTGCAATCTATTTCACCTGTATTAGCCTGGTCTGTTTCGAAAAAATGTTCCTTCCTGAGGTGAAGGCGGCAACAGTTCTTGTAGCAAAGTTCCTAAGCAAGTAAGCTGGGTTAGCTGGTATATTACGAACATCCTGAAATACAAAAGAATTCCTCCACTTCCACACGTGTCATATTGTTACTCCTCAGATAATTTACCAGTGTATATCCTCATTTTTTGCCAAAATTTTTGGTCATATTTTTCCTTATCCTCACTGGCCTGAATTATTAAAGTAAAGGTTAAAGAACGCCAATCTTGAATTACATCCATAAAAAAATTAAATTTTAAACTGAATCTCTATAATCATAATTAAGAAATAAATCTTCAATGAAATAATATAATAAATACCCAAGTCATAAAATTCATAAAAGGAGTAAGTCTAACTAGACACACAATATTGCTAGATATAGTCATAGGTGAAGGTTTGATTTGATATTTGATATAATAAATAAATTAATTTATAATTTATTAAATTTATCAATTAATTTATATGATATTTTATAAAAGTTGGCGATTGCTATGGTATCTTTGAGAAATTCTTGGGTTTGGAACCTAGGGTACGTGGTAAAATATTATGAGGCCACGTGTTCTGAATTTAGTAAAAGTGCAAATTTTAATAGTAGAAATTATTTGGACAAAATTGCAAGACCCAATTTTGTAAAGCCTCGCAGACCATGTCTTACGTGGCATAATTTATTTTGCCATATCAGCGTCTTGCCTGTGTAAAAGAAGAGCGTTTGAGAGAAGATTCTGAGGAGAGTTTTTTGTGCCAAAACATTTCAACATCAACGATTTGCTTCGATCTGCCATGACCGAGGGTTGCAAATGGTAGATGTGCCAGAGCTGCTAAAATGCGCTTGCAATAAGCTGTGTAAGAGTTAGAGTGTAGACTAGGGAAGGTATGCAGATATACTTGTAAGTGCTAACTACTTTGCCTTAACCATTTTTGTTCTGCCTGAGGAATTGCACAGTATAATGGTTTGTGTGAAGTGGGAAAAGTCAGTGTGCTTAAATTATAAATTAGGTTTGCTTATGGCTCACAGAGTTTTCCCCTAAAGTGTGGTATCTGTACATTACCGAAAGACCCCTTTGCAATACCAGTTGGGAAAGCTATCGTTTATTTGCGAAAGCACTTGGTAATCTAATCGAATCTAATATTAAAGGAAGCCAATGTTGGTGTGGGCGCAGCTCGAAGCTTGGCCGGCGATCGAAGAAGATTTAGGAGCTGTTGCTCATGGCCAGTCCTCAATCGATGTTTGAACTACCAGACGAGCTCTGGAGACGCATTCTTCAACTGGGAATCGATAACTGTGGATTTTCCTACAAGGACCTATGCTGCGTCTCTATCTCATGTCGTCGCCTTCGCCGTTTATCCAATAAAGATACGCTTTGGAATCATCTTCTCTCTTCGGATTTTCCTGTAAAAATTCATTCTTCTGCGAACCCCTTTCCTAATTCTTCTTCTTCTTCTTCTTCTAGTTCTGCGTCATCATCCAAATCCCTTTACAAGCTAAGGTGAGAATGGAATTAGAATTTCTCCTGGTTAAAAAATTTGACTTTTTTGGGCTGCCAAACGTGGTTGTTGGGTCAATAATAGAATTTTTTGGTATTTGAGTTGAGTTTTTATCTTTATATTTGTTTAGATTCGAGAGAGACAAGGAGAGGAGGATAGCGGCTTATAGGAGGGTTGTGCTAAGAAAGGAGAGTCAGATTGTCGAGCATTCCAGAAAGCTCCAGGAAATTGAAACTAGGATGGTTCTGGAAATTAACAAACTGAGAGAAACTGTTGCGGAGTTAACGAATTTGCACAGGGTCCGGATATATAACGAATCTCAATATTGTTATTTTTCTTCTACTTGTATTTCATATCTTACAGTTGATGTATATGCTGGAAAAGTTTGATGGTAATTTTATATACACTTGAGTTTTATAACGTAGAAAAGGTAATGGGGTAGATTGAATTTTCTATTCCTTATTATGGAATGGTGGCTTGTGTAAATCAAATGTCCCGGGTTTCTTATTATTAATCATCTTAGGCGAGCCGATTGTTTATTGCAAGCATAGCTCTACTGTGACAGGCACCGTTGCTAGTTTATGCTATCAATTTCAAATACTTTGTCTTCTTATTTTGGTATTTAGTCTTTATGTTATGTTCTTCTGATGTGATATTGTTGGCTTATTGTAGATAAGCCTCTGTTGCTTTGAATGTGTGGCAACCAAAGGTAATCCAGGGCAAGCAAAAACAAATAGTGGAGCAAAGTGTTGTGCCTGCTAAATCTCGGATCCATGCACTTAAGATGGAGCTTAGGCTTTGCAAGTAGCAGATTGTGGGTTTTAAGAAGTCCTATGTAAGTCTTGATCTTTCCATGTGCATTGTCTTGCATAATACCGATCAGGTTTGATAGGATGTTACTTAAATTAATCTTATGCTAGAAAGATGAAAAGCATAGACTTGATATTGCAAAGGAAGAGCTAGAATCAATGCATTATCATCCTGTAAGGGAGTTTAAGTCGGTGAGCAAAGGGGAGAATGAATGCAATGTCAAGCAAAAGAAGCTTAAAAGATGTAATAGCTGTGAGGCTCTGACACAAGTTCTTACAATATTTGGTCAAAATCTTGACATTATGCTTTGTTTTCTAGGGACAGCAACTTTTCCTAGTTTTTAAATCTTTGACTCTTGTCTCTTACATTTTTGAATCTTCATCTGTGCTATTGAGCATGCTATCACAATTTTTAATGCTAGAATTGCAAATAACTATCGAAGTAACCTTCTGGCAATTTGTCTTATTGTTAAATTTGGATGCATATCTATCAGTAACATGTTCTTGATTGTGCAGCACAAGAAAAACAACATAAAACATCATAGGTTGGCATGCATGTTGCAATGAGTAATTGATGACAGGCATCTCATTCTCTAAAGGTGAGAAGAAAGATTATGTCTCATTTCCACATCTGAGATGCTAAGCAATTGTCTACTGCTTTGAGAATGAGTTACACATTAACGTTATGAAGATCCTTGCTTAAAATTCTACACATATTAGATACAATAATGCATGTTGTACTAGATATTGATCTGGTCCTTTCTTGTGATGCTTATGTTCAAAATTCCTGGCTAAGTCAGTTTTCAGCAACCAAGCATAAGGAACTAGAAATCTATTTTAAAGGGTCTTGGTCTCATTATGAGAAATTAATATGCTTACTACTCACTCTGCTTGTGGCCAATGTGCGTTGTGGAAATCTAATGAGCGAGAGTGGAGTTTAACCTAGATATAGGTGCCGTCTGGATCACCATTTTGTAGTCATTCTACCCATATCATTTTTTGCTTGGTCTTTGTTTCTTCCATACTCCAGGAACTGATGTCTATTGTCCAGTTCTATTTCTGCTGATTATTTTAATATTTTAACCTTCCTCAGCCAAGCGTCTAATTCCTTTTTGTTCCTTCAGTAGGGCCGTTAATGGTTAGTTACTGCATCAGCACACTCATCGAAGCTATGCATTAAAAAATATTATTAGATATACAATAGTGACTGTTATATTGTTAACTCCTGTGAAGTCCTATTACAACTGATTTTGTACAACTCTATCTGCACATGTCTGACTGATCTGGTTGAAAAGCTTTGTTGCCTTTATACATAATAAATCTAGACTAAAACTCCTTTTTCTCAAAAAAATTATTGTATCAATTCGGTTCCTCATGAGTATAAAATTGCTCTGAACTAGTCTCTTTACACACTTGAAAGTCATATTAATTTGTCCTTAGAGGGATCAATTTAATGCATTTCTACGTTGGTGAGTGACTAGGTTATAGTGAAATTTTCTAGATGAGGAAATTGACGTAATCCCATTTGTTTGGGATTAAAAGAATAGTTTAGTGATGTTTCATGAATATATGGGGGTTTCTACAGTGTCTTTGGGATAATCCAGGGTTTGAAACCCTGAACAGGTGGTAGTTCTTAATTAGGCCACGTAGTAGTTGTTGTAGTTAAAAATCATATTTTAAGCTGTAAGGTGATTTGGGTGATATTACAAAAATTGCCCCAATGTCAGACGAATAGGGAAGCGTGAACATGTGATCTCCTACATGGTATAAGTTACCTTTATAGTTGGCGTCCCTATCAGCAAATGATTTGAAAAGGTCGTGGAAGTCCATCTCAGCCAACAAAAATCTGAAGAAAGCATATCCGCGGAAAACCCTTAAGTGGCCTTCCCACTTGTTCTTCTGAGAAATCCCCTATTTTGGTATTGCTTGCAAGGTGCTGCGATTTAGTCATTGTCTCTTTAACTTGAAAGCGGATCTACTCCCCTTCTATGGCGGATGGTTGAAAAGCTATGTTTGTCTTCAGATGATGAAGCCAATCAACTCCAAATCAAGAAAAATTACAGTACGTAATATCTTTCTTCATTTCCTATCTAATGAGCCATTTATTTAAGCTTCAAATATCTCCAGCATAGAGGGCTCAATTTTGACTTCGTAACCGTTGATCAATATAACAATATTTTTAGTTTTATACGTGTATGTGAAAATAATTTTATGCGAGTCACATCGATGGTCTTCATTCCATTTGTCTTCTATTATTTAAAGGTGGAGAACGTTCTTTTGGTTCAGACATATACCCAGAGGATCCTTTTTTTTACCAAACATCCATTCATTCTGAGATTTTTTTTTTCATGTTTGTGCTTACTATGGATGCATTATATGAAATGAAGCTCAAACTTGCCTAGATTTTGTTTACTGGAAGCTTGATCTGTATGAAAATTCAAGATGCAGTCAATGCACCTTCAACCGGTCTATCATGACTGCTTGTGTATTATAGTGGTATGGTTATAAGCTAAAAAACGTCTTTGACTTTAAAATAGATATTTTTTTTATCTGAGGTTGATCCCTCTTTGTCACTGTTGTTTCAATATTGCCCTTATGTTAGTTTGAGAAAGATCACCTTCTGAGTAGAAATGACAATTTTTTTTGGTCCAGACACGAATGTGGAAGAATCTATTTTCTATTTGGTTTTGCTGGGAAAGGTTCTTTGTTAGTTTGAACGTACGAGTGGAAGAGCTATTTTTTTTTATTTTTTTGGGCAACCCTATATTGATTCTGAAATGTTGTCTGTTCATTTTGTGGCTGCCTTAGTATTCTTATTTTGACATCCTGCACATTTCAAATTCTTCTCTACAACAGCACAACACTTTTTTGAACAATTAAGTTTGAAAATCAAAATCTACTAGTCAAGTTTTGAATTGAGTTCAAGTTTGCTAACATTTTTTAACCCCAAATTCATTGGAGGCACTGCCAGTGCACCACAGGTAGATGTAGTAACCCATTTTAGAGAGCATTTGTCAAAGTAGGGTAGCAACGATACTCAAATGTTGAAATTTAGGGAGTACTATGCTGTGGCTTTCACTATCCTTTCTTCTTCCCTTCTCTTTCTTATCTAACTAACTAATTTTCATACATGTTACTCTTCTTATTGCTTCATAACCCACACATTTTTTATCATCCTATTTGCTTCTCTATATATATGTGTCCATTATTTTTCTCATGTGCACTCTTACTCTTTACAGAGGCATTATTTGGAAGGCTACAGCAGTTAGCAACAGTGGCAAGGAATGTCTTCCTTGGCAAAGAAAATACAGAAAATTTTACTTGTTAGGTTGACAGAGACTGTTGTCATGTGGTTGTCTAACAAACAGGAGTTCTGAGCCATTTTAGAGGATAACTCAACTCGGCTATAGCCATTTGGTTTGAAATAGATGCTCATTTATATTTATTCTCACAATTAAATTGAGAACTTAAGATTTAATAAAACTGCATTTTTATCATTTTCGCATAAATCTAATCAATGTGGTTACTGATGGGTAACTGTATATTTAATAATGGATTTGGATGTGTCCTTTCCCTGTCCTCCTTTCAGCTAAAATTAGCTTTAACGTTCATGCCATTAATCTTGGAAGCCTTTATCGAAATAGGTAAAGATTCCATCTTCCCTTTACCTATGAAGCCTAAAGATCTATGTTTTACTTCAATATCTATCTTTTTCTGTGACTCTAAGACTGAGACAGAAGGTTTTAGCTCCAAGTTTGTGCCTTCTCTTTTTCTGGGTTAAGTTCACTACTACTGTTGGTGTCTTAGGAGCAAACAAAAAAGGTGAAAGGAAGCTAATACGAAGGCCAAACTTTACTTTCTTGTTGTTTTTTCTAACATACATCTTACTTGATTGCCGATTACATTTGTTTACCACCAAGTGTATGAATGATTCCCCATTTTCTGTCTCTATATGTCTCTTCTCCACTTGTTCACTTAGTTCTGTCCAAACTTGGGATTAATTTTGCATCTCTAGGTTTCTCCTTCTCAGTATGTTCCAAGGTGCCCAAGTGGCTTATTACTTGAAGAATCAAATTAAGTAACATATAGGATTCTCATAGTTACAAAGAAAAAAGGAGACATGGAATATCGTATTTTTCTTTTTTTCTTTGTTTTTCCTCTATTGGAGTTTACCTCAAGGTCAACATGTTTCCTGCAGCTATATCCAATTCAACCTCTTTATCTAAAGAAGCAGCAGCCAGTGTTTCTTCAAGCACATGAGTAGTTCAGGACCTTGGTGGATTAAACCGGATAGTCTTGACCCTTTCTCTTCCTCAACCACTAAATATTAAGAAAAAAAGAAGCCTTCCAAGAAACCAGGGTAAGTTTTCTAATCTCTTCATTAATTATTCCTTCCAGTTAAGTATGATAATTACTAAAGACACATTGGTCCCTCACAGATGGTAAATGTTTTAGTTTTGTCTTCAATTTGGTCACTCACCTGTGATAGTGCAAATATATTCTAAACTGATACCTTTGTTCACGGGTTAGTCACATCTATTTATTTTGCAGATAGATCAGTTTAAAGTAGTTTAAAGCATTTCTAGACTCAATCTGACATTAAATTTTGTTAATAATTAAACCAATGCAAACCCAGATGTCTAGAGTTAATCATTGGTTTTTGCTAATTCTGTGAAGTGTTTGATGGTGTTTCAAACCCAAAGGCAGAAGTGATTACGTTATCCCCAAAGAGCCTTTTGGCCACAAATTGGTTTGTGTGTGATATCTGCAACAACGGTTTCGTGTTAACCAAACTTCCTAATC
This sequence comes from Sindora glabra, assembly GCA_020226215.1. Taxonomy (NCBI): domain Eukaryota; kingdom Viridiplantae; phylum Streptophyta; class Magnoliopsida; order Fabales; family Fabaceae; genus Sindora; species Sindora glabra. The sequence continues at coordinate 43,619,219 of CM035233.1, read as the reverse complement.
ACCAGCTGTTTCTAAGGCCTAATTAGTGCTTACTCCAGTTGACCCATGGTTGCATCATGTAGGCTATTACTAAATATCACCACAGTTAACTTGTTAAGCCTAATTAATGCTTACTCCTGTTGGTGATTTCACGTTGACCTATGGTTGCATAATGAAGGTTATTGTTAAATATCATGACACTTAAATTGTTGAAGGACATTATCTCTCACTCTAGTAGGTGATTTAGTTTCATGTAAAATGCCTTGAATTGAGCACTAAGCAATTACTTTCTGATTGGGTGACTCAGTCTCATGTGAGTTGAGAAATGCTAGTACTTTGTGGAGTATTCTGAAAAGATCAATTTCACCAGGTCAGTAAACTTTGATGATGCAAATAATAATATCTCCTCTCATTCAACCTATACGTAGAACTACATTCTATGATTTCAAATGAGATCCTTTTTGAGTGTCTGAAAAGGGATTGGACATGCATGATATTGTTTACCCTTGAAAGTCTGTTTGGACTTAAGTCTTTATCATCTTTTATTTATTAGCACTAAATTCATGCTTTAAGCCACCCAATTATGGTGCTGTATTACAGCTTTTGGAAGCTAGAATTCAGGATGCTATTATCTTTTAGATTTAGTCACGTCCATTTCCCATTCTTCATGCAAGAAGCAATTATTTAATATGATAAAATGATATTTCCATAAACTTGAGGTTGTTACAGGGATGGCTAAGAAATGAGGGAAGGAAAAATGATCAATTTCCAATTATCAATAATAAATCCAAATCAAACTCTAAAGTTTGAAAGAAATGTTCACTAATGATCTCTTTCGCAAATATCAAACTAACCACCAACATATACGGAAGGCGATGCTAACCAAGGACAAGGACGAGGAGGGTAGTTTGAAAAGGAGGAAAAGGAAGAGAAGCATAGGAACACATTGTGCGGAGCATGTGGAGAGAATTCAACAAACGATGAGTTCTGGATTTTCTGTGACATGCAAGAAAGGGTTCCGGGGAAAGTAAGTAGTTTACACCCGCAAGGGCTCGGGCATATCAAGTAGTATAAATGTCCATCGTGTAGCAACAAGAAAGCTCAGCCTTGACAGTGGCAATTTTATAAATGTTATTTATGTAGTAGATTAGCACTATTAATAGTATTGTCAAATTCCACAATTCTCTTTCTAATGTTAAATTGGAATTAGTTTTATTAATTTTCCTTATGTCTATGGGGATTTGATTGTATACTTGTCTAATTGATATATCTTGTGTCCATACCTTAGTTCATATTTTCCCTACAATGTATTAGTTTATTCATTTGTCTAAGAGAACCGAAAAATTAGAGGGGAAAAATGGATTCAGATCTAAATTTATCACTTTCCTTGTTCGCTGTCCTTGTCATTCTTGAGATAAATCCAATGTCAAAGCTGAAAACAACTAAGGAGTAAACCATGCATTGCATAAGTTGAACTTACAATTTCTTTTAATCATTTATTACAATATTACTTATTCTTACAATGAAATTTGATTATGTCAATTAAAATTATTTGGTGTATAGCAGGTTTGTAAATTTTTTTTCCGGAAATATGATTAAAAAATGTTGCACAAAATGTGCAAGAATTTATCCCAATTTAACAGTATGCATGTATTTGGTTTCAATTCCATGTCTTTTTTACATAATATATTATGAAATGGCAAACAGGAAGACATTTCTCATGCATTTGACAAAAACCTCATAAAGCCACTCATTAGTTTGTCACTAACCAACCTATAAATGCAGATAATTAGTGAAATAGTAGCATCATTATTAGTGAATTTGATATGTTGTTATACAAAAATTAACTATGGAGAATAGTAGCAATTAAGAGATTTCAAAACAGGAAAATTTTATGTAGAAGGCATATCAACAATTTGATGAGCTGTCATATGAAAATTTATTGTAAGGTATGAAACTCAATGACTTGAATCATACTAGCCTTCTCCCCACAATTCCATTCAAACCTAAAAAAATAGGAAAATTTCTAGGTTGATGGTGGAATTTTCCATTGATTTGGCATAAGGCAAGAATCATGTACGATTTCTCTAGTAAGACCAAACAAGCCTTATTACTTCTGGGCTCCCAATGCCCACTCCTCTTGAAACCCCAATAGACCCAAACCTGCAGCATCACTTGTTTTAGACAAACTTTAGCATATATAAGCCATTGTCTTGCATAGTTAAGGAAAATAAATCTTTGTTTATACTACTTACAAATGGTTTTAGAGCTTAGAGCATCATATGTAGTCCCATTTACTGTATTCCTGATGACTTGTTAGAAATTAACGCATGACCATACTCTACTTTTTAGATAGGAAAAATATTTCAAACAAATAAACAAAACCAGAACATCCGTTTTCTTTTACTTGAACAGAGAGGGGATCATTTGGAACTACAATGGCTATTAGATGGCCACACATTCTTTCCAAAGCATCCAATTGCGATGGTAGTTTATCACCTTTATAATCACTAATGATCTGGGCCTGTGATCAAAAGTATTATATATTTCAAGGAAAAAGCACCTAATATCACCAATTAATGACAAATTAATCTTATTTTGCTTTACATCTTATACAAAATGATTTAAACATTTAATTGCTGCCAAATTGCTAATAGCATCACAAAACTCATAACATGAATCCTATCCAGCAAAACCAATGCACAAAAACGAAACTAATTAAACTGAAAACCAACAAATGCAACGAGTTATGTGCATTTTGCACCTCGAGTAATTGAACCAAAAACTAGCATTTTCACAAATGAATAAACTCTGCAACCACCTTTCTACCAACACGTCGTGTATAAAAAATTTCTATCTGAAGTAGTTCAAATTTTACATCTGTTCTGCATATCATGAAACTCCTCCACATTGGACAGTATATAATCATAACAGTGATTGTAGTCACCTATTTAATTGAGCTCAGATATTACAATGTATGTTTTCATTCTTAATTTTGAAGGATTAAAACCACAAATGCAATAAGACTAACATATTAATTCCTAAAAAAATAAAAAGGAGAAAATTAAATAAGGAATCAAAGATGCAAACTATACAAATGGTAAAACATGAAGAATTTCCACAAAGTAGCTAGCTTTTCATTTAACTTGCATAACAATTTTCAACATGAGTCAAAGGTAAACCTATAGATATTACCAAACCCCCCCAATAAAAAAAGGAAAAAAAACTAACTAAATATGAGATTCGAGTTATCATCATACATGAATTCCAAGCCTTGAGTGGTTATCCTGGAATTAGGTATTTTAGTTATAATTAAGTTAATCAAATTATGTAAGTTAACCTCCAGTGAGAATAGATGTTGACATTATATCTAGATATAGGTCCCCGCGTATCTAATTAATATGGAAAGCTGAGAAACCTAAATTAGTGAACAGTATTTGACCCAAACTACACCTAGTCCTAAATGTTACTTCCTCATTTAACGTAAAAATAGCCTCGGCTCAACATACATGATTGTAAATACCAAACTTTGGCTTGTTCCATCTCAAAAAGCTGAGTAAAGTTGATATACTTCATGTATAAGTGCACCCCAAAAAAAAATTTAAAAATAAAGAGAGGACTATGATGACAGCATCATACAAGGTAACAGTATTTTAAATAAGAAATTTGGTACCTCTATTCATTAGCCTTCAATTCCTCTTAGGCATATGTTCACTATGTAAGCCAACTGTTGAATATCATTTTCACAAATATCAAAGTCCTCCCTTGCATTTGCTAAGAAAATATGATTGCACAATTCTGAGTCATCCCTAATCAGTAGTTAATGAAACAAAGTATCATAGTAGAGTATATAACCTTGATCAAGAGAAATTTTTCAAAAAAAATCTGAAAAAGTGTGGAGAGAAATCAAGCACATACAGAGAAGAGAATATTCCCTTCTGGAGAGCCAGCCCTTAAGATTAAATTTCAAGGACTTTTAACCACATATCCAAAACATGGTTTAAATCAAATATAAAATTATGCATGATGCTTCATATGGAATTCAACTTTTCAAGAAATAGGGTAAAAAGAACCATGAATGGGGCCTTACTTGGACCAACATATGGTCTTCGGGAGGCATGAACAGAATATATGCCATTTTTTTAATAGCATTTTGCATGGTTTCATAACATTGGCAGGACTACACATTAAAAATGTGAAGTCAGAAAGCACCAAGAAATACGAAGGAAGCATAGTGACAGCCAAGCATAACCAAAAGATGTTGTTTGACTTAACACATAGCTTCATAAAATTAACAGCTATAATTCTGAAACCACTCTCTCACAGCATAATGTAAAGAGAATGATATCCGTTAGAACAACAATAGTCAAATGCAAATTGCAAACATAGGAATGAGACAATATATGATGCTGAATCAATTTAGCATGCAGAAAAACAAACTACGTTTTTAGTTTCAGGAGATTTTAGAAATGCATGTTAGAAATTCAATCTCTCGTATACACCAAATTCATTAGCATCCAACTGAAAAACCTACCTATTTAACCTTTATCAAAATATATGCAAATTCTAGCCTTTAAAACGGCCAAGTAGAGAAATGACATAAATAACCTGAAAAAATGGGCATATACAATATGATATATGATACAAATGGCTAAGAATTCTAAAATATTTCAAGGCAAACATATCCGTCCATAAAAGGTCATTAAATGGATTGAAAAGTTGTCTAAGTAATACGAGATTCCTAAAATCTATAGTCCTCTTCAACGAAGATGAGATGTAAGCGGTTGCATTGAAATGTTACATAGACTGCAAAATCCCACACAGATATGGATCGGATTTCATGGATTTAAGGTTGGGAAAAAGTTACACAGATGTATTGCAGTGAGTTAGGAAAACCAGGCTCAATGAAAATACAGGGTTTATTAGATAAATAAGCAAATCACCATGATGCTAGGAATGATGCTGTAAGCTATTCGTGCCTTGTCTCTGGATCTGTAGGCATGGAGTCCATTAGAGATCTTGATAGCGGTTCCCTTGGCTCAAGTTTGCAAGCAGTATACGAACCCCATCAATAGCCATGTTATAGAATAGATCCGTAGTTGCATATACACAAATAATAATAAATGGTAATACAAAGTTTCAACTGGTAGCAATCGAGAAGCATATGGGATTGAACGAGAGGAGAGGACGACAAGGGTTTTGCAAAAATCAGGAAAAGAGCGGAATAAGGAGCTGCTAGTTATGCGCTTTCCATCTTTTAGATGCATGATTCCCAAAATTTGAACTACCCGCCACTTCTTGATATGAAAATTAAGGAGGGAAGTAAATAAAGTTTGCGCCAGAGTCCCAAATTATAAATTTCAAACGCCCCTTTCAATACGAAAACTAGTATTTTAAACCATGCTTTGCACGGGTATATAATTATTTTCTATGAAAAATTAATACATATAAATAAAATTAAAAAAATAAAATTTAACTTAATATAATTATTATATAATTATATATTTAAATTTGTAAATAATAATTTTATGAATTGTAATATGAAAATTAAAAATATATATAATATATTTAATTTAACTATATCTTTAATTTATTTAGAATAATTCTGTAATTAAATATATTTTGTATGGTATTCATACTACTTAATGGTGTCATTGTGTAAATTATAAGGAATAGGAGTGAAAAAATTAAAATATGCTATAAAAGATACATGAAATAGAAATAGATATTAAGAAAAAAGATATGCAATATAATAAATGAAAAGAAGAAAAATAGCGATTAAGTTGTGAGGTGATATAAGAGGTAGAAATAGAATAAAGAATTATATAATTCAATAAAATTAAATCTTCAGTTTGGGTAAAATAAAATAGTAAAAGAATAAAATATATTATATTATTTTTACATTTCCTAATGATATTAGCATATGAGTTACAACCAATATGAGTGGTACTAAAAAGAAGGAAGCAAAATGCACAATAAAAATAAAAAAGCAGATTATGAGATACTAATATTAAATAATATAAGTGTTAAAAAATAGGGTATATAGTTATATAAGTTGATTACATTAAATATTTAATTTATTTTAAATATTTTGTAATAAATAAAATATATCATAATTTTATCTATATTATTTAATGATATTAATTTAGGAAATATTATATTTACTCATCGATAGTGTAAAAAATATTTTATGCTATTAATAAATAAGAAAAAATACTTCATTAAGTTAGAAGTAATAGTGATTAAATTTTTTAATAATTTTAATTTTAGGTTATTTAAAAAATATTTATGATAGAATTAAATATCTTATATCATATCTATAATAATTTTTAATGTTAATATTTGAGTTGCAAACAATAAAATCAATCATGAAAAAAAAATCACCAAAGCAAACAAAAAAATATAAAATAATGAGTAAATTGTAAAATAATATAAGAGTTAAAAATATTAAGTAATTAGGTAATTTAATTAAATTAAATCATTTAACTTATTTAAATTATTTTTTAATAAGGATAAAATATATATATATATATATATATATATATATATTAATAATATTAATTTATGAACTATAAATAATAGGAGTTTATAAAAAAAATAAAAGATTAAAAAAATTTCATGAAGCAAATGAAAGGAATAGATATAGTAAATGAATGACAAAATAATATATGAATTAAAAATAAAATACAAAGTTAAATAATTCAATTAAATAAACATTCCAGGACATCTAAAATATTTTATAATAAAAATAAAATATATCATATTATATTTATATTACTAAATAATGTTAGCATCTAAATTACAAATATCATGAATCAACATGAAAAAAAAAAATAAAGTAAACAAAAATAATACATATATAATTTAAGGGTAATAGAGCAAGAGATAAAAAATAATAACTATGTACTAATTTGAAAGTAGTAAATGTATAGAAAAATTTTAATTAACTTAGAAATTTAATTTATTTAAATTATTTAATAAAATAAAATATATAATATTATATTATTACTATTTAATGATATTAACAATTGAGGTGCAATTAAGAAAAACGATTAGGAAAAATGTAGAGTAAACTAAATAAATAATATATGTAATGTAATTGAACAGTGTACATGAAAAATTAATGAAATTTTGTGAAAAAAAATCAAATAAAATGGATATAAAAGGGAAGCCTTATCGAGAAAGTGGGGTGGGAAATGATGTCTTTAGTAAGAGGACTGGCGTAGCAGCGCTTCACCTCACCCTAGACGCATTGCAACAGCATGGAAGAAAGAGATTAAGCAAGAAATTGAATTCAACAATCGCTGAGCTGCTAACACCTAAGGAGGGAAAATATTAAAAAAAAGGACAGCTAAAACTTTGTTTGCCTTATATAGATATAAATTGGAAAGAGGAGCAAGAAAAGCTTTGCACCAACTTTTAAATTTCAAAGGCGCTTTTTAACGTGGAAATTGGAAAGTGAAGCGAAAGAAGTTTGCACTAAACAATGAGAAATTTTTGTGTGATGTAATAACACAATTGCCCGTAGTTTTAATAGGCAATAATTTGACAATTATACATGCATCAAATTCACTATCCTCACTGATCTAAAATCTTGTTTAATAGAAGCTAATGAACAGTTGCACTATTTTCCAATTTTTGGAATTTTCTCAATCTAAAATTATTTTTGTTGTGTTAAGGACTTAGGGGTAACTAGTTTATAAACTAGTTGTAAATTAGCCTTCATCGAAATTTTAATGATATTATAATATTTTTATAATAAAAATTATACTTTCTTATATCAATATTAAGTAAATAATAAAAGCAGACAATAAAATTTTATATATGTAATGAAGAAGATAAAAGGAATGAAATATTACATTAGCAACAAAATTATAACAAAGTCTTATTTATTGTCTATTTAATTCAAAATATAACATGTAAAAATTAATATAAAATACATGAAATTTTAAATGAATGAATTTAATTTTAATTTGTAAATGTTTTTATCAATAATGGAATATAAAATTAAGTCACTTAATTTAACACAAATCAAATTATATGAGTAATACACTTAGCTTGAGCTCTAATTCTATCTCATCTAATGAATCTAATGAATTGATGGCCTCATGTCATGGCATAGCCTCCATTATCATTATGTTGAATGTTTAATATATTAAGTGTAAGAAAAACTTAGTAAAAATTGATATTGTTGTCCAAAAGGGAAAAGGATAAGAAGGCTAGCTTATTGAGATCATATTGCTATAAGTCAAGCAGAAAGATAAATCACCTAACTTACAAATAATGTTATTGATGCAAAATTGATAACGGTCAAGCAAAAGGTTAAATTACGGACCTCATCAAACTCAAGTGCTAGAATATGAGATAAGCAAAAGGTTAAATATCCTAACTCTTGGCCTCTTAAATTTCATAAAGAATTAACTGTCATCATATCTTTGAATTTTTATTTGGTGTCAACATTTGAGTTACACTAGATGCTAGCTGTGGAATGGCAAGTTTCAGTGCCTTTGTAATGTAAGGTAACATGAGTACTCTTTCAATACCATGAAAAGATGTCCATTACAAACATATTCAATGGCATTTTAAAGTGCAGCGTGTTTACAAAATGATAGCAATAGTTGCTAGCAGCTATTTATTACTCTCTAGCAAGCATTTGACCTTATCTGTTGTTCAACTTATAGAATTAATTGAACTTATCCTAGAAATAATTGGAATTTTTTCTAAAATATCCCTAATTAAGTTTTATTTATCAACTGGAATATTAATATTACATCAAGGCTGGTATGTTTATTGATCGATGCTCACAGTCATGGATATAACATATTGGATCAATCGATGGGTACATCCTAGGGAATCAATGTACCAAATTGATCTATCATGTGAATACTACATGAAATACAATGTCATAAGTGGGTCATGGTGTCATAACAACACCATGCTCCAATGAATCACTACATACCACATTTCATTTGACATTTGATTAAGCAAGATGTAATTCATCATTCATTGTTTATCACTTTGATACTATTGGACTTAGCACTTCCTTAACTAGAATGTTGGTGCAAAAAGTGAAGTTCAAATAATGAAGATTTTGTTATTCTGGTGATAAATAAAATGTATTTAAAAATTTATTTTATTGTTATTTATATATTTTATTGGAAATGTATCACATCATTTATTGCATTTTAATAAAAAACATGAAAATGCTGCTTTACCAAATAAGCATCCAGTGTTTTGCTTGCAAGTAGAATTGATCATGTGCTGAACCCCAGGGAAAATAGAACTTTCTCCTCTAAGGCCACTTTTAAATTTCTACAAGAACCACGTCGTTTGTTTGTAATTTTCCCATCCAGACTTAAACTTTTTTATAATTGAATGGCTCAAAGTTGATTTCCTACATCCAATGATTGAAATATGTCCAACCCACCTTAGGTTTCAAAACCCAGGGGCACCTTAGGGTCCCCCATTTAACTAAATAATACTTACATGAATCATAAAAAACTTTAATTAGACTTTGGATAGGGTTTGATATTCATATAATTTTGATAGAAAAATATATGTACAGTTGACTAATGTAAGGTAGGCATAAAGAGTGGGAAAAATATCAATCAAGTAAATAAAAAGGAGAAATTAATGTCTGAGTTAATAAATGATAAAGGCTAAAAATAAAATGTAGAATGACATAAATCAATTTAGTTAAATAAGTACAAAGTCACGTTTAAAATAATGTCTATAAAAAACTCAAACTATGATAAAATTTAGCAAGCCCTGAATAACATATAGTTAATTTATTGGCAAATAGTATCTGGAATTTAATATCAGGAAAATGTTAACAAAATTTAGATAGATAATTTTATATTCAATTTTCAAGTATTGTGTTAAAAAATAGAATTAAATTATAATTAATTCATGGTTGTAAATAAATAAGACTTCAATTGTAAATAATATTAGAGAAAAAAAAGTTATGAGAAATAGTACATACAATACATAGCATTGGGTTATTCAAACACCTCAAAGAAGTGATTTGATATGTTATGAGATATTATGTAATTAGAAACAGAGTTTAAATTTATTTTACTATTAAAATAATATATTTAATACTACCAGTAAATAACAACGAGACACTTTTCCAAAGAGTAATAGTAATTAATAATATTAAAAAATAATAAAGAAATTTTTTAGTTGCCTATTAATACTACGTCACATGATCAGGTTATAGTATAAAATTAATTTACCATGTTACTAAAATTAAACTTAAATTTTTAAAAATATTACATATAGCTAACTAGTATTAAAATGATAAATATTACCTTAAGTAAGTATGATATTAAATGAAGATTATAAATTATTTAGCTTATTCTATTATAAAGTAAAAAACATGTTGTGTTCGAGAATATGCATATTTAGTCGTGATATTAGCACTTTAATTGTAAGCAATCTACCATGATTATCTAATATCATTTTGTGTTGCCAACTGGCATAGAAATTGGAGTTGGTAGGTGTTTATTCGTATGTTGTATTAAATTAGAAAAAATTAACATAATTAGTAGTACTTTTTCCACAATTTAATGATAAAATTCTTAATTATTTAGCTTACAACAATTAACCAAAAAAAAATCTATTTATCAAAAAAACTGATTGCACTCCTAAGCTATGAAGGAGTACTAAAAGATTACTTCATAGACTTACTTATGAGTGCATTGGAAGCGGTAAGTTTTGTTAACTCAAATAACCATGCTGCAATCAGAGGTAGTCTTAGCACAATCTTGTAGTTATTTATGCTTATTTTGATCAATTATTCTATTTCAGATGGTGATTGAAGAACTAGTCAATTTGGTCTTATTGTGCATCTACTAATTTATTTTATTCAGGTTGAAACTCTTGCTCAATATTTTTTTAGTCAATTGGCCTATTGCTGCAATATCTATTAGCCATGGTGATCGGGATGAGTTTGTTGTGGCAGGAATGCTTGTACGAAGGATTCCCCTCGATGAACTGTATATGCAGTGTTATCTTTCTATACTTGTAAAGGAGGAAAATGAAGAGTTTTAGAGGAGGAAAGCTTCATCTACTCTAATGTTACTGTTTCATGGGGACTGTTAATCCCATTGTATTTTTAGATTGGGATAAAGTTTGCACTATTCAGTAAACATTTTCGAACCCAATTTTATTTGTTATTTAATCTAGAGTTTTCTAGCAAAATTCTAAAAAATATACTTTTTGGCAATTTAATCTAAACTATCCATAAACTTTTTTTAATTTTCTCTGCTATTTTGCAGTAGTAAGTTCGGCACTTTGTGGGCTCTCGTCAGCCTAATTTTTCTCCAATTTCAATAAAAAAGAAAATGGGCCAACTTTGAGATTTTTAATCCCAACAGAATTTGAGCTCAGAACTTTCCAAAAATTCTACCTTTACCAAAAGTTCTTTAGCCAAATCTCAATTTTCATTGCAATATTAACAAGCAGTATGTTAATATTATTCTATTTTTACATAATTGACCCAAAATATTACATAACAAAAACAATGGCCATCACCTTATATTTGCACTATTTAACAATCTCAACTTTTTAAATTACATATATAGTATGAATTGAATTTAAAAAAAAACTTAAACAATACTAAACCAAAAAAGATGGACAATCTATGTGTAGCGAAATAGTAAGTGTAAAATATGAAATGTAGAAGAAATTATTAAAGCATATGTGGAGTGAAAGGCTTATTAAATTATTTTTCAATAAAAAGAAAATAGATTGTATTATATCTACAATACTCCATTAAATATATTACTTTTTAACCCTAAATAGTAGGGTTGATTATAAAAAAGGAAGGAATACATATAACAGAATAGATGGAACAAGGAAAGAAATGGTATGTAGACTGAAAGTTTTTCACGAAATCTTAATTAATGTATTTTCAAAAATTGAAGACGATAGTTAGGAGTATCGTCAAGAAAAAGTAGCAAAATTTAGATAAATAAATTGTAACGTACTTGTTGAATATTACCTTAAATATAAAATATCCAAAACACCAATCTTGTTAGTAATTTCAGTAACAAAGTTTTGAACTTTTTAAAATATTTTTTTACAAAGGCATGTTCTGTTGAATTTAATGTAAAAACATAATCTATAGTGAAGTGACGGGAACTAAAATAAAATAAATATATTAAGTGGAGAAAACAATTTTCACAAACTAATGAACTAAACTCTTTTAGAATATTATTAGAATGGAAAATTTGTACTGTGCTATAACTATACTACTCTATAATAGTTTGGGTTGTAAAGAGTGAAAGAATTAGCAAAAAAAAACTAACATGCACAGTATACATTTGATATTGTAAGATTGTATGATATTTTACGAAGTTTCTAAGGTTAGCCAACACTTAATAGGGCCATTTATTGAGTTACAAAATTTTACACCCTAAAGGAAGCTTACAGGAAAAGATGTAAAATTCAAACTTGGCGCCTAAAATCAATCTTGGAATCGAAAGCCAACTTCAAGCCTAACGTGATTCTCCTTGTAAATAGGTTACATGCAAATGAAGATGAGATAAGTGATAAACTTACAAGAAATAGAAGTCTTTCAATTCAAATTGCATATTATGTGGCTTTCATTTTAAAGAAATCTTAATTCTTTTCTTCTTCTTATTCTAGACCGGGAACTTGTATGTCCACTATGAGAGTATTGATGAGTGAACATGTGTTATAATGGAAATCCTTCTTATATCTTGAAATCCCAGTGCAAATTATTTGCATATTATAAAGTTAGGTGGTGATTAAAAGACTAGTGGCGATTATATGGATCTTACCATAATTTTTGTATAGTACTTAGTGATCCATCTGTTGTCTTTTTGTTATCGATGTTGTTGCTGTCATATTGATTTATTCTTATATTGGATCTTATCAATGCAATACTATCACCCCTTCTTCTTGTTCATCACATTATTATTATTATTATTATTATTATTATTATTATTATTATTATTATTATTATTATTACTGCTACCAAATCTACTACTTTCAAATAAATTAGGGCAAAATGCTCTTACCTCTTGTGAGGTTTAAGGTAAGTACGCTTCTTGGCCCGCAATTTTTATTTCTAGTTATCATCCCTCTGAATAATTTTTTCAAACCCGGCCTGGTCATCGATCTGGCACATGACCGAGTCACGGTTGAACCGATTCAACCGATGGGACCAAGTGGTTCAACCGGTGGTTATATTTCTATATGTAATAAATTATATATTACATACATGTATATAAAACTAAATTTATTCAATTAATACAAGTTTATTACTATATTTTTAAAACACAAATAAACATTGATTTTATTAAAATTATGAGTAACATAGAAATAAAAAAAATAATTAATATAGAAATTGATATGAAAAACCTTTAAAATAGTTAAAGCATAATGTTTTGTATTCAAATGGCAATAATATCATTTGCTAGAAATTTATATTTTTGTGAGTTTACATACATTGGTAAGATATTATTATTTTTATATATACTATAATATAAAGTAAAAAATAATAGTAATTCATATTATGATAAATAGATGATAAAGTTGCAAACCCCAAAATATAAAAAATATAAACTAAACAAGATAATTTAAGAGGTAGTTGGGTTTTGAAATGTTTCATAATTGCTTATTAAAAGGCTTATTGAAAGACTATTTCAAACAATACTAATATTTATAAAGTGTTTTAAATAATATAATAGTAATAGTAAATATAATTCAAAAATTTTTCTTCACTTTAATATTTGAACGTATAATAAATCTTTAAATTTAGGTAGCACTTTTGTACATTAAGCTTTTGAATTGGACAAGAGTAAAAAAAAAAAAACACTGAACGATTCGGGTCATCGGGCCAACCGGGTTTGCAGTCTAACTGATTTTTTATCGGATTTATCTGGGCCAACCCGAATTTTTCCCAAGTTCGGGTTTATGGGTTTATCTGGACCATTTTCTCACCCAGGTGTCGGTCCAACCGATTGAACCGGTCAGCCTAGTTCCGAGTTTGAAAACATTGCCTCCAAATTTGATGAGAGGGACTAACCTTTTTTATTGACAAACGTACCCTTACGGACTACAAGTTAATGAAGACCTCTTTATTTTATTACTTCCATGTCTCGATGTTTACGAGTTCAACATGGACACCTTTTTCCAACCGGTGAGTATTAATTCTCATTCTCAGTCTCTCCATTTCCTATAGAATAATATAAAATTAATCTATATTAATAGTAAATTAAATTCATATTTATTTGAGATAAATATGTAATAAAAATTTAATCGTCAGTAGTCTGTACTCAAAATCATCGGTGTGAGTAAAGAGAGGGGAAGAGAACGACCTTTCAAGTCATCTTATTATATTAGGAAATAACGAAACTACTAAGAAATTGTTTTCTATTTTATTTAAAATTAAAAAAATACTACTAACGGAAATACAAACGTTCTGTACGTTTAAATATATTCGGTGTACTAACATTCATTTTATCGATAGATAAGAATACAATTTATTGTTAAAAGAATCGTTAACATTTTTTTTAATGTTGTAAATAAGTTTTAATCATTTTTTATGATACAACAATGTATGTACAAGTAATAATACAAAATTAATTTACACTAATTATAAATAAAAATTAAAACTTTGCCTAATATTAATAAGCAATATAGATTATTTATTTATTTATTTGTTTATTGGTAAAGTTGAGAATCAAGAAGTAAGCTGTGAAATTTAGGTTTGTTTTTTTAAGACATTAACCATAATAGTGTTTTCCAAGATATAATAGTATGTCAATTGTACTAACCAAGAAAATGCCCTATTATAAATTACTGGTTGATAGTTATTAAAAACAATAATTAATGAACCTATTATGATTAAATTGAAGCATTTTACAATAAAATATCGAAAAAATTTATACTAAAAGGAAATTTTTATCTAAATTAATCATAATATAAGAGTAGAACTTATACAAACGAATTCAATTTATATTTACTCAAATTGCTATCGTTTTCTTCTTTTTCCTCTTCTCATCATCATTAGCATTGTCTTCATCACCATCAGTATTGCTCCTATTACTCTATTAGCAGTTAAGGATATTAAATATTTTTTTTACAACCTTACTATTCAATCAGTATTTACATATAATTATCGTTATTAATACCATTATCTGCATTGTGATAGTTAGTTATCTTAGTTTTTTCACTATGCTAGTTATTGATGAAGTCAAATAATAATGCTCTGGTCCACAAAATAATAATAATAATAATGTTTTAAGTATATCACCGACCTTAGTTTGCAATAGAGAGTTTGTCATGATAATATTTATTGCTTAGTAATTATCCATTTATCATTCAGTCATACCAAGCATTTTTACTTATGCAACGACTTCATTGCTCATCAATATTATTGTTCATTCCCATTTTTTTATTTATTAATGTACTATTAAATTTTACTATAGTAATTAGACTATCACTAATTATCAATGTAGGTTTTTCTTTTTTTTTTAACTGTTTCATATTATTTGGTATTATATCACAATTATTATGCATTAGCCACGACAAATATAATGTAAATACTAAATATTTACTAGGTTGGGCCAAAATACTTCATCAACGACTAATAATACAGAAGAATAGATCAGCCCAAAAGCACAGATTGTCCATGATGGTTTACGCCGTTAAATGACATCCGAGGGATCTCATATTTATTAGCCAAACAAATATTATTATAATTTAATTTATGTAAATTATATAATAATATATAATTGAAATTTACATCATTATATAATAGTTTACATAATATCATATAATACTTTACATCACTATATAATAGTTTATACATAATCATATAATAATTTATATAGTTTTATATAATGAAAGTTTATATCATTATATAATAGTTTATATAATATTATATAATAAAGTTAATAAATTATATAATTTTACTGTCATTCTTATGTAAAATTATCATTATAATATAGCTTATATAATAGTATATAACTAAAGTTTATGTTATTATAGAACAATTTTCATAATATTATATAACAGTATAAATTTTTATACAATAGTTTATTTACAATTATATAATAGTTTATATAATATTATATAATAAATTTAATAATATATATAATTTTACTTTCATTTTTATATAAAAATATTATTATGATATAGTTTAATTAACATTGTGTAATAAAGTTAATTGCTTATATAATTTTACTTTTTTTTCAAATAAAAATATCTTTATGATACAGTTTATACAATATTATATAATAGTATATAATTAAAGTTTACATCATTATATAATAATTATATAATATTATATTATAGTTTATATAATGTTATATACCAGTTTATATCATTATATAATAGCCTATAAGCATTTATATAATAGTTTACATGATTTTATACAATAAAAGTTTATGTGATTATTTAATAGTTTAATAATAGTATATAATAAAAATTAATAGTTTATACATTTTGTTATATCAACACTATTAAAAAAATTATGTGTAAATTTTTTTGACATACATGATTAAAATTGCAAATTAACAATGCAACAATATAATCAGATTATATAATACAAAAAATATAAGAATTAATAAATGATTATAGAATGATAGAAAAGAAAAAAAGAAAGAAAGAGGACATACTTGAACTCCATAAAAGAGCTCCACTGGCACGCATAACAAATGAGAAAAATGGTTCCTGGGCGAAAATTTATAACTAAACTCTATATAAAAATGATAAGTGTCGTCTGTATAAGTATCCTCGGTAGACTATATTATTTTTCATGTATTTAAACGTGCTAATTTTTTCCACTTCTTAAAGTTTGAACTTTATTCAGCTAACAAATGTCTATACAGACAACTTCTTGTTGTCGGTATAGGGTTTTTTATCTTTTTTAAAAAAATTATTTATAAATACTGATACAGATGACAATTATCGTTTGTATGGGTTAAAGCTATACAGACCACATGTGTGGTCTATATAGAGCTATGCTATACAGACTACAACACCATCTATATATTCCACAATGTCATCTATATAGACTGAACCTATACAGACCACACATGTAGTCTGTATACAGTTAGGCTATACAAACCACATGTGTGGACTATATAGGTGAAGATCTATATAGACGACATTGTCGCCTGTATATTTAAGTATCATCTATATAGGCCGAACCTATACAAACCACACATGTGGTCTGTATAGATATGGGCTTATACAAACTCATTTGTGGTCTATATAGGTGGAGACCTATACAAGCGACACTGTGGTCTACATTAACTAGTGTCATTTGTATTGGCTGAACCTATACAAATCACACATGTGGTCCGTATAGAGTTGGACTATACAGATTACAATATCGTTTGTATAGATTCTCTCAAATTTTTATTTTGATAGATCTATATAGACGACTTTGTCGTCTATATAGCCCCCTTTCTATACAGATAACATATCTATTCAAATGACATTTATCGTCTGTATAGGTGTTTACATTTTTAAAAAATAAAATAAAATTTTTAGAGGCCTATATAGATGATCAAGATTTTATCATTTGTATAGATGTTGTCTGTATATCTCTAAATTATTGTAGTGTGTTTCATCTTTTTACTTACACTTTTTTTTATGTGCACTTCAATTATTTTTAATGTACACATCAATATTATTAGGTAATATAAGTAAAATAAATAATGTTTTATTTTTACTTTATATAAATCTTATAAATAATGTGATGGTTTGATATCAAATTCAAATATACCCTAAATTACTACTTGCAATAATTTTGTAAGTGTCTCCTAATGTGTTTAACTATATATTATCTTTATAACAATTGCCTACTATAATAATTTACATTAAAAATGTATCAGTTAAAACTATGCCAAGAATTTACAATTCACATACAATTGTCCTCGTTAACCCTATCTCATCTTTTTATTCATTCTCTACTATTTATAGTTCAAATGTAGTATACTAAATCACATAGTTATAATAAACCTTATTTTCCTCAAATATCAATGCATTTTATGATAAGTCAAATATTGTATTTATTTTTATCCTTAATCTATCCATATCATTTTTAATAAAATATACTTTTAGCATAAAAATTAAATACACACACATTGAAACTGTTTGTATGAACATTTGAAGATGGAATTTATGTCTATTTATTTATATACCATCAATGTTTCTTTTATGTCATTTCCTAAGCACTATGTCTATATGTCCAATTCAATGCACCTTAATTGAATTTTTATCAGGTTGTATACTCCGTGTATTCTTTTACAAGTTTCGCATACCAATATTACTTACAACCAAAAAAACTATTCATTAACGTAGGTTAAATGCAGTGAAATTATGATAGAAATATTTCGATCCGGTTAGATTTTTATTCAATTAAGTTAATTTATTTTAATATGATATTTCAATTTCAACCCTATTTATTTTATAAATTAAGCGGTGTTTCTCACATTTTTGTTTGCTCTATTATATTCCTTTTCATAGTCACTTGTATTAGTTATAACTTAGACATTATTATCATTGAGTCATAAAAGTACAATGCTATATACTTTATCCCATAGGTTTGTTATCCTTTTATTAACAACAAATTTTTAGTATAAAAAATTTTAATTGATACATTAAATTTCATAACCCTATCTCTTATATTTAATTTAATATAATTTTGGATTTATTTTTATTATAAATTATTTTAAATAAGAAAAAATTTTCCAAGGCTGTTTGATTTGGTATATCTTCTTTTTTTCTCACTACTTTGCTCCTTACCTATTATTTTTATCCTCGTTTTACTTGTACACGTGTTACTTCTCTTAGTTTATTCTGTTACAAATTTTACTTGCTTTATGTTCACCCACAACGTTAACAACTTAAATATTAGAATTGTTAAACAATTATTTTATTCTCATTATAAAATCTTCAAAAAAAGTCACGTGAAAATATAGTAATGTGCATTAAATTTATTTTTTACTTTGTCATGAATATTATTAGAACTATTTTGGCAGACTTTAATATATATTGAGTTAAAAATGGTGATGCCATGTTTTCAAATAGAATTTAAAGTTTTATTAAAGGCATTAGTTTCATTGGAAATTCAATTCTCTGTGGAGTTATAGAAAGACCTTTCTGCTTTATTATTATTCTTTGCCTCGTTGTTATTTTTATTATTATACAAAATACAATGCGAATAGCATTTCTGTCACTTTTCTTTTGTTATTATATATTTATATAATTAAATTATGTACATTGAAGTTTTAAACAATTAAGTAACCTAATGTATTTTCTGAAATTTATTTTTGATTTATAAGTAATATATCTTAATAAATTAATAATTACATTTTTAGCAAAATTTATTATTTTCTATTAAATACTAATCATTTAGGTTTGAAAGCTAGTTTACACCAAATCAAGGTTCTTTCCCGTGTCACAGGACTAGCGGGCCGATAAGTCAGCGCTCGTAATTCTCCACCTAGGTCAAAGACATCATCCACGCTTTTAAAGAGGTAATTAGTGGTGGACTTGGCATACACAATATCCAAACCTGTTATGTTTACCACTACACATTGATTAATGTAGTTCGGACAAGCGTAGTCCATCCTTAGTGGCCTGGCTGGAGATACATGGATGCCATGCAGACCTGGGTTGGAAGTAGTGGGCCACTGAATACCTGTTAGGCCTGAGTTTGCTCATAGCCGTGGCCTGCCCAACCTTTTTCTCAGCTAAACTATTGCTTGGTAGCAGGCTTGTCTTCAGAATTACAATCCAAACCGTCATAACTATTCTACAGAAGGTTCTGCAGCGTCAGTACCGCCTAATAGAACATCAGAAGCCTTCCCCCTTTTCCTCTACACTTCGTCCACAAGATCTGGTCTGTTATTTTCACTAAATCTAAAGCCAATGTTTTCAAATCACATCAACCAACGACAAAGGTCAACTGCAATTAACAATTATACCCAAAAAAGAGAACGACTACACGTAGAACTGGGTACAAAATATATAAAAGAATTAATACTAACTCTAATGAACAGATAATCGCCGCAGTAGTTTACTACACACGAGAGCATGGCAGGGACTTGGAAGCCTTCAATGAATCCCTTGATTGGTTGGAGCTTAGAAGCTTGTTTCCAAATGTGCCCTGGTAGCAACATTCAATACATAAACGCAACAACAGCCTTCATAGAGCCAATGTTCTAGTCTCCTGTAATGAAGCTCTGCGTGGTCTTGCATTGAATCCCTAGTAGCCTTCTCTACCTTCGTCCCCTCTCTCCCAAACCAATATTGACAACGAAGGCCTAATTTATGCTTCACTAATATTAGATATGACTTCTTACATGTTCAAGTCGCACCCTGGTTAATGTTCGGGAAACTTCTTACAAAGCACTGCATAGATTCTTTGACCTTAGATTTTGCTTTTTGCATGCACCACATCAGGACCCTTACCATAATCAAGTCCTTATTCAACTGAATTGTTGAGCTCTTCACGCTAATTTTTTGCATTTTTTAGCTCAGTCATTCAACATCAGGAGAAGAAGAAGACAAATATAATTAAAACACTCTTCTGATTTCTCTCTTCCCTCGAAATTTTCCAGATCGAGATAATTAGCAATAACTATTCCCAACAATAAAAATCCTGACCTTCCTAACTAGGTGGCAAACACCGGCTACTTGTCTTACTAATTGCTTTCCTTACCTAAATGGACATTACATGAGTACTATGGCACCAAAACTTCACACCTCTGTCTCTATATATTTACTATTCAGACTTACCAAACTTTCCTATTCAATAGTTCATTGTTGACCTAAGACATAGCCTTAGCTTCCTGGGGCACCACAAAATAAAAAAAAACACAAAACACATATGATGCACACATTTGAAAAGATTACGCACTATTATGCAGGAAGCTAAGGAAACAAATGTCTATAAAACATGTTGTGCGGTTACAACGAAAGGAATGGGATCATGCCACAGGTCGCAGGCTACTCTTCTTCTCAGCTGACACCCACAGCACAACACACAGACATACCTTACAACAACGAAGCTACACCAGCGACTACAACGCAATACACACAAGCAGGAGTGTGCAACAACACTGCCCACAAAAAAACTCCACATTGAAACATTCAATTTTCGTTTTAATTAAGACAAGTTCGGTCATTCTTTCACTGACCACAGTGAATTAACTACACCTCACTGATGACACACAAATTGAATTGGAAACAACCATCACCGAGAAGCTTGAAACTTACAAAACTCAATTTAAGCCACTAACATTATAATTTAAGAAACTCCTAATGAGACCAAACAGCGAATTCAGCAACTGTGAAAAAATGAGGTCCATTTTCAAATTTCTCTTAAAAGCATAAATTATATAAACATTACAGTTCAAAGAACACAACCAGACCAAGATAAATTTCAGAGGAAAAACCCCACTCTTAGAAGGATTGCGATAAGTGGAAACACCATACATAATCTCCGTGAATGAATTTTTCCTCCTCTTCTTTCCCCTGATATTGTCAGTTTGAGTTCACCATTGTTAGGGCTGATGATGGATTCAGTTCCATCTACTAATACCGATAGAACCCACCACGCACTTCACAAACAGAGCACCAACAATCTGCTCTGCCTTTTAACATCCAATCAAGCTTCGATAGTAACAGTTTGCGATAGATCCACTAGGCATAATGCATCAAACATTTGCTAATCTTCGTGAATGACCACTTCAATGAAAGCTGACGATACTTGCTCCTCAGTTGGTCGCAAGTTAGAATCCACGGTAGCCCTAAAGATTGCCATGTCAATACTGACTAAGCGTGAGTCAGCAAACTATCTTCTCAACATTCTGGGGTCATTTTGCCATTTGCAAAACAAGAGGACGTAACTTTAAAGTTTACCTAACCCAACGAAATTGAATTTTTTACTCCTACGGTCCAGATGACCTAGTCAAAACCCCTTGGGTGCCATAGAATTGGCCATAAAAGTTTTGTGTATATTAATGGAGGTTTCTTTTGTACTAAAAGTTTGTGGTACTCTCCCCTACTTATAACTGAGACTTAGTGTTTTGCTGACATGTGGAAGAAAGATGTGATGCATGGAAGCAGGATGTTCTAACACTAGTGAACAAAATAAATTAAAATCATACCTTTCTTTTTCAAAGGTATAAATGGGAAATTTTGCCCTTTTCTATTTAAGGGAAAATATAGCTATCTAATTTTGGCATTTTGTTAAGAAAATTTCCTCAACTGTAAGTCACAGTTGATTTACTTGTATGTTAATATCCTCATCCTGTGACAAAATCAATTAATTATGAATATAGTAAATTAATTATTTTTATTAAAAAATTAGATAAGTAAATTTAAAATAGATAAATTACACTGATTTATTCTAAAGTATAATTTAATGGAAATTATTTTAAAATGAATTTAATAATTTACAAAAAAATCATAAAATGTAATCATACTTGTATATTGTTTAGAATCATGATTTTATCTGAGAACTTAAAGTATAAAAATAGTTTATGTTGAAATTTTTAATTAGTTTAGTAGTTTTGATGTTTTAATTTTAATTTGTTAAAATAAGTTATATGAAGTTTTAGTTGTTTGTATAATTAATTTTCTTATGAGTATGGAATTATAATTACACAATATATTCTTTCAAAAATAAGGATTTTTTTATAGAAATTAAAAAAACTTTACCAAAACCACAGAGACAAATTATGAAAAATAGTCATGTTTATCATCAAAATACATTTTTTTTCATAATAAAAGAATATAAGGTTTTACATCATATAAGTAGTTGATCCGTTGAACTAGGTAACAAGTGTAAAATAATATAAAAATATATGAATTAAATTAATTCATATTTATTTTTAAATTAAATCATAATTTCATGCAACAAGATATTCAAAATAATAATATAATTACATAAGATTTAATTAATTTTGTTTTACAATATTAGATATCTATTATTTATTTATTTATTTTGAATGAATGATTGTAAGTTAAATATTTATTTACATAATTAGAATATTATGATCTCATTTTACTTGTTTAAAACAAAAAAAAATTGAATACATGACTCTGTTTTATATCTTGCTAGTGCAAGTAAAATTATATTCTAATGCATAAAATATAGATCCATATAAATTTTGATGTACCTTTTTGAAAGTTACATGAAGTGTTTTTTTTCCCCTCGTAATCTTGATTTGTACTTAAGATTCAAATATTTATTAATGAATATGTATTAATTTTCATAATTCTAATTTTAAAACCTAGTTGCATTTTTTTTAATTTGCTATGATATTTTTGATATATGAATTGCTATGTTTTTTCTTACTGTTATTGTTATAACTGATTAACATAGATTTATCTGCAAGTTCATTCCTATACAATATTGACATGTGTTATATAGAGTTATTAAGCTTATAGAAGATTTGCCAATTCCTAATTATATACAGGGAAGAGAAACAAGAAATTGGACTTTTCTCGATTAATAAGAAGCAGCAAAATCATTTTTTAAAAAAAAAATTCAAGGTTGATAATTTCATGTCATTTTCAGCCCTCATAATATTTTTCTATATAAATAATTGGTTATTTGCTACAATATAGATATTAGTGATATAAATAACCAATTAATGTGTCCCATTTAAAATTTAATATAGTTTCATAGTCCACTGCTAATTCATACAATGCAAGGATAATCATATTGATTAAAAAAACAAAAGAAAGGAATAGAAACCAGAGATCCTCTATATATCATTGGTTTTGTTTTTGTCCTAGACCATGATACTGTCCGATTTCCAATAGGGGCATTATTGTCTTTTTATTCTTCCTATTAGCTTGCTCCAATGAGTTTCAGGTTATTTGCATTTAAGGGTCAAGATGTTCCTTCCTCTATGAACGGTTCAGATTTCCTAATTTTATGGTATTCATAAGTTTGCAATGAGTACCTGAGAACTATCCTTAATTTTATTGAACAAGTAAGTTTTGATTTAATAAATTTATGGAATAGATTATAACTTATTGTCTTTTGAAATTTATCATTCTTATTTTAAGTAAATTATATTTTAAATAATTATATTTTTATCAATATTAAATAAATAAATATATAATTTTATAAAATATAATTAATTAAATTTTAAATAATTTTTATTAAATAAATGAGCCTTTCTTAAATTAGTTAATGCCTTATTTAAATTAATTAATTCGGCCAAGTACACAATAAACAAAAGTAACTAAATCAAATTTACACCCCCCCCAAGTAACTGTATCAAAATCGACGGAAAAATGTGAGAAGTATAAATGTTTCAATTGAAGATTATTTTAATCGGAAAAAGTTGCGTCCGTTTTGATCTTTGTGAATGGATTCATCCTATATAATCATGTTAAAAGGAATAAATATTGGAATTTCCATTTTTTTTTGTGACGAAGAATTTATAATAGGAAAAAATTTGAGTTGCAGGAAGACGAATTTCAATTCCTGCCGGTCTTTGAAGGTTAATGTTATAATTTAAATACGCTGAAATACATAGACTTCAAAATTTTCACGTGATAATTTTCTCTACATAAAAATTTGAGAATTATATTTTGTCTAATTCTTATTTGAAATAAAAATAAAAATATATTTTTAATTTAATTTGTGTCTAAATTTATTTATGAATTTAATTTTACTTAAAATAAATTAATTTTTATTTCATACAAGAGGCATAGTAATATATGCCGTGAACAATTGATTTGTGTGATACATAATATTATTTGAATTTTTTATTTTTTTATATTTTGATTTAAGTGATATATAATATTGTTTGAATGTTTTATTTTTTTTAATATTCTTAATTCAATTCCAATCTCAATTCCAATATTTTTTGTGTATGCATTTAATAACTTAACTACTCCTATTATTAAAAAATTATAATAATGTATGACCCATCATTAACATTAATATGTGCCAAATCAATATTAAGTTTTAGGATTAATCAGAGTACTTAAAAATTGAAATTTATTTCATTTTTGACTGACTTTTAATGAAATTATGTTTAAATTTAAATTATAATAAAATTTATTAATATAATTATTATTTTAAAATTTCATCAAATTATTCAAATTTTATTGAGAATCCATTTCATTTGATATTCAATATTTTCACTTAAAATTTTTATCCTGTTAATATTACAATTTATTAATACCTCTTATCATATTCCACCGTCCAACTTACACTATTAATAAGATACAGACCATGACTTTACCGAATTTGCCAATGAGTAACTCTGAAATTTTCAATCACTATATTGCAATAATTGAATTCTTTTATTGAATAAGAATTATGAAAAATTTCAGCCATATAATGACTTTTTTCTTGCACAATTTTGAAGGGCTTTTATGCCGTTGGCTATCTAACATTTGATATATTCTTATAATTCATTGTTTAAACGGTGTCTGAAACAAATAAAAAAATTAGAAATCAATTGTTTGAAACTTTGGGAAACTTCAAATGATTATTTCTAACATCTAACATTATAAAACTAAGGTGAAAAAGTAAATATATATTTAAAATCAATTCCAAATATTTTAATTAAATTTTCTAATAAAATAATTCTTTTAAAATGAATTGAAATTACATCGTATAAGATTTACTCCAAACACTAGAATTTATTTACATCATATGTTTTAAAATGAAATAAAATAAATTTTAAAAGGATATAGATCCAAACCAACCTTACGTGTAACTATCGTATAAATGCTGCATGAAATTAAGGTAGTAATATAAGGTTTAATATCTTTAGTACATTTAATTTATGTAATTTAATCGATGATTAAAGGATATACTATTAAATAGATTAATGAACGGCCTATAAATTAGGCAAAAATAATATTTTGAAATATATAAAATATTAATTCTACATATAAAAAATATTACTTCATAATTTTAGCATAAATTTAAAAATTATTTGAAATTATTTATCTAAAATAAATTATCATAATATCTTTATATATATATATATATATATATATATATATATATATATATATATATGATATTATTAATCTTCTTTTAAAAAATGAAGTAAGATTTTGTCATTTGTTTTAATCTTATTTTATCATTATATAAAAATTATTTCTAAAAATAAATTTCATTATCAATTTGTATAAATCATATTAAATGAAATAAAAATATATAGATTATATATAAAATTTTAAAATAAATCAATTATTCATTTATATATATATCTTATTTATTTATATATTTTAAAATTATTAATATTGAAATTTTATTTTAAAGTTACTTAGCTTATATAGTGAAACGATTTAAATTATATTTAATTTTTTAAAATTTAAACATGAATTAATATAATTTTATGTCAATATAAATAATATAGATATACTTTATATAATTTAAAATTAGCTTACAATAATTAATAATTTAAAAATATCCTAAAAATTGAATTGAATTAAAATTCAAATATATAAATTGAAGACAAAATAATGAAATAAAAATGATCAATAGTGATGAAAGAGTATTAAGATAAAATACATATTAAAAATGCATAATTATGTATATATTATTTAACATACATTATTTTTTATAATAAGATCGAATTTTAAATTATATATATGATTTAAGTATAAATGCATACATTTAATTTATATTAATCAAACTTATTCTTAACTATATTTATTATTTTGATTATTAAAAGGATTCTTACAAAACTATCTGTTAGTATATTTAACTTGTAGTGTAACAATTGGACCCATCAATCAGAAAAAAATATACCTACCATTGTTTTAATATATAAAATAAGAAGAGATATAGATAAACAATATAGTGATATATTGTTGGGATTTTGACTGAAATTTTATTCTTATTAAATAAGACAATTATTTATTTTTATCTTTATTCTATTCAAATCTAATTTTAAATAAAATAGAATTATAATTAAATTAAATAAATTCTATTATGTTATCATCAAATTAGATTTATCTTCTTAAAAAAATTTTGGATTATTTAGTTGAATACTACCTTTGGTTTGCTTTCAGAATGCGGTGAAGGCTATAGTGTCTTTACCTCGTCCTAAGTTTCGAAACCTTGGGTGGATAAGTATTATACAGCCACATGGCAGGAGGCTGAATGAAAAAATAGAATTTTAATTACTAGATTCAGTTAGAAAAAATTGCCCAAATGGTCCTGAATTTGAAAACTATTACTAGATGGAATCCTATACTACTAACCATCCTCACTATTCTGTCAACAACCCTTACTATTTGATTGTCAAGGGAACAAGCCACATTTGTATTGGTTGGAGAATTCATGCCAAGCATCAACTTTCATTGGCAATATCAGCCTCTGAGCCGTGCCGTATAAATAAAGAAAAGTCTTTGCACGTGTTTCTAACTCCTCTCAATTCTTCTCGTCTCTCTTTAAAAGTTCTATCTCTCTGAAAATTCTCTCCAATTGATGACAACTAATATAACTAACTCTTTCAAATTCCGCCAATTTTAGTTGGAAAGCTCGAACTTTTACTCTAATGTTATCATCCTATCATCTAATAGTTCTATGTTTTAGAGCAAAAATAGTGTATATAGTCGGATCTAGCAGTTGAGGCAGTCATGAAGGAAGAGAAAGGGACAGGTGAATTCACTGAATAGTTTGATGAGCTATGATAATTGGGGTTGTTTGGGAATGTTATGTTTTTGAGGTGAATTTGCCATTTCAATAAGCCAAGGATTATTTCTCATTTTTCTGCCTCCAGTGGAAATGCTTTGTTTTTACACGATGGCTGTGATAAACTCTTTCTGATCGAGCGTTTATTATTTGTCCACGTCACCAGAGTTTCAAGCTCTAGGAGCACCGTAATATCTGCTCAGAATGTTTGTGGTCATAGTGAGGGAGGCTATCCAACCAATTGTAAAGTAGCTTTGTAGGAGGACAATGCATGTGACTCTTACAGTGGAGACGCTGAGCTGTACACGTCAGATGACATTCTCAAATTAAGGCATATCTTAACGTGAGTGAGGTCTTGGGTGAAAATCCAAGTATGAATACCTGTATTAAAAAATGAATAAGAAGAAAACACATGGCATGATGGCAAAGATTTCACGTAAAAAATTCAGTTTTTTTTTCTTTTTTTGGTTATTGTTGAAATAATTTTGTTTGGTTTGTAAAACATAGATTCACAAAATCATCCCAAGACCTTTTCGAGGATGGGATCTTGCACGGTACAGACACGTATAAAACTCTAAGTGTATTGAGCTAAATTATCATGAAATTTTAATTATTGATGACTCAAAATTTTTACTTTATATAAAATTATTATTAATTTGTAAAAAAAATTCATAATGATGGTAATTATATATTTTTATGTAACTTTCATTATTTTTTTCAATTTTTTAATTTATATATTTTACAATAATTTTATCACAAAAGTTACAATTTTATGTTATAATTTTAACTAATGAAGTATTTTTGTTCACATTAGTAACATACAAATTCATATAAAATATAACATTTTGTTAAAAAATTATGATGAATATAAATCTTTTATAGAAATTATATATTTATTAAAACATGTCAAATATGAAAAGTGCATATGAAATAAAACTCTAAAAAAATTTACTTTTAAATGCTAAAAGACTAAGCTTGTTTAAAATAATAATTGAATAATTTGATTATAAATATGGCTAGCATTTGACCATTCATTACATGCTTACTTATTATACTTCTAATTTATTGTTATTTATCTAATTATGTAACCAAAAGCATTTTAATAAAATTTTGTGCATAAATAAATGAAAAAAAAACAAACTTGTTATATAATAAGAGTTTAAATTTTATTTATTGTTAGTGTAAAATATATTACATTATTAATAAATGATAAGAAGATACATTATTAAAAAGTAATAATAATCAAGAATTTTAATGGCAATACAGGTATTTCAATAATATTTTATTGGCATGACAAAACATGAATAGTTAATAAATAGTATAAAGTTAATTTACATTAATAATGGATTAAATTTAAATTATAAAATATAAACAATTTAAATTTGATCCACAGCTTCTGTAAAATATTTCATATTATCAATAAATGAGAAAACATATCAATAAATTTTACAATTAAATAATTTTACAAGTATTTATTTATTTAAAAAATAAAAATGAATTATATATAATGAGATTCATTAATACTAGTATAATGTAAATAACTTACACCAAATTTTAATCATTAATCACAATAACATTTAATGATTAATATCAAAATCATTTTAAATAATTTACATACTGCATGTAACTTTTGCTCCTTTTGAATTAACACATTAAATGAAAATATTCATATTCATATTCTTATCATTAATATAGTTCAAATCAAATTTATTAAAAGTGATTAAATTAGAGACAAAAGATTTCTTCCTTATTATTATGTCTACCATGTTTCTATATTAATATTAATATAATGTAATATATATTCTTCTATTAATACATATATTCGGAGAAAAAATGGCAATTAAGCGCAGCAATTACTCTAAAAATTTAAATATTAATCAAATTTTCTTTTTCTGATAAGCTAATTTGAATCTTTATTTATCGACAAGCCAATTTCGCTTGGGATCAACATATTTTTTTACTAAACTAATATTTTATTTGTATTATTAATACATATATATTATTAATAATTTTAAAATTATATCTATTATAAGAAAGAGAAAGGAAATAATAAAATAAAAAAGAATATATATATATATATATATATATATATATATATGTTAGTTTGATAATGCATAATAAATTATTGATAATTTCATGTTCTTTTATGACTCATATAACTTAACAAATCAGGAAGTATAAATTTCTCTTAATGAAAATTTTCAAATTTTTAATATTGTTTTCCTTCAATTAATAACGTAAAGAAGACGTTAATTTTGTAACTATTTTTTATTTAGCGTTAATTTTTATTTTTTAAAGAAGACGTTGCTTAGTTTGGCTTAAAAATGTATTTTTGACATTCAATAACTCATTGTAAGTTGTTTATTTAAATATTAAAAAAATAAATTAAATTTATCTTTCAAAAAACATATCTATTAGAATATTAAGATAAAAATTAATATATAGATACACACCCAGTAATTGTGTTTTACGTATGACTTATTATTTATATATTATTATATTATTAAAAAGTGAATTCTTCTATACTTTGAATAAAAAGTCAAGATATGAATATCCATATTTATCTATAATAAAAGCACACAGATTTTAATTTATCAAATTTTTATGTTACACATTTTTATATAAAGAATGCCTATATTTTATTTTAAATTCTATAATTAAAAATATAATTATCAAAGAATTTTAATAAGGAAATATTCAAAATTAATATTATTTTATTTTTATTAATAAGGGGCAACATTTTGAAAAGGCCCTACACTTTTTTCTTAGCAAATATATATATTAGAATATTTGAAAATTTTGAGTAATTAACAAAATAATCAATCAGTTAAAAATTTGTCATCATTTTAGTTAAATCAAACCCATTAAGAATGGGGCATATTTTTAAATAATCAATAATGATGATACACATTCAAAAAACATATTTAGATGTTATGTATTGGTATTCCATTCTTCATGTAGAACCATAGATGCAACCATTGAAGTTATAAGATTTAGCTAACTTACATATTACTCCTTGGGCGTCGGATGTACCCACTCCCTAGTCCTATATGTGTGTTAGTCCTTAAAATTCTCCGGGACCGTTTGTAACTCACTTGTCTCCCTATTTCTTTGTTCACATTTTACAAGAGAAAAATGAGATAAGTATAATTATTCCATTGAAAAGAGATTATATATTTAAAATATGAATAATAAATTAAATTACCTTATTATAATGATGTGCCATAATGAATTTCGACTCATACTGATCATTTACCACCTTCTTCACCCTGTTATTTGCATTTCTCATAAACAGCTCTTATAAATAAAAAAATAACCATGTGATATAGTTACATTTATAATTTAGATATATGAAATAATGACGTAACTTTATTAAATATCATACTTACCTTGTAATCGTCACTATTAAAGAATTCTGCACACTCTACCACATTTAGGGCAAGACAAATTGCAACACGCAATGCCTAGCATGGACTAGGTCAAAATCCTAGTCTCGATCACCCCTGTGCTGAAGAAAATATTTATTCAACCTATACTTCCATTCTCTATACAAGTCATTAACATTTTACATTAGACCACTAAGTGCTTTATCTCGTTCAGCGTTGGAGATATCCTAGAACTAGAAGTAGGATTGTATTAGAAGACATTTAATAAATTAGTGAATACTATATCCAGAAATTTCAAAATCAAATATAACTAATTTAAAATAAGGAAGAGATGGATACTTATACAAACCTCTTACAAGACTTTGTCCCGTAATTGCTAAGGCATTGACTATCATGATTTATAATAAGACAGCACATGTGCTCAAATAATGCTACCTCTATTGTAGGGAAGATGGCTAACATTCTCACTTACCGCATGCTATGTATCAATCGTATCAAATTAGACAAACACTGGTTGCTCCCCGCTCTTCTCCATTTTCTCATGTAGCTTTAAGGACCTATTTAAGTCCCTTTTTTCTCAAAATTGCAGCTTTAATGGATAATAAAAAATATCAATATCATAAATTTAAATTTAATAACTAAACAAATTAAGCGTATATAATAAGAAAATATACTTGATGCCTTACATTATGATAGAAGGTAGGTAAGCTGACGTGAAAGGTCCCTTCCAGCATTATCTCTGTGGTCTTGTGCCTCAATGTTCACCATAATTAGGATAATACACATTTTATAAATATTTAAGAGAAAGGTCCATAATTGAATCAAATGATGACCAGAGATAAATTACTATACTCATATAATGAAATTACACTAATTCTTCCATAATTATAAGTTGTAATGCAAAAAATAGTTTCCTTAATTTGAATGAGTATCGGTAAGCCTAATAGACTCATCCTCATGATCATCAATTTCTCTGTTATCATCAAATTATGGAAGTCCATCCCCCATACAATATTCAATCATTTCGTCTTCAAAACTATTATCATCATCGATGAAAACATCCACTCCTTCTGCAGTAGATCTAGTATTCTTGGAAGGTAAAATAGTTAAAGAACCATTTCTTTAATCCCTTAAGTTAATTAAGTGAAATTCTCCAAGGTCAATTATGAGGTTGAAATTGGAGGAGTTGCTTTCCTGCAAGAATGATAAATCTTATACACTAACATCATTGTTGGGTATATCCCCTATGTCACGATACACCACATTATAGACGACCCTCCAATTTGACCCATTAAGAAAATCTTTAATGTAAAAAACTTATTTTGCTTAGACTGTAAGTATGTAAGGGTCATCTTTGTACCATTGCCCACTGATAGAGATGCTTATAATATTCTTGTCAATGCATAGCTTCTTTTTTCTAGGATTCATGTCATACAACTTGCATTTGAATAGTATCACATTCTATTTATTTAAATAAGTCAACTCTATAATATCCTCTAACACACCATAAAACATATTACTGTTAATTCCCGAAATGAAAATGCTATTGTTTTGTGTTCTATGCTTCGCATCCTGAGATTTAACCACAAAACACACTCCATTTACAATACATGTTAAGTATACCATAATAGTAAAATTGGGACTAAAAGTTAACAATAATAATTCTTCAGTGGCTTCTAGAGAACTATTCCTATATAAATAATACATCCACAAATATAACATTTTTATAAAAAGTTAAATTGGGGAAAAATTATGAGTATAAAATAACATTACATGATTAGTATGACACGGTTGGTAAAACCAAACTTTTACTTAACAGTAAAACCACACGAGAAATTTTGTTCTTTGTAACTCATCTATGTTTTTAACATTACTTTATTTAAGCTCTTATCGATGCTTGCTATATGATATATGTATGTTAGTTTGTTATAATTAATTGGGAGAAAAACATGAATAATTATAGAAACTTATTGGAGAAACTTTTCAATCTTTACACAGTTATTCAGGATATACCATATGGCAACATCTCGATCCTTCCTATCAAAGTAGGATATAATCTTTTTCTTTAGTGGTCGATATTGAGACTTGAACACTAACAATGCCTTTTTTATGTATTTGGATGCAACATCTTGGTTTTGGTTAGGCCAATTGAATCTAGTTTCCATTCCTTCTAAGTACATGGAACAAAATGTCAATGCCTCATTAACAATATATCTTTTTGCAATTGAACCCTTAAGGCGAGCATGATTTTTGACATAATCCTTCAATTTTTTTATGTATCTCTCATGAGGGTACATCCATCGAAAATAGATAGGACCGCCCTCTAATGTTTTGTTAGGCAAGTGCATCACCAGGTGAATCATTGTATCAATGAATACTAAAAGGTATATCTTTTCAAGCTTGCATAAAATGATGATAATGTCCTGTTTAACTTACAAGACATCCCTCCTATTAAAAGTCCTAATGAATATTTAGTTAAAGAAGTTGTATAATTCAATAATTAGATATGATAGTTCCTTTAGTAAAAATGCTTGAATCAAGGGTCCTAACAATCTTTGCATGATAACATGACAGTCATGTGATTTCAACCTCTTCAACTTTATATCCCAATCATTCACATTCTTGCTTAGAATCCCAAGAAACTCATTAGGAATTTCACATTCTTTATAAACTAGCAAAACCATCTTCATTCCTCCTAATTGAGGGTGTATGTAGCATGTGGTTTGAAAAACTAGCCCCTTTCTTCATACAGATGCAAGTCTGGTCTTATCTTCATGTTCGTTAGATCTCATCTCGTATTATCTGTGTCTTTTATTTTATGCTCAATATCTAATAATGTACCCAAAATACCATCATATACACTTTTCTTAACATGCATTATATCAATGTTATGCCTTAAGTTCATTGTTAGCCAATACGAAAGGTTAAAAAATATGCTTCTCTTACTCTAGTTAAGTTCATCGACATACTTCTTCTGCTTCAAACCACCAAACTAAACATATTTTCTAGGAAGCTTATGTGCCATATTACCTAACTGGTCCATGATAATTTCATTCATAAGAGGACAAAGGGGCTCTTTAACTACTTCTTATTGCTCCATGTGCAACTCTTTGGAAGCTAACGACTATGTTTTATAGCTGGTCGAATTGAAGGAGTATCATCATTGCACATAGAATATGTTTTATAGCCTTGTCCACTCCATCTAGAGAGACTACTTCGAGTAAGAAAATTATTTATAGTCTATAATAGAGCTATGCACATGTTAAATATCATATTTATGTTAGCATTCTAAGTCTCAATCTCCTTCTCCCAAAGATGCCTTAACTCTTATACAACCAATCTTAAGAAGATATCGATATCCTTACTTAGCAACTATGGCCCTAGTATTAACAAGTTCAACATGAAAAAGGACTAGAGGCAAGTTGTAGGTAGTCATGACCCCTAACCACATGCTATATGATAAGTTTCTATTATCAAAAGGATTAAATCTATCTATACTTAAGCCCAACCTAATATTTCATGGGTCGACAAAAAAATTGGGATGCTTCTTATCGAATTCTTGTCAAGTTTTTCCATCAATCGGATATTGCATTACCCCATCCTCTATTAACTTTTTAGTATGATGTCATATTATATCCTTTATGGTATACCTTAACCTATACAATCATTTTAATTAAGGAATTAGTAGAAAATATTGAAAAACTTTTTAAGCCACCTTTTTTTCCTTTCATATTTTTATCTACCCATCAGCTTTCACCATAGATTGAATAATTATCTTTCAAAGTATATTCTTTCTAGAAAAGTGCACAGTCATGCTTACGTATATGAATTGACTCATATCCCAACCTTAACTTGTTGAGCCATTTCTTTGTACCATAATGTGATTCGGGTAATTTATTGTCCTTAAAAAATATCCTTTTTAATAACTTCAAAAGATCATTGAAGGACTTATTAGTCCACTTATGTAGCACTTTCAAGAGCATAAGTTTTATTAGAAAGTTCAAGGTTGAAAATGATGTACATCCTAGGTATAGTTCAGTCTTCACTTGTTTAAATAAGTCATTGTAACCACTATAGTTCGATCTCATTTCCCCCTCAGATGTATCCTCATTCTCTGCCCCTTCATTACAAATTACATTTTCAATTACGTGAGAGCTAATGAAATCATGAATAATACCTACTACTTCATCCTTATTATTAGGAGACACCCTCATATCCCCTTACAAGTTGAAACATCTATATCACCATGGTATACCCAATTTATGTGCCTCCAACATCCCTAATGTTTAAAATAATAGGTTTACACACTTCTTGCATAGACATATCATAAAACACCTTTCATCAACAAAGTTCTTAACTCTCTCAATAAACACCATCACACCATTGCAATACTCGTTCGACAAGCGATTTTGTAGATGGATCTAACTTTTTTCAACAAACATCATACCACTAAATAGGAAAAAGATAACTTCTTATGGAATTAAGTGTTGTGATTAATGTTTGTTATATGCCCTAAATCTACCATATCACTTCAATCCTAAAGGGTAGGATCCTATCCCATTCGAGATATTTATATAGTTGTAATTTCATTAATTTATCTATGCTCCTCATTTCTTACATACAAAAATTTTAGCAACATCTTCCCATAGTTCTCCAAGTGTGTAAATTATATATTGGTATAGTTCACACTCGAAGAACAATTAGGATGCTAAGAAATTTCTGCAATATCAAACGAGACTCAAATAAATTGTCAATTATAACTACAGTCGTATCCTAAATTATCTAACTTTATGGGATAATTCAAGAGTTAGTTGATGTATACAGATCAATCAATCAATCCTTGAATATGTTTAACCTTATAATGCAAATGTAAATATAATTTTATTTAAAATTATTGTAAAAATATATTTACAATAATTTTAAATTTGCATTACAATATTTTATAAGTATTATTATTGAAGTTATATTATTTTCTGCATTGTTGAATTTTTTAACTATCCATGTAAAATGTTATCTTTAACATTTTCAAAATTAGAAATTCAGTTTTGTAATTTAATCTACTACATTCATTGGATGTACAATTTAACTCTTTTGATAAGATGCATATTTTATAAGTATTGTTATGGATTGTATTTTGCACAAGAAATCTCAATGATGTAAAAATTTAAATTCTTGCAATCTTTTTGAAAATTTTATTATATCATTATAGAGTCTTCATTAAATACAATTGTAAAATGTAATTTTTCTTATTTATACAATTTTATTAAAGTATAGTTACAAAGTTACATGTTTTCAATATTTACTTTATAATGGGTATTAGTTTTGGGATGGTATGATATGGAGTATTGAAATTGGCATACTTGTTAGGTTTTTATTCAAAGTAAATTTGAATTGATTTCATAATATCTAAAATCTTATTGCATTTGTACAAAATTTAATTTGCGTGAGGCCATTAATTGTGCCCTACTTGTGAAGATTTTCATTAATTTACAAAGTGTTATACTTTTCTTAATTATTATACTAAAAACTAATTTGTGTTAGAGAATATTATTTATTAAACTTATTTAATATTTTAAATAATTTTAAATTACAATATATTATTTATTATATTATTTAAAATTTTATTTTATTTATTTTATTTAAAGTTTTGATCTTTTTTATAAAATATTATAAATTATTTTGAAATAGAGAAAAATAAAATTCAAATTTAATAAGTGAGTTAGAGATTAATACATGAGTTTAATGTAAAATATGTAATTAATTAATTCAATTTAATTAAATCTTTAACTTATTAAGTATATTTTCATCATAAGCATAAAATACATTATATCATGTTATAATATACAACTTAATAATATTGACATTTGAATTATAGATATTACGAGAGAATATAAAAAAATGTTGTAGAAGAATTGAAACATATCCCTAAAAAATCACAATTGAAATATATATTAAAATTTAAATATAGATTGATAAATTTTAAATAAATTAATAAATAAATTTTAATTTATATATTATTTTTATTAAATAATAAAATATGTAAATAATTACTTTGATTAATAATTCTAATATTAAAATTTTAAATTATTAAAAATATATTTAATATCAAATTAAATACATTATATTATATTTATATTATCTTTTCACATAAGTATCTAAATATAAATCCTAAACTTTAAGATTTGATTGGTAAATATTTGCGTGAAATATTTTTACTTTTTATATAGTAAAATATAATTATAATAATGATTAAAATGCATCACTTTTAGATGAATAGATATTAAATTTTATTAAAAATATACAATTTGATCCTTATTTCATAAATTTTATTACTTTTTAAACTTCAGGTTTTGATCCTTATTTTATATTCTTAAATAATATAAGGTTTTCATTTGTACATATGTTTTGATCCTTTTTTGAAGCTTTATATTAAAGATTATGATATATTTTATATTGAATATATTTTATAATATTTTAAATTTTATTCTCTCTATTTTATATTACTTAATTATATATTTTATATTAAATTCTTAATTAGTTCATTATGCAAAATTACATCCTAGACTAAGAATTTTGTAACTAAGAATTTCTTTCTCCTAAACAACATTCTAAATTCTAAAATTTGTAAACAAAATGTTATAACAATTCCATCTCATATTAATCTAGCTAAATAATTTACACAAATATTGCATTATGCAAAATTACAATTCAAGGGCTATAGAACAACAACAAAACGTATATTTATAACTTCCACATTTAAACAAAACTACATAAATATATTCAACATTTATAATATATA
The DNA here is from genome assembly GCA_020226215.1 of Sindora glabra. Taxonomy (NCBI): domain Eukaryota; kingdom Viridiplantae; phylum Streptophyta; class Magnoliopsida; order Fabales; family Fabaceae; genus Sindora; species Sindora glabra. Next base: position 43,581,379 of record CM035233.1, on the reverse strand, counting down.
AAACTAATTAAAATTTATTTCATACTAAAATAATCACACCATCAAAATAAGTAAACTTATTTCAAGCTATTCATATCATAAATTACACATTATAATAAAATAGTATAAATTTTAATTTGCATATCTCAATGAAAAAGTATCTACTGAACTAATAGTCTCGAATTGGCCACCATAAGCAAGATTGAACAACAATAATCAAAATTATGCAAATAAAAAATTAGAACACATTAAAAATAAAAGATGAATTATAATAAAAAATTGAAAAAGAATCAAAATTTATGCAAAAACTTACCTCTAGTCTTTTGTCTTTACTCTTCCCTCGTCACTACGTGAAATGAGAGTTGGGAGGTGCTAAGGCCGAATTTATAGCCAGACTCTTTAGTGATGAAAAGTTTCTTGGTTGTTGCTAAAGAGTCATCGATAAAAACTAAGACTCTTCATTGATAACATTGTCATCGATATAAATGGAATATCTACTGGCACAATTTCTTATGCCACTCTTCAATGACAATAAATGTCATTACTGAAAGTGCCACACTTTCACTGATGACAGCTGTCATCACTGATAATTGGCACAAGAAGCAAGGCATGATTTTCAACGATGACAATTATCATCGATGAAAGTTCTTAACTTTTAGTAACGATAATTATTATTGCTAAAAATTTTGTTTCCTGGCCAATTTTTCTATTCAATATTTAGCAACAACTAATGTCATCAGTAAAGGTCTGAAACCTTCGTCAACGACAAATATCATCGCTAAAGATTACTTTTTCTTGCTAAATTTTTTGATTTAAACAATAACACTATTTTTATTTTGGTATTCACCGATGACATGTTGTTGACAAAACTATTAGCAACGATTGAGTTTTTATTGTTACTAAAGTTGTCATCGGTGTTGCCCTTTTTTTGTTGTAATGAGTGACTATATACACAATATCCAAACCAACTTCAATTGACAGTTGCGGAGGCATGATAGTAAAGAGATCAAACTTTTTACCAAATGCATATTGCCCCAATTCAAGGTATCTATCAAAATGCTTTCCCTCTACTTCATGCATCTCCATCATTTGTCACATTGTGTAGAATGCGATTATACATGAAAGATTTAGTGCAATCACATCAGGACTCCTATGTATGCGTTGCACGCATCCACCCCTATGTGATTGCTGAATTTGCTATGTTATAGGTACATAATATATATGATATGATTAGAGCAGTTTGATTTAATTTTTGTCTCCTAGAACTCTTCCATAGAAAATAGGTTTCTACAAATATACATGAATTATTCCTAAATCCAAAAGATGTTATTCTCTATTTTAGAAGACTCTCATTTGACTGGTGCTTTTCTTAAACTAACAATGAATTTGATTGGTGGGCTCAATTTGTCGTCCTATAAACAAGTCTGATTCAAAAGAATGAGAATGAGAATGAGGAAATGGTGAGTTCCAATCAGAAATTAAGTTCCATATATAATAAGGAGAGAAGGAAAAACATAAGATGCCATCTTTGATAAATTTTAATTGTGAATTTGAATTTAAAAATAATATTTATTGGAAGGATAATTTTTTTTAATATTATGATTTTTGGAATGTTTTTACCGCTTGATATCTCATTAAAAAAAAGGAAAGGGAAAGTATGGACGCCCTATTCAAAAAGTCCACCCCTGAAACCCTAAATACCAAAATGTCCTGGTTTACTTTTTGAGGTCTTGCTAATTGGTTGAAGGCCGCAGAATTGTGAGACTAGCCCTGGAATAGAAGAGTGCGGAAGGGGCTGATGAGGAAATTTTCAATTACGGAGAATGACGGTTCAGATTCGAGCAAGGGGTAAAGTCGGGAGAGAAAAGAAAAAAACTAAAAAGATGGGAGAGACAACCATTTTTTTATCAAAATAGTCCGCTTAAAAAAGATAAAGATTAAAAAAATAATTTTTTATTAATTTCATTTTTAATTAAAAATTTATATTAATTTAATTATTTTTTATATCTATATAATAATTTAATATTTTATTTCATATACATAAGAATTACAATTCAAAAACTTTAATTTTATAAAAGTTAAATTAATACAAGTTTTAATTAATAACAAGGAAAATTTTATAATATTCCACTAAAACAATGGTGTACTAATGAAATCACTAATTAAGCATATATAATTTGACTTTTAAAAATAATAAACTTAATTAATATTTAAATATAATAGTATACGAATATATCATTATATGAATAGTATGCTATAACTTTTCACTAAGAACAGTTCAATCTTATTGATGTAAAAATGATATTTTAAGAGCACAACTTTCAAACTTTTTTTTCACATTGTTACTACTGTTTTAATAAAAAAAAATAAAATTTTCCGAACCCAGAGCCCACGTGAATGAGGAGGTAAGTTGAGGAATACAAGATGAAGGGAAAAAGACAGATAGGGGAAAGAATCTTTAATTTTTTTTTTTTTTTAAAAAGGATAATTACTGAGACGCATCAGTACAAAAACGGGGAGAATCTTTTCTCATTCTGTATAACATTAAAGCAGAGATACGGATTTCAAATTTGTAGGTGAAACTCCACGCCTTTAAATTTGTATATTTTTTACAGTAGAGCAAAAATCTTTATTTATTCGGGAACAATAGTATAATACTTACTTATTCATTAAATAAATTAGAATCCTTATAAAGATAAAAAAGAATGAAAATTATGGTCTCCCGAGAGAAAAAAATATAAAATATTAAAATTGTCAAAAATGATATAAGAAAAAAATGGTTTCAAAACATATCATTTTTGGACAAAGAGTTTTTAAAAAAATGCCTATAAAATTACGGAATATTTTGATCAAAACATGGGGAACAAAGAGCAACCTCCTCAGTCCATTATTTTAAGAGAGAGAGAGAGAGAGAGTGGAGGAGGTGAGATAGATTATCTTTCCTCTCAGACACTAAAAGACACGGTGTTTCTGAAGAAAAAGCATGAACGCTACTTGTTGTATTAAAAACCACGACATTTTGAACAGTTTCCGATTAATATTTGAATTTGAAAGTAATCTCATATGAAATAAATCTTCTAATACAATAAAATTGGCAGAAAAAAAACTTCAAAAATAAAAGGACCCCTTTGTAAAAGAAGCAGTAAATTAGAGGTTGAAAGTTGAGACATATATAAATACCATCCCAGCTCAGACATGGCGAAAGGGAGACCCAGCACACCAGCTCCAACAATGGCAGTAATATTGTGAAAAGCTGAATAATACCATTTTGCATTCCTTGAAGATGTAACTGGCAAGTGGCAACCCATCATCTATTGCCTTTTGATTCTCTTTTTCAGCCTATCGCTTTACCAACACAACAAAAATTAGAAAATAAATACTTGCAGAATTAATATTTTGCCATCAACACAATTCTGACACAGAGGCCTGTGGTCTGTAATTGTTTTGCTCCGCACAATATTACTATAAACAATAATTATATTTTTTTGTACTTACTTGTAATTTTGCTAATTGCTGTATAATTGCAAATACAACTGTTCGTGACTGCAATTTAAATCTCTAAATTCATATTAATTGAAAATAAAGTTCTGCAAGAAGAGTTTTCTTGAAAGTCAAGTGGAAATAACCGGAAAAGAACCGCGATAAACAAAAAAACTACTTTATATATTCAAATTTCTAAGGACAAACTATGATTTAGAAGTTTATGAGAACTGGGGCAAATAGAGAAACTTACAGTAATTTCAAGATAATTAAACTTGTGAGAAATTGGTAATTCAGTTCCCATAGTTGCAGAGATATTTGCAGACGAAGAAGAAACCCGAAAGAGAAGTTCGCTTGTTGCTAAGGAGCAAATTGGCTATAAGTTTTAAGATCTAACGTCACTTGGTATTAACAAAAAGAAAGTCCCTGCGAAGTCTACGAATTATATTCATAAAAAAATGAAAATTAAAATTGATAACCAATTATTTATGCATCCCGTCAGGGGAAACTATTGTTTTAAAAATTAGGAACTGTGATATTGTTTTGCCTATTTGCATTAAAATATGCTTGTTTGATTTGCAAGTGAAAGAGCGTGCAAAAGAACTGAAAGTGAGTTGTTGATTTTAACATATGGTTTGTTTCGTTTGGAAGAGACTTTCTCTAACTCACTTTGATAGAAAGTTATGCTTTTCGAATCAAATTTTCTACAATTTAATTCAATAGAAAATTATGTTTTGTTAATTTGAAAGTAGCTTTCTTATCAGTATTTTCAGCATGTAATAGCAATTGATCTGACGTTATTTTTGGAACTTTTCTCATCTTAATATCTTAGGCTAAAAGTTAAGATAGTGTGGGTTTTCAATAATTTGTTAACTTTGTCATCACAAAAAAAAAAATAGATTTTCTAAAATTCAGATCAATAGAAAATTTGAAAATAATGTCACAAATAAGAATTTTGTTTAGTTTATAATTGAATTATTTTTCTTGAAAATATTAAAAATGTATAGAATTCATTTGGGATGGGTTTTGATAGTACTATGATGAATAAAATGATAATATATAGATAAAGTTAGTATGATGAATAAGGTTATTATGCCAAATAAAATATTTTAATGAAAAAATTAATAAAATTATAATTAAACAAACCAAATCAATTTAACATTATTAAATTAAGAATTCAAAAAAAAATGAAATCTTGTTTAATGGTGTTCCAATCCCAAATATAAGGATAGTGCTCTAACATCGGATTCCATTTTCCATATTTATAGTAATTTTCTTTTATTTATTTAAGTATAAATGAAAATAACATTAAAAAGAAAAATACTTTGACATCATGACCAAATAAATACTAAAATTTAAAAAATAAATTTTTTCTTAAAATATAAAAATAATAATATTAAAGTTCATAGTATTATAATAGAAGTAGAGTTTCCACTACAGTTGTTAAATGGACAATCAGTTCACAGATTGATCATAAACAAATCAAACTAGGTTTAATTCTAAAAAAATTGTGGACTCCTATGTAGGGAGCAGGAGTTTGAGTCCTAACATATGCAAATTGTACATGAATTTTTCTTTTTCCAAAGAAAATTTTTTAAAATTTAAAATATTTTAAATTAAGATAATAATTATAAATTCATATGTCACACATTTAATATATTCTTAATTCATATCAATAATTCAAGATTAAATAAATTACAATAAAAATTTGTTAGCTTTGAAATTATTAATTTAAAAATAACTTATTTAGGTTAAATTGAGTTGAAAGATAAATAATTGAGTTTGGAATTAAGTATTGAATTAAATGGATGAAAATTTGTAAATTGTATTCATTTAACTTAAAAGTGAAAGTGAAAAAAAAATGTAAACTCGTTCACGAATCCATCTAGTCTAGTTTGTGTAGACTGCAAATTCGGTAAACTAGACTGTTTTAGGTTCGTATTTAAATGGATTTGTATTTTACCATCCTAGTTTGCATTTTTTTCTGGACTCATGGACCTATTCGTGGGATAAGAGCAAATCAGACTTCTCTTACCCTATGTCCTAATATTATTAGGGATAAAATATTTCCTTTTTCTATATCCCATGATTATAGAAAAAAATTCACCTTATACTCATGTACTACAAGGCAATAAAGCAATCTATGAATACTAATAGGAAATGATAAAAAAATGAAATTCAAACGTATAAATATTAGAATTAAGGATTATAAATTTTTATAGAATAACTAAGTAATATCAAAAAATAGTAAATAAGGAAGAAATGAATAAAATATAGATTTAAATATTACAAATCATATATAATTAGGAAAATATTATAATATAAGTATAAAGTATTGATTTAAACAATTCAAAAGTTTAAAAAACAAGTTGATACATGACCAATAAAATATTATTACTTTATACCTTCATTATCTCAAATAAAATCTTAACATATTTTTAATTTTAAATAATTAAATTTTTAAAATGACTAAAATAATTATGTATATGTGTATCTATGTATATACATTAGTATATAAGATTAAAAATATAATAATTTTATAATAATAGAGTTTTATAGGGCAAGATAAGGTATTATTACTCTATTCTCATCATTTTATTTATGGTGAAAATTTGCCTCATGTCTTGTCTTATAAGGGAAAAAATCATACTATCCCTAAATTTTATTAGATCAATATTGTAGGATAAATTAGAGGTATTTTGCCATCCCTAACTAACATAAATATTTATATCCTAGAAATATTTGTTTGATTGGAAATCTCAATCTTACCTTAATACAAATGCCCAACTTGAATAAGAAGATAAGTCATAATATGAAACAGTTTTTAATTAATAACAAGTTAAACTCTTATGTGTTTATTGTAAGATTCTCCATTCAAATTATTTATTTGTTAGAAGGTTCTCCATTTAGATTACGAAATGTGTATTAATTACTCTATTAATTATTAATAATTTCAATTTGATAATTATAATAACCATAAATTTTGTATTTATAACAAAAAAATTAATATGCATATCATAATTTGAATGAAAAGCCTTACAATAATTACTCAAAAAACTACTTAAGTTTTGCCCTATAATAAAATCAATGATATGTCATAAAAAGAAATTTAACAATAATTAAAAAGATCTATCAATAGTAAAAAATTTAATAATTTTTTAATGATACGACAATATATAATACATAATAATATAAAATTAATTTTTCTTATGATTGATTAAATTTAAATTCACATATTGTATTATATGACAAATGAAAACCAACTGAAATTTTTTTATAGAAACAAGAGCAAAAAACTACTTTATGTGCAAGTCAAACCTTTACCCAAGTTTCAAAGTATAATTTTCACATAAAAATTACAAGAATAAGATTAGTGTGCACATGTACAGTTGAGACTTTTTGTCAAAGAGAAAAACACATAAATTAAGGCAATCTTGTTTTTAGGAATCTTATTTTGTCTAAATGAATTTAGTAGTCAAAAGTGCTCAAAATTTTAAATCCAAAATTATGTCGATTACATATTGGCTTGATTATAATGGATTCAACTATGGCTGTTTTACAATAAATAAAAAATTTCAATTCAATCAGTACTTCAATAGTATAATGATATTTCATATTATTTTAAGAATTTTATTTTTCATCATCTCCAAAATTTGAATCTTAAATTTTATATGTGTATGTTAAAAAAATTATTATTAAAAAAAATTTCAATTTCATACTCATGTTATAATGATCTAAAAATTTAGTATTACTAGTCACTCATATGTTGGATAACCGATCAAGACCAATCGTGCATAGTTGAGCTCTACCTATTATAATGGTGTAAATAATGAAACAAACCATTATTTCTTCAACGAATCAATCAATCACAAGTCATAATAAAAGGATATGAAGTAAAATGATGATTGTGAATGTTTGACAATTGTTATATAATTATGAAATAGCTTTGATTGAAATGGTATATGATATTTATTTAGAGATTTTTGTCATCTTTCGTATCTTGAATTTGATTTCAAAACTTCATATGTGCATCTAGTAATTTAATCACTCATATTATTTAAAAATTTATACTATAATTATATTTAGAGTGATCATGATGGTCAATTGACAGATAAAATGAAACTTAAGTTGGTTCATTAGAACTTTTTAAATTAAGAATATTTTATTTTTTTTTTGAACAAATGAAATGTTAAATTACTCAAATCTTTATAAGATTGCTTGGAGTGCCTAGAAGTATTATATTACATAGAGATACCAAGTACTTAAGTCATTTTTCAAAGCCTTGCAAATTAAGTTAGGGACAAAGTTGCTCTTCTTAACAAGTTATTATTCTTAAATTGATGAACAAATTGAGATAGTGACTAGAACATTATGTATTTTATTATGCCCTTTAATTTAAAAGAATTTAAAAAGTTAGGAATGCATGCTTCATGTTGAGTTTGCATATAATAGAAATGTTCACTTCGCTACTAACTTTTTCCTTTTTAAAATTATTTATGGCTTTAATCATTTAACTCCTTTAGATTTAATGTCTTTGCCTATTGATAAAAGGTTAAGTTTAAATGGGAAGAGAAAAATGAATGTGATTCACATGTTACATGAGCAAGTCAAGTTAAATATTGAGAAAAAGATAGAACAATATGTCAAACAAGCCAGCAAATGGTGGTAGAAGGTTATTTTTAAACTAGGAGATTAGGTATGAATCCATATGAGAAAAGAAAATTTTCTAACTCAAAGGAAAAGTAAATTGCATCTAAGAAAAAAATGATCCCTTTCAAGTGATGGAGAAGATCAATAAAAATATTTATAAATTATATTCACCATGTGAGTATAATATTAGTTCCTCTTTTAATATTACTGACATTTCTCCTTTCAATATAGGATTTGAAGATTCAAGAACAAATCCTTTTAAAGAAAATGGGGATCATGTTCCAAATGCGAAAAGGAGCTTCTCTAAAGAGTCCAATGATAAAAGTTAAAGCTAAAAAAATCAAGAAGGGACCGAAAGGCTTACAGGGAGAGTTTGGATATATGAAGAAGTAAGGTTGGAAGAGTTTGAAGGAGCTTGGGTTATGTATATTTCAACTTTAGTTTATTCCCTGTGAGAACTTAAGTACTAATTCTAGATTTGGTTTTATATTCAAATAATAGAATATAGTACTTATGTACTTGCAAATTTTTACTCAATACCCAAGTAGTTAAAGTCCGATACATCCCTAAGTGTTTATCTACTTTATTTTTTGTTACTTAAGACATTGTTGGGCTTCATAGCAATTTGGCCCATTATTTGATAACTTAATTTGGATAATTAATATCATTTTAATTAGCTTTCTAGATTTAGCCTAATTAATTAGATTAGAGCCTAATTAGTTTAGTTAACTTTTAACTTTGAGAACCTATTTAAGGAGGATTGTTTCTCACTATTGCAACTTTTGACATTTTTAATTCTAGAAACTCTTTAATAACTTTTCTTTCTAATACTTTTAACAAGAACAATAGACTTATCAAGATTAATTCAACTCTTGTGATGTTAAATCTCACTTATCAAAAGATTAACACCCTTTGGGTCATGATTTCTTTTACTAATTGCTTTCATTCTTTCTCTTTTCTGAAGTATGGTATCCTTCTTTGTTGGTTTAATTTTGAAATTTTAGATAATCTAACTTTAGGAATTCATATCAATCATCTCTTGTAAAGCTTAACGTATAAGGCATTTGCAAATATCAATTTATACTTAATAGGCCATAAAAAGCTTAATCATAACCATATTAATACAATAACATCATATTGTAATAATTAATAAAAAATTAGAATTCAATTTCATTAAGCATTGTATTATAATTGATTCTAAATCATATAAATTCACCTTGTGATTTCTAAGTCACCTTATACCTTTCATAAACTTTCAATCCATATTCTTCCAAAGCCAACATTATATCCTTCAAAAACCTATTACTGGGAATTAATCATTTGATGTTCATTTTTATCTCTCTCATTATGTTTCCCATGTCACAAAGGACAAAGTTTTCTTTTCTTATATGATGGCATAGGATATATTATTCACATTAGTCCAATGACATCATACCTCAATGCATGGTCACATAATTCATTTCATCATGTACTTGTATAAACAAGATCAATCTTATCATGCTCCATGTTTCACATTATATCTATATTTCATTTCATGAACTACACAACAATTATATTCCTAATACAATTCATGACATAATAGCCATACATAGGCTTAAATGAGGTAAGAATCATTATTAATGTGTTACACATAATTCTCAAGGTTAACCATGCATTAAAAGATTAATTATACTTGATGTTAATGTTAAAACATGAAATAAGGAAAAAATAAAGACTAAAATCTCAATGTTGTAATAGGATTAAATATATTTCTATAACATTGGTAAGTAAAGTGGTAAGACATTGCATCAACAATAATAAAAGAATTAACTCATTTTTTCTTCTGTTGCATGAGAAATAATTACAAAGATATGGTCATACCTTTATACACAAAATAAAAATAAAGACTAAAACTAGTAAAGAAAAAACTAGAAGAAATTATTAAATGTAACTAGCTACTAACTAGGTATCATAAAGATAAGAAAATATTTATTATATTTAGGTGGTTATTCATGCTCAATGGTGTTAATGTGGTGCTTTTGCCAAAACCTAGAACTTTATGAATTATGTTTTAAGGTTTGGTAGTGAACATTTATAGAAATAGAGGGTGAGCTTGAAGCATGCATGTTTGTAATTTGTTTGCAATATCCTATACGCTTGAAAGGCTTTAGAGCCCTTGCTTTTAAAATTTTTGCTACTTGTAATGTCTTCTTGTGTTTACTAGCAATAACCTTGATAACCTTGTTCATATGAGAAGGGTGAGGATTTCAAATGCTTTACATAAGATCTTGGTCAGTTGATTAGTTTCGCATATCTTGATTGAAATTAGTATTCTTTTTAGCTTTAGAATTAAGATCAAGATTAGGTTGATAATTAACCATTTTAATAGAAGATTGCAATTGGACAATGTTAGGTTAGAACATGATAGGTAGTTTCATTGGGTGGCCATAAGAAAAAGGCCCTAACTACCTTAAATATAGGGTCCTAAATGACTTTGAATATAAAAAAGATAATGTTGACTAGCAAAGTTACCACTAGTGCTTAATGAATTCTCATATTTTATCGTTTTATGTCCAGACTGACCACACTTAGAACAAATTGTTAAGTTCTTTTTCTTCAAAAATGAAATTAATATTATGTAGCCTATAAGGGTTAGGACAAAAGCTTAAAATATTTTTTAAAAAGCAACCTTGTCAAGTTTAAACTAAAATGATGGTAATAACAAGAACCAACAACAACTTGGTTTTATTGTTCAAGTTTCTTCTATTAGTGCTCACACTTAATTTTTATTTTATTTTTCCATATAGTGGAATGTAGTCTTTAACTTGTCAATCTCCAGGTGTAAATCAATTGTTATGGTAGTCATATCTTGAATTAGACTTTTGAATTCATATTTTGCCTCTTTGAAGCATTATTTCTATAATCTTTTATTTAGGAATCATTACTTGGTGAAACCAATTCTTAATAATAGTGGATAAAATGTTGGAGAATGAATCTTCATTAGGTGTTTGATCACATCCTAAACTTAAAATTTAAGTAACTTCAACATTGCAATCATTTTCAAATTATTCCAACTCTTTGGTGAAACTTGCCCGCATGCTTTCTATATCACATAAGTTGTACTTTTAGTTTCATATTCACATGGTTATTTTAATTTTTTTTCTTCCTTTGTAGAGGAGTAACTTTGTCATGTTGGCATATAAGTCTCTTAAACAAGGTTGTTAGGTTTGGCTTTAAAGAATTGGAATTACAAGATTTCTTCAATGCTTTTTTTTCTTTTCAAGACATTCACTTTCTTATATGAAGATTGCATTTTTTTTTGTTAAAAACCATTTCCTTAATCCTAAGTTTAAATTGCCTTAAGACATATTGCATGATATAATTAGCATAACTAGTGGTCTCAAAAGAAACTAAACTAACATAATGCTTTGTAATTAAAAATATAATACTTTACCAAACTATTAAACAATTAATTAGGTCACAAACTATCATCAGAGCACTTAGCAACAATCTATTCCATGATAACAAGCTCAAAACTAAGAGAAACTAAAATGATGAAAGATACAAATCAAACTAATAAGTATCATAAGGCAGGAAAATTCTGAATCTACTATGTTATTGGGTTAAGGTTTCATTGATTGGTGGATGCCATTGTGGATCATGCCCTTAATCTTGCTATTTGTCTTTTAAATTTCTAACCAACATCTCGGAAAGATGGCCAAGCCATTGTTAGTGAAGCTAGCACCTTTCTTCATTCCTTGCAACCAATATTATTGCTTTGTTTCTTCATAGATGTTTAGTGGCATCATTCAAATTAAATGATAACTTGTTTAAATAATATGTATGTTAATATTGACCTATGGTAAGAGTATCAACAATTTTTTTAAAAAAAATTGGAATCTGGAATGAAATTTATATAAAAATCTCATCTTAAATAAATTCCCATGAGAACTACCTCATTGGAGAAAGAAACAAGTCCATTGTAAGTTTCTAAATCCAACCTTAAGCTCAAAGCTAGATCAAGAAATTTTAACTAGAAGCAACAACTTATAAGTTTATTATTTGAATTTAATTCATATTTTTAGTGAAATAATATTTTTTTTATAATAGTAAAATGGTTAAACCATCCACTTATGCTTAAGGATTCAAGATTGATCCCTAAATATAAAGAAAAGTACAAAACTTTCAAGTAATATTAGGTATCATTTGAATTAAAAGTTCTCATTAACCATTTTTTTATTTGAGTCAAATCTAGAAATTTTAACCAATGGCAACAACGTATAAATTTAAATAAATTAAACATATAATTTTTTATTTGAATTTAATTTATTTTACAAGGAAAATAATATTTCATTTTAATTTTAATTATTTAAATTATAACCACTAATTATTTTCTTTATTTTTTATAACTATAAAGTGGTTAAACTATACACTCACATATGAGGATTAGAGATTGAAATCCAAATGTAAAGAAAGTTATAAAATTTTCAAGAGACATCACATGTCACTTGAGTTGAATGCTCTTATCAATTATTTTCTTTATTTAAAAATGATGTTGCTAGATTTTGATTGAATTTTATATGAATCTAATAATATATTTTAATTATTTAGTTATTAATTTTAAAAGGGTAACAAAAGATATTATTTTTTAATATTTTAATGCTAATTTATTATAACAAATTATTTTTAATGATAGAAAGAGTAGTAAGTCCCGCTTAACATAGATGCATCATGCCCTGCGTAAATAAATTTTCACTTAATGATCACATAAGTTTAAGTGTGTTTATATAATTACATCTATTTTTTAAATAAAATAAATTAAGAAATGAGATCCATCATAATCAAAATTTAGAGAATATACAATAAATAAAAATTTGTAAACTTCACGCAAAAAAATTGTACAGTTATAACAGAAATTGAATAAAAATAATATTGATTTTTTTAATTATGTGATAGTTTTTTATTAAAAGAATCAAAATTTCATATAAAAATGATTATTGTAGAAATGAATTTAAATTTTTTAATGAAAATAAGAGTATAGATTTTATAGTACTATATTAAAATATATTTCAAAGGGCAATTGCCCCACAATCTTGTACATTAAGAGTAATAATTCATATTCATATATTAGGTTCAAATCATATTAAAAAATGGTAACAATTTAAATATGTTCAATTCAAATATGACTCAAATAATAATCATATTTTATTAACTCATTTTATTAAGATATTAACATGAGTTAAGTCATCTAATTTGTTTAATAATTCTCATGAAGAAAATTTAAATTAACTATAAATCAATTTGTCAAATTTCATTATTTATTATTTATTTATCACTTAAATTAATTTTAATTATTAATTAAATATTTTATCAATATTTTATTATCATTTTATTTTATTATAATATAAAGTTTTTTATTATACATAATCATTTATAATTTATTTCTCAAATAATATTTAAAATTTTTATATAAATTCTTAAGCGAATTGATGATATGCTAATCTAATTAATTTTGAACAAATCTTAACTTGACTAATTTATTATTCATGTTATACAAATTAATCCACTTACATTGTAAATTCATAAATTTAACTTAAATTTATATGAAAAAAATATTCTGTGTTGGCTTTGGATTGTTGTGTTATACAAAAAAATGTCAGCCCTGCTGTGCTTATATCCGTCCTCCGTCCTGCTCGAGCTGTTTCCATGTGAATTCAAATGCAAGAAAGCAGTACAAATGACATCCTTTTTCCCCAAAGCAAACAAATTAGCATTCTCCGAAAATAAAATGATATATAAGCCAACAATTTATCCAGACCAGGCGCAGTATGTGTTTGAGTAAGGGTGTGTGTGTGTGTGTGTATATATATATATATATATAAGATTGAAATTACTTACTTATTTTATATTATATGGAGACAATGAGTATATATAAAAAAATTACTTATTTTACATTAAAAATTGAAAAAGAATGAAACAAAATTATTTTGTTATTTTTTATAATTTTACTTAATTTTTAATTAATTAAGCTCTTATGATATAAAATTTTAAGTTTATAATTCTTGTATTTACTTGTGATTTTTAATTAAATATCAATTTCTATCATTTTCCTAACAATAACAAGTACACATAGACAATTGCGCACACGACTCAACGGTTGTTAATACAGAACTTCTACATATTTGATAGCTTGTCAATAATGTATATGCACCGACAGTTCTACTTCTCTCTGTGGGAGAGTTTCTCAGCGGCAGTTATAGTCTGCTAGAAACGATTACTAGTTTTGGTTCTCTGATCTATGCTCATCATCTTCCTCTGGCATACATCCTCTGTCGGTCTTGCAGTATTCAAACTTTGCATTGGTTAAGCAGTGCTGAATCTGCTTCCTATATGGCGAATAATGACGAACAGGGTGAAAATCCTGTGGCGAATGACGACGAGACTGAGATTGTGTTAGATCCCATTACAACAAGTGTTAAACAGTTACGAAAGATCCTGGTGGTACATTGCAGAAGTCCTGGTCGTTTTGTGATGATTTACATATATCGGATATGGCGCCGAACAAGTTTTTGGTCTCTTGTCGTGGAATATTTTCGGTCGCCTCATTATGGTGGGTTTATGGGAACGTGAAAAAAGCGCTGAAGATTTAGTTTTTGATAGAGTCCCTTTCTGGGTCCAACTCCACAATCTCCCCCTGGAATATTTTAGTGCTACTAATGCCCGCAAGATTGGTAATAGACTAGGTACCGTCTTGGCAGCTGAAGAACCTTACGTTAATGGAATTCTCTGTAGGAGTTTCCTCCGGGTGAGAGTCGCACTTCCAGTGACAAAACCAATTGTGACGGGAATTTGGCTACCAAATTCCTCAGGAGAACGGGTATGGATTAAATTTAAGTATGAAAAATTACAACATTTCTACTATGGTTGTGGTCTCCTCGAGCATGAACAATGTGAATGTGCCAATCCTAGAGTTCAGGGTACCGATTTTCCACAGCACAAAAGATGGGGTCCATGGTTAGGAACGGTTCCTGTTTATGACAAGGACCTTACCAGTATTGTCTCTGACACTGATCGACTGTTGTCTTCCAAGAAATCACTTCTACCAGACAAGCAATTTCTTTTAGCAACTAATTCCCAAAGTCACTCTATGCTGAATCTAAAGGAATGTGTCTCCAAACGTTCTACTCCACAACTTTCACCGCCAAGGCACACTCATGACCCATATCAGGCTGACGAAGGGAAGATTCACCGGGATGTCCTACCCCAACCCTTTAGGGATAGTAATCTAAGGTGTGAAGAAGAAAAGAATGACACTGGTTCCCCCATTCCGCAGCATCATAATTCACATGTAACTCAAGCTCTTACACAGTCTATTGAATCAATGAACATGCAAGGTAGTCCTAAAAATATAATGCGGCAAAATGTCTTAAAGGAGAATTACATTGCTATTCCAGGTTCTAGTAAAGTGCTTTCCGTTGAAAATACCTAAAAGAGGAAAAATGAGGATCCAGGTATGGAGGGCAGAAGTCTGAAAATAGGAAAACAAAATTTTACACTAGACCAGGGATAGCTTTTGAATTTCCACGAAGGATCCAATTGACAGGGAGACGAATGCAAACAAATTCGAATTTCCCTTTGGAAAAATCATGCTCGATATGAAAAGGCTACCAAGTAGAACATTGACACTGCAAAGGATGAGGAGGCGGACCATACCACGCCTCAACAAGTGCCATAAAAACACTAGCATGGAATTATCAAGGACTTAACAGTGCCTCGGTAGTAAGAGCCTTAGCGGCTCTAATAAAGGATGTAAAGCCTGATATAGTATACCTTTGTGAAACTAAATCCTGCAAAGACAGAATTCAGCAAATAAATAGGAAGCTTGGGCTATGGAATTCATGCACTATGGAACCTACTAGCAGAAGGGGGGACCCGCAATACTTTAGAGACCTGAGGTTACTCTTAATATATTAGAAGCATATTCCCGAGTCATTTTTGCGCAAATCACAAACCTGGATACCAAAATTCATGGTGCATATCTTTTGTCTATGAATCCCTACACCAAAATGAAAAAAGAGTTCTATGGAATAAGCTTTATGATCAATACACAAGAATGGATAAACCGTGGGTTATAATGGGTGATTTCAATGCCTTACTTTATTTCAATGATAAAGTAGGAGGATGTCCAATGGGAAATTCTTATGATGTGGCTTTCGTAGAACTTGTACAACATATAGGAGCCATTGACACTGAAACCAATGGATAACACTTCACTTGGAACAATGGAAGAGCCAAGGAACATAATATTATAGAAAGACTTGATTGAGCAATCTGTTGCCTACAATGGCATTTGTTGTACCCTAAAGGATCCTTAACTACTTTTGTATTGCCTCATTCTGATCATTCACCTATCATGTTGAACACACAAGCAGATATGGATTTTAATCACTGCCCATTCCATTTTATTGCAGTTTGGTTGAAAGATAATACTTGCATTCCAGTGATAAAGGAGGAATGGGCCAATGATATCTCCCAAGGGTCAACAACTCTTATATTGACACAGAAAATTAAAAGGGTGAAACATCATTTGACGCAATGGAATAAAGTATATAGGTACTACCATAAAAGAATAAAAGAACTCCAAACTTCCTTGGAATGGTGGATGAATCAAGAGCTAACTAGTTTGAATCTTTTACAAATTAAAAGAGTAAGATTCAACTTACAAGGACAATTAAAGAGACAAGAAGAAATTTGGTGCCAAAAATCAAGAGAATTATGATCAAAGATGGTGACACAAATTCAAGATTTTATCACCTAGCCACAACTATTCAGCATCATCAAAACAATATTGCCTCCATCAAAATTAATCCTGAACACTGGATAGAGGACCGTGAAAACATAAGTACATTTTTAGTGGAGAACTTCAAAACATTATATACATTTAATGATCCTAGATTCCCAATCAATATTGATAACCTTGTGGACAAGGTAATTTTTTACTTGAAAAATGAACAACTATGTGCCACTCCAATGGAGGAAGAAATTTGGAAGGTGATAAAAGAAATGAATCCTAAGAAAGCTTCTAGACCCGATGGTATGTTTAGACTTTTCTATGTAAGCTGTTAGGATTTTATCTCTCAAGATGTGATCAAAGCTGTAAAAGGTTTTTTCCATAGTGGTTACCTTTTGAAAGAATTGAATAAATCTTTTCTTCTTTTAATCCCAAAGAACATACCTATTGAATCTATCAATGATTTTCGTCCTATTAGTCTTTGCAATTTTAGCTACAAGATGATTTAAAAAATTTTGGCTAATTAGATGTAGGGCATACTAAATAAATTGATTTCCCCTACATAATCAACCTTTATTTTAGGGAGATGAATTGTTGAAAATAGTCTTCTAGCTCAAGAAATTATTCATACCATTAAGAACAAAAAAGGAAAAAATGGTTTGATGGGAATCAAGTTTGATATGCAAAAAGCTTATGACTAGGTAGAATGGAAGTTCTTGATTGAAATTTTAAGACAATTTGGTTTTCATCCAAAATTTATCCAGTGGACCCACCAATGTTTATCTATTGTATCTTTCTACATATTACTCAATGGTAGTCTATTCGGGAAATTTCAACCCACGAGAGGTCTTCAGTAAGGAGATTCGTTATCTCTATACTTATTGATTTTAGTTTCAGAGGTTTTCTCAAGGATCCTACTTCAAGCTAAAGAACAGGGTAAGATACATGGCATTCAAATCAGTTGAGGTGGAATTCTAGTCACCCATTTAATGTTTGCTGATGACATCATTTTATTTTCTCAGGCAAATATTTCTAAAGCAAATAACTTGACCGAATGCATTCACTTATATAAGCAATGGTCAGGCCAAAGAATGAATATTAACAAATCAGGTGCATTTTTTAGTTCAAATATCCATCGTCACCTAAGAAAGGAAATTATGGACATCCTACATTTAAATCCCATCCAAGATGATGCTAAATATTTGGGTGTACCTATGTTTTTGTTAACCCACCGAACTAAGGATTTTTGTTGCCTATTGCATAAGGTACAAACAAGGATCCAAGGTTGGCAACAAAATACTTTATCTTGGGTAGGAAGGGCAACCTTAATTAAATCAGTTCTATTACAAGTTCCAGTTTATACTATGTTTATTGTTAAAGTACCACAAAGGGTGTATGGACAATTGGATGTCTTGATTAGAAAATTCTAGTGGAATGTACTTCCTGACAAATCACACTATTTTGCTCCTATGGCATAGGTTGATTTATGCGAACAAAAAAAATGGTAGGCTTAGGCTTTCGGGAATTTATTAACATATATGATGCCTTGTTAACAAAACTTACTTGGAAATTAGAGGTAAATGATAGTAGCAAACTATGGATTAACTATTTTTAACAAAAATACCCGTAAGGTAAAAGTTCATTGGAAGTCAACATAAACTAATATGGCTCTCGTACTTGGAGGGGCATAATGGGGCAATAGCACCTCCTTACACAAGGAACATATTACATCATAAGGAGTGGGAAAATATGCATGATGGACAATTTGCCTTAGGTCCCCATAATCAGTTATTTTCGACCATGTCTTAAACTTGGTGTAGTGCTTCCTATAAATTTCAAAGCTAAGGATTTATGGCCAACTCATTCCAAAACTTGGAACACCAACATGGTTTATGATCTTTTCATTGTGAAGGATGCTGATAGAATTATCTAGCTTTGAGTACTGCAAAGGGGAATTGATGAATTGAAGTGGGTCATTGAATCCTCTAGACAATTTACTATCAAATTAGTGTATCATTTCTAGTGTCGCCATATTCCTGATGAACGCTCTGCAAAATTATGGAACACACTATAGAGTTCTTGCATCCACTATTAGCTATAAGTGTCTCTTTGGCGCTTCAAAAGAGGGCTAGTCCCTATGAAGGTGCAAATCCAGCAGATGCTACACTCACAAGATACTCATTGTCCATTATAGCTTCAAGCACCCGAAATAGAAATGAATATATTATTTTAGTGCGACTTTACCCATATTCTATGGTTTTGGATACTGGGAGTTCATATATCACAAGTACACATGGACTCAATGCTTGAACTAATGGAAGCTTTGTTAAACATTAATCAAAAACTAATTCCAGCAGGGGCACCCTTTGAATATGCTTTCAAAATTCTAGCTGGCTCTGCAATTATCTTTTGCAGATTGTGGGAGGCTCAGAACGATTTTATTTTTTCAGACTTACAACCCTACATGGATCGTTTAATTACTCTGACTACTGATGACTTACACATAGAACAAGTCCATTTTTAGGGAGACAATGCACTATAGTAAGGCGCCGTTGATCAGGTATGCGTTCCTCCCCCTATTAACTATTTAAAATTGAATGTTAATGCAGCATGACATGGGGGTAATGCAGCAGTAGCAGTGTTGGGAAGAGATGACATTTGAATCATTGTCAGCTTATGGTTTGAAAAGATTTCAATGGATTCTCCAGCTGAAGCAGAGGCCTATGCTATATTCAAGGCTTGTTGCATTGTTAACGAACTGGATGCCTCATGTATTATAATAGAATCTGACTGCAAATTGGTAGTTGATGCTATCCTTGGCTTTACTTGTCCATGAAAATTTTTTGCCTTAGTAGAAGATATTAGAATGTGTTTAGAAGCTTCAACTTACCTCTCAATAGTGTGGATAGCTAGATCTGCAAATATTGCAACACATGAGGGAGCCTATTTGATCTTTAATGTCATTAGGAGTGGCATAGGTTCAGTTAGAGATGTTCCTCCTATCATGGAAGAGGCTTGTAATCATGATGCTGACAAGGCTCCTAATTGAATAAATTCTTCTTTTGTAGAAAAAATGTATATGCACCAATATTACAAAAAAAAATTGGATACAATTTTATATACGTGCATTAAAATGAATTAACATTACTATTGTTAAAAAATTTTGATATTAATTTCATATTTATTGATACTTAATCGTATAATGGTACTCAAAATTACATTACATGATTTATTTCTTGTTATATTTGATGTTCAAATTCAACATTTTGTTTATATATATATTAAATAGATTATTATACCTATTATTAAAAAAATTTTATACTAAATTTATTTTTATTTAAATGAAAAATAATTTACAAAAATTATGATATTTTAGAGTTATTTTTTTAATACATTAAGTACAAAGGGCTGAAATTTATGACCTTTGGCATATTTCATTTTATAATTTTTTTTTGCTATAAAAGGAGAGAGTAACCAATGTCAACCACTTTTTTTGGGTGTTATCATAAGAATACTTCCCACAATTCTATGAAATGTTAGTAGTTTCATGAGTCTTCCATCCTTTTATTGGCCATAATTGATGTCTTCTTGCCTTAAACTCATGACTTCTAGAATGAAGTAATGACTTTGTACCATTAGGTTGACCACTTTGGTGGTATATTTCATTTTAGATTTATTTCATTTTTTGTGAAAATTGATAAATCACATTTCTTCCAAAAAAATTATTGATAAACTATTATCCAGAAGTGCTGTCAATTGCAAATAGGGATGGCAAATTTGCCCAGATCTATCAGATCTTACACGACTCGTTAGGTATTAGACTCATTAGGTCCTATCCAAAGCAATTCATAAGTATTGGTTCACGTTCGGGTTTGGCCTAGAATTAATCCATTATTTTTTAGTCCAATTAGGATACCTGAATATCTTTTTCCTCTCATCTCAATCAGCCTTTGGCCCTTCATAAACTTGTAGTTTACACATCACCTAGGGATTTCACTCTCAGAATCTTATCTCTCAAATTGCATCTACATTGCTTGCAAAATCTCTTCGTACTTCGTTCTGGCTCTCAATCTCTTTGCTTTGCTACATCTCATCTAGTAATTACATCTTCTTTTTCCCATTTTTGTTCTTTCTCTTCTCTGTTTTGTATTTGTTTCACCCATTTGTATGATACAAATTGTATTAGTGCTTTGAATGATCTTATATGTAATAAGGAAGCCATTTCTTGGAAAGAAATTTATTTAAAGCTTCTAACTATTTACAAAACTATGATTAGGTTTTTTTCATAATTATATAATGTTCCATGTGGCTTCTTGAAATGATAAGTTTTTCACATTTTAGCCATTGAAATAAGGTCTTTCTATTGTTTAGCTATATAGGTATTGCTTGAATGTTGGCATGGTGCTCAAATCATCATAAATATTATGTTATTATATTGTACTGGTATTATGTGGACCTACTATTAGTTGCTTTATTCTCTTTTGAAAAATATTTAATGTTGAATAATGATTCAGATCATAATTTTGCAAGCTTTTATGATAGGCATTGATTTCCTTTTTAGCTTAGTTCTTCTGCTTCTTCTGCTATGTAAATTGACATTTATCGAATGCTTTAATCTACCTTGATATATTTTAAGATCTGCTAAGTTTTCATTGTCTTCCAAGAAATTTTATTTGAATTTGAATTCATTTGAATTTCATTTCAATTTCTATGTCTTGTGATTTATGATATCTAATTTGAAACCATTTTGGGTCTTTTTGTCTATATATACTGACTTCTTAGATCTCAATTTGCATATGGCTCTTGCAGCTTTGTTGTGGTATTCCTTTCTTCATGTCCTAAGCAACCGGTCAAAAACTATGAATTGAAATATTCTATTATCATAAAACAAGGAAAACAAAGTAACTTACATATTTGTTATCAAAGCATTCTTCTATGTTGTTACCTATATTCATTCTGATAAATCCTCCTTTGCTTATTTTGTAATTTTTTTTGTTGTAAAGATTAACAAAACAAGAAAATAATAAAAATTGAAGCAAATACTTTTAAGAGACAACTTTGACATGAAGTCCATAGGTGCATACATTTGATTGATTTGTAATATCCTTCCACATAATCTAATAAGGAACTAGATTTACATTGTTTATGACATCATTTTATCATTTCAAAGCTTATCCTATAAACTTACAAACATGTGAGTAATCTTCATTGAATCCTTCAGAAGGTGCATCACCTTTGGTAGGATTTAGACAATTTGGGAGTTTGGTGTTTTATTGGATGAAGACTTGAAAATTTAAGAAAATCTTATTAGAGATAATGATCTCTTTCTCTTCTGTGTAATCACACAAATGTGTTTTATGATGGCGAACAAGTGTTTATGCTTTCATATACCCATAATCTTCATTCATTTGATGAAGACATTCGATGTCATATACCTATATTTCGTAGTTGATAAAATGATACTACTAGTTTCCACTTCATTATGTAAAGAAATTATTAATTTTATCTTTCTTACCATATTCATTGTGAAAAATAATTTTGAAAATCTACCAAATCATTGGATATTGCTAGTTTCCACTTCAATGCCTTAAACTAAAGAATTTATAGGCATAGTAGTATTATATTTCATTAATAATACAACATTTTGGTTTGTTGAGCAATACCAAATTCTCATTGTATAAGGTTTTGTTATATGGGGCCTTTCAAGGGAAAAAGGATGGAGCTTATCGTAGTTGCAATTTTGGCAAAACATTCCCTCATAAAGAGTTTACAAACACAATGGATACTGTGGAGGTATGTAACAATTAAGGTTAAGACATGATTTATTTCATGATTTTTTATGACTCCATAAACCTTTTATGACTTATATGTTTCAATGCTTTACAGGTTCAAATTTTGTTTGTTTTATTTATGAATCGCAAAATTCATTTTATTTAAGAACTTATTACTCATTCTTGCATTTTCTAGTTATTATAGGTCACAAGTTAACTTGAGGATCACACATTTCCAACCTTGAAAGCTAGGAAGGCAAGTTCATCTTGGTGTTTTTTTCTTTCCTTTTTTTTTTTTTTAAAAAAAAATTCAATTAGAGGACATAGCAACTTTCTCTTAGTGAGTATTATCAATGTTGTTAATGACAGGGTTTATAGATTACATTTTTCTCGGCTACAATTAGAGAAAGCCTAAATTTAGACATGGTACTTAACCTTTTTTAGTTCTTTACCAAATAAAAGATGAAAATCTAAAACATATGTTCACATATAATCTTTCTATTCAGTATTAAAGCATAGATTTATATAAAGTCTTTACTAGTCACTATTGAAGCATAGGTTTCCTTGAAAAATTGTATGTAGTATTTATTTTTTTAAAAAATTTCAACCATTTATATATATTTTAAAATGCAAACTCTTTAGCCATAAATTAATCAATCTTGTTTAATTTTGAAACTCTGCCAAATCATTTGATACTGCTAGTTTGCTCTTCAATGTCTAAAAAGAGGAGATCAAGTTACAATCAAGAGTTTATTCATCATATTATGTATTTTAATAAATATGAAATTATTTAACAAAATTCTTATTTTTATGGTGAGGATGTATTTGTTATTAACTTGACTTATTCCTTTATTGAATGTGTTTAATAAATAGCAATTTGATTAATTTTAATATGTTTAAAGTGATTATAATTGAGTGATTAAGTCAATCCATTGATTTGAGTAGTTGATTCTTTTTTATGTGTAAAAGAATATTTTTGCGAATATTTTTAATTAAGAAAATTTTACTTATATTCAATAAAGAATTTATCTCTTAGTTATACATGCCCATTGAAAAATGTAGAATGGTTAAGTAGTTGAAAAAACTTGTAATGAGTTAAGAGTTATGCTCTTTGTTGTTAGAAGATATGCTTTAGATTTGTGATTTGATTCTTATTTGTTTTGAACGCAAGATGATATTGTTTTTCTGTAGGTCATATCCTTTCCTTTCTTGTATAAAAATTTCAATTCTATAATTGGCTTAGCATACTTGTTCTTGTCTTGTTGTAATTCATTTATAAGCTAGCTGTATATTAAGTACATTTGACATAACCTACTTATGTTTATAGCTTCTAAAGTTGAAGAGTCCCATGTGAAGGATGTTAGTTATTTTTTTTTTATAATGACATGGTGGTGAGTTTAAGCTAGAAAAGGCTGTTTTGGCCTCTTCTATTGGCTTGTTAGAAGAAAATTTTGATAATAAAGCAAAGGATAATGAGTCAGAAGTTATCCACCAAGCAAATTCCATAATGCATGAAAATACTATCATTTTAGATTAGATGAACAAAAATGTAAGGGTTTTGTTGAACTAGAGACAGAAGATACAAATGCAACTGGTGGTGTACCTTCACATAGGATGAGCCAAATGGATTTGGCTCCTTCAAGTTCTCCATTCAATGTACTATAAGATTATTTTATAAGATTATGTTCCTAAGGAAGGTTTTTAATAGTGAGAATCTTATTTGTTTTAAATTTTTATAGAATGAATTAGTTGATGATGTTGACTCACAAGTTGATCAGTGCATGAATGAGAGTAGTCCATCATGTCCTAATTCTAGGGTTGTAGAGAACTGTATATTTTATTGTTATCTTAGAATCTAGATACTTGTTAATCATTATATTTTTATTTCGAGTTCATTCGGATCTATTTCATGTTTAACCCACACCTAAATACATTGGGTCCTTTGGATTCGGCTCCTAAGTTTTGAATTTATTTCGAGTCTAAGATAAGTTCGAGTTTGGGTTGGGTCAGCCTAGGTTTAGCCGATTGCCCAATATTACATTACATAATTTATTTCTTGCCATATTTGATGTTCAAATTCAACATTTTGTATATATATATTAAATAGATTATTATCCCTATAATTAAAAAAAAGCTTTTATTCTAATTTTATTTATATTTAAATGATAAATAATTTAGAAAAAATTATGATATTTTAGAATTATTTTTAAAATACATTAAATGCGAAGGGCTCAAACTTATGACCTTTGGCATATTTCATTTGAGTTTTTTTTTTCTGTTTCTTTTTCTTTTTGCTATAAAAAGAGAGAGTAAAGGTAATCAGTGTCAACTACCATTCATAGGCATTACCATAAGAATACTCTCTCACTACAAAATATTTGATTTAGGCTATAGTTATTGCTCAAAGAATGAGTTCGTCATCACAATCTCATCAAAATATTAGCAATCTCATGAGTCTTTCATCCTTTTATTAGCCACAATTGATACTTTCTTACGTCGAATTCATGACCTCTAGAAGAAAGCAATAATTCGGTACCATTAGATCAATCACCTTAGTGGTATATTTCATTTTAGAGTTATTTCATTTTTAGTGAAAATTGATAAATCACATTTCTTCCATAAAAATTATTGTCAAATTATTGTCCAAAGGTGCGGGCAATTACAAACCAGTTTAACAAGAAAATGATAAAAATTATTCAATTAAAAATAAAATATACAACAAAAATATAAATTCATCTCAAATTTTTAAAAGACTAACTCTATACCTAAGTGAAAATCTAAGGAGTTGCTAAATAATTTAATAATACAAACATTAATCTCCATAGGTGCCACGAGTATTAAACAAACGGTAAACAAACGGTAAGAACAAACTGATCGACCACAATCCTCCAATAGGTGCCACGAGTATTAAACAAACGGTAAGAACAATGCAGCTCTGGAATGGCATTGGCGTCTACGTTTTACTTTTCTTCAAATGAAACCATTATTCAAGGTTTGTTTAATTTTGATCCATTGTTATTATAAATAAATTTAAATTTGGTTTATTTTTATTTTTAAAGTTTTTTATAATATCAATAAATAAGAAAATAACTTGTTATTAAAGAGATTAGGAGAAAATACAAAATACCTCCTTCAATTTTAGAATGACTGAATTTTATTCCTTTCAATTTTAAAAAATTAAAAATTATTCTCTTCAACTTTATAAAATTTTTAATATTTATTATTTACTGAATTAACAATTTTATCAAATTATGTAAATTTTCATTAACTTTTAAACAAGAATCACAAGATTATAATATATTTATTTATTTTATCTTTTGTTCACATAATTTTGCAAGTCATTTATAAGTATTTAATTAACTTAAAATTTAACATATAATTTAATTTAATTTCTATTAATTATATAACATTATGTGTAAAAAATAACAAGATAAATCAATAAACTATAATATTGTGATTTATATTTAAGAATTACATAAAAAAATTATGTAATTTTATAAAATAGTTAATTAAATAAATGTAAGTGTTACTTAAAAGTTTTGTGAAATTTAGAGACAAGATTTTCATGTTTCTAAAATTGAATGGGTAAAATCAAATCTTCCTAAAGTTAAATGATGTATTTTATTTTTTCAATATTGTAAATAATAAGAGAATTTTAACAATTTTTAAGAATATAAGCAAGATATAAATAAATGATAGTATAAATTTTATTTACATTGACAGTAAATCAAATTTAAATCTTTATAGAAAATTTTAAGCTATCACTAGTTAATAGAATACATCATTAAAAGGGTTTTAATAATTTTTTGAATTTAAATTTAATATATTATCAATTATTTATATATTAACACATTAATAAAAACTCTTAAAACTTTTCTACTATTAATAAATTTTAATTACTATTACTTTGTTTTAATGTCATGTTATCTTTTTGATTGTTAATTGTAAAAAAAGTTATATACTAATATTCGTGTATCAAAATTAAACTCCATTTTTAAAAAAATAAATATGATGAAATATAAATAGGTAATTAAATCCTTTGGTTTGTAGATCTTAATTTTATATAATTAAATCACTAAGACAAGCTGAATCTCTTTGGTTTGTAGATCTTAAGCCATATGATGCACGGAAGCTGAAAATTTTTCATAAGGAAATTAATTGTTACCGTTTTAATCATAAAGAAATTGTTGAAATCCAATTTTGTCTAACTAATAATATAACTAAAGTAATTAAAAAATAGAAAATTATAGTAAAAAATTTTAAAAAATTAAAATTATAAAAATAAATAAATTTAAAAAATAAAAAAAGGTGTAACCAGATACTTCCATTCTTTTCATTTTCAATGAGCAGTTACCTACTACTGCCTATCATAGAGTTTGTTTCTCCATCAATTGTATAATAAAATTCTCTCTTTTTACACATGAAAAAAGGAGAAGTGTGTTACTCATGGGCAACTTCCTTACTTTTTTTTATTTGGCTCTCTTTAATATTTGAAGAGAAGGGAGGCAAAGGAGAATAGAGAAAAGAAAGAGGAAGCAAAAAAAGGGAAACAAAAAAAAAAAAGAGAGACATAGAAGAAAAGAAGTAGGAGAAAAAAAAATGTAAAGAAGGAGAAGAAGTGAGATAAAAAAAAAAGAAGTTATTGAAGAGGGATAAATATTTTATAAAAAAAATCTAATAAAGGACAAAGGTGAGACACAGAGAGAAAAGGAAGTTATTTAGAAAGAAGGAGAAAAAGGTAGGAAACATCAAAATAAAGAAAAAGAGGATATAAAAAAGAGAGATAATATTTTTTTTTTATTCCATCCTATCTCCTATTTTATTTTTGTTTTTCTTTCTTTTTATTTTAATTTATTTCTATATTTTTATTTTTATTTATCTATTTATCATTATTCTTTAAATTTAATATTTTATTATTTAAATTAAAAAATTAAAAAAAAGAAGGACGCACTCCCCTTCCCCCTTTTCAAATAATAAATAATAAGGTAGGACAATATTGACTGTCCTATCTTATTTGTTTTTGTTTTTGTTTTTATTTTTATTTTTATTTTTTTAAAATTAATTAATCAATATTTATTTAATATATGATATCAAAAGTATTTTGTACAATTCCTATGATGAAATAAAATAATTTAGATATTCAAACTATTTAATATTCTTAAAGTGAGATATACTTTTTAAAGATCGGGTAAGCTAATTAAGTTAAAAAATTTCAATATTTTTTCACATAAAAATTATCTCATACTTGTCATGTGCATCTATGATTTATATATATATTTGTGATAATGGAATAATATTGAAATTAGTTATAGGTGCAAGAAATATAATTTTAATTTTCTTGAATAATTCTTTAATCAGATTTAACCATGATGTTGAGTAAATTTGATATTTCAAAAATTATAAAAATAATATTAAATTTTAATTTTTTTTGAGCAGTTATATATTTTGATTTAGTCATGAAGTTAAGAAATTTGATACTTTAAAATTGCGAAATGATATTGAAATTTTAATTTTAATTTTTTATTAAAAATTTGACCATGAGGTTAAACAAAATTAATAATCTAAATAAAAAATTTATTAATATAAAATTTTTAAATAAATAAATAAAGTTGCTTAAAATAATTTTTGTTACCTTAAAAATTTATATTACAATTATTTTATTAAAAAATATGTTAAAAATAATGAAATAATTTTTTTATAAAAGATAAAATAATAATTCATCAATAATAAAATAAAAATCATTTAAAAAATATTTTTTAAATATAATAAATAAAAATTATTTAAATAATAAAATTTGAACCTATGATGTATTAAAATTAAATAATCTAATTGCAAGTGCGATCATAATAGTATTTAATATTATTAAGGCACATTATTTTTTTCAAATCCTATCATCAAGTTGAAAGGATTGAACAACTAAATTAATTAATTATTTAAAAATATTTTTAAAATAATAAAATAAAAAAATTTAAAAAAATTGTGCTTATGATGTATCAAAGTTAAGCAATCTGATTGTAAGTACAATCATAATTATACTTAACATTATTGAGGCACTTTTCATCCGAATTTTATCATGAAGTTAGATAAATTTGGATAATCTAATCAACAAGTTAACTAAAATTAAAAATTATATTCTTAAAAAAACACATTTAATACAATAAGGACCATTATAATTTAACTTATAAGATAAAATTAAAATAAATAGATAACCATTTTTTGAACGGACGTTATAAGGTGCTAATACCTTTCTTACACCTAACCAACTCCTGAATCCAATTTTGGGAATGTAGACTACTTTCGATGTTTTAATCACACTATACAAAATGATTAGTCGTGGCTCCTTTTTCTTTTTTTATACATACACTCAAAATCATGTTTCTGGAGGAAGCGGATGCCCTCTCGTCTCCCTCGAATCCTACCATAGGGCACGTCATGATAGCTTAGCGACTCTATTGGACACTAAATTAGAGTAAGGTCATTTTGTTTCTTCTTTTTATATCTTAGTTTTGAATTTTCTTAGTCTATTATAATTCAATATTTTCTTTACATGTGTTTATCATATTTGTCTCATTATCACTATCTTTATCTATGGTAAATTAATCATATGAAAATCATTGAAATGATTGATGTTCCTTCTCACACATTGCATATTAGGGATCTCACACACATATCACGAGCCTTCTACCTGAGCTTTAGAATATCTTTTAAGATTAGCTAAGGGCAAAGTAGCGATGCCTTCATGAGATCGCCAGTCTTCATGTAGGCTAGTGAAATACCTCCACTCAAATTGAATCATTTCCATTTATAGCCTATGATAGGCGAGGATTGGATACCTTGCTAGCCTATAATGGCGATACTAAGGGCAATTTAGAGATATTTCATCAATTAGATATCATAGAACCCAAACCAAGCACAAATTGGAATAAACTTAGAGCCACTTTATTTGAGAGAAGTTTATCCTATGTGAGGGAATTTCTAAACCAAGGAAAAATCCTTCAAGAACATATAAAGGAATTTTTCCATGACTAATTTTTTTAAGCCATGCAAGTTTACCCAAAAAATGAATTAAGTCGTATATCAATTAAACTAGGTAGCTTGTTTGAATAGCTTATGCCATATCTTTCCTTACTCAACTAAATGCGATTATTCCTTGATTTCTTGCATCTATCATTTCACCATACATAGATATCATCAAAAGTCATTTGAACTCATTGACCATTAGTTGTGAACTTTAAATTATCAAAAATTGGAAGTTTGTGATTATGAGCAATTTGAAATAAGCCATGAAGCTATTAAAAAAAAGAGAAATGAAAAGGCTTATAAATGCATTCGCATGTTTAAATAACCCAAATCAAAAGATAAACCTCACTTATATACCACTTTTGAGCAAGAATTATAGAAAATATGGAAGAAGCCCTCACAAAACTCAAAACTAGGTTCCTTGTCTTCCTAGGGATTTGCTTACAAAAATCTACAAATGTTAACTTGAAAAATAAAGGTTCTTACGCATTTGGGTTTTCCTGAATATATATGTTGGATCGTTAAAGCTAAAGTACGTCTAGTAGGTGAGTGTCATGATTCATTTGTTAAACGTATACTAGGAATGAGAAGAAGTTCTTATATTAAGAAGCGAATAGCTAAAAGAATAGGGTCTATTACAAGTGTGCAAGGTGGACATGTAATACACATTGCAGGAACATTGGAATAGTTTCCCATAATTGGGAAGATAAAATTAAGTTCATAAATGATGGAGTGAGTAAAGAGTTATTAGAAAATATCCTTCAAACTCTTGAGATGCATCCTAGTGGGGACGTTCATAAGGTTCTTCTCGATTTAATGGATCTATTCCATAAAGAAGAGGAGCATTACCATCTTGGGAATCTGACGTTAAAAGACCATGTTTGTCAATTTATAAGAAAACGGGATAGGAAGCAAATCCTCGACTCATAGAAGGCATTTACATCATTACTAGATGTAAAATCAAAGGAAGATGTGAACTAGAATCACAATTATTATTCATTTATATATCTTTTCATTTTAACTTTTTGGTCATTTTTTACTTTTTCATATAATTGTCTTTACTTTTTCTATATTATTATTGCACCCAAGATCTACTTTTAAATTTTTCCCCTTCAAATCTTCAATTCTCTAATAATAATTAATTCACAAGAACTTTTTAACTTTTTCTTTACACTTTTCCACCATTTTCTAAAAATTACTATGTCCAGTTCCTTAAATTTCAAACTTTTCTGACAATAGTTAATTTACATAATCATTTTATCACTCATTTTTTGCTATATAAATATAAATATGCATATTTATACTTGTCAATGGACATAGGGCTCATCTTAAGGAAGAGGAAAAAGTGCAAGGACCATCAATACGCAAATTTAAATCAATTTATGTCTTTGGTGGATCCAGTTGGGGAAAAGATGAAGAGTTTATTAAAGCAACAAATGAGCTTGGTAAAGTATTAGCCACCAGAAATATCAACCTTGTGTATGGAGGAGGAATCCAAAGTTTAAGGGGATCTGCGGCTGCATCTGCACTCATTAAGGGAAGTAAAGTCTTGAGTATTATCGTGAGGGGTTTGGATGATAAGATCATTACTAACTATGCCTTGGGTAATGAGTTAAAGGTTTCAAGCTTGCTTAAGCATTATGGATACATGTTTCATAATGCTGAAGCCTTTATCGCATTACTCGGTGGTTTTGCAACATTGGAAGCAATTTTTAATGTTGCACATTGGGCTAAACTAAACTTTCATAAAAAACTATTAGGATTATTAAATATTAATGATTTTTATGATGGTTTATTATTTTTATTTGATCAAGTTATGGAACAAGGGTTCATTTCCTAAGCGATTCATTGCTCTATAACGTCTACCTCAACTACTGATCAATTGATTAACTAAATGCAAAATTTTGTACTTGAACCTGACCCATTAATGAAACAGATAAATTAGGAAACGCAAGACAGTATGAAGGAGCAAGAGCCAAACATTGCTCTTTAATTGTAACCATATTTACTCTCATAGTTTTACTTCTATTATTTTTGTTGTTATGTTTTCGTCTTTCTTTTCTGCACCTCTTCCTATCTATAAAGACATTGCAGATGATGTTCAAATTAGATTGGGAAGTAGGAATGATAAGAATTATTAGTAAAACCGTCAGGCTGGCTATGTTTATAAAGGGTGGCAGAGTAAAAAGTTATTTTTAGTTCTTCATACATATCCCTCCAGTAGCATGTTTTTCCCACATAACTCATCCTTATTTCAAAAAAAAAATAAAAAAATAAAAAAAATCTTTTGTTAGTAAAACCATCAGACTAACTGTGTGCATAAGGATGGCTGAGTAAAGAATTATTTTAATTCTTGATATGCATCCTTTCAATAGTAGGTTTTCCTGCATAACTTATCCTCATGTAAAAAAAATAAAAAAAAAATCTTTTGCTAGTGAAACCTTTAAACTAACTGTGTGTAAAGGATGGTTGAGTAAAGAGTCATTTTTTGGCTCTTGATGCACATCCATTTGTAACATGTTTTTCTTCTTAATGTATCCTCATCTTTTATTAGTGAAACTATCAGACTAACTATGCGTAGAGGATGGCTGAGTAAAAATTTATTTTTTAACTCTTGATACACATTCTATTCGTAGCATGTTTTTCTTCATGATTTATCCTCATTTAAAAAAAGAAAGAAAGAAACAGTCATTTTCTAAATTCTATTTGAAGTATTTTAAGTCTTTTTTCTTATTCGAATGTTTTCCACTAATTTTAAGAATTGTATGGGTCATGAGTAGGAGTTAACTAGGTTTGAAGATTTTATAACATGATTGAACAATTATCTTGTTTCTTAGAATTGACAAGTTTGGCAATAAAATTTAGGTTGAAAAAAATCAAGTTTAGCAACCTTTAGTTGTAAGACTTTGAGCATATATGATTGATCATGACTATCTTTCTTCTATGAGAAGTTCACCTATTAAGTTGTTATTTTAGAACTTGCTTGAATTATTGTTGAGATTACATTTTTGCATGTATAAGCAAATATGATTAAGACATTTTTCTTTCAATGAACCATTTATGCCTAAATAGTCAACCTTTACATGTCCATTGAATACCCCCTTTGTGTCTAATTTACCTTTTCTTTTTTTTAGCTCATTTCAAGCAAAAAAAAAAAAGAAATAAAAATATTTTGGATAACCTTAAAGGCTAGAAGAGTATTGAATTAACAAAAGGATGAGTTCTTAGATAAATGTGAAGCATATCAAATGTTTGAAAAAGAAGAGTCCATTTAAAAAAAAAGAGGAAGAAGAAACCAAAAAAAAAAAAAAGTAAAACAAGAAAAAGCAAAAGAAATAGAAAAAGGAAAGAATGATATATCATTAGGACAACTACAATTCCAATTATATGCCTTCTTGATCGCTTATTGTTCTGATCCATCCATTAATAATCTTTTAATCTCTTTGGTTAATAGCTTCTCTTTCCATGATATTACCCTCCTTTACCATAACCCCATTACAACTTTTAATAAGTTCTTTTGATTTGCTTTATGCATGTGAATTATCTAATGAAGATTGAGAATTTAAGCAAGCCTATGGTAGTGCAATTCTTAATAGGTTGAATTTGAGTGAAACACTTACTCTTAAACACTTGAAAGATTGGAAGTATGACTTGTAAAATATTGTCCATTTGGTTCTTTTTCTCTTAAATAAAATTGGCATACTTTTTGACTCAGGATGACATGCATTATTGATTCATGAATGCCATGATCTCTTTACACTATAATAACTTTCCTGCCTATGACTTTACATTCTTAATTTTAGTGATAATAATAATATTGGTGTCTAAGCTTGAAGAAGTTTTATGAAACCAATTTCCATTGCCTCATTCTTAAGTTTTCCCTAAAATTCCCATTAAGCTTGAACTATTCATATTTTGTGAATTGGGCTCACTTAGGTTAAGCTGTTGCCATTAAAAGAAGCTAGGTAGATCCAAGCTTAGTATAATCAATTGAGTCTTAACAAAGATTGTCTACATTAAGCCATAACTAACTCTATTAAAAAAGGATTAATGTGAATATAGGCTAGAAGGATCACATGCTCTGATGAGGCTTATCAAGATTAGTTTCATATTTTGTGATCATTGAACCATATGTAAGGGCAACTAATATTATTGTTTTGAAACATATTGTGAAAAGGCTAGAATCCTTTGTAAGCTCTATTACAAGTGATATGTATTGCTTTGCTCCTAGTCTCTATTGTAATGATAATAACCATTATGTCACCTTTTTGTTTTTGGTAAAAATATCATGCATTTTTGTATAACAAGTGTGTATTGGAACACTGTAAGATGTCATACCCATCTAAATATGTCTTAGTGAAATCAATAATGTGAATATGTTTGAACCAAGCACTAGGATTGTCTCAATTCTCCTAAATAGAAAATAAGGGGCAATGTTAATAGAACGATTAAAGCCAAGTGAAGAGTAAATGTACAAAATTCAACACTCTCCAAACAAGATCTTCTTGGAAAAAAATTTCCTAAAGAATGAAGAAAATAAATCTTCTGAGAAATAATCAAAGTTATTATTACATGCATCATATTCTTGCAACATTCACTCTTTTAAATAAAATCTAGTCAATCTAGGTTATTTTACTCTTCATCATTAAATTGAATCCAATTAATTTAGGTTGAGCTTGTGTTAATCCAAGTCATTTTTCATTTTATCATTAAATTGAACCCAATCAAGCTGGGTCAAGCCTGTATTAATCCAAGTCATTTTTATCTTTTATTGTTAAATCGAATCCAATTAATTTAAGTCTAGCTTATGTCAATTCAGGTCATTTTCTTTTATTTCATTAAATTAAACTCAATCAATTTGAGTCAAGCTTGTGTCAATCCAGGTCATTTTTTATTTTTTCATTAAATTAAACCCAATCAATTTGAGTCGAGCCTGTGTCAATCTAGGTTATTTTTTATTTTATTGTTAAATTGAACTCGGTCAAGCTGGGTTGAGCCTACGTTAATCTAGGTCATTTTCCTTTATCTCGTTTAATTGAACCCAATCAATTTGGATCGAGCCTATGTCAATCCAGGTAATTTTTTACTATTTATTGTTAAATCAAACTTGATCAAGATAGGTAAAGCCTGCATCAATTCAAGTTATTTTTTACTTTTCATTGTCAAATTGAACTCAATTAAATTAGGTTGAGCTTGCGTCAATCTAGGTCATTTTTACTTTTCTTTGTTAAAACAAACCCGATCAATTTAGGTTGAGCATGCATCAATCCAAGTCATTTTTCCTTATCTCGTTAAATTAAATTTGATCAATTTGGGTTGAGCATGTATTAATCTAAGTCATTTTTCATTTTTTATTGTTCATTGCTAAATTGAATCTGATCAAGTTGGGTTAAGCTTGTATCAATCCAAGTCATTTTTTTCTTTTTATTGTTAAATCGAATTCAATCAAACTAGGTCGATCTTGCGTCAATCTAGGTCATTTTTACTTTTCTTTGTTAAATTAAACCCGATCAATTTAGGTCAAGCTTACGTCAATTCAGGTCATTGTTACCTTTTTTTTATTAAATTAAACCTAATTAATTTGGATCGAGCATATGTCAATCCAGAACATTGTTGCCTTTCATTGTTAAATCGGTTCCAATCAATTTAGGTCGAGCCTATGCCAATTCAGGTTATTTTACTTTTCATCATTAAATCAAACTTAATAAAGATGGGTCGAGCCTGCGTCAATCCAAGTCATTTTTACTTTTCTTTATTAAATTAAACCCAATCAATTTAAGTCGAGCTTGCATCAATCCAAGTCGTTATTACCTTTCATTGTTAAATTGAATCCAATCAATTTGGGTCGAGTTTATGTTAATCTAGGTTATTTCACTTTTCATCATTAAATTGAACTCAATCAAGTTAGGTCGAACCTGCCTTAATCTAAGTTATTTTTACTTTTCTTTATTAAATCAAATCTAATCAATTTGGGTCAAGCCTGTGTTAATCCAGGTCATTATTTCTTGTCATTGTTAAATTGAATCCAATCAATTTGGGTCGAGCATGCGTCAATCCAAGTCATTTTTACCTTTCATTGTTAAATCGAATCCAATCAATGTAGGTCGAGCCTGCGTCAATTCAAATTATTTTACTTTTCATCATTAAATCGAACTCAGTCAAGTTAAGTTGAGTCTGCGTCAATTCAGGTCATTTTTTCATTGTTAAATTGAATCCAATCAATTTGGGTTGAGCCTGCATCAATTCAGGTCATTTTTACCTTTCATGGTTAAATTGAATTCGATTAATTTATGTCAAGCCTGCATTAATCTAAGTTATTTTACTTTTCATTGTTAAATCAAACTCAATCAGGCTGGGTCAAACTTGCGTCAATCTAGGTTTTTTTTTTCTACTTTTCATTGTTAAATCAAACTCGATTAAGTTGAGTTTTGCGTCGAGCCTGCATTAATCCAGGTTATTTTACTTTTCATTATTAAATCGAACTTAATCAGACTGGGTCAAACTTGCGTTAATCTAGGTTTTTTATTTTTCATCGTTAAATCAAACTCAGTTAAGCTGAGTCAAGCCTATGTCAATTTAGGTCATTTTTACTTTTCATTGTTAAATTAAACTCAATCAATTTAGGTCGAGCCTATATCAATCCAAGTTATTTTTTCTTCTAAATCAAACTCAATCAAAATGGATCAAGCTTGCATCAATTTAGATCATTTTTCTTTTCCTTAATAAATTAAACTTATTCAAGTTAGGTTATGCCCATGTCTATCTAAATCATTTCTTTTCAACCTAATCGATTTAGGTTAAACTTATCTCATTTCAATTGTTATGTTAGAATTAGTCCAATTAATTTAGGCTATACCTATGAAGTTGATTTACCCATATTAACTTGGTGTTAGTAAGGTCGAACCATACTTTTTATCCTTTTAATTTTGCTTAATACCATGATCCCTACACATTAAAAAAATTTCCTTTATTCTTGGCAATAAGCTCCTTTTCCCGATTCCTCCCTTTTTATCCTATCTCATTCCTTTATCTTCAAAAATCTCCCCTACCTAATCATCTTCCTTCTTTTTCACCAGCTTTCATTCCTCATTCTTATTCAATTTTGAGCACCTTCCTCTCTTCCATTATCTAATCTGCATCTCTTTCAATTCGATTTTCTCAATACCATTCATTACCTTTTATTACCTATATATTTGCCTTTCTTTAATTTCTATTGGCTGCTACCACTTTTAATCTCTATTGGCTTCCATCACTTGATTCCTTTACCTCTCTTTAATTTCTTAGTTTCCTATGCTTTTGCTTCAAACCATTGTTGCCTTACTTCATTTCAGAACAAAGGTATTATGATAGTTTTGAAGACTTATTGATCTTATAGAAATTTGAAAGAAGGGCACCATGATATGAAAATTGTATATTTTGGTTGTTATCCTCCAAGCTATAGCTCTAGCTTGTGTAGTGATTTGTGATCTGTGGAAGCATGATGATTACCTATGATTAGGATTGGATCAACAAAAGATGCTCTGCCATTTTTTTTAAGATGGATCATGAATCTTCATTTTGTAAATGATCAGATAGCATTTATTACTACATTAATTGTGATCGTATTGCTACTACTCTTGGCTTTTACCATGAAGAAGTAGCTACCAGATGGAATCCCAAGTGCATTGATTGCGATGACAATAGTAAA
Organism: Sindora glabra; assembly: GCA_020226215.1. NCBI lineage: Eukaryota > Viridiplantae > Streptophyta > Magnoliopsida > Fabales > Fabaceae > Sindora > Sindora glabra. Next base: position 43,544,022 of record CM035233.1, on the reverse strand, counting down.
CATGCTACTACTATTGTTTATCATTATGGTGAAGAAATAGCTAGTAGATATAACCCTTAACTATCTATAATTGGTGTTGTGATTCTATTCTTACTAAATTGATTTAGTTATAATATAACTGTGTGTCAACGACTTTACTCACCTCCAATTCTAAAAGGATGAGTAAAGGGGACAACTATTGACATCCAATTCTATCCAACTAATAATATAACTAAAATAATTTTTTAAAAAAATTAGAAAATTTTAATAAAAAAATTATAAAAATTAAAATTATAAAAATAAATAAATAAATAATTTTAACAATTAAGAAAAATAAAAAAAAATTGTAATCAACTACTTCCAATCTTCTTATTTTCCATGGGTGGTTAGCTAAGCCTACAATGGAGCCTATGTCTACATTAATTGTGTTATGAAATTCTTTCCTTTGACATATGAAAAAGGAGAAGTGTGTTACTCGTAAGCGGTTTGCCCACTCTTTTTACTTAGCTCTCATCAATATTTGAAAAGAAGAGAGACAAAGGAGAATAGAGAAAAGAAAGATGAGGCAAAAAATGGGAAACGAAAAAAAAGAAAAAGAGAGATATAGAAGAAGAGAAGCAAGAGGCAAAAAAAAAATAAAAGAAGGAGGAAAAGTGAGATAAAAAAAAAGAGAAAATTATTGAAGAGGAAAAAGTATTTTATAAAAAAAAATCTAATAAAAGGAGAAGGTGAGACACAAAAACAAGAAGTTGTTTAGAAAGAAGGAAAGAAAGGCAGAAAATATAAAAATGAAGAAGAAGAAGAGAACATGAAATAGAAAAAGAAGATTTTTTTTTGTTCCATCCTATCTCTTTTTTTATTTTTCTTTTTCTTTATTTTTATTTTAATTTTTTTTTATATTTTTATTTTATGTTTTATTTATCTATTTATTATTATTCTTTAAATTTAATATTTTATTATTTAAATAAATAAAATATAAATAAAAAATTAAAAAAAAGAAGGACGTCCTTTCCTTCCATGTTTTCAAATAACAAATAATAAGGTGGGACAACACTAATTGTCCCACCTTATTTGTTTTTATTTTTATTTTTATTTTTTGTTTTAAAATTAATTAATCAATATTTATTTAATATATGATATCAAAAGTATTTTTTGCAATTCCTATGATGAAATAAAATAATTTGGAGGTTCAAATTATTTAATATTCTTAAGGTGAGAGATATTTTTAAAGATTAGGTAAGCCAATTAAATTAAAGGATTTTAATATTTTTACATATAAAAATTATTTTATACTTGTCATATGCATCTATGATTTATATACATATATGTGATGATGAAATAATATTGAAATTAGTTCCAGGTGCAATAAATATAATTTTAATTTTTCTAAGCATTTCTTTAATCAAATTTTGACTATAAAGTTAGATAAATTTGATATTTCAAAAATTATAAAAATAATATTAAATTATAATTTCAATTTTTTTGATCAATTATGTATTTAAATTTGATCATAGAGATAATAAATTTGATATTTTAAAATTACGAAATAATATTGGAATTATAATTTCAATTATTTATTTCAGATTTGGCTATGAAATTGAACAAATATGACAATCTAAATAAAAAATTTATTAATATAAAATTTTTAAATAAGTAAATAAATAAAGTTACTTAAAATAATTTTTGTTATCTTAAAATTTTATATTATAATTATTTTATTAAAAAATATTTTAAAAATAACAAAATAAAATTTTTCATAAAATATAAAATAATAATTCATCGATAATAAAATAAAAATAATTTAAAAAATATTTTTAAATATAATAAATAAAAAATTATTCAAATAATAAAATTTATATCTATGACGTATTGAAATTAAATAATCTAATTGTAGGTATAATCATAATTGTACTTAATATTATTGAAACACATTATTTTATTCAAATCCTATCTTGAAGTTAAACGGATTGAATAACTAAATTAACTAATTATTTAAAAAAAATTATAATAATAAAATAAAAATATTTCAAAAATGGCTAAGCCGTTATCATCGAAGCTAGCACCTTCCTTCACTTTCTATAGCCAATGTTGCAACTCTATTTCTTCATAGAAGTTTGGTGGCATCATTTAAACTAAATGATAGCCTATTTAAATGATAAGTATATCAATATTGATCTATGATGAAGTGATTAGCAATTTTTTTAAAAAAGAGTCAGAAATTGGAATAAAATTTATACTATAATCTCATCTTAAATAAATTGCTATAAGAACCCGTTCATTAGAGAAAGAAACAAGTCCATTGTAATTTTTTAAATCCAATCTCAAGCTTAAAGCTAAATTAAGAAATTTTAATGAACAATAACAACATATAAGTTTATTTTTTGAATTTAATTCATATTTTTAGTGAAATAATATTTTTTAATTTTTTTTATAATAGAGTGGTTAAACCATATGCTTATACATAAGGAAGAAAGATTGAACTCTAAATATAAAGAAATGTACAAAGCTTTCAAATGACATTAGATATGACTTCAACTAAAGACTCTTGCCAATTTTTTTTATTTGAGCCAAGTTTAGAAATCTTAAGTAGTGGCAACAGTATATAAATTCAAATAAATTAGACATATAAGATTTTTATTTGAATTTAATTTATTTTATAAGTGAAATAATATTTTATTTTTAATTTTAATTATTTGAATTATAACCAATAATTTTTTCTTTATTTTTTTATAGCTATAGAGTTGTTAAACTATGCATTTACATGCAAGGATCAGATATTGAAATCAAAATATAAAGGAAGATACAAAATTTTCAAAAAATTCACTTGCCACTTAAATTGAATGTTTTTATTAATTATTTTCTTTATTTAAAAATGATGTTGCTAGATTTTGATTGAATTTTATATGAATCTAATAATATATTTTAATTATTCAAATATTAATTTTAAAAGGGTAATGAAAGATATCATTTTTAATATTTTAATTCTAATTTAATATAATAAATCATTTTTATTAATAGGAAGAGTATTAAATCCCACTTAACATAGATGCACCATGTCCTGCGTAGATAAATTTTCACTTGATGATCACATATGTTTAAGTGTGTATATATAATTACATTTATTGTTCATGTGTAGAAACATATAAATAAGTAAAATAAATTAATAAATGAGATCCAACTTAATCAAAATTTACAGAATATACTATAAATAAAAATTTGTAAACTTGACCAAAAAAATTGTAAAGTTATAAGAGAACTTGAGTAAAAATAATAAGATTTTTATTTTTAATAATTTTTTATTGAAAGAATCAAAATTTCATATAAAAATAATTTTTGTAGAAATGAATATAAAATTTTAATAAAAATAAAAATATATATTTTATACTACTATAATTAAATATATTTCAAAGGGTAATTCTCCCACAACCTCAAACATTAAAGGTGACAATTCGTGTTTGCATGTTAGGCTTAAGCCTTGTTAAAGGATAGTAATAATTTGAATATGTTCAATTCAAATTTGACATGAATAATAATCATATTTTATCAACTCAATTTATTATACGCGTTAATATAGCTCAAATCATTAACAATTCTCATGAAGAAAATTTAATGAAGAAAATTTGAGTTAATTATAAATTAATTTATCAAATCTAATTAATTCTTATTTATTTATCACTAAAATTAATTTTAATTATTAATTATATATTTTACTAAAATTTTATTGTTATTTTATTATAATATAAATTCATCTTTTTATTATACATAATTATTTATAATTTTTTCTCAAATGATATTTAAAACTTTTTATAAAAATTCTTAAGCAAATTGATGACGTGCCAATCTAATCAATTTTGAGCAAATCCTAACTTTATTAATTTATTATCCATGTTATATAAATTAGTCTATTGATATTTTAAATTCATATAAATTCTTATAAAAAAAGTTTTGCAATTGTGTTGGATTATTGTGTTATATAAAATAAAAACCATTACCATCAAGCGTGTAAATCAACTGACTTGAGATTATTTTAACTTAATTAAAGGTCTTAGGTTTGAGTCTCTGGGAATGCAGTTGCGTTAAAATTCAATAAAGAAAGCTTTACCACCCAATGTGGTCCTACTTGACTTAAATTTGGATTAATCAGTAACTAATGTGGTGTTCAAATACCAAATGGTTATATTAGTCAGTGCCCACCAAGCGTATAAATCAACTAGCACGTGATTATTTTAACTTAATTAATGGTCTTAGACTCAAGTCTCTAAAAATGTAGTTGCATTAAAATTTAGTAAAGAGAGTTTTACGGCCTAACGTGGTCCTATCTGACTTAAATCTGGATTAATCGGTACCCAATATGATGTTTGGGTACTGAATGATTATATCCCAAAAATAAATTAAATAAAAAAAAAAACCACCCTGCCGTGCATATATCCGTCCTCCGTCCTGTCCAAGCCGTTTCCATGTGAACTCAAATGCAAGAAAACACTACAAACACAATCCTTTTAATTTCACCAATGCAAACAAATTAGCATTCTCCGAAAATAAAAAGATATATAAGCCAACAATTTACCTACAAAATTATTCCCCTTAGTTTGCGTGATCATAATTTTCTAAACCACACGCAATATGCGCTAGAGTAGGGTTTGTGTGTGTGTGTATATATATATAAGATTGAAATTACTTACTTATTTTATATTATATGGAAACAATATGAGTATATACCAAAAAAATTACATATTTTACATTAAAATTGAAAAGGAATGAAATAAAATTACTTTGTTACTTCTTTATGATTTTACCTATTTTTTGATTAAGCTCTTATAATATAAAATTTTAAAATTGCAATTCTTGTATTATTTGTCATTTTTAATTAAATATCAATTTCTATCATTTTCCTGCCAATAACGAGTACACATGGACAATTTTTGCACACGACTCAACAGTTGTTAATACAGACCTTCCTCGCATTTGCAGGCTCGTCAACAATGTATTTGCCATATTTGTTAGCATTCACTGGTACAATAACGTTCAATATTTATTATATGATTTATTTTTTATTATATTTGAGATTTAAATTTAAAATTTTGTGTATATATATTAAATAAATTATTATTTTTACTGTAAAAAAATAAAACTTTCATACTAATTTTATTTATATTTAAGTGCAAAATAGTTTAGAAAAAATTATGATATTTTAGGATTGTGTTTTTAATACATTGAACGCGAAGAGCTCAAACTTATGACTTTTGGCATATTTCATTTTAGAGTTATTCCATTTTTAGTGAAAATTGATGAATCACATTTCTCTTCCATAAAAATTGTTAACAAATTATCGTCCAGACGTGCTGTCAATTACAAACCAGTTCAACAAGAAAATGATAAAAAAAATTCAATTAAAAATAAAATATGCAACAAAAATATAAATTCAACTCAGAATTTTGAAATTCTTAAAATATGAAGACTTAATTTATAACTAATTGAAAATATAAGAAGTTGCTACATAATTTGATAATATAAACATTAATCTCCATACAAAAGAGTAATCCAATCATGAAGTACTCGATCTTAATTCTGGATATCATTCCCCGAGAAGAAATGGTAGTCCTTGGCATGGTTAACGATCGACCACATTCCTCCAATAGGTGCCACGAGCATTAAACAAACGGTAAAAACAATACAGCCCTGGAATCATTGGTGTCAAGTTAGACTTTTCTTCAAACCAAACCATTATTCTAGGTTTAATTTTGATCTATTGTCATTATAAATGAATTTAAATTTGATTTATTTTCATTGTAAAATTTTTTAAAATAAGAAAATAATATGTTATTAAAAAGATTATGAAAAATGTAAAATACCTTCTTCAATTTTAGTGTGACTAAATTTTCTCCTTCAATTTTAGAAAATTAAAAATTATCCCCTTTAATTTTATAAGATTTTTAATACTCATTATCCACTTGATTAATTATTTTATCAAATTATATAAATTTTTATTAACTTTTAAATAAGAATCATAAGATTATAGTATATTTGTTTATTTTGTCTTTTTTCACATAATTTTGCAAGCCATTTATGAGTATTTAATTAAATAAAAATTTAATATATAATTTAATTTTTATTAATTTGATTGAGCTAAGTAATGCCAGCCTGTAACCCAAGCGGAAGCCATTCTCTCCCTCTAAATTGTGTTAGCCTTCAACAATTAACGTAAAACTTTATCGAAACTCCAAACATAAATCACATATGATAATTTAATTGTGTTAATGTGAAATCATTACCCAAAAGTAACACGTTGTATGGCTTGAGTTCAATGTTAAATAAGTTAGAGCCGCTACATCGACCCTTAATTATAGTGTTAAATAAGCAAGGGTCCTTATATTTTTTTAGATAGATATGGGTAGATAAACTAGTTCAAGAGAACATAATTAGATTTGACACTTGAAATATCGATACGTTGACAAGTAAATCTTTAGAGGTTATGGACACTATGATTCGAAAAAAGATTAACATCACATGTTTTCAAGTAACTAAATAGGTTAGAGAAAGAGAGTTAATGAATTAAATACTATAGGATTTAAACTATGGTACATCAAGAAAGTTAGAGGAAAAAATGAAGTTGGTATTATTACAGATAAGAATTGGAAGAAGAATGTGGTGGATGTAAAAAGAATTAGGAATAGGATCTTATCATTAAGACTGATGGTTGCACAGGAGACTATTAATATCATCAGCACTTATGCACCACAAGTAGGATCATAGGTACATTTAAAGGAGAAGTTTTTGCAAGATTTGGAGAGGTAGGTTCAAGGAATTCTACAAAAAGAAAAGATTCTCATCAAAGGGGATCTAAATGAATATGTTGGTAGTGAGGTAACTTAGGCAAGGTAATTTTTGAGAGCTCATGAAGGATTTGATTTTAGAAAACTAAATGAGGAAGGACAATCTATTCTTAATTTTTCAATAGCATATGATTTCAAGATTGCAAACACTTGTTTTAAGAAGCGGGAGGAGTATCCAATCACATACAAGAGTAGAATCTCAAGATTACAAATTATAATTTTTTTATAAAAAGTTCAGATAGAAGAGTCTGTAAAGATGGTAAAGTGATTCCAGGGGAGAGCCTTATCATATAGCATAGGGTCTTGGTTCTTGATATTCATTTTTAGACTTGTAACTAGAAAAGATGACGAGTTATAAATCCTAGGATTAAGTGATGGCAGCTCAAGGGTGGGAAACAAATGACTTTTATGAGAATATTATTCGAGGAAGGTAATTGGGAAGTACAAGAGAGTGCTAACCATACTTAGGATGAGATGGATAAGAGGGTTAAGATGGTTGCTAAAGCAATCTTAGGTGAGTTAAAAAGTTTTGGACCGAGAGATAAATAATATTGATGGTAGAACGAAAGTATACAAGAAAAAGGTCAAAATCAAAAAGGATTATTTTAAGACCTTACTTGTGTGTAACAATGCCAAAAATTAGGAAAGATATCGAATAGCTAGGAATAAGACTATGAAGGTAATGAGTGGGGCACAATCTGAGACTTTTAAGGAGTTCTATTAAGATCTCGGGATAAAGAATGGAGAACAAAAGATTTATAAGCTTACCAAAAATATGGAAAGAAAATTAAGAGATTTGGACTAAGTGAGGTGTATTAAGGATAAAGAAGAATAAGTTTTACTCACAGATGAAGATATCAAAAAGCAATAAGAGAAATACTTTTAAAAGTTTTTCAATGATGGGTAAGGATCAACAAGAGATATGAAAGGATTAGAAATCTAAGAAGGCAAACAAAATTTATCTTACTATGATAAAATTCAAGCTATAGAGGTCAAAGAAGCTTTTAAGAGTATGGATAATGGTAAAGCCATTAGTTCTAATGGTATTCCTATTAAAGTTTAGAAATGTTTAGGAGAGCAAGGTACCTAATGGCTCACTAGCTATTTAATAATATTTTGAGGTCTAAGAAAATGTCAAATGAGTGAAGGAGGAGCATTTTGGTACCTATATATAAGAACAAAGGAGATATCCAAAACTGTACAAATTATCAAGAGATAAACTTATGAGCCATGCAATGAAATTATGGGAAAAAGTGATTAAGTACAGATTAAGAGACAAGACTAAGATTATAGAAAATCAATTTGGATTTATGCTAGGAAGGTCTAAACAAAGGTTATTTATCTTTTACATGGGTTGATGGAAAGGTATCAGAATAAAGAAAAAGACTTACATATAATTTTTATTGACCTAGAAAAAACCTATGATCAAGTAACAAGAGAAGTATTGTGGAAGGCTTTAGAAAAGAAAGGAGTTTGTGTGGCATGTATCCCAGCTATATAGGACATGTATGATAGGGTAACTATAAGTATAAGAACTCTCGAAGGCAAGACGAAGGACTTTTCAATAAAAATAGGTCTACATCAAAGTTCAACCTTAAGTCTTTACTTATTTGATCTAGTCTTGAATATTCTTACTAAGAACATATAAGAGACTATTCTAAAATGCATGCTATTTGTGGATGATATAGTTTTGATTAAAAAATTAAGGGAAGAGGTTAACTATAAACTTAAGCTTTGGAGACAGGATTTGGAATCTAAAGGTCTTCATTTGAATAGAAGTAAGATAGAGTACATGCATTGCAAATTTAATAAGAAATAAGATAGAAATGATTTAGAGATAAGAATTGAAAAGCATGTCATATCACAAGTGTTTAAGTTTAAGTATCTGATATCAATGTTACAAGGTGATGGAGAAATTGATGAAAATGTCATACACAAGATACAAGTTGGATGGTTAAAATGAAAAAAAGTATCAAAGGTTATTTGTGATGGCAAAGTATTTACGAAGTTTAAAAGAAAGTTTTATCAAACCGCTATACGATTAGTTAAGCTTTATAATAGAAAATGTTAGGCTTTGAAGGGATAATAAGATCAAAAAATAGGAGTAACAGAAATAAGAAGTTTAAGATAGATGTATGATCATACAAGAAAAGACAAGATACGGAATAAATTTATACGAGGGAATATTAAAGTGACGCCGATTGAAGAGAAAATGACAAATAATCGGTTAAGTTAATTTGGACATGTGCAAAGAAGGCCACTAGAGGTACGAATGAGAAAAGTCGATCACATGATCTTTAATCTTGTAAAAAAATGTAGAGGAAAATCAAAAAGAATATTGGAAGAAATAATAAAAGGAAATTTTTTAGTAAATAATATTGCTGAAAATATGGTTTTAAACAAAACTTAATAACGTCGTGCAATTCATATAACTGACATCACTTAGTGCGATAATGTTTTATTATTGTTGTTGTTGTTTAATTTTTATTAATTACATAGCATAAAAACTATGTGTGAAAAGTAACAAAATAAATCAACGCACTATAATATTGTGATTTGTATTTAAGAATTACATAAAAAAAAAACTATGTAATTGGATAAAATAGTTAACTAAGTGAATGATGAGTGTTATTTTCAAGTTTTTGTTAAGCTTAAAGAAGTAATTTTCATGTTTCTAAAATTGAATGGGTAAAATCAAATTATCATGAAGTTAAAGGGTGTATTTTATATTTTTTTCAAAAAAAATATTGTAAATAATAAGAGAATTTAAAAAAATTTTAAGGATGTAAGCAACATATAAATAGATGATAGTGTAAATTTTATTTATACTAATTATAAATTAAATTTAAATCCTTATAAAAATTTTTAAGTCATCACTAGTTAATAGAATACATCGTTAAAAGATCATGGTTCAACATTTTAATAATTTTTTGAATTTAAATTTAATATATAATCAATTATTTATATATTGACACGTTAATAAAAACTCTTACAAGCTTTTATACTGTTAATAAATTTTAATTATTATTACTTTTTCTGTAATGCCGTGCTATCTTTTTGTTGATTGTAAAAAAAAGTTATATACTAATATTCGTGTATCAAAGTTAAACTTCATTTTTTAAAAAATGAATATGATAATATATAAATGGATAATATTCATGAAAAATTAATTTATGTAATTAGTTGATCAAAATTAAATTCTTTATCGAGTAATAACCGAAAGAAGAACATATTCTTGCATACCCAATTACACCACCAAGACAGGCTGAATCTCTTTGGTTTGTAGATCCTAAGCCATATGATGCACGGAAGCTGAAAATTTTTCATCCGGAAATTATTAACTGTTACAGTTTTAATCATAAGGAAATCAATAGAGCAGACTTAATTAACAAATTGATTATTGACTTACCATGTATGTTGTTGGAGCATTAGCGAATCCCCCAAAAAATCCGAGTAGACCATCAAAGAAGGGGAATGTAATGGCCATGAACATTGTGAATGCTGCAATAATAATAGAGGCATCAAATTAAATTAATGATGTATCCTTTCTTAATAGCAGCGGGCAAGTCTTCACTTATTTTCTATCAAAGTCATAATTAAATATAATGAATTTGATAGAAAATAATTTTTTAAAGAATAAATTATTTTTCTCTATTACGTTAATTCTAGGAATTAATATTTTTTAATTACAAAATATAAAAATACATAATTTTCTTTATTTATATATAAGAAAACATTTTTATTTTTTTTATAAAACAAATAAAACCTTAACAACCATGGAATTTTTTCAATTCGAACTTAAAACATTAAGAGAATTTTTTTATAAAAATATAAAACGTTATTATATCATTAAAAATCTCGATAACATATTATTGTTTTATTTATTATTTATTGATAGTGGAATTTTGTACTAAGAGTGGATGAAATTTAGTCTCTTGTTGGCCAACCATATTAGCATACTTACCAACATATAGAATGCGGACAATGAATCGAAGTATTCTACGTGGTTGGAAATGCAGCTTCCTCACCAACAAGATTTCAATCATATCAAACACTGGCATTGCATAAACCTATCTCCACAAACAAGAAAATCAATTTCATCAATTTCATTTTCCTACAATGTTCTTGAATGAAATATTTTTCCTACCGAATCAGGAAAAATCAAAGGAAAAGGAATTCTACCTGGTAGCTTCCGATGAGATGAATAACAACAAACAAGTTAACCATTGCAATGAGCCAGTTAGGTTTCTTGAACGAGAAGAGGATGTTTGGTTTAACCTTGTTGCCAAACACCCAGTAGCCGATGATAGCAAGGGGAAAGTAGCAGAGAGCCACCGTGGTATAGGCAACCTTGACCCCTCTCCACATGGCGCCTTTGGCTGGCCTGTCTTGCGTTGAAGGGATTGTTGCTTGGATTTCGAGAACTACGTTGTGGGCGGCGTAGGCAAACGCCACCGTTCCAAGGGCTTGGAAGAAGCTGAATACTGCTATTGGTTTGCTTTCATTGTAGTCATAGTCTACATGTTTCCCAGCTTCCTTGTTTATGAGGGAAGCTATCCAACCAATTGTAGAGTAGCTACGTAGAAAGGACAATGCATGCAATATCAAAGCCAGTCCAATTTCAGTAAGGTGATGGACTATGGTTGCAACGTTAGACCGGTGCACTACTGGTTCAAATTATTAAATTTTATTTATTTGTACACTATTATGCAAAATGAATAAAATTTAATGGTTAGATTTGATAATTGGACATTGATATATCAAATTCTCTCTCTTTTAATAATTTTACACTTCCACATTGAAATACGCCAAGATAAATTTTGGTTTAAGGGAATACATTTAGATTGAGGGGTGTACGTCAAACAACACATTCAAATTTTACACACTTGATATATCAAAATTGATATATCAACATCTCTCATCTTTAATAATTTTACACTTCCACATTGAGATACATCAAGATACATTTTGTTTTAAGGGAACACACTTAGATTAAGGTGTGTACGTCATACAACACACTCAAATTGAGGCATGTCCTAGCATGGCTAATCTAAATTTGGGATGAGTATTTTTCACCCAATATATAAAGCAAAGTATTAGTATTGATTATCATATCTACTAATAGTTGTTAGAGATACAATTTCATTGAGGAAAATATTATAAGTGTCAAAAATGAATTTCAAACCTTTTTATATTTATTAAATTAAATTTTATAAATTTATCACATTATCTTATATTTAATAACAATTCTAAATTTTCATTTGAAATCTAATTTTTGATATATATATATATATATATATATATATATATATATATATATATATATATATATATAACATTACTCTATCAATAAATATAAAATATGTTATTAATGTAAGATAAAATGATAAAAAAATTATATATTGCAAAGCAAAGCATAACAACAATAGTGCAATTAAGAATTGCAATTTTGAATTATGGTATTAATTTTCATTACAGCTTGCAACATTATAGATTGATGGATGTTATTGAAACATTTAAATTTAACTTCACATTTTTTTCGAGAGAGAGCTACACATATGAAGTGAAGCCTTAAGAGTTAATTTCATTATGCAATTTTTTTTGTAAGTATTCTTTCTAATCTTGTTTTAGATTTGAAAATAGTTCTCATTGCAATTCTAATTCATGTATTTTCATTTAAATTTCTTTGCACGTGAGTCCTTCAATTTTTTAATTATAGCAATAAAGTTCCTTTTTATATCATCAAAGCTCACATGGCAAGATTATTGTCATATAACAGATGATGTCAAAGACAAAATTTTGTGCACACCTATTTACCATTAGCATGAGAAAGAGATAAACATCACACTAGTAGAGTTATATGCACAAGACTCATATCTAATATTGTTTCTATCTTCTTAAATTTATATCCAAATAAATCCATACAAAAATATCTTAAAAGACATAAAACTATATATGTATGTCATTTCATTCTATTAAGGTGACAACAAAAGGAATTAAATTGTTACAAACTTATGATTTTATATAACTATAAAACTTAATTGCAATAATTGAAAGGATATTCTTCACTATTGCTAAAAAATTGATATCATCAATACCTATAAATCTGGATCTCTTCTTTAGGATGGATCCTACCTAATTTGGAACCCACCAAATGGAAGATTCAAATGGGAGGGTATCAATGGTATCGAAAAATAATATTGACAAAGTATACACCTAATTGAACACAGAGATTAAAAATAAGACATCAATTTTATGGAAATGTGATATACATACCTAACGGACATAACAGCTGCAGCACATGAAACAGTAGAAATGGAGTTGAAGCTGGGAAGGTGAGATAACACAAATTGAGCAGAGGCGAAGATCATAATGAAAGAGTGTAGTTTCATCTCCTTATCCTTGCCCTTATCCTTATCCTTGCATTCACCTTTACACACTATAATATCATGGAATTTCTTCAATGATTGCCCTCCAGTGACCATATACACAATGTTTGTACCAACTTCAACTATAAGTTGCTGAGGCACCACAATGAAGAGACCAAGCTTTTCACCAAATGCATACTGCCCCAATTCATGGTATCTATCAAAACGCCTTCCCTCTATTTCATGCATCTCCACCATTTGCCACATTGTGTAGAATGTGATCGTCCATGAAAGAGTTAGTATAGTCACACCAGGACCCCTATGTATGCATTGCATATATACAACTTCAGTGTTAATAATAACGGGTTTGATTTGCTGTATCTATTGTGTTATGGGTATATAATATACACGATATGATTGGAGTAGCTTGATTTAATTTTTGTCACCTAGAAACTTACTCTTCCATAGAAAAACAGGTTTTTACAGGCATGAATTAGTTTTAAATCTAAAAAAAATTGTTATATTTTTTAGAAGACTATCATTTAATCGATAAGCTCAATTTGTTATCCTATGAACAAGTTTGATTCAAAAGAATGAGAATGAGGGGATAGATATATGTTTTTTTAATGAAATGGTGAGTTCTAATTAGAAAAGTAGTAAGTTCTATAATAAGTAGAGAAGGGAAAATATAAGATGCTATCTCCAATAGATTTTAATTGTGGTTGTGAATTTAAAAAATAATATCTATTGAAAGAATGAAAATTTATTAATATTATAATTTTTGAAATGCTTTTATTGCTTGAAATGTCATTTGAAAAAAAAAGGAACGTATACACGTCTGATTCAAAAAGTCCACCCAAAATGTCCATGTTTACTTTTGGAAGTCTTGCGCTCTAGCTAATTGGTGTGGAGGCCGTACAATTGTGAGGCTAGCACTTGAGTAGGAGAGTGCGGAAGGGCTTGGTGAGGAAATTTCCACCCGAAGAGAATGATAGTCCAGATTCGAGTAAGGGGTAAAGTGGGTAGAGCGAAAAAGAACTTACAAAGATGGAAGGGGTAACCCTTTTTTGCCAAAATAGTCCGTTTAAAGGAAAAACAAAGATTAAAAAAGTTAAATTTTTATCAATTTTATCTTTAATTAAAAATTTATATCAATTCAATTAAAAATTTTCAAGTTTTAAAATTTTTATATAATAATTTAATATTTCATCAATTAAAATTTAAAAATTTTTAATTTTATAAAAATTAAATTAATATAAATTTTTAATAAAAATAAAATTAATAAAAATTAAATGTTATCAATATTAAAAATAAAGTTTTAGTTAAATATATAATTTAAAGAGCACATCGTTCAAACCATTTTTTCACATTATTACCACAATTTTAATTAAAAAAAATTCGGAATCCAGAGCCCACGTAATGAGGAGGTAACTTAAGAAAGAGAAGAGAAAGGAAAAAAAATAAAGAAGGGAAAGAATCTTGAAAAAAAAAAATCATTAAGACGCATCAGTAGGAAGAATTTTTTTCTCATACAGCAAAAAATTAGGGCAGAGATACGGGTTCCAAAAGTGTAAGGAATACTCCATGCCTTCAAATTTGTATCTTTCATAATAGAGAAAAAATCTGTATTAATTTGGGAAGAATATTATAATAATTATTTATTCATTTAATAAATTAGAATCTTTATAAAAATAAAAAAGAGTGAAAATTATGGTCTTCCCAGAGAAAAAAATAAAATATTAAAATTGTCAACAATGAGATAAGAAAAAAATGGTTTCAAAAAATATCTTTTTTGAGCAAAGAGTTTTTAAAAAATGTCCACAAAATTACGGAACATTTTGATCTAAATATGGGGCCAAAGAGACAACCTCCTCAGACCATTATTTTAAGAGAGAGAGAGATGAGGAGAGAGAGGGGGGATTCTGCCTCCTCAAGCTGTTATTTTCCTTGATGCCGTATGCAGACATAAAAAATAAATAGATTTTTAAATTTAAATTAAAAATCTTTGTTTGATCGAAAAGAAAATAAAAAAAGAAAAATTTTAAATTAAAATTAAAATAAAATTAAAGGAAAATTTTTTATTTTTAAATTAATTATAAAATTTTATTCACACATTTTATTTTTATATTTTTCCCTTTTTTCTTATTTTCTTTCTCCTCATCCAAATAAAATCTAAAAACATGGTGAGAAATAAATAGTTAGACAATTAAGTCATGGTGTTCTAAATAAATAGAATCCTTTTTTCAGGTATTAGAAACTATGACATTTTAAACAGTCTCCGATTAATATCTGAATTTAAAAGTGATCTCATATGAAACAAATTTTCTTTTTTTTTTTTTGGTACATAGAAATTTTAAACGGGGAGGGGAACCGGGGGGGGGGGGGGGGCTCTACGCCACCAAGCCTTGGCAAGCCAAGGCAGGGCCAGCTGTGCTGGCCCTCAGCAGCCATTTGAAACAAATTTTCTAATACAATAAAATTGGCGCCATGTATAATGATAGAATTGATCAAAAAGTAACAAAAAAAAACCCTCAAAAATAAAAGGACCACTTTGTAAATAATGCAGTAAATTAGGGGTTGAAAGTTGAGACATATATAAATACCATCCCAGCTCAGACATGGCGTAAGGAAGACCCAGCACACCAGCTCCAATCATGGCTGTAATATTGTGAAAAGCTGAATAATACCATTTTGAATTCCTTGAAGATGTAATTGGAAGCCAATCATCTATTGCCTTTTTCTTCTCTTCTTCAGCCTATCATTTTACCATCAAACGCAACAAAAATTACGCAATAAATATTTGTAGAACTAATATTTTGCCATCAGCACAATTCTAACGCTATAGACGATAATTTCTTGCAATTTTACAACATAATAATTATATTTTTTTGTATTCACTTGTAATTTAATTACAGTACAATTGCAAATACGGCTGCTCGTGATTGCAACTTAGAACTCTAAATTCATATTAATTGAAAATAAAGTTCTGCAAGTAGAGTTTTCTTGAAAGCCAAGTGGAAATAACCGGAAAAGAACTGCGATAAACCAAAAAAAAAACACTACTTTATATATTCAAATTTCTAGGGACAAACTATGATTTAGAAGTTTATGAGAATATGAGAATTGGGGCAAATAGACAAACTTACCGTAATTTCAAGATAATTAAACTTGTAAGAAACTGGTAATTCAGTTCCCATAGTTGCAGAGATATTTGCAGACGAAGAAGAAACCCAGAAGAGAAGTTGGCTTATTACTACGATGCAAATTGGCTCTAAGCAAATTGTAATTCAGTTCCCATTGTTTGATTTGACAGGTGAAAGAGCGTGGAAAGGAATTGAAAGTCAGTTGTTGACTTTAACATGTGCTCTGTTTTGTTTGGAAGAGACTTTTCTAGTGCCCACTTTGATAGACCGTGATGCTTTTGGAATTAAATTTTCTGCAATTTAATTCAATAGAAAATTTATGTTTTGTTAATTTGAAAGTAACATTTTTTATCAGTATTTTCAGCAAATAATAACAACCGACCTGTCGTTACTTTTGTAACTTTTCTCATCTTAATATCTTAGGTTAAAGGTTAAGATAATGTGTATTTTTAATAACTTGTCACCTTGTCATCACAGAAAAAAATAGGTTTTCTAAAATTCAGTTTAATAGGAAATTTGAAAATAATGTCGCAATTAAGAATTTTGATTAGTTTATAATTGAATTCTTTTGCTTGAAAATATTAAAAATGCATAAAATTCATTTGGGGATGGATTTTGATACTATCATGATGAATAAAATGATAATATATAGATGAAGTCATTATGTTAAATAAAATATTTTACTGAAACAATTAATAAAAGTATAAGTGAAAAAAATCAATTTAACTTAAGTTAAAACATTATTAAAACAAGATTTAGTTTCAAATAAAATGAAATCTTGTATAACGGTGTTCCAATCCCAAATATAAGGATAGTGCTCTAACATGGTAAGAGATTTCAGGAAAGAACGTAGTGCTAGTTAAGGAAATTGCAAGGAAATAATTTCGGAATCCATTTTTAATACTTATAGTATTTTTCTTTTACTTTTCAAAATATGAATGATAATAATATTAAAAAAATGACTTTGGCATCATGATCGAATAAATACTAAAATTTAAACAAAAATTTTCTTAAAATATAAAAAATAATAATAATAAAGTTTTTAGTATTATAATAGAAGTAGAGTTTCTACATCATTCCTATAAATTCTTACATTACATATTTCTTGTATCTCAAAATTTTAACAAACACTAGATATTACGATGAGGTAGAATAAAAGCAAATCAAGCTTTTCTTACCCCATGCGTCAATATTGTTAGAAATAAAATATTATCTTATCCCATGTTTCATAACTATAGACAAAATTCGCTTTATCTTCATATCCTACAAGATAACAGAACAATCTATAGACACTTACAAGGAATGAAAAAAAATGAAATAAAAAAATACAAATATTAAAATTAAGATTATAAATTTATATGTAATTATTAAGTAATTTCAAATAATAGTAAAGAAAGAAGAAATAGACAAAATTTAGATTTAGATATTATAAATCATACATAATTAATAAAATATTATAATATAAGTCTAAAGTATTGGTTTAAACAATTTGAAAGTTTAGAAAAACAAGTTAATACATAACCAACAAAACATTATTACTTTCTGAATTTATTATCTCAAGTGAAATTTTAATTGTATTTTTAGTAAATGACTAAAATAATTATACATATATATGTGTGTGTGTATGTATATACATTAGTATATAGGGTATAAATATAATAATTCTATAATAGCAAAGTTTTATGGAGCAAGGTAAGGTATTATTGCTATATTCCATCATTTTGTTTAAAGTGAAAACTTAAACCATGTCTTGTCTTGTGGGGTAAAAAAATACACTATCCCCAAATTTCATTAGGGACAATCCCCGCACGACATTGTAAATTGGAGGCCATTTGCCATCCCTAACTAACACAAATAATTATAAACCAAAAATATCCGTTTGGTAAGAAATCTCGATCTTATTGTAATACAAATGCCTAGTGGGAAGATAAGTCATAATATAAAACAATCATTATTTGATAACAAGTTAAACTCAACAACATTACTTATGTGTTTATCGTAAAGTTCTTCATTTAGATTATATATTTGTTAGAAGGTTATCCATTTAAATAATGACACTTACATTAATTACTCTATTACTTATTAATAATTTTAATTTAATAATTATAATCATTATTAATTTTATATTTATAACGAAGTAATTAATACACACATTACAAGAAAACACAATAACACCATGACACTTTCGGTGATGACAAACACTTGGTCGTCAATGATTTGTCAAATAACTTTTATTGACGACAAAAGTCATTGGTGATGCTTGAAAAATAATCAAGCACCATTTTTTTTAAGTAAGCAAGAAAATGGAAACCTTCAGCAACGATAGTTATCATCAATAAAGGTTATGGATTTCCACCAATGATAATTGTTATTGTTGAAGACTGACTTCTAAAATTTAGGCGAGAAGATGCACTCTTCAATGATGACACAATCATCGGTGAAAGTGAAACCTTTACCGATGACAGTTATCATCACTAAAACTCTATAATTTAGTGACAACAACTATTGTCAATAAAAGTTATAACCTTCATGATGACAATGTCATCGTTGAAAGTGATAGCACAATTTTCCATGCCTTTTTTTTAATGATGACAATTGTTGTCATTAAAAAATAACATAGGAAATTATGTGCATAAATATTCCTTTTTTAGCAATGACAATATTGTTAGTGAAAGTTATAGTTTTTAACAATAAAAGGTCTATCTATAAATAGCTAACTAGCGTGAATTCAATTTCATTTTGCGCGGTGAGGAGGGAAGCAGAGTGAGAGATCAAGGTATGTAATTTTTTTCATACTATAATATATTTTTTATTTATATATGTTTATAATATAGTATAATTTCTTATTTAATAATTTTCATTTGTTAGTTGTTGTTACTATTTATTATTACTTGTGTTGCACATTTAAAGAGTATTTAATCAATAAATTTATTCTATTGAGGTATATGAATTAAATTTTATAATATTTTATTTGAATATATAATTTATGAGGTGAATAATATGAAATAAATTTATTTAATTTGATGATATGACTACTTTGGTATAAAATAAATCTTGTTTAATTTTATATATTATAAATATTAAATGTGTTGACATAATTTTATTTTTATGTACATTTATAAATATAAATTTTATTGTTATTATGTTACTGAGTAAAATTATAATTTTACATAATATAATATGTGTATAAATTATTTAGTTAGGTTAATATGAAATAGAATTGTTGTAAGGTTTTTTCTACTAGGTTAATATGAAATAGAGTTGTTATAAAGTTTTTTCTACAAACCTTAAAATCTAAGATGTAGTTTTTAAATTCAAAATTTTTAATTTCATTAAAATAATGTAACATATGAAACTAGAATGATTATACAAATATATTTTAAAAAATATATTGACATGGGAATAGACTTTTAGATATGTAATTAAATTTTTTCAATACAACTTAGTAAAAATATTTCAATGAAAACCTATAATAAAGAAAGAAAATGTTACAAATATATTTAATGAAAATATTATAAATAAGATATTTTTAAAGTTTTAAAAATTTAAATCAATTATATCTATAGAGAACAAATTGGTATATTAACTAATTTAGAAATAATATATTGACAAATTATATTATATATGTAAAACAATTAAATATGTAAAAAATAAATTAGTATATTAAGAAACTTTATATTTTAACAATTTTAAAACAATCTGATAACACATAAATAAATAACAATATAAAACTCATTAATACTATTGACAAATTATATTTAAATTCTTTTTTAATTATAAATATGAGCAATATATCATTTATTCATTAAAATATGTATAAATAATATTTTCTTCTAAAAATACTTTACTATAAAACAAACATACCTTAAATCGTTCATCGTACAAATAAGATCCCATGAAGAAACCTGAGAAAGATCTTTGGTGCATTAAGCACAAATTATGCCATAAAAACATTTAATATTAAATATTTTATAACTATATTTTATAAAAATATTTTTTATCAGAATGCCTAAGTTTTAAGCACATTTTACCTATTAATAAATATGAATTTCAAAATGACCTTGTCGCAATTAGAAGCTTGTTTGATTATGATTTTAAAATAGATTTTAATTTTTATGATTGCAAAAAGATTAATTTTCAAATAAATGTTTAAATTACAATTTTTTAAATTTATAATTTTAAATATTTATCTTAGAAATAAAAATAATTTTTAAATATATTTTAGACTTTTTTCCCTAGTGTAATAAATTTATATATGTAAAGAACAATTATATATATAACGATTACATAAATATATTTGAAATAATATATTTACATGAACATTAGGTTTTGAAAATGAAAATCATATTAAGGTTAATATAAATTAATAAATAAAAATTAATGAAAATGCATTAATATAAAAAATTTAAATTACATAAATATATTTGACTAATTATATATTGAATATATGAATAAAAAATAATAAATATTTGAAAATTAATTTTTTTATACTTTCAACAATAATATTAGATATTGTATAAATATATAATAAAAATAAAAAATACATGAAAATTACATACAAAGTAGTAACAATAAGATTATATATGATTATATATTTTAAGGAAATCTCAAATCATAAAGATATCATAACAAAATATATAGATTATTTGGACATATTGTACATAATCCTCGATCATTAACATAAAATAGAATATTAAATATATAATAAAATATTAAGAAAATATAACTTAGTAACTATATTTTAATAAAATGTATAAATAAAAAAACTTGAATCTTACAAATGTATTTAATGAAGATATTATAATGATATGAATAGAAATTTTAAAAAAATTATGAGAATTTAAATTTTTATATCATTAAAAATTCTCGTACAAAATAAAATTCATATCAATTTAACCATTATATAATCATAAAAACTTAAAAACTTTAAATGCTTGAAAATTTATCAGCACTTATAAAATATATATCTCATTAAAAAAGTTGAATTATATATCTTATAAATGTAGTAGAGTATGATACAAAATTAAATTCCTAATTCTAAAATATTAAGCATAATAATTTATGTAGATATTTAAAAAATTTAACAATATAGACAATAATACACTTGAGTAACGATACTTATAAAATGTCATGATATAAGTTTAAAATTATTGTAAATATATTTTTATAATAATTTTAAATAAAATTGTATTTACATTTGTATTATAAGCTTTTACCCATTTAAGAGTTGGTTAATTTCTATACGTCAATCAACCCTTGAATTGTCCCACAAAGTTGGACAGTTTATGATATGTCCTATTGTTATTATTAATAATTTATTTAGTTTTCATTTGATATTGTAGAAATTTCCTAGCATTCTAACTATTCTCCAAATGTGAACTATGCTGACTATAGTTTACACACTTGGAGATGCTATTGAAATTTCTACATGTAAGAAATGATGAGCATAGATAAATTGATAAATTCATAACTACAAAAATATATTGAATGGGATAGGGCTTTACTTTTTAGAATTGGAATGATATAGTGAATTTAGGGCACATAACAAATATTGATCACAATATTTAATTCCACAAGAAGTTATTTTCTTCCTATTCAACAATACGATTTCCATAGATAAAAGTTAAATACATTTACAAAATCATTGAAATGGTACAATGGCATTTGTTTAAAGAGTTAAAAACTTTATTAATGAAAGAGATTTAGTGAGATACTCATATAAGAAGTGCATAAATATATTATTTTAAAAATTGAGAATATTATAAGCACATATTATAGATAATGGATTTTATCCATTATATACAAATTGGATACATTATGGTAAAATAGATGTATTGACTTTTAAGGGGACGAAAAGGTATCTCCTAATAATAGGGATAAGATGGTAGATATTATATATGATTTCATCGACTCTTATATAACTGAAGAAATAGTTCACAATGAAGGAGAAGGAAATAAGAACGCATTTGAAGGGGACATTGGATCGAATTATAGCAATTATGATAACCTATTTGAACAAGTGAAAATAAAGTTGTATCCTCGATGCACTTAATTTTTAGTCTTGAATTTTCTAGTAAAATTTATGCACTTAAAGGTGTTATATAAGTGGACTAATAGATCATTTGATACTCTTTTAAAGTTGTTAAAAAAAGCATTTTTTTAAGGATAATAAATTGCTAGAATTACACTATAGTGCAAGGAAATAGCTAAAAAGTTAGGGTTAGGGTATAAATCAATCTATGTGTGCAAGCATGATTATGTACTTTTCTAGAAAGAACATGCTTCAAAGGATAACTATCCAATCTGTGAGGAAAGTCAATAGGTAGGCATAAATACAAAAGGAAAAAAGGTGCCTCAAAAAATGGTTTGCTATTTTCCATTAACTCCTTAGCTGAAGCGATTGTATAGGTTAAGGCATAATATAAAGGATATGATATGACATTATACTGGAAGGTCAATAAAGGATTAGGTAATGCGACATTCTGTTGTTGGAGAAGCTTAGCAAGAATTCAATAGGAGGCATTCCAATTTTTTCTACTGACCCACAAAATGTTAGGTTGAACTTAAGTGCAGATGGATTTAATCTTTTTGGTGATAAGAACTTATTCTATGGCATATGGCTAGTAGTGATGACTATCTATAACTTATCACCATGAATTTGTATGAATCAATCTTTTTTCATGTTAACCTTATTAATATCGAGGCTATAATCGTCAAACAAGGATATTGATATCTTTTTAAGAACAATCGTAAAAGATTTAAGATATCTTTGGAAGGGGTGTTAAAACTCGAGATGCTAATACAAATATTATGTTTAACATACGAGTAACTTTATTGTGGATTGTAAATGATTTTTCAACACAAAGCTATCTCTCTGAGTGGAATGGACAAGACTATAAAGCATGTCCTATGTGCAATGACAATATTCCATTAATTCAAGTTAGTGGGAAAATAGCTTATATTGGTCATCATCATTAGCTTCTAAGGAGTCATGCATAAAGAAATAAGAAGGAATTTAATAGAAGGTAGGAGAGGAGAGCCCTTCCTCATCCTCTTACTAATGAAAGTATCATGGACTAACTAAGTAAGATGTTACAGAGATTTCCTAGAAAATATGCTCGATTTGATAGCCTAAAGCGAAAGAAGGGTGCCAATTAACTTCGGAAGAGTAAGAGAAGCATATTTTTTGACCTTCTATATTAGCTGACAATGAACTTAAGGCATAATATTGATGTGATGCATGTTGAAAAGAATGTATGTGATAGTATTTTGGATATATCATTAGATATTGATCATAAAATAAAAAATATGACAATGTGAGATGAGATTTGGCGAACATAAAAATAAAACTAGACTTACATCTGTATGAATAAAGGGGCTAGCTTTTCGAACCACATGATGCATACATGCTCAACTAGGAAGAATAAAGACGATTTTGCTAGTTTATAAAAAATGTAAAATTTCCTAATAGGTTTGTTGGAAGCCTCAAGAAGAATGTAACTGATTGTGATATGAAGTTAGAGACATTGAAATCACATGATTGTCATGTTATTATGCAAAGATTGCTAGGACCTTCAGTTTGAGCATTTTTGCCAAAGAAACTATCATATCCAATTGTTGAGTTATGTAACTTTTTCAACCAAATATGCACTAAAAGCTTCAATAGGAGGGATGTTTTTCAAGTCTAGCAAGACATTGTCATCATTTTATGCAAATTTGAAAGGATATACCCTCCAACATTCTTTGGTATAATAGTTCACCTAGTG
Organism: Sindora glabra; assembly: GCA_020226215.1. Lineage (NCBI taxonomy): Eukaryota > Viridiplantae > Streptophyta > Magnoliopsida > Fabales > Fabaceae > Sindora > Sindora glabra. Next base: position 43,519,933 of record CM035233.1, on the reverse strand, counting down.
ATACATTTACCTGACAAAAAATTATAGTGCGATCCCGTTCATTTTCGATAAATGTACCCATATGAGAGATATATAAAAAAGTTGAAAGATTATGTCAAGAATCATGCTCGACTTAGGGGTTTAATTACAAAAGGATATGTTGTTAATAAAGCGTTAACATTTCATTTTATGTACCTGAAAAGAGTGAAAATTATATTCAATCGGCTTGACTAAAACTAAGATGTAGCATCCAAATATACAAAAAAAAAAAACATTGTCAGTGTTCAAATCTCAATGTCATTCATTGGAGAAGAAGATCATTTCTCATTTCAACAGGAGAGATCAAGATGGTGTCGTATGGTACATCTTAAATAACTATGCCAAGATTAAAAATTATTTCCAATAAGTTTCTATAATCATTCATACTTTTCTCGCAATTAATTATAACAAAGTGGTGCTAAAAACATAGATCAGTTACAAAGAATAAAATTCTCCATTGGTTTTACTCTAAGATTAAGGTTTATTCTATCCAACCATGTAATACTAATCATGTAAATATTGTTCCTTACTCATACATTTTATCCAAATTAACTTTTCATAGAAATGCTATATTTATAGATATATCATTTATATAAGAATAGTTCCCTAAATGCCATTGAAGAGCTACTATCATTAGCTTTCGATCTCCCTTTTACTATTATGATATACTTAACATATATTGTAAATGGAGTGCACTTTGTATTTAAAAATCAAGATACAAAGCATAAAATATAGAATAGTGGCATTTCCACTCCAAAAATTAATAATAACATATTTTATAGTGTATTAGAGAACATTATAGATTTAAATTATTTAAATAAGTATAATGTGACTTTATTCAAATATAAATAGCATGACACTAATCCTAGAAAGAAGAAGCTTTACATTGACAAGAACATTACAAGCATCTCTATTAGTAGGAAATATTACAAAGACAACCCTTACATACTTGTAACATAACCAAAACAAGTCTTTTATATTGAAGATCTTCTTAATAGGCTAAATTGGAGGGTCGTCCATAATGTGATGCATCACTACATATGGGACCTACCTAATGATAATGTTAATACACAAGACTTATCATTTTTGCAGGAAAGTAACTCCTTCAATTTCAACCTCATAATTAATCTTGGATATTTCCATTTAGTAAACTTGGGGGATTAGAAAAATGGTCTTTCAATTGTTTCATCTATCGTAGAAAGGGTGGACATCTTCATTGACAATGAAGACAATTTCGAATACGAAATAATTAAAGATTATATGAAGGAGGGGCTTTTACAGTCTGATGATGATAGAGAAACTAATAACTATGAGGATGAGATTATTAGGTTCACCGACAATGATTTAGATTAGAGAAATAATATTTTTTTTATATTACAATTTATAATTGTGTAAAAGTAATTGTGTAATTTCATTATATGAATACAGTAATTGTTATCAATTGATTTAATTATGGATTTTTCTCTTAAACATTTATATAATGTGTATTATCCTTATTATGGTAGATATTGAGGCATAACATCATAAAAGTGACGCTGGAGGAGACTTTCCATATCAGCCCACCCACATTCCATCATAGTGCGAAGGATCAAGTATCTCTTCTTATTGTGTACACTTAAATTAATTATTTATTAAATATGAATTTATAGTATTGATATTTTCTATTATTTATTAAAGTTATAGCTCAGAGAAAGAAGGGCTCAAATAAGTCCCTTAGGCTACATAAAAAGATGGAAAAGTGCAGGGGGAAATTAGTGCTTGTACAATTCAATATGACTAGTAGACGGCATATAGTTAGTGAGAATGCTAGCAATCTCCCCTACAATATATGTAGTATTATTCGTTCCTGTGTGCCACCTTATTATAAATCATAGTGATTGGTGCCTCAGTAATTGCAAAATAAAGTCATGCAGGAGGTTTGTGTAAGTATCCATCTCTTCCCTATCTTAACTTAGTTATATTCAATATTAAAATTATTGGATATAGTACTTATAAATTTGTTAAATGTCTTTTAATGCAGTCCAACTTCAAGTTTCAGGGCATCTTTGAGATTAAGTGGGATAGAGATTCCTAATGATTTGATATAGATTGCTATTGACATTTATAGAGACAAGAAGTACAGGTTAAACATACACTTTCTACAACATAGGGGCAATCAAGAGCAAGATTTTGACATGGACCATGTTAGGTGCTACATGTCACGATTTGTCTTATCTCAGATGTGGTAGAGGTGTGTAAACTTCTTTAACAATGATAATCACAAAATAAGTATAATATTTAATAAATTCATTATTTCATATATCTAAATTATAAACATAACTATATTATATGGTTATTTCTTAATTTGCAATAGCTGTTTACAAGAAATGCATATAATAGGGCGAAAAAGGTGGTAAATGATTGGCATAGATCAAAATCCATTGCCATATATCATTATGATAATGTAATTTAACTTATTATTCATGATTTAAATATATAATCTATTAGCCAACTTAATAATTATATTTATCTTTTTTTTCTCTGATAAAATATGAACAGAGAAATAAAGAGACAGGTGAGCTGCAATCAATGCCAAAGAACTTTAGGGACCAACACACATATAGAATGGAAGAGTGAGTGCATCCGATTACTGAGGAGCAGTATGTAAGTTAGTTGAACTTTATATTTTAATGATGCAAATTTTATAAATATATCTTGTAATCTCTATAATTAATTTTTATTTTAATAATTCAAGATAAGGATGACTGAGCTGGTGATTCAACACATATAATTTAGTGTATCATCCACTAGCTCGCTTGGCATTCCTGTACAAATTGATAAAATTGTCATCGTCGATGAGGTGCTTGGCACTATCAAAGGTACAGGAAGGCAATTGATCATATGCTGACTGGGTAGTCATACTGTTTAGTGGACACCTTCGACTCTGGGGTAAGCTCACAATGCATATCCCATTTGGGTGAGCTACAAGAATAGCTATAGCAAAGTCGACAATAGTTGAAGCAGAGCCATTAGTTGATTTAAAAGCAGTAGCAACAACTTGCTCAGCAGCAATAACAATTTGGGACATATCTAATGGAACTTACCTCCTTACTCAGACAACAAGGCCTTGTACTACCTGTGCCTCCATTTGTTGCTGCTGCACAGCCTAAGCTAAGTAGATTTACGACTGCACCCCCAACCTAACTACCTGGTCCCTCCTAAGCATCATCTTTAATATATCATCCACATCATCATGATGATGATAATGATAGTTCTGACATGGATAATGATACATCTAGATATCTGCACCTCCCTTCCGCTTAAATTATTTTGTATATATGGTTTTTTTCCATGTATAAACATTTATATGAATCATGTATATATAATTTTTTATTTATATGTATAAAAAATTATACAAATATTTTATAAGTATTCATTTTTTTATATGGATCATATGATCATATTGTACATTATTATTAATACCATTAGCGTATTTTATTTATACAATTTAAATAAAATAAAATTAAAAAATATCTAATTAATTTAATTGAATTGAAATAAAGAATATTCTTATCTATGTTATTAAATATAATATATTAATTTAATTACAATTTTAATTTAAAAAATTTTATTTTAATATTTTAAAATTTTATTATAAAAATAATAGTATTAAATTTAATTTTTAAAACTTTCAACAATAACAATGTAAGCTTTAAATTAAAAAATAAAAAATTTTAAAATGAATTGTCATTGCTAAAATGTTCATTTTATTTTTTATTTTAAAACCTATAATGATGATATTATCATCGGTAAAATTAAATAATATACAAAATATGATTATGTTGTACATTATTATTAATACTATTGGTGTATTTTATTTGTACAATTTAAATTAAATAAAATAAAATTAAAAATATCTAATTAATTTAATTGAATTAAAATAAAGAATATTCTTATCTATGTTATTAAGTATAATATATTAATTTAATTACAATTTTAATTTAAAAAATTTTATTTTAATATTTTTAAAATTTTATTATAAAAATAATAGTATTAAATTTAATTTTAAAACTTTCAACAATAACAATGTAAGCTTTAAATTAAAAAATAAAAAATTTTAAAATGAATTGTCATCGCTAAATGTTCATGTTATTTTTTATTTTAAAACCTACAACGATGATATTATCATCGGTAAAATTAAATAATGTATAACATGTGATTATGTTGTACATTATTATTAATACCATTGGTATATTTTATTTGTACAATTTAAATTAAATAAAATTAAATTAAAAATATCTAATTAATTTAATTAAATTGAAATAAATAATATTCTTATATATGTTATTAAATATAATATATTATTTTAATTATTTTTAAAATTTTATTATAAAAATAATAGTATTAAATTTAATTTTTAAAACTTCCAATGATAACAATGTAAGCTTTAAATTAAAAAATAAAAAAATTGAAAATAAATTATCATCGCTGAAATGTTCATTTTATTTTTTATTTTAAAACCTATAACGACGATATCGTCGCTGAAAGTTAACTTTTAACGATAATATTATTATCGTTAAAAGTTAAACTTGTAGCAACGACAATATTATCATCAAAATGTATTTTATAATTTATAATTTATTTAATATGAACCATTGTCATTGCTAAAAATTTAAATTCAAATTTTTTTTAAATTTGAAAGTGATTTCTGCAACAACTTTGTTGTTGGAAAAACTTTATCTTTTACCCATGACATAGAAGTCATCGGTGCTGGGCCCTTCATAAATGAACTTATATCGATAATATTTTCTTCGACAATTTTAATTTTCAATGATAACCAAATTGTTTATACCAACAATAATTGTCATCATTAAAATTTTTTTTTGGCTATAATGGCATATCATAATTTGAATAAAAATCCTTATAACAAACACTTAAAGAACTACCTAAGTTTTGTCTTATAATAAAAAAATGTCATAAAAAGAAGTTTAATAATAACTAAAGATTTTTATTAATGGTAAAAAAATTCTAATAATTTTTTAATAATGTGATAATATCTAACAAATAAGAATATAAAATTAATTTTACTTATGATTAATTAAATTTAAATTCACATGTTATATTATATGGCAAATGAAAACTAACTAAAAAGATTTTATATAAAGTGGTGTTGAAATAAGAAACAAAAAAACTGCTTTTTGTGCATGTCCAACCTTGACCCAGGATTCAAAGGGTAATTTTCATATAAAAATTATAAGAATAGGATTACACAGTACATGAACGGTTGGGACATTTTGTCAAAGAGAAAAATATATCAATTAAAGCACTCGCACTTTCAAGAATCTTATTTTGTCGTTAATGAATTTGGTACTTGTAAGTGCTCAAGTTTTCAAATCCAGGATCATATCGACCACATATTAACCTCGTTCTACGTAAACGATTCAACTATGCTTGGTTTACAATAAATATAAAATTTCAATTCAATCGGTATCTCAATAGTCTAATAATATTTAATATTACTTTAAAAATTTTATTCTTTATCATATCTAAAATTTAAATATCAAAATTTGCATATATATTAAATAAATTATTATTACCACTATTATAAAATGAATTTCAATTTTATTCTCATGTTATAACAATCTAAAAATTTAATATTATTAATCATTCATAAGTTACAAAGCCGAACAGGACTAATTATGCACAGAGCTTTACCTACTATAATGATGTAAATGATGAAAACCACCGTTACTTCTTCAATGAATTAATAAGTCATAAGTCATAACCAAAGGATTTGAAGTAAGATGATGATTTTGAATGTTTAACAATTGTAATATAATTGTGGAATAATTTTGATTTAAATGGCATATAATATTTATTTAAAATTTTATCATTATTCATATCTTGAATTTGATTTCAAACCTTGTACATGTATTTAGCAATTTAATATCTCTTATTATTAAAAAAATAATCATAATAATTATATTTAGAGTAATCATGATGATAGATTGACGAATAAAATGAAATTTAAATTGATTAGTTGGAATTTTTTAAATTAAGAATATTTTGATTTTTTTTAACAATGTTCAATTACTCAATTATTAATATAAATAAAACTACTTATAACTAGTAAAAAGACAACTAGTTTATTAATTTATTTGATGTGTGTCTAATTATTATGATAATATATAATCAATTATGGGACTAATCAAATGATCTATTATATGATCGATCAAAGATTACATGATTAATTGTTCAAATGATGAATGTGTGATTTTTTTTTTAAAAAAAAAAGAGAGGATAAAGTTAATCAATTACAGAAGTTCCAATATTATGTGAAATAGTTTTGGGAAAAGAAACTAATGAACAATCTTCTCCTATCAAAGAAATAACATCTAAAGGAGGATTGGATTACAAAATATAGTAAGATCTAGCTGGTCTTTTCTTTCCTTTCTAGCTAGGAAGTAAGAACACCTATTAGCTTCCCTGTAGATATGCTTTATGCTTCTATTAGGAATCAAGTTCATTACTTCTCTCCTTGTTGTGAGAGCTTCTCCCTCCTTGCATAGGCATTCTACTGAGCAAGAGTCTCGGCATTTCCTCTTTTCCACTGAATCCTCACAGGTATCTTCCTCTTCTCCATTTCTTCAACCAGTCCTAAACCAAATCTTCTGAAATAATCCTTGTCCACCCTCACTCTATGTTTCCATATTCTTGACAAATAGTTCACTGTCCACCACCATGAAGATTTGAACAGAACCTTTATTCCATGTCAACATCAAATTCAAAATCCGCAGTTTCTTCTCAACAATCCACAAACAAACCATTACTAGCAATGGAGGAAGACACACTCATCCTGTCATCCAACTCCTCCCAAGTTGACCGTTTCTCAAAAACCACCCTGGTGGGTAGAATCCTCACTTCCAAAAACTTCAACCGTATCACAGTCTTAAACATGATTAAAAAAGGATGGGGTAACCCTGAAGGCCTGACCATCGATGCAATCGGATCCCATACCTTTGTATTCAACTTCCCCAATTCAGAAATGCCACAAAGAATATTGCAAAAAGCTCCTTGGAACATTATGGGCGCTCTTCTCTGCCTACAACCCTGGAAACCCCAAATGGCCATCCATGAGTTAGATTTCTCAAAATGTCGCTTTTGGATTAAGATACATGAGCTCCCTTTGGATTAACTAAACAAAGAAAATGCTTAGGAAATTGGGAAAAGAATTGGTGAAGTCATAGCAGTAGAAGATCCATTAACCCATAACTGTTATAGCTATGGATTCTTGCGAATAAGAGTATTAATAGACATAACAAAACCCTTTCCCACAGGCTTCTGGGTTTAACAGCAGATTAACAACAAGTCCTGGGCTAGCATAAAGTATGAAAAATTGCAGGATTTTTGTTACCAATGCGACATCATTAATCATGACCAAAGATTTTCCACAAAAGAGAAATCAATCTCAGTCGTCAACTCTTCTCAAGGCCGTTATTCATCAAATTTGAGGGCACCTCAGCGACGCAATGCTCTTCAAGGACCAGCCGTCCCACAGCACTGGCATTCATCAGTGGCAGCTGAATCACACCAAACGATGGTGCATGGAAAAGAGGTTTGTGAGAGGCATATGGTCCCAGTAAAGGTAGTTACGGCACAAAGCGCTACAATATTGCATATGGTACAGGTCCAAAATCAGCACGAAATCTAGTATGGAAAGTTGCTCGAGGTGAATCATGATACAATTCAAATGGAGCAAATCTCGCTGCCATAGGATAGTCAGCAGGAAATACACCCTTCCATTCCCCTTGAGTCAAGCACGCCTCACCGAGGTAAACACCCACTAGCAGAATTCATTAACCCTTATCCTGTCTCCAAATTGGGCTAAATTGCCCTCTCCTCAAGAAAAATAGAAGCAGGCCTTGGGCTAGCTAATCTCTCTAAGCTCAATTTAGAACCCGAACATATTGGATTGAAAAAACCCATTATTATTTTAGACATGCCATACCCACCACTTACCTCCCAAGTGAACCTAAGATTTAATCCACTTTCTGCCAACCATAGTCAGCTAAATATATTGCTTAATGAATATGACATCCAAAAATGCCGGGAAGCTATTAAAGGAAAACAAGAATATCGGGTGGAATTTTCAGATGAGGAGGAAAATGTAACCAAAGACAATTCGCCTATTCAAGTTGATAATCAGTCTTTGATCAAGATCCCTCAAGCCATAAAGGAAGTGGTGAGTAATCTTCAAGGATTGGCATTAAAAAGGAAAGTGATCGAATCGAAGGAATGCCAAGATGCTAAAAAACTAAAGCTCACTACAACAAATAATTAGAAATCAAAACAGTGCTGGAAGAGGAGAAACAGGAACCCAAAAACTGGAAAATCCAAACAAAGTGAGCAATCTTCAGCTGAAAGAAAACTCCCAAATCTGGTGGAGGTGCCTATTGTAGTTGCTAATATTTTAGATTTAATTCCTAAAGGCGATGGTGGCTGGCCTGGAATAGCCACACAGTCACCATGAGTATCCTATCTTGGAACTATCAAGGATTGGGACCTACCCTGACAGTCAGAGCTTTGAAAAAGCTCATCAAAAAATTCAGGCCCCAAATTATCTTCCTTATGGAGACAAAACACACATCATCTGAACTTCAATCCTTGCAAGAATCATGTGAATTCCATTCAAGCTGCTATGTTGAACCCGTTGGCCAGAGTGGTGGACTATACATCTGGTGGATAGACCAAGTAGACTATTTTATAATAGAGAAAAATCATCATCTTATGGATGTAAATGTCCATCTTCTGAGAAAGAATACATCCTTCCGAATGTCTTGTATCTAGGCCCCATTAATATACAAAAAAAGATAAGAATTCTGGTCCTACATCCATTCCCTTGCTACTCTAAATCACCAACCCTAGGTATGGATAGGAGACTTTAATGACATTGCAAACAATATGGAGAAATAAGGAGGAATCATCAAAGTATCCACACGACTTCGCTCCTTTCAGGATTTAATATTTTCTTGTCATATGATGGATCTCGAAGCAGGAAACTTCTTCACTTGGAGTGACAACAGAACTGGAAATGCAAACATTCAACAAAGACTAGACAAGGCCTTTTGCACAGCAGACTGGAGAAATATTGTTGCTAATGCCCAGGTTCATGCTCTTCCAGCTATAGGTTCTGATCACTCTCCCATTCTTCTTAATTTATTTCCCATAGAATCCAGAGCCAAGAAGACCTTTAAATTTGAACTACTGTGGACATCAGAACCTTCTTATGAACGAATTATAGAAGAAGCCTGGCATCCGGATGATCAAGAAGCAAACTCTCATGAATTGCCTTAAAAATTATCAAAGTGTTCTCAGGCCTTATACAAGTAGAGTAAACAAGTCTTCCTAAACAATGCTAAAGAGATTAAAAAGCCTCTCAACAGGATTCAATAACTTCAGGACTCCCCACAAACTCACATGGTGATAGAAGAGAAAATCAATTTAATTGCTAAAGTTGACAAGCTGTGGCAATTAGAAGAAATGTATTGGTGCTAAAGATCCCGAATTAAATGGCTTCGAGAAAAAGACAGGAATACCAAATTCTTCCATAGCACAACCATTTAAAGAAGACAGCGAAACAAGATTCAACGATTGAAAGATATGCGAGGCTCCTAGATTGAAGAAGAAAATGCCATTCACTCCACAATCAGGGAGTATTTTCTTAATATCTTTACCTTAAATGGTGACAATGCCTACATCTCCTCACCAATTTTGGATGTCATTGAATCTTCAATTAATCAAGATATAAATTAAAAGCTATGTGCTCCTGTCCAACAAATTGAGATCGAGCAAGTAGCCTTTCAATTATGAGCTCTTAAAGGGCCTAGCCCAAATGGATTTTCTGGAGTTTTTTATTAGGAATTTTGGCACATTAATAGAGAAACAGTCACCCAAACTATTCTGAAGTTCTTCAATAAAGGCATCTTACACCACTCTCTCAACCAAACCAATCTGGTGCTGATTCCTAAGATTGAAAATCTAGAAGAAGTCTCTCATTTCAGACCTATAAGTTTATGTAACTTCAGCTACAAGATCATATCAAAAATTCTAACCAACAAACTGAAATCAGTGCTTCCTGCTTGCATCTCTCCATTCCAAAATGCCTTTATTGAAGGAAGACAAATCCAGCATAACTTACTTATTGCACATGAGGTGTTCCATTACCTGAAAAACAAAAGAGCTGGTAGCAAGGGCTTTATGGCTATAAAGCTGGATATGAATAAAGCCTTTAATAGACTTGAATGGCATTTCATTAAAGCTGTTATGGTGAAAATGGGGTTTGGCTCCACCTGGATTTCCTGGATCATGCAGTGCATAAAAGGAGTTACTTTTAACATACTGCTGGATGGGACAGTCATATCTTCCTTTAGCCTATCTCGTGGCCTTAGACAGGGGGACCCCCTCTCCCCTTTCCTATTTGTCATTGCCTCTGCGGCACTTTCTAGAATGCTTTAAAAAGCTGAGCTAGATAAAAGCATAACTGGTCCAAAGATTGCTTCAAATGCACCTAGCATTTCCCATTTGCTTTTTACTGATGACTCTCTTATTTTTCTCGAAGCCACTAAAGAAAATGCTAAGAATCTGGATCAATTATTAAAGGAGTACAATTCAGCTTCAGGCCAACAGCTAAATCTTCACAAGTCCACTCTATTCTTTAGTCCTAATATGCCTCAAGATAAGATCAATAGTATAGCCAACACTTTTAATGTCCAAGTTATGGAAAATCCTGGTAATTATCTTGGAATCCCTACAGTTTGGGGAAGATCCAAAAGGCAGGCGCTTGCATACATCCGTGATAAAATCTACCAAAAACTACAAGGGTGGAAAATGAAGTTCTTATCACAAGTTAGGAAGGAAATTCTCATTAAATCAGTAGCTATGGCTATTCCCTCTTATCCCATGTCCTATTTTAAATTTCCAAGCTCAACTTGTAAATAAATTGAATCCATGATAGCTCATTTCTGATGGGGAAGGAAAGACAAAGATAGAAGTATTCATTAGAAGGCTTGGGACACAATTTCTGTCAGTAAAAAGAATGTTGGAATTGGCTTTAGGAATCTTGAATATTTCAACAAAGCCTTGCTAGCTAAACAATGTTGGAGAGCTGTACAAAATCCTAATGCCATGTAGGCCTAGTTATTAAAGGCTAAATACTTTCCAAATGGACCTCTACTCTCTGCAATAAAAGGTAGTAGAGCTTCCTGAGGTTGGAGCAGTATCTTAGAAGGTCGTGATTTATTAATGAAAGGAGCTTGCTGGCAAGTTGGTAACGGCCAAAACATCAGAATGGGAGGATCCTTGGATTCCAGCTTTATATGGAAATAAACTAGTTTCCCAAGCTCCAGCCTTAACTTACAACATTTCACTAGTATCTGACTTGATCTCAGACTCTAGAAAAGAATGGAATCTCCAACCTATAGAATAATGGTTAAGTCCACTGGAGAAATCAGCAATCCAAAACATATATATATACCACAAAATCCTCAACAAGACTCCTTAGTATGGATGCATTGCTCCAATAGCTGTTATTCAGTAAAATTTAGCTATCAACTCCTCATTTCCTAGTAGGTTTCTTCATCATCCCGAGTCTCTTCTGCCCACACTTATCCTTCTAAATTATGATCCTACATTTGGAACATGAATGCTGTTCCAAAAGTAAAGCATTTCATGTGACACGTCCTAACAAATTCACTTCCTACTGCTCAGAACCTATATCATCGAAAATGTGCTTAAAGTCCAATATGCCATATTTGTGTTTCTAGAGTTGAGGATCCATTTTATCTTCTCCTTGGTTGTAACTAGATAGCCTGAGTCTGGTTTGGATCTCCATGGAGCCTTAGAACAGACAATCTCTCTTTTTCTTCTGTAGGAGAATGGTTGTGGGATGTCTATTGCCATAACCACTAGAGTTCTTCTCAAAAGAAAACAAATCTATCCTTAATATCCAATATAGCTTAGCAAATTTGGAAATCAAGGAATGAGCATTTCTTTAGAAAGAATCCAATTAACCCAGTGGCCACTCTATCAAAAGTCATCCTTCTCTTCAACCGTTCAGTTAAATGGATGAATTCTAACAGCAACCACACAGATCAAATTAGTCCTTCTCCTCTTGTGGGATGGAAACCCCTGGACCCAAGCCAATTAAAGGTGAATGTTGATGCATCATTCATTTCCCTCAATAAAAAGGCTTCAATTGCTGCAGTGGTCCGAAACTCACAAGGCAATCTGGTATTTGGCAATGTCCAGAAAGTTAAAGCGTGCTCTCTAGCAATGGCAGAAGCTTTAGTAATTAAGGAAGGTATTAAACTGGGCTCCACAATTACTAAAGATCACTTCACAGTGGAATCTGATGCCAAGAATGTAGTAGAGGCTATTACAAAATCTACTCACCCTCCATTTTGGCAGTTAAAACATATTATTCAGGATATCAAGCATCTCCTGTGGGACACTTCTAGATGCTCAATCTCCTTCATCCTACGCATAAGCAACAAAGCAGCTGACTGGCTTGCTACCAATACCATCAGGGGAGTGTGTCCTATTGACTGGGTTTCGAACCCACCACCCCCTTTCATCTCAATTCTTTTATAGGATATGAGTTGGTTCCCTCCTTAATCTCTGTTTGAATTTTAGCTCTTCTGTTCTGTTTTTTCTTGTCTATCTAGTTTTGGTGTTCCCTATTTTCATCTCTTTGTTGTTCTCTTCTTTGGTGTTCCCTGTTTTCGTCTCTTTGTTGTTTTGTATGGAGTCTGTAATGGCAAAAAAAAAAGTTCATTAAGTGCCTACATTCAGAAATTAATGCATCAGTAAAAGTATTAAGCTTCAGCTCACTTTCTATCAGTTTTACAACTAAAAGAGCATCTAATTCAATGTTCAGGTGGGTGATTTTATGCTCCACGGCTAACTTCAAGCCTTCATAAAGAGCACATATCTCTGCTAGCAAACTAGAAACACAACCCAATCCTTTAGAGAAACCTGTCATCTATTTTCCAAAATGATCTCTGATTAGACCTCCTGCTCCAGCAAGTTTTGATTTACTGCTTATAGATCCATCCACATTTTAGGGACACCAGTTCTCCTGAGGCAGTATCCATTTAACATGTATAACCTCCTTCCTACAGAAACCGTTGCAAGGATTTATATTCATAACATAAGTTTCTGCTGCTGTGCCTTTCACCTTAGCAGGGAGTTGCTAGAGAAGGGAATTTTTTTTCTTGAACATTAGCACTGTTATGCTTCAAGTGGTTCCTTAGCTACCAGATACACCACAAAGCAGAGGAGAAAAAAACATTCCAGGGAATCGAGCAAGCAGACCCCAAAGCCTTATTTTTACAATTTAGCTTCAACCACTGTTTAAAATCAGTTGGATAATTAACAGAGACTATGTTTGAGGGGCAAACTGAATTCTATAGAAATTTTATCCAACTGCATTCCCTAAATAAGTGAGACTAGGATTCTTCCAATTGATTACACAGATCACACATTGTATTAACATTCAGACCCTTGCTCCTCAACATTGAACTAATTTGCACATTATCATGCATTAACAACCAAATTAACATTTGATTTTTAGGAGGAATAGGAATTTTTCAAATCCAATTCAAATTATTCAAATCCTGCTCTATTGGCTTATTAATGACTTTAGCTCTCAAATTATAAGTCTTTGCTGTATTGAACTGACCATCTTTTGAAAATTCCAAACTAAACTATCTTGACCATTTGAATTTAAAGGAATAAAAATGGACGAGATAGTCAATAGAATTTCCTTGCTAAAAAATTAGGTTAGCATCTCAACATTCCAATTGCCTGAAGTGTTCCTAACATCAACAACAAGTCAGTCTTCCTAATTCCTATCTAAAGGTCTAGTAAAAAACTTTCTCAAAGCTCCTAATCCTGTCCAGTTGTCTTTCGAAAAGTTTACATTTTTACCAATCAAAGGGATCCATCTCAAACCTTCTTGAGTGAAGGGACAAACTTTCCTCGTTCCATGCCAAGTTAAGGAGACTAAGGTTCTTGGTTTAGTTTTGTTAAGAATATATTTCTGATATAAGCAATTTGCCTAAGGCTTATTTCTTTTATTTAGAAATCTCCCATTAAGCTTGGTAAGAAATGTGAGATTTCTAACTCAGGCCTATTGAATTCCTAACTCTCCCTCTCTAACAAGTTTAGTGATTTTATCCTAAGAAACTAGATGCATTTTCCTTTTTTCATCTATAGAACGCCATAAGAAGTTTCTTGCCATTCGATCAATTTTCTTGCAAATCTTAACTGGTAACAACATACACTGCAGGAAATGAAGAGGAATACTTTCTAAAATAGATTTAACCAAAACTCTCCTCCCTGCTAAATTAAGAAGTTTTGATTTCCAACCACTCAACTTCACCTTTAACTTGTCCAAGATTACATTGTAAAAAGCTCCTTTAATTGAAGATTGTAAAGGGATTCCTAGATAAGGATCAAAATTCTTTGTACTTTCCATACTACGAATCTCCTCAATCTCCTTTTTCAAGGAAGAATTCGTATTATTGGATAATAAAATTCTACTCTTACTCTGATTTAATTTTAAACCAGACATATTGAAGAAAGTTCTCAAAACCTTACTGATTGAATAAGCATTAGCATGCGTTACTTTTGAGACCAAAATGATATCATCTGCAAAGAGTAAATGGGAAATGGAGAACCTTTTCCTTGAAACCGAAACAAGTTCCTATTGACCTTCATTCACTTCCTTGTTTATTAAATAGCTTAAAAACTCCATACAAAGGATGAAAATATAAGGAAAGAGGGGTCTCCTTGCCTTAAACCTCTAGACGGATGAAAAGTATGGGGTTTACCCCTATTAAACAAAATAGAGATAGCAGCAGAAGTAATGCAATTCATAATGAGGTTTTTAAGATGAGTTGGAAATTGAAACAACTCAAGTACATACTCCACAAAACCCCATTCAATCTTATCATAGGTTTTCTCTAAGTCAATCTTCAGCATCATGATTCCCCCCTTACCTTTCTTATGTTTAACACAGTGAAAGACTTCCTAAGCTAAAATAACATTATCAGACGTATGCCTCTTTGGTATGAAAGTACCTTAGAAAGGAGAGACAAGATCATTCAAAAAAAAGCCTCAATCTATCAACTATTATTTTAGATAGGATTTTGTAGATAGTAGTACAAAGACTAATAGGTCTTAGTTGCTTTATGGATTGAGGGGATTTATTCTTTGGAATAAGGACAAGAAGAGATTCACTCAAAAAGGGAGGGATAACACAAGAGATGAAAGTATTTTGAATAACTTTGATGACCTGGTCCTTGGTGACTGACCAAAACTTTTGGAAAAACCTTGCATTTAGCCCATTACCTTAGTATTCTTTTTATTTTTTTTATTTTTGAAGCATCACAAATTTTTGTTGATAGAATTATTAAATTTTAATTTATGTCTAATGCGCAATTTCTTTATAAAATTATAACATTTTTTAACTGAATTCATAAAATTTGTATTTAGCTAGAACATATATACAAATTACACAGTTTTTATAATGGGGAGAAATAGATATTTTCTATTCGAATATAACGATAAGAAGTTTTCGTTGAATTTTCTTAGCATATTCTATCTCTCACCTCAAGTCGTTCGGTGTTTTGGTATAATAATTTTATATGGCAATAATTCATTGCGTATGTGAAAAGTCGATAATATAATTTATTGCAATTGAAAATGTCACATATTGGACTGACTGTTGGCCTCTCACAGTATTAGCAAGGAGCCAGCTTTGATAATTTTGAATGGTCCTCTTGGAATCTTCAATTTTTATTATTAATTGAAGTTTGTTAGATTTATATTCTTGGAATTGTTTCCATTTTTTTTTTTTTTGGGGTTTCTGCCCCCTCCAATTAAAATAATAAAAAAATATGATTTTTTGTTTTGAGTTCATAATTTTTTATTAAAATTTATTATATAATTTATAAAAAATTATATTTATTTTTTAACTTACACCTTCAATTTTTCGGTGAGATATGAGGAATTCAAATTCCACGTTGGAGGGCCATCGACAATAGATGGACTTCTGGGCCACACGCGCCGTGGGGGTCCTATAAATTTCAATTGGATCTATTTTTGGTTCGAAAAGTCCACTTGGGATGCTTGTGAATGGATCCATTCAGATTTCAAACCACCTTGAAGGCAACGAAATTTAAAAGTCGTTTGATTTGTATAGTAACTAATTTCTTGCAAAAAAAAAATGAATTTTTTAAAAGTAATTTTTTTATATAAATTTTATTTCAAATCGTATGTGTTTAGTTCAATTTTAAACTGCCTAAAAGTTGTGATAAAATAATTATTATATTTTTAATATTATTACATTATAAATTAAAAAAAATAATTATTATTAATTAAATTTAATAAAAATAATTTTGTATTAAAAAATGATAATGAAGTAAAATTTATCTAAGAGATAGATGAACAATTTTCCATACTCTATTAAAAGTAAAACTTCTTGAAGAGCTTTATTTCTCTTAATATATAATAATTAATTAAATAATTTATTTCTTTTCCATTTTTCAAAAAATAAATTTTCTATTCTATTATTCCAAAACAAACTACTTTTTAGAGCGGAGTTTCTTCATTCTTTGATAGTCATTTTCTAGTAAAATTATAGTATTGCACCTCATATTATAATAAATTTTATCACTAAAATTTTGTTTTATGATATTTATATTTATATTTTTATAGTTTTATTTATAATTACACCTATGACAATAACTATAATTTAAACTTTAAGTACACAAAAGAAATTTAGTGTCAGACGCTGAAGTAAAAAGGAAAATAGTTCCCATTTATTTCATCGAATTGTTTGTAAGAATATATATATATATATATATATATATATATATATATATATATATATATATATATATATATATATATATATATATTAATGAAGGAGTGATATATTATTTATATTAATGATTAAAAAGGTTGACATCTAAAAATTTAAAAATAAAGAAAAATAATTTTTTTAAATAGAAAAAGTTACTTTCCTCAAATTCTTTATATTTAATATTGAATAAGTAAAATATTTTTTATTTTAATATTTTATAACTATATTTTGCAAAAAATATTTTTTAATAAAACAAATAGAGCTTATGAGGAAATTAGTTGCTTAATTTTTCCAAGTCAATTGTTGTTTGTATCTCAAATAATTAAGCTGATGATGTTACAGAGGTTGCAATTAAACAAATAGAATTTTGATTGACAATATAATTGCAAATAAGAGTTTAGTCAGTAATTTACAATCAACTTAATTAATATTTTTAATATTAAAAATATTTTTATAATTTATGTCAACTCAAATCCAAATTAATCGGAATTTATATGATCTATGGTTCAGAAAAATAAAGGAAAAAACACTTAAATTTTAAGATCTTTTAGAAGGGAGAAGTTCATCATTCAAGTGAATCTCGGTGAATATTCCTTGGATGAAGAGCTCAAAATCAAGATTCAGGTTCTTTTTATTTTCGTGACAATTTTTTTTATAAAAATATAATTATAAAATATTAAAATAAAAATATTTTAGTTATTTAATATTAAATATAAAAAATTAAAAATTTAATATATTCTATTTTAAAAAAATAATTATCTTTATTAATATAATTTTAAATATTATTTTTAATCAACATGTCACTCTTTTAAAAATATATATAAATTATATTTTTATGAAAAATATTTCGAAAGAAATAAACGAATTTTTGGAAGAAAAGTTTTGAATTTAAAATATAATTTTTAATCATAATTTTATTTTTTTATTCATTCATAATTTTATTAACGTATCATGCCTTCTACAATTATAATCATGTCTACGATAGAAGAACAGGTCAAAGAAATGGTGGAAAAGTTGGCCCTAGACATGTCACTCCATTAAATTTCCAAGTCAGCAGTCATGGAAGAAGTTCGGATTAAAACAAAAGTATTTAATCTAGGGAGATTTGATTTGCGGAATGCATTTCCTATTTCAAGAAATATTTTATGAAAAATATTGTATTTTTATATTGAATTTAAAATTTTTAAAATTTTTACTGGAATATAATAATTTTAGGAAAATTTTAAGGTCGTCAACCTTCTCTACAAATGTTTTAATAGAAAGAGGTAAGTATTTTAAATCATCATGAGATAAGATAAGAATATTAATGTCAAAATAAAAAAATAAATTTACTTTCATTTTTTATTAAGAAATTTTTATGATGCAAATTAGACTTTGTTGCGTGATATACAATATGATAATAAATATTTCATTCTTGACATCTATCATTTATTTTTATTAATAAAATAAAGTCACCAAAAAGAATTCTTACAAGTTTGTATTATTTTACGAGGTTCTTATAAAAAAGTAATATAAAAATTATAAAAGTAATTTTTTCATATTAAATCTCAAAATTTTTATAAAATAATATAAATATATTTAAATTTTATATACAATAAAGATATAAAAGTCAAAATTCTATTATTTAAAATTGTATAAAATTTTTTTAATAATTTCTTATTTTTATATAAAACTTCAACTTTAATCGAAAAAGTTACTAACATTAATTATTTTTCTTTTTTTTATAGAACTCATAAAAGTGTAAACCGATATGCATTCTTATAATATTTTTTAAATTATGTTATATATATATATATATATATATATATATATATATATATATATATATATATATATTATTTTATTAAAAGTTGTAATTTTCATATAAAAGAAAATTTTTAAAAATTGTTATACAGGTTAAATAATAAAATTTTAATTTAATTTTTGCATTATTGTTAAGGTAGTAATTTATGCTTACCTATCAAATTCAACATTATAGTTAAAAATTATGCTGTAATGCAAATTGTATTATTATAGACAAGAAATGATTGATTATACATATGAGATCTCGAAAAATTTTGTAACTATTCAAGATAAAACTATTCAATGAAATTTCGTTGAATTGATTTAGATTACTTTAAGGTCTAAGTCAATTAATTATATTAAAATTTTATATTCTTAATAACTTTAATATTTTATATATTAAATCATTAATTATATTTCAATTGAAAATAATTCAAATTATTAATTTATTAGATGATCAATAGTCCATATTTATATAAATTTAATTAAAAATATAATTTATTATGATTTATAATAAAAAATGGATAGAATTATTTTTAAAAAATTAACAAGATTCTTAAGAATGTAAAATATAAATTAAATATAAAAATATAATATAACTGAGATTTTATATAAATTGAATATAAGAATATAATATAATTAAAATTTTGAGAAAATATACTGAACAATATTTATATTGAACTAAATATAAAAATATTATATTTAAAAAAATATGATTTTCAAAAATCAGATTTTTAAGAATGTTAGAAGTATCTGGAGTGATTGACTTGGACTGCTTGGTGAGCACAGGACCAGGGCCACCCAAAATCTGCATGGATAAGAAAGGTAGCCACAGAGAAGTATCCGGAGTTGTTGACTTGGACTGCTTGGTGAACAACAAGACCGGGGCCACTCAAAATCTGGGTGAGGGGCCGAAAACCAATTAATCCATAAAGGTCCAAATATCAGATTGGAAAAAAAGAAAAGTCTCATTGTTTATTTTAAAATTTGGATCCATTTGAATTTATAAAAAAAATATTTTCATAAAATATAATCAAAAAATTAAGATATAAAAAATATTTTATTTGTTTAACATTAAATATAATAAATTAAAATATATATATTTAAGTTTTTTAAAAAATTTACTTTCCCATATTATTATAGTATTCATATATTATTTTTTAGTCACAATGTAATATAACTATTGAATGAGCGGGCCCATCCCACGTAGACTGGCCCGCATTTTTCACAAACCTCCATATTAGAGGTCATCGTCCACTTTGCAAGAGTTTATGAGTTTTTTTTTTAAATTTTAAATACTTAATTTTTAAATTTTTTAAATAATAAAGTAATTAAATTTTTTTTAAAACATCACATATTCATCCATATATAAATTATAATAATTTAAAATTTACATATAATTTAAAAAAAATACTATATATATAATTTAAATTATAAAATACTCATAAAATAAAAATATTATATATAAATAATTAATAACATAATATTACATAACTAAAATTGAAAAAGGAGCTCTGATTTTGTATGAATTAAGTTTTTGAGCTTATATAAAAATTAAACATGAAAAAATATGCAGGTTAGCTCGAATTGTTTATGAACTTGACCCATATTTAAATGAATTGCCATTTTGAAAGTCGGCTTGTGAATTTCGGCCTATTTCACTAATTCTGCAAGGTGAATAAGTAACATATCACTCATTTATTAATATACAAAGTAAGGATAGAAATAAATTAAACTAAATCAAGTCAAATCATAATATAAATAAATTAGACCTATTTCAATTTTTTTTGATTTGGACTGCCTTGCAACTTATATATAAGCCTAACTTTTAGCCTGACATGACTTATTTATAAAATTTAAGATGTCTAATCTGATTTATTAGTTTATTTAGATCTAATTATCCAAAGCTTAAGCTTATACATCTATATATATATATGGCATTAATAACTCCTTAGTAAAACAATATAATAATAATTTTCTTAAATAAATAATTTATTGAACAAAATTTTATCTCTAATTTTATAGAATTCTCTATAACTCAATATAACAAATTATAATCATATTTATTTATAATAAAATAATATAAATACATCCCTTACAAACTTAAAAATTTTGACAAGATTGATAGGTAGATTGAAGAATAAGAAAAAAGCTCAATGATAATAGTTATAATCATAATGCAACTATTTCAATTAATTTAAAATTAAACCATAATTATATTTATTTAAATTGAAGATATTAAATATCAAAATAATATAAATTTATCCCTTACAACTATGCTAATTAATTTAAAAGTATTATATTAGGGTAACATATTAAATAAATAAACCAATATAATAGGCTAACAAGTAAAGCTTAAAATTAAAAAGATTTGCTTATTGAATAAATAAATCAATATATTAATCAAGATCTAATTTATTTAATTAAATCAATAAATTAAATTAAACTTTAGTGAGCTAGTTTTACGCCGCTCATGAACAAGTTAGGTTATTTCCATCTCTAATACAAATTTGTCCATGAAAAATATTTTTTAATAAAACAAATAATTCTTTATATGACTTAAGTTGCCCTTTTTTTTTCTTCCTTTTTCCCCTTCCAGCAGTAGGCAAAAAAAATAATTTTAAAAGAAAATGCTAGAGAGTGGACAAAGGAGGAGAATAATTTGAGCTGGAAATGAAAGCGATCAAACATAGGATGAAGATGATTGAATAGGAGAGTTTATACTCCCACCAAGGATTTATTAGAAAACAATGATTGATGTCTACGAAATCATATCCCCAAATTTATATAATGAGTTATTAGTGAATGACGATGAGTGTCTAAAAATTCACATTCTCAAAATTTATAGAATGGACTGGGCTGAATTGTTAAAGTAAAAGTTCAAGAACGCCAATCTTGAATTACATGCATAAAAAAATGAAATTTTAAATTAAATCTCTATAATCATAATTAAGAAATAAATCTTTAAAGAAATAATATAATAAATACCCAAGTCATATAATTCATAAAAGGAGTAAGTCTAACTAGACACACAATATTTCTAGATATAGTCATAGGAGGGGACATCAAGATCATATTTTGTATAATAAATAAATTAGTTTATAATTTATTAAATTTATCAATTAATTTATATGATATTTTATAAAATTTTCTCGTATATTAATTTATTGAACAAGTAAGTTTTGATTCAATAAATTTATAGGATAGATTATAATTTATTGTCTTTGGAAATTTATCATTTTTATTTTAAGTAAATTATATTTTAAATAATTATATTTTTTACTTTCAATAGTAAATAAATAAATATATATAATTTTATAAAATATAATTAATTAAATTTTAAATAATTTTTTATTAAATAAATGAGCCTTTCTTAAATTATTTAATGCCTTATTAATTAATTAATTCCGCCAAATATACAATAAACAAAAGTAACTAAATAAAATTTAACCAAAAAAAAGAGTAACTGTATCAAAATAGACGTAAAAATGTGAGAAGTATAAATGTTTCAATTGAAGATCTATTTTGATCGGAAATGTTGCGTCCGTTTTGATCTTTGTGAACGGATACATCCTATATAATCATGTTAAAAAGAATAAATAATGGAATTTCTTTATTTTTTTTTCTGACGAAGAATTTATAATAGGAAAAAATTTGAGTTGGAGGAAGATGTATTTCAATTCCTGCCGGCATTCATAGGTTAATGTTGTGATTTAAACCCGCCGAAAATTCCGTACATATGACTTCAGAATTTTGATGTGAGAATTTTCTCTACATGAAAATTTGAGAATTACATAATGAATAATCCTTAGTTGGAATAAAAAAAGAAGTATATTTTTTAATTTAATTTGTGTCTAAATTTATTTATGAATTTAATTTTTATTTTATACAAGAGGCATAGTAATATATACCGAGAATATATAATATTATTTGAATTTTTTTTTAATTTTTTATTTAAATGATATATAATGTTGTTTGAAGGTTTTATTTTTTTATATTCTTGGTTCAATACCAATCCTAATATGTATTTAATAACTTAACTACTCCTATTATCAAAAAATTATAGTAATGTATGACCCATCATTAACATTAACATGTATGAAATCAGTATTAAGTTTTGGGATTAATGGGAGTACTCAAAATTTGAAATTTATCTCATTTTTGAATGAATTGTAATGAAATTATGTTTACATTTAAATTATATTAAAATTTATTTCATTAATAAATTTTATTTACATAATTATTATTTTAAAATTTCATCAAATTATTCAAAATTTATTGAGAATCCATTTCATTTGAAATTCAATATTTTCACTTAAAATTTTTATCCTGATAATATTGCAATTTATTAATACCTCTTATCATGTTCCACTGTCCAACTTATACTGTTAATAAGATATAGACCATGACTTCATCGAATTTGCCAATAAGTAACTTTGAAATTTTCAATCACTATATTATAATAATTAAATTCTTTTGTTATGAAAAATTTTAGCCATACAATGACTTTTTTCTTGTATTATTTTGAAGGGGTTTTATACCACTAGCTATCTAACATTTGATATATGCTTATAATCCATTGTTTAAACGGTTACTGAAACAAATTAAAAAAATTAGAAATTAATTGTTTGAAACTTTTGGAAACCTCAAATGATTATTTGTAAGATCTAACATTATAAAACTAAGGTGAAGAAGTAAATATAAATTTAAAATCAATTCCAAATATTTTAATTAAATTTTCTAATAAAAAATTCTTTTAAAATGAATTGAAATTACATTGTATAAAATTTACTCCAAACACTAGAATTTATTTATATCATATGTTTTAAGATGAAATAAAATAAATTCTAAAAGGAAATAAATCCAAACCAACCTTACGTGCAGCTATCGTATAAATGCTGCGTGAAATTAAGGTAGTAGTATAGGGTTTAATATGTTTAGTGCATTTAATTTATGTGATTTAACTGATCATTAAAAGATATACTATTAATTAGATTAATGAACAACTTATAAATTGGGCAAAAATAATATTTTGAAATGCATAAAATATTAATTCTACATACAAAAAATACTACTTCATAATTTTAGCATAAATTTAAAAATTTTTTTAACTCACTTTGATTGAAAGTTATGCTTTTCGAATCAAATTTTCTACAATTTAGTTCAATAGAAAATTATGCTTTATTAATTTGAAATTAGCTTTTTCACCAGTATTTTCAGCATGTAATAGCAATTGATCTGACGTTATTTTTGGAACTTTTCTCATCTTAAATCTTAGGCGAAAAGTTAAGGTAGTGTGTGTTTTTATTAACTTGTTACTTTGTCATCACAGAAAAAAAAAAATAGCTTTTCTAAAATTCAGTTCAATAGAAAATTTGAAAATAATGTCACAAATAAGAATTTTGATTAGTTTATAACTGAATTCTTTTGCTTGAAAATATTAAAAATGAATAGAATTCATTTGGGATGGGTTTTGATAGTATTATGACGAATAAAATGATGATATATAGATAAAGTTGTTATGCCAAATACAATATTTTAATGAAACAATTAATAAAATTATAATGAAACCAAATCAATTTAACATTATTAAAACAACAATTTAATTTCAAATAAAATGAAATCTTGTTTGACGGTGTTCCAATCCCAAATATAGGGATAGTTCTCTAACGTCGGATTTCATTTTCCTTATTTATTGTATTTTTCTTTTATTTATTAAAATATAAATGAAAATAAAATTAAAAAGAAAAATGCTTTGACGTCATGATCAAATAAATACTAAAATTTAAAGAATAAATTTTTTTCTTAAAATATAAAAATAATAATGTTAAAATTTGTAGTATTATAATAGAAGTAGAGTTTCCATTAAAGTTATTAAACGGACATCAGTTCACAGACTAATCATTAACATATCAAACCGTGTTCAATTCTAAGAAATTGTAGACTCCCATTTGGGGAGCTGAAGTCCTAACATATACAGATTATGGATGGACTTTTCTTTTTTTTTAAAAAAAATATTTTAAGATTTTTAAAATAATTTAAAATTTAAAATAATAATTATAAATTCAAATATCACATATCTAATACATTCTTAATCTTCATTAATAATTTAAGACTAAATAAATTATAATAAAAATTTGTTCACTTTGAAATTATTAATTTATAAATAAAATCATTAGCTTAAAAATAATTTATTTGGGTTTAGGTTTAGTTGGAAGATAAATAATTGAATTTGGGATTAAATATTAGACTAAATGGGTAAAAAATTATATAATATATTGATTTAACTTAAAAGTGAAAAATAAAAAAAAAATGCAAATTCATTCGTGAATCTATCCAGTCTAGTTTGCATAGACCGTAAATTTGGCAGACTAGACTACTTTAAGTTTATGTTTAAATAGATCTATATTTTATGCATCATAGTTTGCATTTTTTTGTGAACTTACGAACTTGTCAATGGACCCAAATCCATTTCAACAATTCTAGTTTCCATATCACTCCATAAACTCTCACATTATATCTCATTTATACCTTAAATTCTTGGTTAATACTAGGGATGGCGATAAGGTAGGGTAACAGCAAATCAAACTTCTCTTGCTCTATGTCCCAATATTGTTGGGAATAAAATATTTCGTTATCCCATGTCCCATGATTATAGGCAAAATTTGCCTTATTCCCATGTCTTACAAAGGGAACAAAGCAATCTACAAAGACGTATAGGAAATAATAAAAAAGAAAATGAAATTAAAGCATATAAATATTAAAATTAAGGATTATAAGTTTATATGTAACTACCAAGTAGTATCAAACACTAGTAAATAAGGAAGAAATGAACAAAAATTAGATTTAAATATCACAAATCATATATAATTAACAAAATATTATAATATAAGTCTAAAGTATTGATTTAAACAATTTGAAAGTTTAAAAAAACAAGTTGATACATGTCCAACAAAATATTATTACTTTATACCTTCATTATCTCAAATAAAATCTTCATGTATTTTCAATTTTTGAATAATTAAATTATTAAAATGGCTAAAATAAAATATATATCCATATTTATGTATATACATTAGTATAAAGGTAAAAATATAATAATTTTATAATAATGGAGTTGTACAAGGCAAGATAAGGTGTTATTTCTCTATCTTCATCATTTTGTTTAGGGTGAAAATTTGCCTTATGCCTTGTTTTACAAGAAGAAAATAATAATAATATCCCAAAATTTCATCAAAGCAATCTTGTAGGACATTATAAATTGGCGGTAGTTTGCCATCCCTAGCTAACATAAATATTTATATCCTAGAAATATTTGTTTGATAGGAAATCCCAATCTTACCTAAATACAAATGCCTAACTTGAATAAGAAAATAAATCAGAATATGAAACAATTATTAATTAATGACAATTCAAACTGAACAAAGTTCTTTATATGTTTATTGTAAGAATATCTATTCAGATTATCAATTTGTTAGAAGGTTCTCCGTTTAGATTATGAAATGTGCCTTAATTACTCTATTAACTATTAATAATTTTAATTTGATATTATAATAACCATTAATTTTGTTTAATACTCATATCATAATTTGAATGAAAAGCTATACAATAATTACTCAAAAAACTACTTAAGTTTTGTCCTATAATTTGAAAAATGATATGTCATAAAAAGAAAGTTAACAATAATTAAAAATATTTATCAACGATAAAAAAATTTAAAAATTTTTAATAATATGATAATATATAATAAATGATAATATAAAATTAATTTTACTTACGATTGATTAAATTTAAATTCACATATTATATTATATGGCAAATAAAAACTAACTAAATTTTTTTTACATAAAGTACTATTAAAACAAGAAGCAAAAAACTACTTTTTGTGCATTTCTAACCTTAATCTAAGGTTCAAAGTGTAATTGTCATTTAAAAATTACAAGAATAGGATTAGTATGTACATGTATAGTTGAGACATTTTGTCAAAGAGAAAAACACATAAATTAAGCCATTCTTGCTCTCAAGAATCTTATTTTGTTGTAAATGAACTACCACAACAAATTTGGTAGTTGTACATACTCAAAATTTTAAATCCAAGATTATGCCAATTACATATTGGCTTCATTTTGTGTAATGGATTCAACTATGCTTATTTTACAATAAATATAAAATTTCAATTCAATTAGTACTTTAATAATATAATGATACTTAATATCATTTTAAGAATTTTATTTTTTATCATGTTCAAAATTTGAATCTTAAATTTTATATGTGTGTGTTAGATAAATTATTATTTTTACTATTATTAAAAAAAATTTAATTTCATATTCATGTTATAATAGTTTAAAAATTTAGCATTACTAATCACTCATAGGTTGGATAGCCAATTGAGATTAATCATGCATGATGGAGTCCTACCTACTATAATGGTGTAAATGATGAAAAACACCATTACTTCTTCAAGGAATCAATCAATCGTAAGTCATGACAAAAGGATATAAAGTAAGATGATGATTATGAATGTTTGACAATTGTAATATAATTGTCGAATAGCTTTGATTTAAATAGTATATGATATTTATTTAGAGATTTTTGTCATCTTTCGTATCTTGAATTCAATTTCAAACTTTATGCATGTATCTAGTGATTTGGCCATTCCTATTATTTTAAAAAATTTACTATAATTATATTTAGATTAATCATTATGGTTAATTGACAAATAAAATAAAACTTAAGTTAGTTAGTTGGAACTTTTTAAATTAAGAATATTTTAATTTTTTTGAACAAATGAAATGTTCAATTACTCAAATCTTTATGAGATTGCATAGAGTGCCTAGAAACATTGTATTAGATAGAGATACCAAGTTCTTGAATTACTTTTGAAAGTCTTGTAGGTTAAATTGAGAAAAGTAACAACTTGTTGTCCTTAAACTAATGGATAAATTGAGATAGTGAATAAAATATTTTGTACTGTAATACGCTCCTTAATTCAAAAGATTTTAAAAAGTTGGGAGGAATGTTTATCTCATATTGAGTTTGCATACAATAAAAATGTTCACTTTGCCATTAACTTTTCCCTTTTTAAAATTGTTTATGGCTTCAATCTTTTAAATTATTTAGATTTAATGCCTTTGCCTATTGATTAGAAGTCAAGTTTAAATAGGAAAAGAAAAATGGATGTGATTCATAAGTTACATGAGCAAATCAAGTTAAATATTGAGAAAAAGATAGAACAATATGACAAACAAGCTAACAGAGGGTGGAAGAAGGTTGTCTTTGAACTAAAAGATTAGGTATGGATTCATATAAGGAAAGAAAATTTTCTAAGTCAAAGGAAAAGTAAATTGCATACAAGAAGAAATGGTTCCTTTCAAGGAGTAAAGAAGATCAATGAAAATATTTATAAATTGGATTTGCCATGTAAGTATAATATTAGTGCCTTTTTTAACATTACAGACTTTTCTCCTTTAGATGTAGGATTTAAAGATTCAAGGACGAATCTATTTGAATAAAGGGGGGATGATATGAATTCCAAGTGTGAAAAGGATCTTCTACATTTACCAAAGAGCCCAAAGATAAGAGTTAAAGTTAAAAAGTTCAAAGAAGGACTCGAACGGCTAATAGGGAGAGTTTAGATGCATGAAGAAGTAAGGTTTAAAAAGTTTAAAGGAGCTTGTGTTATGTGTATTTTAACTTTAGTTGATTCCTTTTGAATACTTGAGTACTATTTAGTTTTGTATTTAAATACTCAAGTAATTGCAAATTTTTGTTCAATACTCAAGTAGTTGAATTCTGATACATTCCTAAGTGTTTGTTTGCTTTGTTTTTTTGTTATTTAAGGCATTGTTAGACTTTATAATAGTTTGGCTCATTATTTAATAACTTAATTTAGATAATTAATATTGTTTTAATTAACTTTATAGATTTGGCATAATTAGTTCAATTAGAGCCTAATTAGTTTAGTTAACTTTTGACTTTGAGAACCTATTTGAGGAGGGTTGTGTTGGTGTGTGTCCTAGAACCAATCATATAAGATGATTAGAGTTATACACAATGTATTATATTTTATTTTAGGTAATTTAATTATTATATTTTATTTTTATTATTATTATGCACAATTTATAACTTAATATAATAATTATCCTTGGAATAGCTTTGCTATTCCTAAAATGCCCCTAGTCAAGTATTATTACGAAAAGGATAGTAATAATACATCAAGACTAACATGTATAGTGACTGATGATTACGAATCATGGATATGTGATATCAAGTCAATACATTAGTACATTGCTAGTGAACAATGTACTGGACTGACCCACTATGAGAATATTGCATGGATAAACGTGTCATAAGTTATTCTCATATGATCACAACTACACATAAACCTTTGACCTGAAGTCACTACGGTTCCCTACATGAGGAATTACTCACTTTAATATTATCCTATGTCACCTTTAATCAGGATGACAAGTAGGGCATTGATTGGGTGTGTCATAAATCATGCAGAGGGAAGTAAGTGATGTAAATGGGATTTTGTTACTCTTGTATAAAAGAGAAATATCCTTGGGCCCCTTGATTGAGTGAGACTTAGAAATGCATGGCCATACTCAGTTGAATTAATATGTGATATTAATTATTTATTTTAAGTCTACTCAGTATCAAGAAATATAAATTGAACATTGACGAGGATGACACATTCCATGCCTCCAGTTCAATTTGGATATTATTACAAAAGGGTTATGATGCAAAACGTTGATCATGTATTAGGTGGATGTCGAATCAGAGACATTCTTACTACTTGAGTGACAGTGATGTATTGCTAGATACCGCTCGCTGTCTATGGCTCAATAATAAGTCATTGTCAACGTAGTAAGAACCTATAGGGTCACACAAAAGGAGTAGGAATATGACAATAATTAATTGGACTTTAATTATATTAATATTCAATTAATTAGACTTATTTTTGTGCATATATATTATTAAGAATAATAAATTCATGTTATATATATATATATATATATATATATATATATATATATATTATGTGATATTATTTGATATTAAAGTAATATCAAGTAATTATCTTATCAGATATTAGATAAATATATTATGAGATAATATTATTCTGATATTTGATAACTATATGCAATTATCTAATAATTAAGATATTTATATTATGAGATAATATTATTATCTAATATTAGATAATTAATAGATAAGTCATATCTCTTCCCATTATCTCTAGGATAAGGATAAGATGAGTTGTTAAGTGTGATTAGGATTTTGGAAGCATTATCTTAGTAGGACTAGGATTATGGCTTGCCTAAGTTCTATAAAAGGGGACTTGAGGGCAGCACTTAAGAATCATGTTTTAAACTTCCATATAAACCCTAAATCACTCAGAAAACATCCAATCCTGATTCTTAGAGAGAAAAACGCATCCTAGCAGACGCGTGGAGGGTGAGAGGTCGTTGTTCACTCCGTGTGGATACCGTAGAGACGCTGTACCTTCCGGTCGGCGTTTGATTCATCCGCTCTCAAGTTTTGATCAGTAGAAACACGAGTGCCCAATAGGTAAAACCTTAATCATTGACTTATGCTTTTTGCATGGATCCTAGGTAGAATTTGGATCAAAATTTAAAATTCCGCTGCATGTGATAATCCGAATTCCCAACAGGTTGTTCCTCACGGTTATAACATTTAGCATTTCTAATTCTAAGAACTCTTCAATACTTTTTCCTTTTAATAGTTTTATCAAGAACAATAGACTAATTAAGATTGATGTAACTCTTGTAGTGTTAAATCTCACTTATTAAAAGATTAACATCCTTTAGGGTATAATTTCTCTCACTATTTGCTTTCATTCTTCTTCTTTTTTAAAGTATGGAGTGATTTTTTTTTATAAGTTTGATTCTAAAATTTAGGATGATCCAACTTTAGGAATTCATATCAATCATCCTATTGTAAAGCTTAACCTATAAGGCATTCGCAAATATCAATTTATACTCAATAAGCCATAAAAGCTCAATCATAACTATATTAATACAACAACATCATAATGCAATAGTTAATAAAAAAAGTAAAATTAATTTCATCAAACATTGTATAAAAATTAATACTAAATCATATAAATTCACCTTATGATTTTTAGGTCTGCCTTATATCTTTTATAAACTTTCAATTCTTGTTCCTCTATGACCAACCTTATACCCTTTATAAATATATTACTAAAAATTAGTCATTTGATGTTCATCTCATTTCCCTCATCATATTTCCCATGTCACAAAACATAAAGTTTTCCTTTCTTATATTATGGCAAAGGATATATTATTCACATTAATCCAACATCATACCTTAATGCATGGTCATATAATTCATTTTATCATGTAATTACACAAATAAGATCCATTTTATTGTGCTCTATGTTTCACATCATGTCATATCTCATTTCATTTCATGAATTAGATAACAATTATATTCATAATGCAATTCATGATATGATAGGTATACATAAGCTTGAATAAAAAACTAATTGTACTTGATATCAATGTCAAAACATGAAATAGGGTAAAAATAAAGACCAAAATTTCAATGTTATAATAGGATTAAAAATATTTTTGTAACATTGGTAGATAAAGTGGTGAGACACTACATCAATAATAGTAAAAGAATTAACTCATTTGTTTCTATTGCATGAGAAACAATTACAAAGATATGGTCATACCTTTATACACAAAATAAAAACAAAGACTAAAACTAGTAAAAAAAACACTAAAAGAAATTATTAGATACAATTAACTACTAGCCAGGTATGGTAAAGATAAGAAAATATCCAATATATTTAAGTGGTTGTCTATGCTCAATGGTGTTGATATGGTGCTTTAGCTAAAACCTAAAACCCTATAACTTATGTTTTAAGTTGTGGTAGTGAACACTTACATAAATAGAGGATGAGCTTGAGGTATGTATTTTTGAAATTTATTTGTAGTATGTTATGTACTTGAAAGGCTTTGGTGGCCTTGCTTTTAAAGATTTTACTACTTGTAATGTTTTCTTGTACAACCTTGATAAACTTGTTCGCATGAGAAGGGCAAGGGTTTTGAATGCTTGACATAAGATCTTGATCACTTAATTAGTTTTTCATATTCTGATTAGAATAAGTATCCTTTGTTAGTTTGGACTTAAGATCAAGATTAGGTTAATAATTAATTGCTTTAATAGAAGATTGCAATTGAAAAAAGTTAGCTTAGGACATCATAGGTTGTTTCATTAGGTGGACATAAGAAAAAGGCTTGAACTACCTTAAATATGGAGTCCTAAAGGACTTTAAACATAAAAAGGCTAATGTTGACTAGCAAAGTTACCATTAATGCTTGATGAATTCTCATATTTTATCATTTTATTTTCAGATTGACCACACTTAGAATAAATTGTTAAGTTTTTTTTCTTCATAAATAAAACTAATATTATATGGCCTATAGGGGTTAGGACAAAAGCTTAAAATCCTTTTTAAAGAGCAACCCTATCAAGTTCAAACCAAAGTGATGGTAATGAAAAGAATGAACAATAACTTGATTCTATTGTTCAAGGTTTTTCTATTATTGTTCACACTCAAATTTTTTTTTCTATTTTTCCATATAGTGGAATGTAATCTTCAACTCATCAATCTCTAGGTGTAAATCAATTTTTATGGTAGTTATATCTTGAATTAGACTTTTGAATTCATATTCTTGCCTCCTTAAAGCATCGTTTCTGTAATTTTTTATCTAGGAATTATTACTTGGTGAAATCAATTCTTAATAATAGTGGATAAAATGTTGAAAGATGAATTATTAGGTGTTTGATCACATCCCAAACTTGAAATTTAAGCAACTTTAACATTGCAATCATTTTCAAATTGTTCCAACTCTTTGGCAAAACTCGCTTGCATGCTTTCTATATTACATAAGTTGTACTTTTAGTTCCATATTCACATGGTTACCTTAATTTTTTTTCTTCATTTGTAAAGGAATAGCTTTGTCATGCTGGTGTATGAGTCTAATAGACAAGGGTGCTAGCTTTGACTATAAAGAATTTGAATTGCAAGATTTCTTCAATGCCCTTTTCTTTTTCAAGACATTCATCTTCTTTATACGAAGATTACAATTCTTTTTCAAAAAATATTTCCTCAATCCCAAGTTTAAGTTGCCTCAAGACATATTGCCTGATATAATTAGCAAAACTAATGGTTTTAAAAGAAACTTAGCCAACATAATGTCTTTGTTTTCAAAAAATATCTAGAAACTTTAACTAGTGGCAACAACGTATAAATTTAAATAAATTAAACATATAAGTTTTTTATTTGAATTTATTTTATTTTATAAGTGAAATAATATTTCATTTTTAATTTTAATTATTTTAATTATAACCAATAATTATTTTCTTTATTAGTTTTAACTATAGAGTGGTTAAACTACACACTCATATGCAAAGATGAGGGATCAAAATCTAAATGTAAAGAAACATATAAAGTTTCAAGAAACATCATATGTTACTTAAGTTAAATGCCCTTATCGATTATTTATTTTATTTAAAAATGATGTTACTAGAATTTGATAGAATTTTATGTGAATCTAATAATATATTTTAATTATTCTGTTATTAATTTTAAAAGGGTAGCAAAATATATTATTTTTTAATATTTTAATATCAATTTAATATTACAAATTATTTTAATAATAGGAAGAGTAGTAAGTCCTGCTTAACGTAGATGCACCATGTCCTACGTAAATAAATTTTCACTTAATGATCACATATGTTTAAGTGTGTATATATAATTACATTTATTTTTTATGTGTAGAAACATATAAATAAATAAAATAAAATAAGAAATGAGATCCATCATAATCAAAATTTACAGAATATCCAATAAATAAAAATTTGTAAACTTCACCCAAAAAATTGTAAATTTTTTATTAAAAGTATTAAGATCCGTCATTTTATTAAAAGTATTAAGATGAGTTAAGTCATCTAATTTGTTTAGTAATTCTCATGAAGAAAATTTAAGTTAACTATAAATCAATTTATCAAAATTTATTATTTATTATTTATTTATAACTAAAATTAATTTTAATTATTAATTAAATATTTTATTGAAACTTTATTATCATTTTAGTTTGTTATAATATAAAGTTTATCTTTTTAGTATACATATTATTTATAATTTATTTCTCAAATAATATTTAATTTTTTTTATATAAATTCTTAAGCAAATTGATGATATGCCAATCTAACTAATTTTGAGCAAATCATAACTAATTTATTATTCATATTATACAAATTAATCCACTTGCATTCTAAACTTGTATAAATTCAACTTAAATTTGTATAAAAAAATATTCTGTGTTGGCGTTGGATTATTGTGTTATATAAAAAAATGCCACCCCTACTGTAAATATATCTGCCCTCCGTCCTGCTCAAGCTGTTTCCATGTGAACTCAAATGCAAGAAAACACTACAAATACCATTCTTTTTCAGCAAAGCAAACAAATTGGCATTCTCCGAACACAAAAAGATATATAAGCCAACAATTTATCCACAAAATTATTCCCCTTACTTTGTGTGATCATAATTTTCTGCACCACACGCAATATGCTTTTGAGTAGGGTGTGTGTCTATATATATATATATATATAATGATGCGGGTTCGATTCCCGTTACCCGCTTCTATTCTATCTTTATATCGGATATTGGAATCTATATTTTTTATAAAAAATAGAAATATATTAAATATTATTAATAATATTATTATTAATTAAAATATTATTATTAGAAAAATTATATTAAATAAAAAATAAAAAAGATTGAAATTACTTACTTATTTTATATTATATGGAGACAATATAACAAAAAAATATTACTTATTTTACATTAAAATTGAAAAAGAATGAAATAAAATTTCTTTGTTATTTTTGTATAATTTCACTTAATTTTTAATCAAGCTGTTATAAAATAAAATTTCAAGATTATAATTCTTGTATTTATTTGTCATTTTTAATTAAGTTTCAATTTCTATCATTTTCCTGCCAATAACAAGGACGCATGGACAATTTTTGCGCACCTGACTCAACGGTTGTTAATACAGATCTTCCTCATATTTGATGCCTCGTCAACAATGTATTTGCACCCGATATTAACATAAAATTCGAACACAAAATTTTGTATATGTGCTTTAGATAAATTATTATTATTATAGTTTTTTATATTAATTTTATATTTGTTAGCATTTAGTGGCATAACAACGTCCAATATTCATTACATGATTTATTTTTGTTGTATTTTAGGTTTAAATTTAAAATTATATACATATATGTTAGATAAATTATTATTTCTATCGCAAAAAAAAAATCATACTAATTTTGAAAATAATTTAAAAAATTATGAGATTTTAAAATTATACTTTTTAAAACATTGAACGCGTAGGGCTCAAACTTACGAACTTTGGCATATTTCATTTTAGAGTTATTTCATTTTTAATGAAAATTGATGAATCAACATTTCTCTTTCACAAAAATTGTCAACAAATTATTATCCAAACGTGCTGTCAATTACAAACCAGTTCAGCAAGAAAATGATAAAAATTACTCAATTAAAAATAAAATATACAACAAAAATACAAATTGGACTCAAAATTTTAAAATTTTTATAATATGAAGACTTAATTTATAACTAAGTGAAAATATAAGAAGTTGCTAAATAATTTAATAATATAAACATTGATCTCCATACAAAAAGGTAATCCAATCATAAAGTTCCCGATCTTAAATCCGCGTATGATTATTCTGCGTAACATCACAAGTCTGCAAATCATGACCCGAATAAAAGCGGTAGTACTTGGCGCAGTTAACGATCGACCACATTCCTCCAATCGGTGCCACGAGTATTAAACAAACGGTAAATACAATGCAGCTCTGGAATCATTGGTGTCAAAGTTAGAGTTTTCTCCAAATCAAACCATTATTCAAGGTTTAATTTTAATCCATTGTTATTATATATGAATTTAAGTTTGATCTACTTTTATGATAAATTTTTTTATATTATCAATAAATAAGAAAATAATTTATTATTAAAAAGATAGGAAAAGAATATAAAATACCTTTTTCAATTTTATGGTGGTTGAATTTTCTTCCTTTTAATTTTAAAAAATTAAAAATTATCCCTTTTTAAAACTTTTAGCACTCATTATTTACTTAATTAAAAATTTTATCAAATCATGTGAATTTTAATTAATTTTTAGACAAAAATCACAAGATTATAGTATATTTATTTATTTTGTCTCTTTTTACATAATTTCTCAAGCCATGTATAAGTATTTAATTAAATCAAAAGTTAATATATAATTTAATTTTTATTAATTATATAACATAAAAATTATGTGTGAAAAATAACACAAAATAAATTAACACACTATAATATTGTGAATTAAATTTAAGAAACATATAAAAAAATATGTAATTTGATAAAATAATTAATTAATAGAATGAATAATGTTATTTTCAAGTTTTGTGAAATTTAAAAGAGTAATTTTTATGTTTTTAAATTATCAAATCATCTTAAAATTAAAGAGCGTATTTGATATTTTTTTCAAAAAATTATTGTAAATAATAAGAAAATTTTAATAATTTGTAAGGATGTAAACAAAATATAAATAAATGATAGTGTAAGTCTTATTATTTATACTAATAATAAATCAAATTTAAATTCTTATAAAAAATTTTAAGCCATGACTAGTTAATAGAATACATGGTTACAAGCTCATGGTTAAACATTTTAATAATTTTTTGGATTTAAATTTAATAAACTATTAATTATCAATTATTTGTATATTGACACATCAATAAAAACTCTTAAAACTTTTCTACTATTAATAAATTTTAATTACTATTACTTTTTTTGTAATGCTGTTTTATCTTTTTGTTTGTTGATTGTGAAAAAAGTTATATGCTAATATTCGTGTATCGAAGTTAAATTCCAAATTTTTAAAAAATAAATATGATAGGGTAATTATGTAAAATTAATTTCTGTTGCTAGTAAATCAAAATTATATCCTTTGTGGAGTATTAACCGAAAGAAGAACATATTTTTGCATACCCAATTACACCACCAAGACAGGCTGAATCTCTTTGGTTTGTAGATCCTAAGCCATATGATGCACGGAAGCTGAAAATTTTTCATCAGGAAATTATTAACTGTTACAGTTTTAATCATAAGGAAATTAATAGATCAGACTTAATTAACAAATTAATTATTGACTTACCATGTATGTTGTTGGAGCATTAGCGAATCCCCCAAAAAATCCGAGTAGACCATCAAAGAAGGGGAATGTAATGGCCATGAACATTGTGAATGCTGCAATAATAATAGAGGCATCAAATTAAATTAATGATGTATCCTTTCTTAATAGCAGCGGGCAAGTCTTCACTTATTTTCTATCAAAGTCATAATTAAATATAATGAAATTGATAGAAAATAATTTTTTAAAGAATAAATTATTTTTTTCATTACGTTAATTCTAGGAATTAATATTTTTTAATTATAAAATATAAAAATACATAATATTATTTTATTTATATATAAGAAAATATTTTTTTACAAATTTTTTTTATAAAACAAATAAAGCCTTAACAACCATGCAATTTTTTCAATTCGAACTTAAAACATTGAGAATTTTTTTAAAAAAAAATATGAAACGTTATTATATCATTAAAAATCTCAACATGTTATTGTTTTATTTATTATTTATTGATAGTGGAATTTTGTACTAAGAGTGGATGAAATTTAGTCTCAAAAGTTGTTGGTCAACCATATTAGCATACTTACCGACATATAGAATGCGGACAATGAATCGAAGTATTCTACGTGGTTGGAAATGTAGTTTCCTCACCAAAAAGGTTTCAATCATATCAAACACGGGCATTGCATAAACCTATCTCCACAAACAAGAAAATCAATTTCATTTTCCTACAATCTTCTTGAGTGAAATATTTTTCCTACCGAATCAGGAAAAATCAAAGGAAAAGGAATTTTACCTGGTAGCTTCCGATGAGATGAATAACAACAAACAAGTTAGCCATTGCAATGAGCCAGTGAGGTTTGGGGATTGAGAAGAGGATGTTTGGTTTAACCTCGTTGCCAAACACCCAGTAGCCGATGATAGCAAGGGGAAAGTAGCAGAGAGCCACCGTGGTATAGGCAACCTTGACCCCTCTCCACATGGCGCCTTTGGCTGGCCTCTCTTGCGTTGAAGGCATTGTTGCTTGGATTTCGAGAACTACGTTGTGGGCAGCGTAGGCAAACGCCACCGTTCCAAGGGCTTGGAAGAAACTGAATACTGCTTTTGGTTTGCTTTCAGAATAGTGATAGCCTACATGTTTCCCAGCTTCCTTGTTTATGAGGGAAGCTATCCAACCAATTGTAGAGTAGCTACGTAGAAAGGACAATGCATGCAATATCAAAGTCAGTCCAATTTCAGTGAGATGATGGACTATGGTTGCAACGTGAGACCGGTGCACTACTGGTTCAAATTATTAAATTTTATTTATTTATACACTGAATAAAATTTAATGGTTAGATTTGATAATTGGACATTGATATAACAAAATCTCTCTCTCTTAATAATTTTACACTTCCACGTTGAAATACGTCAAGATATATTTTGGTTTAAGGGAACACATTTAGATTGAGGTGTATATGTCAGACAACACACTCAAATTTTACACAATATATATATCATATATCAAAATCTCTCTCTTTTAATAATTTTACACTTCCGCATTGAGATATGTCAAGATAGATTTTGGTTTAAGGGAACACACTTAGATTGAGGTGTGTACGTCAGATAACACACTCAAATTGAGGTATGTCTTAGAGTGGCTAATCTAAATTTGGGATGAGTCTTTTTCGCCCAATATAAAAAGCAAAGTATTAGTGTTGATTATCATCTATTAGAAATACAATTTCATTAAGAAAAATATTAAAAGTGTCAAAAATGAATTCCGAATCTTTTATATTCATTAAATTAAATTTTATAAATTTATCACATTATCTTATATTTAATAAAAATTCTTAATTTTCATTTAAAATTTAATTGTTGGCATATATAACATTACTCTATCAATAAATATAAAATATGTGACTAATGTAGGATAAAATGATAAAAAATTATGTATCACAAAGCAAAGCATAACAACAATAGTGCAATTAAGAATTACAATTTTGAATTATGGTATTAATTTTCATTACAGCTTACAACATTATAGATTGATGGATGTTATTGAAACATTCAAATTTAACTTTTCATTTTGAGAGAGAGCTACACATGTGAAGTGAAGCTTTAGGAGTTAATTTCATTATGCAAATTTTTTGTAAGTATTCTTTCTAATCTTGTTTGGGATTTGAAAATAGTTCTCATTGCAATTCTAATTCATGTATTTTCATGTGAATTTCTTTGCATGTGAGTCCTTCAATTTTTTAATTATAGCAATGAAGTTCCTTTTTACATCATCAAAGCTCACATGGCAAGATTATTATCATATAACAAACGATGTTGGCCCAAGGGAGACCCAAATGCAAAGACAAAATTTTGTGCACACCTATTTACCATTAGCATGAGAAAGAGATAAACATTAGACTAGTAGAATTATATACACAAGACTCATATCTAATATCATATCTATCTTAAATTTATATCCAAATAAATCCATACAAAAATATCTTCAAAGACATAAAATTATGTATGTCATTTCATTCTATTGAAGTGACAACAAAAGGAATTAAATTGTTACGAACTTATAAGTTTAGATAACTATAAAACTTAATTGCAATAATTGAAAGGATAATCTTCACTAATGCTAAAAAATTGATATCATCAGTACCTATAAATCTAGATCCCTTCTTTAGGATGGATCCTACCTAATTTGGAACCAACCTGATGGAAGATTCAAATGGGAGGGTATCAATGCTATTAAAAACATAATATTGGCGAAGTATACACCTAACCGAACACGTAGAGATTAAAAATAAGACATTAATTTTATGGAAATGTGATATACATACCTAACGGACATAACAGCTGCAGCACAAGAAACAGTAGAAATGGAGTTGAAGCTGGGAAGGTGAGATAACACAAATTGAGCAGAGGCGAAGATCATAATGAAAAAGTATAGTTTCATCTCCTTATCCTTGTCCTTATCCTTATCCTTATCCTTGCATTCACCATTACACACTATAATATCATGGAATTCCTTCAATGATTGCCCTCCGGTGACCATATACACAATGTTTGTACCAACTTCAACTATAAGTTGCAGAGGCACCACAATCAAGAGACCAAGCTTTTCACCAAATGCATACTGCCCCAATTCATGGTATCTATCAAAACGCCTTCCCTCTATTTCATGCATCTCCACCATTTGCCACATCGTGTAGAATGTGATCGCCCATGAAAGAGTTAGTATAGTCACACCAGGACCCCTGTGTATGCATTGCATATGTACAACTTCAGTGTTAATAATAATGGGTTTGATTTGCTGTATCTATTGTGTTATGGGTATATAATATACATGATATGATTGAAGTAGCTTGATTTAATTTTTGTCACCTAGAAACTTACTCTTCCATAGAAAAACAGGTTTTTACAGGCATGAATTAGTTTTAAAACTAAAAAATGTTGCTATATTTTTTAGAAGACTTTCATTTAATCGATAGGCTCAATTTGTTATCCTATGAACAAGTTTGACCAAAATAGTCCGTTTAAAGAAAAAACAAAGATTAAAAAAGTTAAATTTTTATCAATTTTATCTTTAATTAAAATTTTATATCAATTTAATTAAAATTTTTCAAGTTTTAAAATTTTTATATAACAATTTAATATTTCATCAATTAAAATTTAAAAATTTTTAATTTTATAAAAATTAAATTAATATAAATTTTTAATAAAAATAAAAATAATAAAAATTAAATTTTATCAATATTAAAAATAAAGTTTTTGTCAAATATATAATTTAAAGAGCACTTCTTTCAAACCATTTTTTCACATTATTACCACAATTTTAATAAAAAATAAAATTTTCGGAATCCAGAGCCCACGTGGATGAGGAGGTAACTTAAGAAAGAGAAGAGAAAGGAAAAAAAATAAAGGAGGGAAAGAATCTTGAAAAAAAAAAATCATTAAGACACATCAGTAAGAAGAATTTTTTTTTCTCATGAAGCAAAAAATTAGGGCAGAGATTCGGGTTTCAAAAGTGTAAGGAATACTCCACGCCTTCAAATTTGTATCTTTCATAATAGAGGAAAAATCTGTATTAATTTGGGGAAAATATTATAATAATTATTTATTCATTTAATAAATTAGAATCTTTATAAAAATAAAAAAGGGTGAAAATTATGGTCTTCCCAGAGAAAAAGATAAAATATTAAAAATGTCGACAATGAGATAAGAAAAAATGGTTTCAAAAAATATCTTTTTTTTAAACAAAGAGTTTCTAAAAAATGTCCACAAAATTACGGAACATTTTGATCTAAAGAGGGGGCCAAAGAGACAACCTCCTCAGACCATTATTTTAAGAGAGAGAGAGAGATGAGGAGAGAAGGGGGGATTCCGCCTCCTCAAGCTGTTATTTTCCTTGATGCCGTATGTAGACAATAGAGATTTATCATCTTTCCTATTGATTAATTCTTTGTTTGATCCAAAAGAAAATTTTTAAATTTAAATTAAAATAAAATTAAAGAAAAAAATTTTTAATTTTAAATTAATTATAAAATTTTATTTTTATATTTTTCCTTTTTTTCTTATTTTCTTTCTCTTCATCCAAACAAAATCTAAAAACATGGTGAGAAATAAATAGTTGGACACAAAAGTCATGGTGTTCTAAACAAATAGAATCCTTTTTTCTGGTATTAGAAACTATGACATTTTAAACAGTCTCCGATTAATATCTGAATTTAAAAGTAATCTCATATGAAACAAATTTTCTAATACAATAAAATTGGCATCATGTACAATGATAGAATTGATCAAAAAGTAACCAAAAAAAAAAAAAACCTCAAAAATAAAAGGACCGCTTTGTAAATAATGCAGTAAGTTAGAGGTTGAAAGTTGAGACATATATAAATACCATCCCAGCTCAGACATGGCGTAAGGAAGACCCAGCACACCAGCTCCAATCATGGCTGTAATATTGTGAAAAGCTGAATAATACCATTTTGCATTCCTTGAAGATGTAATTGGAAGCCAATCATCTATTGCCTTTTGCTTCTCTTCTTCACCCTATCATTTTACCATCAAACGCAACAAAAATTACACAATAAATATTTGCAAAATTAATATTTTACCATCAGCACAATTCTAATACCATAGACAATAAATTCTTGCAATTTTACAACATAATAATTATATTTTTTTGTATTCACTTGTAATTTTATTAATTACAGTATAATTGCAAATACGGCTGCTCGTGATTGCAATTTAGAACTCTAAATTCATATTAATTGAAAATAAAGTTCTGCAAGAAGAATTTTCTTGAAATCCAAGTGGAAATAACCGGAAAAGAACTGCGATAAACCGGGAAAAAAAAACACTACTTTATATATTCAAATTTCTAGGGACAAACTATGATTTAGAAGTTCATGAGAATATGAGAATTGGGGCAAATAGACAAACCTACCGTAATTTCAAGATAATTAAACTGGTGAGAAACTGGTAATTCAGTTCCCATAGCTGCAGAGATATTGCAGAGAAAGAAGAAACCCAGAAGAGAAGTTGGCTTGTTACTACGAAGCAAATTGGCCCCAAGCAAATTGTAATTCAGTTCCCATTGTTTGATTTTACAGGTGAAAGAGCGTGGAAAGGAACTGAAAGTCAGTTGTTGACTTTAACATATGCTTTGTTTTGTTTGGAAGAGACTTTTCTACTACTCATTTTGATAGAAAGTGATGCTCTTGGAATCAAATTTTCAGCAATTTAATTCAATAGAAAATTTATGTTTTTGTTAATTTGAAAGTAACATTTTTTTATCAGTATTTTCAGCATATAATAGCATCTGACCTGTCGTTACTTTTAGAACTTTTCTCATCTTAATATCTTAGGTTAAAGGTTAAGATAACGTGTATTTTTAATAACTTGTCACCTTGTCATCACAGAAAAAAAAATAGGTTTTCTAAAATTCAGTTTAATAGAAAATTTGAAAATAATGTGGCAATTAAGAATTTTGATTAGTTTATAAT
Source organism: Sindora glabra (assembly GCA_020226215.1). Classification (NCBI taxonomy): domain Eukaryota; kingdom Viridiplantae; phylum Streptophyta; class Magnoliopsida; order Fabales; family Fabaceae; genus Sindora; species Sindora glabra. The sequence goes on along the minus strand of CM035233.1, from coordinate 43,476,966 downwards.
TGAATTCTTTTGCTTGAAAATATTAAAAATACATAAAATTCATTTGGGGATGGGTTTCGATAGTATCATGATGAATAAAATGATAATATATAGATGAAGTCATTATGTTAAATAAAATACTTTAATGAAACAATTAATAAAATTATAAGTGAATAAAAAATCAATTTAACTTAAATGAAAACATTATTAAAACAAGATTTAATTTCAAATAAAATGAAATCTTGTATAACGGTGTTCCAATCCCAAATATAAGGATAGTGCTCTAACATGCTAAGAGATTTCATGTGAATTAAGGACAGTAATTTTCCACCATTAACTAAGGAAAGAACTTAGTGCTAGGTAAGGAAATTGCAAGGAAATAATTTCGGAATCCATTTTTAATACTTATAGTATTTTTCTTTTACTTTTCAAAATATGAAGGATAATAATATTAAAAAAAACTACTTTGGCATCATGATCAAATAAATACTAAAATTTAAAGAAAAAATTTCTTAAAATATAAAAAATAATAATATTAAAGTTTTTAGTATTATAATAGAAGTAGAGTTTCTACATCATTCCTATAAATTCTTACATTACATCTTTCTTATATCTCAAATTTTTAACAAACACTAGATATTGCAGTGAGATAGAATAAAAGCAAATCAAGCTTTTCTTGCCCCATGCCTCAATATTGTTGGAAATAAAATATTATCTTATCCCATGTTCCATAACTATAAACAAAATTCACTTTATCCTCATATCCTATGAGACAATAGAACAATATATAGAGACTTACAAGGAATGATAAAAATAAATAAATAAAATTAAAAAATACAAATATTAAAATTAAGGTTATAAATTTATATGTAATTATTAAGTAATTTCAAATAATAGTAAGTAAAGAAGAAAAAAACAAAATTCAGATTTAGATATTATAAATTATACATAATTAACAAAATATTATAATATCAGTCTAAAGTATTGGTTTAAACCATTTGAAAGCTTAGAAAAATAAGTTAATACATAACCAACAAAACATTATTACTTTCTGACTTTATTATCTCAAGTAAAATTTTAATTGTATTTTTAGTAAATGACTAAAATAATTATACATATATATTTGTGTATGTCTGTACATACATTAGTATATAGGATATAAATATAATAATTCTATAATAGCAAAGTTCTATGGAGCAAGGTAAGGTATTATTACTATATTCCATCATTTTGTTTAAAGTGAAAACTTGAACCATGTCTTATTTTGTGGGGTAAAAAAACATACTATTCCCTAAATTCCATTAGGGGCAATCCCCATATAACATTGTAAATTGGAGGCAATTTGCCATCCCTAACTAACATAGATAATTATAACCTAAAAATATCTATTTGGTAAGAAATCTCAATTTTATTGTAATGCAAATGCTTAGTAAGGAGATAAGTCATAATATAAAACAATCATTATTTGATAACAAGTTAAACTCAGCAACATTACTTATGTGTTTATTGTGAGGTTCTTCGTTTAGATTATATATTTGTTAGAAGGTTATCCATTCAAATAATGACATTTATATTAATTACTCTATTAATTATTAAGAATTTTAATTTAGTAATTATAACAATTATCAATTTTATATTTATAATAAATTAATTAATACACATATTGCAAGAAAACATGATAATACCATGACACTTTAAGTGATGACAAATACTTAGTTATCAGTCATTCATCAAATGACTTTTATTAATTACAAAAGTCATTGGTGATGCTTGAAAATAATCAAGTACCATTTTTTCTAGATGAATGGGAAAATGAAAACCTTTAATGACAATAGTTGTCATCAATAAAGGTTATGGACTTTCACCAATAACAATTGTTATTGTTGAAGATTGATTTCTAAAATTTAGGTGGGAAGACGCACTCTTCAACAATGATATAATCGTCGGTGAAAGTCAAACCTTTATTGATAATAGTTATCATCACTAAAGTCTATAATTTAGTGACAACAACTATCGTTGGTAAAAGTTGCAACCTTTACGACGACAATGTCATCGTTGAAAGTGATGGCACAATTTTTCATGCCCCTTTTTAATGATAACAATCGTTGTCATTAAAAAATAGCAAAGGAAATTATGCACATAAATATCCCTTTTTTAGCAACGACAATATCATTGGTGAAAGTTATAATTTTTAATAACAATTGAAAAATTTTATCATCACTAAAAGATTCGTCTATAAATATCTAACTAGTGCGAATTCAGTCTCATTTTGCATAGTGAGGAAGGAAGCAAAATGAGAGATTGAGGTATGTAATTTTTTTTCATACTATAATAAATTTTCTATTTATATATTTTTATAATATAGTATAATTTTTTATTTATATAACTTTCATTTGTTAGTTGTTATTGCTTTTCATTATTACTTGTGTTGCACATTTACATGGTATTTAATTAATAAACTTATTCTACTAAGGTATGTGAATTAAATTTTATAATATTTTATTTGAATATGTAATTTATGAGGTAAATAATATGAAATGAATTTATTTAGTTTAATGATATGACTATTTTAGTATGAAATAAATCTTGTTTAGTTTTACATGTGATAAATGTTAAATATGTTGATGTAATTTTATTTTTATGTACAATTTATAAATATAAATTTTTTGTTATTATGTTACTAAGTAAAATTATAGTTTTGCATAATACAATATGTGTATAAATTATTTAGTTAGGTTAATATGAAATAGAGTTATTATAAGGTTTTTTCTACAAATCTTAAAATCTAAGATCTAGTTTTGAAATACAAAATTTTTAGTTTCATTGAAATAATATAATGTATGAAATTAGAATGATTATAAAAATATATTTAAAAAAATATATTGACATGAGAATAAACTTTTAGATATGTAATTAATTTTTTTCAATACAACTTAGTAAAAATATGTCAATGAAAACCTATAATAAAGAAAGCAAATGTTAAAAATATATTTAATGAAAATATTATAAATAAGATACTTGGAAAGTTTTAAAAATTTAAATCAATTATATATGTAAAGAACAAATTGATATATCAAATTAGTTAGAAATAATATATTGACAAATTATATTATATATGTAAAACAATTAAATCTGCAAAGAATAAATTAGTATATTAAGAAATTTTACATTTTAACAATTTTAAAACAATGTGATAACATATAAACAAATAACAATATAAAACTCACTAATACTATTGACAAATTATATTTATATCCTTTTTTCAATTATGAATATAAGCAATATATCATTTATTCATTAAAATATGTATAAATAATATTTTCTTATAAAAATATTTCACTATAAAACAAACATACCTTAAATTGTTCATCATTCAAAATAAGATCTCATGAAGAAACTTGAGAAAGATCTTTAGTGCATTAAGCACAAATGATGCCATAAAATATTTAATATTAAATATTTTATAAAAATATTTTATATCAAAATGCCTAAGTTTTAAGCATATTTTATCTGTTAATAAATATGAATGACCTTGTGGCAATTTGAAGCTCGTTTGGTTATGATTTTAAAATCGATTTTAATTTTTATGATTGAAAAAAATTATTTTTCAAATAGTTTAAATTAAAAATTTTTGAATTTATAATTTTAAATATTTATCTTAGAAATAAAAATAATTTTTAAATATATTTTAGACTTATTTTTCCTTATGTAATAATTTTATATATGTAAAGAACAATTATATATGTAATGATTACATAAATATATTTACATGAACATTAGGTTTTGAAAATGAAAATCATATTGGGATTAATATAAATTAATAAATAAATATTAATGAAAATGTGTTAACATAAAAAATTTAAATTACAAAAATATATTTGAATAATTATATATTGAATATATGAATAAAAAATAATAAATATTTAAAAATTAATTTTTTTATACTTTCAACAATAATATTAGATATTGTATAAATACATAATAAAAACAAAAAATACATAAAAATTATATACAAAATAGTAACAATAAGATTATATATGGTTATATATTTTAAAAAAATCTCAAATTATAAAGATATCATAACAAAATATATAGATTATTCTGACATATTGTATATAATCCTCGATCATTAACATGAAAATAAAATATTAAATATATAATTAAATATTAAGAAAATATAACTTACTAACTATATTTTAAGAAAATATATAAATAAAAAAAGTTGAATCTTACAAATGTATTTAATAAAGATATTACAATGATATGAATAAGAGTTTTAAAAAAATTATGAGAATTTAAATTTTTACATCATTAAAAATTCTTGTATAAAATACAATCCATATCAATTTAACCATTATATAATCATAGAAACTTGAAAACTTTGAATGCTTGAAAATTTATCAGCACTCATAAAATATATGTCTCAGCAAAAAAGTTGAATTGTACATCTTATAAATGCAATAAAGTAAGATATAAAATTAAATTCCTAATTCTAAAATATTAAGCATAATAATTTATGTGGATATTTAAAAAATTCAATAATGTAGACAATAATACACTTGAGTAACGATACTTATAAAATGGCATGATGTAAGTTTAAAATTATTGTAAATATATTTTTATAATAATTTCAAATAGAATGGCATTTGCACTTGCATTGTAAGCTTTTACCCATTTAAGGGTTAGTTGATCTTTATACGTCAACTAACCCTTGAATTGTCTTACAAAGTTAAATAGTTTGGGATATGTCATGTTGTTATTATTAATAATTTATATAGTTCTCATTTGATATTGTAGAAATTTTTTAGCATTCTAATTGTTCTCTGAGTGTGAACTATGCTGACGTACAGTTTATACACTTGGAGAACTATGAGGAGATGCTACCAAAATTTCTACATGTAAGAAATGATGAGCGTGGATAAATTGATAAATTCATAACTACAAAAATACATTGAATAGGATAGAGCTTTACCTTTTTATTAGAATGATGTAATGAATTTAAGGCATATAACAAACATTAATCATAATATTTAATTCCATAAGAAGTTATCTTCTTCTTATTCAGCAGTATGATGTCTATAGATAAAAGTTGAATACATTTACAAAATCACTTATTCGATGTGTGTTGAAATGGTACAATGAGGTTCGTTGAAAAAGTCAAAAACTTTGTGAATGAAAGAGATTTAGTGAAATGCCTATATAAGAAGTGTATAAATCTATTATTTTGAAAATTGAGAATATTAAAGGCACATATTATAGATAATGAATTTTATCCATTATATACAAATGAGGTACATCATGGTGAAATAGATGTATTGACTTTTGGGGGGACGAGGGGGCATCTCCTAATAATAGGAATGAAATGATAGATATTACACATGATTTCATTGACCCTTATGTAACTGAAAAAATAGTTCATAATGAAGGAAAGGGAACAAGGATGCATATGAAGGGAACATTGGATCGAATTATAGCAATTATGATAACTTATTTGAACAAGTGGAAATAAAATTGTATTCTCAATGCACATCATTTTTAGTCTTGAATTTTCTAGTGAAACTCGTGCACTTGAAGGTGCTATATAAGTGAACTAATAAATCATTTGACACTCTTTTAAAGTTATTAAAAAAGCATTTCTGAAGGATAATAAATTATCAAAATCACACTATAATGTAAGAAAATTGCTTAAAAAGTTAAGGTTAGGGTATAAATCAATCTATGTGTGCAAGCATGATTATGCACTTTTTCTAGAAAGAACATGCTTCTAAGGATAATTATCCAATCTATGAAAAAAGTTAATAGGTAGACATAAATACAAAAGGAAAAAAGGTGCCTTAAAAAATGGTTTGCTATTTTCCATTGACTCATTAGCTAAAGCAATTGTATGAATTAATGCATACTGTAAAGGATATGATATGACATTACACTAGAAAGTCAATAAAGGATAAGATAATGCAACATTCTGTTGATAGAGAAGCTTAACAAGAATTCAATAAAAAGCATTCCAATTTTTTTGCCAACCTAGGAAACGTTACGTTAGACTTAAGTGCAAATGAATTTAATCTTTTTGGTGATAGGAACTTATTCTAAGGCATATGGCTAGTAGTGATGACTACCTATAACTTGCTATCACGAATTTGCATGAATCAATCTTTTTTTCATGTTAACCTTATTAATCAGTGTCATAATCGTTAGGCAAGAATATTAATATCTTCTTAATACCAATTGTAAAAGAGTTAAGATATCTTTAGGAAGGGGTTAAAAATTGAAATGCTAATACAAATATCATGTTTAACATACGATCAACTTTATCATAGATTGTAAATGATTTTTCAACACGAAGCAATCTCTCTGGGTGGAATGGATAAGGCTATAAAGCATGTTCTATGTGCAATGATGATATTCCATTAATTCAAGTTAGTGAGAAAATAACTTATATTAATCATCGTCAATGACTTCTAAGGGGTCATGCATAGAGAAACAGGAAGGAATTTAATAGGAGGTAGGAGAGAAAAGCCCCTCCTCATCCTTTTACTAATGAAATTATTATAGACTAACTAGGTAAGATGTTATAGAGATTTCCTAAAAAACATGCTTGATTTGGTGGCCTAAAAATAAAGAAGGGTGCCAATAAACTTAATTAGAGTAAGAGAAGCATATTTTTTTACCTTTCATATTGGCTGATAATGAATTTAAGGCATAATATTAATGCAATACATGTTGAAAAGAATATATGTGATAGTATTTTGGGTACATGTTAGATATTGATTATAAAATAAAAGATACGGATAATGCGAGATGAGATTTGACAAATATGAAAATAAAGTTAGACTTACATATGTATGAAGAAAGGGACTAGCTTTTAAAATCACATGATGCATACATGCTCAACCAGGAAAAACAAAGACATTTTTACCAGTTTATAAAATATGTAAAATTTTCTAATAGATTTATTGCGAGTCTCAAGAAAAATGTGACTAATCATGATATGAAGTTAAAGACGTTAAAATTACATGACTGTCATATTATCATGCAAAAATTGTTAAGACCTTCAATTTGAGCATTTTTGCTAAAGGAACTATCATATCTGATTGTTGAGTTATGCAACCTTTTCAACTAAATATGCACCAAAACTCTTAATAAAAGGGATGTCTTGAAAGTCGAGCAAGATATTGTCATCATTTTATGTAAGTTTGAAAGGATATACCCTCCAACATTCTTTGGCATAATGATTTACCTAGTAATGTATTTACCTAATGAAGCATTGTAGCACAGTCCCATTCATTTTCGATGAATGTGCCTATATGAGAGATACATAAAAAGGTTGAAAGATTATGTTAAGAATTATGCTCAACCTAAGGGTTCAATTACAAAATGATATATTATTGATAAGGCATAAATATTTTGTTTTATATACTTAGAAAAAGTGAAAATTAGATTCAATCGGCTTAACTAAAACTAAGACATAGCATCCAAATATACAAAAAAGGCATTGTCAGTATTCAATTCTCAATGTCAGTCATTGGAGAAAAAGATCATTTCTCACTTCAATAAGAGAGATCGAGCTGTTGCCATATGATACATCTTAAATAACTGTGTCAAGATAAAAAATTATTTCCAATAAGTTTCTATAATCATTCATACTTTTCTTCCAATTAATTATAATAGACGAAAATACATATATTTTATAGTGAGCACTGATAAGAGCTCAAACAAAGTGGTGCTAAAAACATAAATTAGTTATAAAGAATAAAATTCTCCATTGGTTTTACTCTAAAATAAAGGTTTGTTCTATCTAGTCATATACTAATCATGTAAATATTGTTCCTTACTCATGCTTTTTCTCCAACTTAACTTTTCATAAAAATACAATATTCGTAGATATACCATTTATATAGGAATAGTTCCCTAAATGCCACTTAAGAGCTACTATAATTAGCTTTTGATCTTAATTTTACTATTATGATATACTTAACATTTATTATAAATAAAGTATACTTTGTAGTTAAAACTCAGGATACAAAGCATAAAATATAGAATAATGGCATTTCCACTCCAAAAACTAATAGTAACATGTTTTATAATGTACCAGAGAACATTATAGATTTAACTTATTTAAATAAGTATAGCATGACTTTATTCAAAAGTAAATAGTATGACACTAATCCTAGAAAAAAGAAATTTTATATTGACAAGAACATTACAAGCATATCTGTCAATAAGTAATTACAAAGACAACATTTACATACTTGTAACATAAGCAAAACAAGTCTTTTACATTAAGAATCTTCTTAATAGGATAAATTGAAGGGTCATCCATAATGTGATGTATCACTACATATGATACATATGAGATCCACCCAATGATGATATTAGTACACAAGACTTGCATTTCTACAGGAAAGCAACTCCTTTAATTTCAACCTCATAGTTAATCTTAGAGATTTCCATTTAGTAAACTTGAGGGATTAGAAAAATGGTCTTTTAATAATTTCATCTTTCAAGAACACTGGATCTATCATAAAAGGAGTGGACATCTTCATTGACAATAAAGATAATTTTAAAGATGAAATAATTGAAGATTATATCAATGAAGGGCTTTTACAGTCTAATGATGATGGAGAAACTTATGACTATGAGGATGAGGCTGTTAGGTTCATTGACACTGATTTAGATTAGGAAAATAATATTTTTTATATTATAATTCATAATTATGTAGAAATAATTGTGTGATTTCATTATATGAATACGGTAATTGTTATTAATTGATTTAATTATGATTTTTTCTCTTAAATACTTGTACAATGTGTATTATTTTAATCATGGTAAATATCGAGGCAAGATATCATAGAGGTGACACTAGAGGTAACTCTATATGTCAGCCTACCCACATTCCGTCGTAGTGCAAGGGATCAAGTATCTTTTTCGATTGTGTACACTTAAGTTGATTATTTATTAAATATGAATTTATAATATTGATATTTTATATTATTTATTAAAGTTGCAACTCTGAGAAAGAAAGGCTCAAACAAGTCCCTTAGGCTACACAAAAAGATAAAGAAGAGCAGGGGGAAATCAGTGGTTGTACAATTCAATATAATTGGTAAATGACATGTAGTTGGTGAAAATGCTAGCCATCTCCCTCGCAAAATAAGTAGTATTATTCATGTCTGTGTGCCTCCTTATTATAAATCATGGCGATCGATACCTTAGTAGTTATGGAACATAGTCATTTAGGAGGTTTGTGTAACTATCAATCTCCTCCTTATCTTAACTTAGTAATATTCGATATTAAAATTATTGGATATAGTACTCATAAATTTGTTAAATGTTTTTTAATTTAGTCCAACTTTAAGTTCTAGGACATCTCTGAGGCTGAGCAGGATAGAATGTCCAATGGTTTGATACAAATTGCTACTGACCTTTACAAAGACGAGAAGTATAGGTTGAACACACACTTTCTACAACATGGGGCAATCAAGAGTAAGATTTTGACCTAGACCATGCTAAGCATTGCGTGTTGCAATCTCTCTTACCTTAAATATGAGTATGATATTTAATAAAGTCATTATTTCATATATCTAAATTATAAACATAATTATATTATATGATTATTTCTTAATTTATAAGAGCTGTCTATAAGAAATGCAAATAATAAGGTAAAGAAGGTGGTGAATGATTAGCAGATTAAAATTCATTATCATATATGTTATGATAAGGTAATTCAACTTATCATTCATGATTTAAATATATGATCTGTTAGCTAACTCAATAATTATATTCATCTTTTTTTCTCTAATAAAATATGAATAGAGAAATAAGAAGACGAGTGAGGTACAATCAGTGCTAGAAAACTTTAAAGATCGACACACATATAGGACGAAAGAGTAAGTGCATCTTTTTACCAAAGAGCAGTATATAAATTACCTAAACCTTATATTTTAATGATGCAAATTTTATAAATATATCTTGTAATCTCTATAATTGATTTTTATTTTAATAATTTAAGATAAGGATGATTGAGCTGGTAACTTAGCACATGTAATCCAATGTATCATCCACTGGCTCACTTAGCATTCCTATATAAATTGATAAAATTGTCATCACCAATAAAGTGCTTAGCATTATTGAGGGTACAGGAAGACAATCGGTCATGTGCTAACTAATTAGTCATACTGTTTAGTGGACACCTTCGACTATGGGGAAAGCTCACAATGCATGTCCCACCTAGGTGAGCTACAGGAGTAGCTACAACAAAGTCAACAACAGCTAAAGCAGAGCCATTAGTTAATTTAAGAGTAGTAGCAACAACTTGCTCAGCAGCAACAGTTTGGAACATACCTCATGGGGCTCACCTCCTTACTCAGACAGCAGAGCCTTGTACTACATGTGCCTCCATTTGCTATTGCATAACTTAGGCTAAGCAAATTTATGGTTGCACCCTCAGCTTAGCCACCTGATCCCTCTTAAACATCACCTTTAATATATCGTCCACATCATTAAGATGATGATAATAATTATAGTTCTGGCATGGACGATGATACATTTAGATATCTGCATCTCTATATATATGTATACATATACATATATATATATGTATATGTATACATATATATATATGTAGACATATACATATGTATATACATATGTATATGTATACATATGTATATACATATGTATATGTATACATATATATATACAATTTTTTTCCATGTATAAATATTTATATGAACAATGCATATATAATTTTTTATTTATATGTATAAACAATTATACAATTATTTTATGAGTATCCATTTTTTATATGGATTATGTTGTACATTATTATTAATATCATTGACGTATTTTATTCGTACAATTTAAATTAAATTAAATTAAATTAAAAAATATCTAATTAATTGAATTGAATTGAAATAGAGAATATTCTTATCTATATTATTAAATATAATATATTAATTTAATTACATTTAATTATAATTTTAATTTAAAATATTTTATTTTAATATTTTTTAAAATTTTATTATAAAAATAATAGTATTAAAATTAATTTTTAAAACTTTCAACGATAATAATGTAAGCTTTAAATTAAAAAATAAAAAAATTTAAAATGAATTGTCATCGTTAAAATGTTTGTTTTATTTTTTATTTTTAAACTTCTAGCAATGACATTATCATTACTAAAATTAAATAATGTACAACATGTGATCATGTTGTACATTATTATTAATAGCATTGATATATTTTAGTTGTACAATTTAAATAAAATAAAATAAAATAAAATTAAAAAATATATAATTAATTGAATTGAATTGAAATAAAGAATATTTTTATCTATGTTATTAAATATGATATATTAATTTAATTACATTTAACTACAGTTTTAATTTTAAATATTTTATTTTAATATTTTTAAAATTTTATTATAAAAATAATAGTATTAAATTTAATTTTTAAAACTTTTAATGATCACAATGTAAGCTTTAAAATAAAAAATAAAAAAAATTAAAATGAATTGTCATCACTAAAATGTTTATTTCATTTTCTATTTTAAAACTTACAAAGACAATATTATCATTGCTAAAAATTAACTTTTAGTGATAACACTATAATCGTTGAAAATTAATCTTTTAACGATGATAATATTATCATAAAAATATATTTTATAATATTTAATTTATTTAATATGGACCATTGTCATTGCTAAAATTTAAATTAAAAAATTTTTTAATTTTGAAAGTGATTTTTGCGACAAGTTTATTGTTGGAAAAAGTCTATCTTTTACCAACAACATAGAAGTCATCAATGTTGGGTCCTTCACTAATGAACTTATACCAACAACATTTTCTTTGACAATTTTAATTTTTAATAACAACGAAATTATTTATACTAACAACAATTGTCATCATTAAAAATCTTTTTTGTTACAGTGGCATAGCATAATTTGAATAAAAAGCCTTATAACAAATACTTAAAAAACTACCTAAGTTTTGTCTTATAATAAAAAAATGTCATAAAAAGAAGTTTAATAATAACTAAAGATTTTTATTAATGGTAAAAAAATTCAAATAATTTTTTTAATAATGTGATAATCTCTAATAAATAATAATATAAAATTAATTTTACTTATGATTAATTAAATTTAAATTCACATGTTATATTATATGGCAAATGAAAACTAACTAAAAAGAATTTATATAAAGTGGTGTTGAGATAAGAAACAAAAAACTACTTTTTGTGCATGTCGGACCTTGACGCAGGATTCAAAGGGTAATTTCCATATAAAAATTATAAGAATAGGATTACACAGTACATGAACGGTTGGGACGTTTTGTCAAAGAGAAAAATATATCAATTAAAGCACTCTCACTTCCAAGAATCTTATTTTGTCGTTAATGAATTTTCTAGTCGTGAGTGCTCAAATTTTCAAATCCAGGATCATACCGACTACATATTAACCTCATTCTACGCAAACGATTCAACTATGCTAAATATAAAATTTCAATTCAATCGGTATCTCAATAGTCTAATAATATTTAATATTACTTTAAAAATTTTATTTCTTATCGTATCTAACATTTAAATATCAAATTTTCTTTATATATTAAATAAATTATTATTACCACTATTATAAAATAAATTTCAATTTTATTCTCACGTTATAACAATCTAAAAATTTAATATTACTAATCAATCGCAAGTTACAAAGCTGATTAGGACTAATTATGCACAGAGCTTTACCTACTATAATGATGTAAATGATGAAAACCACTATTACTTCTTCAATGAATTAGTAAGTCATAAATCATAACCAAAGGATTTGAAGATGATGATTTTGAATGTTTAACAATTGTAATATAATTGTGGAATAATTTTGATTTAAATGATATATAATATTTATTTAAAATTTTTGTCATTATTCATATCTTGAATTTGATCTCAAACTTTGTACATGTATTTAGTAATTTAATATCTCTTATTATTAAAAAAATAATTATAATAATTATATTTACAGTAATCATGATCAATTGATGAATAAAATAAAATTTATATTAATTGGTTGGAACTTTTTAAATTAAGAATATTTTAATTTTTTTTAACAATGTTTAATGACTCAATTATTAATATAAATAAAACTACTTGTAATTAGTAAAAAGATAGCTATTTTATTAATTTATTTGATGTGTGTCTAATTATTATGATAATATACAGTCAGTCACGCGACTAATCACATGATCTATTATATGGTCGATAAGAGATTGCACGATTAATTGTTTAAATGATGAATGTGTGGTTTATTACCTTAGTATTTTTTTTATTTTTTTATTTTTGAAGTAACAAAAATTTTTGTTGATAGAATTATTAAATTTTAATTTATGTGTAATGCGCAATTTCTTTATAAAATTATAACATTTTTTAACTGAATTCATAAAATTTGTATTTAGCTAGAACATATATACAAATTACACAGTTTTTATAATGGGGAGAAATAGATATTTTCTATCCGAATATAACGATAAGAAGTTTTCGTTGAATTTTCTTAGCATATTCTATCTCTCATCTCAAGTCGTTCGGTGTTTTGGTATAATAATTTTATATGGCAATAATTGATTGTGTGTGTGAAAAGTCGATAATATAATTTATTGCAATTGAAAATGCCACATATTGGACTGACTGTTGGCCTCTCACAGTATTAGCAAGGAGCCAGCTTGGATAATTTTGAATGGTCTTCTTGGAATCTTAAATTTTTATTATTGATTGAAGTTTGTTAGATTTATATTCTTGGAATTGTTTCTATGTTTTTTTCTTTTTTGGGTTTCTGCCCCCTTCAATTAAAATAATAAAAAAATATGATTTTTTGTTTTGAGTTCATAATTTTTTTATTAAAATTTATTATATATTTTATAGAAAATTATATTTATTTTTTAACTTACACCTTCAATTTTCTAATGAGATATCAGGAATTCAAATTCCACGTTGGAGGGCCATTGACAATAGATGGACTTCTGGCCCCCACGTGCTGTGGGGATCCAATAAATTTCAATTGAATCTATTTTTGGTTCGAAAAGTCCACTTGGCATGTTTGTGAATGGATCCATTCAGATTTCAAACCACCTTGAAGGCAACGAAATTTAAAAGTCGTTTCATTTGTATAGTAACTAATTTCTTGCAAAAAAATTGAATTTTTTAAAAGTAATTTTTTTTATAAATTTTATTTCAAATCGTATGTGTTTAGTTCAATTTTAAACTGCCTAAAAGTTGTGATAAAATAATTATTATATTTGTAATATTACTATATTATAAATTAAAAAGTTAATTATTATTAATTAAATTTAATAAAGATAATTTTGTATTAAAAAATGATAATGAAGTAAAATTTATCTAAGAGATAGATGAATAATTTTTCATACTTTATTAAAAGTAGAACTTCTTGAAGAGCTTTATTTTTGCTAATTTATTAGATAATAATTAATTAAATAATTTATTTTTTTTCTATTTTTCAAAAAAAGCAATTTTCTATTTTATTGTTCCAAAACAAACTACTTTTTAGAGTGGAGTTTCTTCATTCTTTGATAGTCATTTTCTAGTAAAATTATAATTTGCACCTCATATTATAATAAATTTTATCACTAAAATTTTATTTTATGATATTTATATTTATATTTTTATAGTTTTATTTATAATTACACCTATCACAATAACTATAATTTAAACTCTAAGTAGACAAACGAAATTTAGTGTCAAGCGCTGAAGGAAAAAAGGAAAATAGTTTTCTTTTATTTCATAAAAAAAAAAAATTGTAGGAAAATATCATTAATGAAGGAGTAATATATCATTTACATTAATGATTAAAAAAATTAATATGTAAAAGTTTGAAAATGGAGGAAATAATTTTTTTTGAAATAGGAAAGTTTACTTTCCTCAAATTTTTTATATTTAATATTAAATAAGTAAAATTTTTTTATTTTAATATCTTATAACTATATTTTAAAAAAATATTTTTCAATGAAACATGAAAAAAATAGTTTCTTAATTTTTCCAAGTCAACTGTTGTTTGTATCTCAAATAATTAAACTAATGATGTTAGGGGGGCTGTAATTAAACATATAGAATTTTGATTGAGAATATAATTGCAAATAAGAGTTTAGTCAGTAATTTACGATCAACTTAATTAATATTACCTCAACACGAATCCAAATTAATCAGAATTTATATGATCTATGATTCAGAAAAATAAAGGGAAAAAGAAACCTAAATTTTAAGATCTTTTAGAAGGGAGAAGTTCATCATTCAAGTGAATCTCGCTGAATATTGATGAAGAGCTCAAAATCAAGATTCAGGTTTAGTTTATTTTCTTGACAATTTTTTTATAAAAATATAATTATAAAATATTAAAATACAAATATTTTAATTATTTAATATTAAGTATGAAAATTTTAAAAAATTAATATATTCTATTTTTAAAAAATAATTATCTTTATTAATATAATTTTAAATATTATTTTTAATCAACATATCACTCTTTTAAAAATATATATAAATTATATTTTTATGAGAAATATTTTGAAAGAAATAAACGAATTTTTTAAAGAAAATTTTTGAATTTAAAACATAATTTTTAATCATAATTTTATTAACGTATCATGCCTTCTACAATTATAATCATGTCTACGATAGAAGAACAGGTCAAAGAAATGGTGGAAAAGTTGGCCCCAGACATGTCACTCCATTAAATTTCCAAGTCATCAGTCATGGAAGAAGTTCGGATTAAAAAAAAAGTATTTAATCTAGGGAGATTTGATTTGCGGAATGCATTTCATATTTCAAGAAATATTTTATGAAAAATATTATATTTTTATATTTAATTTAAATTTTTTAAAATTTTTACTGGAATATAATAATTTTTGAAAAATTTTAAGGTCCTCAACCTTCTCTACAAATGTTTTAATAGAAAGAGGTAAGTATTTTAAATCTTCATAAGATAAGAATATTAATGTCAAAATAAAAGAATAAATTTACTCTCATTTTTTATTAAGAAGTTTTTATGATTCAAATTAGACTTTGTTGCATGATAATAAATATTTGATTCTTGATATCTATCATTTATTTTTATTAACAAAATAAAGTCACCAAAAAGAATTCTTACAAGTTTGTATTATTTTACGAGGTTCTTATAACAAAGTAATATAAAAATTATAAAAGTAACTTTTCCATATTAAATCTCAAAAATTTTATAAAATAATATAAATATATTTAAATTTTATATACAATAAAGATATAAAATTCAAAATTATATTATTTAAAATTGTATAAAAAAATTTTCAATAATTTCTTATTTTTATATAAAACTTCAACTTTAATCGAAAAAGTTACTAACATTAATTATTTTTATTTTTTTTATAGAACTCATAAAAGTGTAAACCGATATGTATTCTTATAATATTTTTTAAATTATGTCATATATATATTATTTTATTAAAAGTTGTAATTTTCATATAAAAGAAAATTTTTAAAAATTGTTATACAGGTTGAATAATAAAAGTTTAATTTAATTTTTGCATTCTTGTTAAGGTAGTAAATTATGCTTACCTATCAAATTCAACATTATAGTTAAAAATTATGCTGTAATGCAAATTGTATTATTATAGACAAGAAATGATTGATTATACACATGAGATATCGAAAAATTTTGTAACTATTCAATGAAATTTCGTTGAATTGATTTAGATTACTTTAAGGTCTAAGTCAATTAATTATATTAAAATTTTATATTCTTAATAACTTTAATATTTTATATATTAAATCATTAATTATATTTCAATTGAAAATAATTCAAAATATTAATTTATTAGATGATCAACAGTCCATATTTATATAAATTTAATTAAAAATATAATTTATTATGATTTATAATAAAAAATAGATAGAATTATTTTTAAAAAATTAATAAGATTCTTAAGAATATAAAATATAAATTAAATATAAAAATATAATATAACTGAGATTTTATATAAATTGAATATAAGAATATAATATAATTAAAAATTTGAGAAAATATACTGAATAATATTTATATTGAACTAAATATAAAAATATTATATTTAAAAAAATATGATTTTCAAGAATCAGATTTTTAAGAATGCTCATTTTCTTAGAAGTATCTGGAGTGATTGACTTGGACTGCTTGGTGAGCACAGGACCAGGGCCACCCAAAATCTGCATGGATAAGAAAGGTAGCCACGGAGAAGTATCTGGAGTTATTGACTTGGACTGCTTGGTGAACACAAGACCGGGGCCACTCAAAATCTGGGTGAGTGGCCGAAAACCAATTAATCCATAAAGGTCCAAATATCAGATTGGAAAAAAAGAAAAGTCTCATTGTTTATTTTAAAAGGTCCAAAAAAGAAAAGTTGTAATTTTTATATAAAAAATTGTTATACAAGTTGAATAATAAAAGTTTAATTTAATTTTTGCATTCTTGTGAAGGTGGCAATTTATGCCCACCTGTCAAATTCAGCATTGTAGTTAAAAATTATGCTGTAATGCAAATTGTATTATTATAGATAAGAATTGATTGATTATACTCGTGAGATATCAAAAATTTTTGTAGCTATTCAAGATAAAAATATTTAACGAAATTTCGTTGAATTGATTTAGATTACTTTAGGGTCTAATTTAATTAATTATATTAAAATTTTATATTCTTAACAATTTTAATATTTTATATATTAAATCATTAATTATATTTCAATTGAAAATAATTCAAATTATTAATTTATTAGATGACCAACAGTCCATATTTGTATAAATTTAATTAAAAATATAATTTATTATGATTTATAATAAAAAATGGATAGAATTATTTTTAAAAAATTAACAATATTATTAAGAATATAAAATATAAATTAAAGATGAAAATATAATATAACTGAGATTTTATAAAAATTGAATATAAAAATATAATGTAACTGAGATTTAGAAAAAATATTCTGAGCAATATTTATTTTGAACTAAATATAAAAATATTACTTTTTAAAAAAATCAGATTTTCAAAAATGCACATTTTCTTAGATGTATCTGGAGTGATTGATTTGGACTGCTCGGCGAACACAAGACCGGGGCCGCTCAAAATCTGCGTTAAGTGGCCGAAAACCAATTAACCCCTGAAGGTGCAAATATCAAATTGGAAAAAAAGAAACGTCTCATTGTTTATTTTAAATTTTGGATCCCTTTGCAGC
This sequence comes from Sindora glabra, assembly GCA_020226215.1. Lineage (NCBI taxonomy): Eukaryota > Viridiplantae > Streptophyta > Magnoliopsida > Fabales > Fabaceae > Sindora > Sindora glabra. The sequence goes on along the minus strand of CM035233.1, from coordinate 43,458,751 downwards.
TATAAAAAAATATTTTTTACAAAATATAATCATAAAATATAAAGATATAAAAAATATTTTATTTATTTAATATTAAATATAATAAATTTAAAAAAATATATTCAAGTTATTTAAAAAAACTTACTTTCTCATATTATTATATTGTTTATATATCATTTTTTAGTCACAATCTAATGTAACTATTGAGCTGGGCCATCCCACGTAGACTGGCCCGCCTTTTTCACAAACCTTCATATTAGAGGTCATCGTCCACTTTACATGAGTTTGTGATTATTTTTTTATTTTAAATACTTAATTTTAAAATTTTTTAAATAATAAAGTAATTAAAATTACTTTAAAAAATCACATATTCATCTATAGATAAATTATAATCATTTAAAATTTACATATAATTTCAAAAAATACTATATATATAAAATTTAAATTATAAATACTCATAAAATAAAAATATTATATATAAATAATTAACAACATAATATTACATAACTAAAATTAATAAAAGGAAGTCTAATTTTGTATGAATTGAATTTTTAAACTTATATAAAAATTAAACATGAAAAAATATGCAGCTCAGCTCGAATTGCCTATGAATAGGCTCGTATGAATCATGAGTTATGTTGATCAAACTGAACTTGACCCGTATTTAAATGGATTTCCATTTTGGAAGTCGGACTATGAATTTCATCCTATTTCACTAACTTTACAAGATGAATAAGTAACATTGCACTCATTTATATATATATATATATATATATATATATATATATATATATATATATATATATATATATATATATATATATATATATATATAACGGTAAATTGTAATGAGATATTACTTCGTAGACTTTATTTTAAAGAGGTGCTAGCATTGAACTTTTTTTCAAATAGGTTTCAGTTTTATGATTTATAAATGTTATATACCGAAATTATCTTTTTTTAACTGTGAAAATACAGTAATGAATTAGAAACTTTAAAAAAGTCATAAATCAATCATTAGTTAACTAATTTTTGTATATAACCACTTGTTTTATATCGTCTTCATATGATCTTCCAATAAAAAATAAGAAGATGTGGGTTTGACAAAGTTCACATGATTAAAAATATGTAAATTAAGTTCAAAACTTTGAACTACCATAACTTTGTGCTTGATTGTCTGTTTTAAGTGAATTTTTTTTATTTTATATAACTTTTTGAGATCTATATGTTTCGGCTTTTTGCCCACTCTGATTTGATAAAAAAAAAAGGCCTTTTCAATTATTTTTCTTAATTTTTCTTTATTTTTTTGTTATTTTCCTAACTTTGATTTTATTTTTATTAATTCAAATTCATTCAAATCTCATATTAAAATTTTGCTCCTCAACTCTTTTAGTGTCTAGCAATGACATAATAATTTTCTTAATAAATAAAACTACTAGAAAATAATATATTACTATTTGTAGATTAAATAGTAATATGTCTACAAACAGTAATATATTATTATTTTATTCTAAAATAGTAACATGTTACTATTTTGTTCTAAAACAGTAACACCAATCAAAAGTTCTAAATAAATAGATAAATGAAATCTAATTAATAACTAAACTGGTAAAAAAGTGGATGTTATTGTTTCATTTCAAAACAGTAACACCAATAAAAAATATCAAATAAATGGATAAATTAAGTTTAATTAATAATTAAATTACTAAATAACAGTATGTTATTGTTTGTTCCTTAAATTACTATTTTATTTCACAACAGTAACACTAGTAAAAAATATCAAATAAATGGATAAATCAAGTCTAATTAACAACCAAATTGTTAAAATAATAATATGTTATTATTTATTTTCTAAACAATAAACAAAAAGTAACATGTTACTATTTTATTCCAAAATAGTAATATCAATCAAAAACTCTAAATAAATAGATAAATTAAATTTAATTAATAACCAAACTGATAAAGAAGAGAATGTTACTGTTCAAAATAATAACACCAATAAAAAATTCCAAATAAATGAATAAATAATTAACAATTAAACTTTTAAAGAAGAGTATATTACTGTTTGTTCTTTAAACAATAACATGTTACTATTTCATTCTAAAATAGTAATATGTTACTGTTTCATTTCAAAATAGTAACACTAATAAAAAACTTTAAATAAATGGATAAATCAAGTATAATTAACAATCAAATTGTCAAATAATAACATGTTACTGTCTGTTCTCTAGATAGTAACATATTACTATTTTATTTCAAAACAGTAACACTAAAAAAAAATCCTAAATAAATGGATAATAACATATTATTATTTTATTCTAAAACAGTAACACTAACTAAAAATTTTAAATAAATGGATAAATCAAGTCTAATTAATAATTAAATTGCTAAATAATAGTATGTTACTGTCTATTTTCTAGATAGTAATATGTTATATAGCATGTTACTATCTATTTTCTAGATAGTAACATGTTACTGTTTCGTTCCAAGCTTAATTAACAACCAATCTACTAAAGAAGAAGATATTACTATTTCATTTCAAAATAGTAATACTAACAAAAAATTTTAAATAAATTAATAAATTAAGTACAATTAATAACTAAATTATCAAATAATAGTATGTTCTATTTTTTCTCTAGACATAACATGTTATTGTTTTGTTATAAGTCTAATTAACAACTAAATTGATAAATAATAACATATTATTATTTCATTCAAAACAGTAATATCAAGTAAAAACTCCAAATAAATGAATAAATCAAATCTAATTTATAACCAAATTGTCAAATAATAATATATTATTATCTATTCTCTAGACAGTAACATAGACAATAACATGTTACTGTTTTGTTCCAAAATAATTACACTAAATAAAAAATTCAAATAAATGAAAAAATTAAGTCTAATTAATAACTAAATTACTAAATAAAATTATGTTAGTGTCTGTTCTCTAAACACTAATATATTATTATTTTATTCCAAAACAGTAACACTAAGTAAAAATTTTAAATAAATAAATAAATAAATCAAGTCTAATTAGCAACTAAATTACTAAATAAGAGCATGTTACTGTCTGTTCTCTAGATAGTAATATATTATTATTTCATTTTAAAACAGTAATACTAAGTAAAAATTCTAAATAAATGTATAATAGTATATTATTATTTATTCTTTAAATAGTAATATGCTACTATTTCATTATGAAATAGTAACACCAAATTTTAATTTTATAAATTTTTAATCTTTTATTTTTATTGTATATTAGATTTGCTTAATTGAGGCTGGACGATGATGAAATGCGATTCTTTTGTTTCTATTTCTATGCCTTTGTTCTTCACATAATGCACTTCAAGTATTTCGTTTAGACTTATGGCTATTTTGGTAAATCGCGCTTAGTAGATGCACTTAAATGAGAGGAACTCCGCTCGAGATACATTGCTCCAATAAATTGCTGTAATTAGCACCGACTTGATTTTTTACCTATGTACAAATTAAGAATAGAAATAAGTTAAGTCAAATTAAGTCAAATCATAATATAAATATACTAGACCTATTTCAAAATTTTTTGGTTTGGACTGCCTTGCAACCTATATATAAGTCTAAATTTTAGCTTGACTTGATTTATTTATAAAATTTAAGATGTCTAATTTGATTTATTAGCTTATTTAGACCTAATTATCCAAAGCTTAAAAAGTCATTAATAGGCTTATACATCTATGTATATATGGCATTAATAACTCCTTAGTAAAAAAATATAATAATAATTTTCTTAAATAAATAAGTTATTGAATAAAATTTTATCTCTAATTTTATAGAATTCTCTATAACTCAATATAACAAATTATAATCATATTTATTTAAAATAAAAAAATTAAAGCTAGATTGAAGAATAAAAAAAAAAGCTCAATGATAATAGAGTTATAATCATAATGCAACTATTTCAATTAATTTAAAATTAAACTATAATTATATTTATTTAAAATTAAAAATATTAAATATCAAAATGATATAAATTTGTCCCTTACAACTACGCCAATTAATTTAAGAGTATTATATTAAGGTAACATATTAAATAAATAGACAAGTATAATAGGCTAATAAGTTAAGATTAAAATAAAATAAATTTGTTTATTTAATAAATAAGTCAATATATTAATCAAGATCTAATTTATTTAATTAAATCAATAAGTTAAATTAAACTTTAGTGAACTAGTTTTACGCCGCTCATGAACAAGTTGGTTATTTCCATCTCTAATACAAATTTGTCCACATGAAAAATATTTTTTGATAAAACAAATAATTCTTTATATGACTTAAGTCGCCCCTTTTTTTTCCTTCCTTTTTCCCCCTTACAGCAGTAGGCAAACAAAATAATTTGAAAAGAACATGCAAGAGAGGACAAAGGAGGAAAATAATTTGATATGGAAAATGAAAGCGATCAGACATAGGATGAAGATGATTGAATAGGAGAGTTTATACTCTCACCAAGGATTTATTAGAAAACAATGATTGATGCCTAAGAAATCATATCCCCAAATTTATATAACGAGTTATTAGTGAATAATGATGAGTATCTAAAAATTCACGTTCCCAAATTTTATAGAATGGACTGGCCTGAATTGTTAAAGTAAAAGTTCAAGAACGCCAATCTTGAATTACATGCATTAAAAATAAAATTTTAAATTAAATCTCTATAATCATAATTAAGAAATAAATCTTTAAAGAAATAATATAATAAATATCCAAGTCATATAATTCATAAAAGGAGTAAGTCTAACTAGCTAGATACACAATATTTCTAGATATAGTCATAGGAGGGAATTTGATTGGACATCATGATTATATTTCGTAAAATAAATAAATTATTTTATAATTTATTAAATTTATCAATTAATTTATATGATATTTTATAAAAGTTTCTCATATATTAATTTAGTAAACAAGTAAGTTTTGATTTAATAAATTTTTAGGATAGATTATAATTTATTGTCTTTGGAAATTTATCATTTTTATTTTAAGTAAATTATATTTTAAATAATTACATTTTTTACTATCAATAGTAAATAAATAAATATATATAATTTTATAAAATATAATCAATTAAATTTTAAATAATTTTTTCTTTAAATAAATGAGCCTTTCTTAAATTAGTTAATGCCTTATTTAAATTAATTAATTCCACCAAATATGCAATAAACAAAAGTAACTAAATCAAATTTACCCAAAAAAAAGTAACTGTATCAAAATAGACGTAAAAATGTGAGAAGTATAAATGTTTCAATTGAAGATCTATTTTAATCGGAAAATGTTGCGTCCGTTTTGATCTTTGTGAATGGATTCATCCTATATAATCATTTTAAAAGGAATAAATATTGGAATTTCTTTATTTTTTTCCGACGAAGAATTTATAATAGGAAAAAATTTGAGTTGGAGGAAGATAAATTTCAATTCCTGCCGGGATTAATGTTATGATTTAAATAGGCTGAAATTTCCGTATATATGACTTCAGAATTTTGATGCGAGAATTTTCTCTACATGAAAATTTGAGAATTACATAATGAATAATTCTTATTTGGAATAATAAACAAAAGTATATTTTTTAATTTAATTTTTTCTAAATTTATTTATGAATTTAATTTTACACAAATTAATTTAATTTTTATTTCATACAAGAGGCATAGTAATATATACCGAGAATATATAATATTATTTGAATATTTTTTTATATTTTTTATTTAAGTGATATATAATATTGTTTGAAGGTTTTATTTTTTATATATATATTCTTGGTTGATACCAATCCTAACATGCATTTAATAACTTAACTACTCATATTATTAAAAATTATTGTAATGTATGACCCATCATTAACATTAACATGTGTGAAATCAATATTAAATTTTGGGATTAACGGGAGTACTCAAAATTTGAAATTCATCTCATTTTTGAATGAATTGTAATGAAATTATATTTAAATTTAAATTATATTAAAATTTATTTAATTAATAAATTTTATTTACATAATTATTATTTTAAAATTTTATCAAATTATTCAAAATTTGTTGAGAATCCATTTCATTTGAAATTCAATATTTTCACTTAAAATTTTTCTGCCGATAATGTTGCAATTTATTAATACCTCTTATCATATTCCACTGTCCAACTTACACTATTAATAACATATAGACCATGACTTTATCGAATTTGCCAATGGGTAACTTTGAAATTTTCAATCACTATATTACAATAATTAAATTCTTTTGCTATGAAAAATTAGGGCCATACAATGACTTTTTTCTTGTACAATTTTGAAGGGGTTTGATACCACTGGCTATCTAACATTTGATATATGCTTATAATCCATTATTTAAACGGTGACTGAAATCGTTTAAAATGGGTTCATAATCCGTTCCACACCCCGATCTAATAAACTTCTATAAATAGGTAGAAAAAAAAATTTTTGGTTGGTTAATAAAATCATTTCTCAAAATCTCTTAGAAATTCTTTTTCTTTTCTCTTTGCACACAAAAAAAATTTAGTCCATGAACAAATTGTCTTTCCGAAATGATTGCCAATAAAATTAATGCAAGTAAATATCATATCTTGAATATTTTCGCTACATAGTTCTTATATTTGATATGTATGAATCTGATTTCATATTCCTTTTATATTTTCCAATAGAAACAAATTAAAAAAATTAGAAATTAATTGTTTGAAACTTTTGGAAACCTCAAATGAGATCTAACATTATAAAACTAAGGTGAAGAAGTAAATATAAAATTGAAATCAATTCCAAATATTTTAATTAAATTTTCTAATAAAAATTCTTTTAAAATGAATTGAAATTACATCGTATAAAATGTAATCCAAACACTAGAATTTATTTACATCATATGTTTTAAGATGAAATAAAATAAATTCTAAAAGGATATAAATCCAAACCAACCTTACGTGCAGCTATCGTATAAATGCTGCATGAAATTAAGGTAGTAGTATAGGGTTTAATATGTTTATTGCATTTAATTTATGTGATTTAACCGATCATTAAAGGATATACTATTAAATAGATTAATGAATGACTTATAAATAGGGCAAAAATAATATTTTGAAATGTATAAAATATTAATTCTACATATAAAAAATATTACTTTATAATTTTAGCATAAATTTAAAAATTTTTTGAAATCACTTTGATTGAAAGTTAGGCTTTTCGAATCAAATTTTCTACAATTTAATTCAATAGAAAATTATGTTTTATTAATTTGAAAGTAGCTTTTTCACCAGTATTTTCAGCATGTAATGGATTGATCTGACGTTATTTTTGGAACTTTTCTCATCTTAAATCTTAGGCGAAAAGTTAAGGTAGTGTGTGTTTTTATTAACTTGTTACTTTGTCATCACAGAAAAAAAAAATAGCTTTTCTAAAATTCAGTTCAATAGAAAACTAGAAAATAATGTCACAAATAAGAATTTTGATTAGTTTATAATTGAATTCTTTTGCTTGAAAATATTAAAAATGAATAGAATTCATTTGGGATGGGTTTTGATAGTATTATGACGAATAAAAGGATGATATATAGATAAAGTTGTTATGCCAAATAAAATATTTTAATGAAACAATTAATAAAATTACAATGAAACCAAATCAATTTAACATTATTAAAACAACAATTTAATTTCAAATAAAATGAAATCTTGTTTGACGGTGTTCCAATCCCAAATATAGGGATAGTTCTCTAACGTCGGATTTCATTTTCCTTATTTATTGTATTTTTCTTTTATTTATTAAAATATAAATGAAAATAAAATTAAAAAGAAAAATGCTTTGACGTCGTGATCAAATAAATACTAAAATTTAAAGAATAAATTTTTTTCTTAAAATATAAAAATAATAATGTTAAAATTTGTAGTATTATAATAGAAGTAGAGTTTCCATTAAAGTTATTAAACGGACGTCAGTTCACAGACTAATCATAAACATATCAAACGGAGTTCAATTCTAAGAAATTGTGGACTACCATTTGGGGAGTTCAAGTCCTAACATATACAGATTATGGATGGACTTTTCTTTTTTTAAAAAAAATAATAATTTTAACATTTTTAAAATAATTTTAAATTTAAAATAATAATTATAAATTCAAATATCACATATCTAATACATTCTTAATCTTCACGAATAATTTAAGACTAAATAAATTATAATAAAAATTTGTTAGTTATTAATTTATAAATAAAATCATTAGCTTAAAAATAATTTATTTGGGTTTAGGTTTAGTTGGAAGATAAATAATTGAATTTGGAATTAAATATTAGACTAAATGGGTGAAAAATTATATAGTATATTAATTTAACTTAAAAGTGAAAAAATAAAAAAAATGCAAACTCGTTCATGAATCCGTCCAGTGTAGTTTGCCTAGACTGCAAATTTGGCAAACTAGACTGCTTTAGACTGTTTTAGGTTTGTATTTCAATGGATCTATATTTTATGCATCATAGTTTGTATTTTTTTGTGAACTTATGAACTTGTCCGTGGACCCAAATTCATTTCAACAATTCTAATTTCCATATCACCCCATAAACTCTCACATTACATCTCATTTATACCTTAAATTCTTGGCTAGTACTAGGGATGGTGATAGGGTAGGGTAAGAGCAAATCAAGCTTCTCTTGCCCTATGTTCCAATATTGTTGGGGATAAAATATTGCCTTGTCCTATGTTCTATGATTATAGACAAAATTTTCCTTATTCCCATGTCCTACAAAGGCAACAAAGCAATCTATAAAGACATATAGGAAATGATAAAAAAAATGAAATTAAAGCATATAAATATTAAAATTAAGGATTATAAATTTATATGTAACTACTAAGCAGTATCAAACACTAGTAAATAAGGAAGAAATGAACAAAATTTAGATTTAAATATTACAAATCATATATAATTAATAAAATATTATAATATAAGTCTAAAGTATTGATTTAGACAATTTGAAAGTTTAAAAACAAGTTGATATGTGTCCAACAAAATATTATCACTTTATACCTTCATTATCTCAAATAAAATCTTCATGTATTTTTAATTTTTAAATAATTAAATTATTAAAATGGATAAAATAAAAATATATATCCATATGTATGTATATACATTAGTATATAAGGTAAAAATATAATAATTTTATAATAACAAAGTTCTACAGGGCAAAATAAGGTATTATTTCTCTATCTTTATCATTTTGTTTAAGGTGAAAATTTGCCTTATGTCTTGTCTTACAAGGAAAAAATCATAATATCCTAAAATTTCATCAAAGCAATCTTGTAGGACATTATAAATTGGAGGTATTTTGCCATCCCTAGCTAACATAAATATTTATATCCTAGAAATATTTGTTTGATAGGAAGTCTCAATCTTACCTAAATACAAATGCCTAACTTGAATAAGAAAATAAATCAGAATATGAAACAATTATTAATTAATGACAAGTCAAACTCAACAAAGTTCTTTATGTGTTTATTGTAAGAATATCTATTCAGATTATCAATTTGTTAGAAGGTTCTCCATTTAGATTATGAAATTGCATTAACTACTCTATTAACTATTAATAATTTTAATTTGATATTATGATAACTATTAATTTTGTTTAATATGCATATCATAATTTGAATGAAAAGCCTTACAATAATTACTCAAAAAACTACTTAAGTTTTGCCCTATAATATGAAAATTGATTTGTCATAAAAAGAAATTTAACAATAATTCAAAATATTTATCAATGATAAAAGAATTTAAATTTTTTTAATAATATGACAATATATAATAAATGATAATATAAAATTAATTTTACTTATGATTGATTAAATTTAAATTCACATATTTATTATATGGCAAATGAAAACTAACTAAATTTTTTTTATATAAAGTACTATTGAACCAAGAAGCAAAAAACAACTTTTTGTGCATGTCTAACCTTTATCTAAGGTTCAAAGTGTAATTTTCATTTAAAAATTACAAGAATAGGATTAGTATGTATATGTACAGTTGAGACATTTTGTCAAAGAGAAAAACACATAAATTAAGCCATTCTTGCTCTCAAGAATCTTATTTTGTCGTAAATGAATTTGGTAGTTGTACACACTCAAAATTTTAAATCCAAGATTATGCTAATTACATATTGGCTTCATTTTCTGTAATGGATTCAACTATGCTTATTTTACAATAAATATAAATTTTCAATTCAATTGGTACTTTAATAATATAATGATACTTAATATTATTTTAAGAATTTTATTTTTTATCATGTCCAAAATTTGAATCTTAAACTTTATATGTGTATGTTAAGTAAATTATCATTTTTACTATTATTAAAAAAATTTAATTTCATACTCATGTTATAATGGTTTAAAAATTTAGTATTACTAATCACTTATAGGTTGGATAGCCAATTGAGACTAATCATGCATGATGGAGTTCTACCTACTATAATGGTGTAAATGATGAAAAACACCATTACTTCTTCAATAAATCAATCAATCATAAGTCATGACAAAAGGATATAAAGTAAGACGATGATTGTGAATGTTTGACAATTGTAATATAGTTGTAGAATAGCTTCGATTTAAATGGTATATGATATTTATTTAGAGATTTTTGTCATCTTTCATATCTTAAATTCAATTTCAAGACTTTATGCATGCATCTAATGATTTGGCCACTCCTATTATTTACAAGAAAATGTACTATAATTACATTTTGAGTGATTGTAATGGTCAATTGACAAATAAAATGAAACTTAAGTTGGTTGGAACTTTTTAAATTAAGAATATTTTTTTTTGACAAATGAAATGTTCAATTACTTAAATCTTTATGAGATTGCATGGAGTACCTAGAAGCATTGTATTAGATAGAGATACTAAGTTCTTGAATTACTTTTGAAAGTCTTGTGGGTTAAATTGGGGACAAAGTTACTTTTCTTAATAACTTGTCATTTTTAAACTAATGAATAAATTGAGATAGTGAATAGAATATTATGTACTTTATTGCGCTCCTTAATTCAAAAGATTTTAAAAAGTTAGGAGGAATGCTTATCACATATTGAGTTCGCATAAAATAAAAGTATTTACTTTGCCATTAACTTTTCCTTTTTTAAAATTGTTTATGGCTTCAATCTTTTAACTCTTTTAGATTTAATACCTTTGCCTATTGATAAGAGGTCAAATTTAAATGGGAAGAGAAAAATGGATGTGATTCATAAGTTACATGAGCAAGTCAAGTTAAATATTGAGAAAAAGATAGAACAATATGACAAACAAGTTAACAGAGGGTGGAAGAAGGTTGCCTTTAAACTAAGAGATTAGGTATGGATTCATATAAGGAAAGAAAATTTTCTAAATCAAAGGAAAAGTAAATTGCATCCAAGAAGAAATGGTCCCTTTCAAGCAGTAGAGAAGATCAATGAAAATATTTATAAATTGGATTTGCCATGTGAGTATAATATTAGTGCCTCTTTTAACATTGCTGACCTTTCTCCTTTAGATGTAGGATTTGAAGATTCAAGGATGAATCCTTTTGAAGAAAGGGGGATGATGCTAATTCCAAGTATGAAAAAGATATTTTACATTTACCAAAGAACCTAATGACAAAAGTTAAGGCTAAAAAAGTCAAAGAAGGACTTGAAGAGCTTATAAGGAGAGTTTAGATGCATGAAGAAGTAAAGTTTAAAAAGTTTGAAGGAGCTTGTGTTATGTGTATTTCAACTTTAGTTAATTCCTTGTGAATACTTGAGTACTATTTGGTTTTGTATTTAAATACTCGAATAATTGTAAATTTTTGCTCAATACTCAAGTAGTTAAATTCTAATACATTCTTAAGTGTTTGTTTGCTTTGTTTTTTGTTGTTTAAGGCATTGTTAGGCTTTATAATAGTTTAAGTTATTATTTAATAACTTAATTTAGATAATTAATATTGTTTTAATTAGCTTTGTAGATTTAGCATAATTAGTTCAATTAAAGCTCAAATAGTTTGGTTAACTTTTAAGTTTGAGAACCTATTTGAAGAGGGTTATTCCTCACTTTTACAACTTTTGGCATTTCTAATTCTAAGAACTCTTTAATACCTTTTCCTTTTAATAGTTTTAGTAAGAACAATAAACTAATCAAGATTAATTTAACTCTTATAGTATCAAATCTCACTTATTAAAATATTAACATCCTTTGGGGTATAATCTCTCTCACTATTTGCTTTCATTCTTCCTCTTTTTTTAAGTATGGTGTGATTTTTTTTGTAAGTTTGATTCTAAAATTTGGGATGATCCAAATTTAAGAATTCATATCAATCATCCTCTTGTAAAGCTTAAGCTATAAGGCATTCATAAATATCAATTTATACTTAATAAGCCATAAAGAGCTCAATCATAACCATATTAATATGACAATATCATAGTGCAATAGTTAATAAAAAGTAGAATTAATTTCATCAAACATTGTATAACAATTAATACTAAATCATATGAATTCACCTTGTGATTTTTGGGTCTGCCTTATACTTTTCATAAACTTTCAATTCTTATTCCTCTAAGACTAACCTTATACCCTTCACAAATATATTACTAGGAATTAGTCATTTGATGTTCATCTCATCTCCCTCATCATATTTCCCATGTCATAAAGCATAAAGTTTTCCTTTCTTATATTATGGCAAAGGATATATTATTCACATTAATCCAACATCATATCTCAATGCATGGTCACATAATTCATTTGATCATGTAATTACACTAACAAGATCAATTTTATCGTGCTCTATGTTTCACATTATGTCTATGTCTCATTTCATTTCATGAACTACATAACAATTATATTCATAATGCAATTCATGATATGATAGCTATACATAGGCTTGAATAAAAGACTAATTGTACTTGATATCAATGTTAAAATATGAAATAGGGAAAAAAATAAAGACCAAAATTTCAATATTGTAATAGGATTAAAAATATTTTTGTAACATTGGTAGATAAAATGGTGAGACGCTGCATCAATAATAATAAAAGAATCAACTCATTTTTTTTCTATTGCATGAGAAACAATTACAAAGATATGGTTATACCTTTATACACAAAATTAAAACAAAGACTAAAACTAGTCTAAAAAATACCAGAAGAAATTATTAGATACAATTAACTACTAACCAGGTATGGTAAAGATAAGAAAATATCCAATATATTTAGGAGATTGTCTATGCTCAATGGTGTTGATATGGTGTTTTTGCCAAAACCTAAAACCTTATAACTTATGTTTTAAGCCATGGTGGTGAACATTTACATAAATAGAGGATGAGCTTGAAGTATGCATCTTTATAGCAATATCTTATGTGCTTGAAAGGTTTTAAAGGCCTTACTTTTAAAGATTTTACTACCTGCGATGTCTTCTTGTATTTATTGGTAATAACCTTGATAAACTTGTTCGCATGAGAAGGGAAGGGTTTTGAATGCTTGACATAAGATCTTAGTCACTTAATTAGTTTCTCATATTTTAATAGGAATCAGTATCCTTTATAGCTTTGAACTTAAGATTAAGATTAGGTTGATAATTAACCACTTTAATAAAAGATTACAATTGAACAATGTTAGCTTAGGACATGATAGGTTGTTTCATTAGGTGGACATAAGAAAAAGGCCTTAACTACCTTAAATATGGAGTCTTAAAGGACTTTAAACATAAAAGGATAATGTTGACTAGCAAAGTTACCACTAATGCTTGATGAATTCTCATATTTTATCATTTTATTTCCATATTGACTACACTCAGAACAAATTGTTAAGTTTTTTTTCTTCATAAATAAAACTAATATTATATGGCCTATAGGGGTTAGGACAAAAGCTCAAAATCCCTTTTAAAGAGCAAACCTATTAAGTTCAAACCAAATGAGAAGAATGAACAATAACTTGATTTTATTGTTCAAGGTTCTTCTATCATGCTCAATTTTTTTCTATTTTTCCACATAGTGGAGCGTAGTCTTCAACTTGTCAATCTCTAAGTGTAAATCAATTATTATGGTAGTTATATCTTGAGTTAGACTTTTGAATTCATATTCTTGCCTCCTTGAAGCATTATTTTTGTAATATTTTATCTAGGAATTATTAGGTGTAAATCAAAATGTTGGAAGATGAATTATTAGGTGTTTGATCACATCCCAAACTTGAAATTTAAGCAACTTTAACATTGCAATCATTTTCAAATTGTTCCAACTCTTTGGCGAAACTTGCCTGCATGCTTTCTATATCACATAAGTTGTACTTTTAGTTCCATATTCACATGGTTACTTTAATTCTTTTTCTTCCTTTGTAAAAGAGTAGCTTTGTCATGTTGGTATATGAGTTTTATAGACAAGAGTGCTAGGTTTGACTTTAAAGAATTGGAATTGAAAGATTTCTTCAATGCCTTTTCTTTTGCAAGACATTCATCTTCTTTATATGAAGATTGCAATTTTTTTGAAAAAAAATCATTTCCTCAATCCCAAGTTTAAATTGCCTTAAGACATATTGCACGATATAATTAGCAACAACTAATGGTCTCAAAAGAAACTTAGCCAACATAATATCTTTGTAATTAAAAATCTAATACTTTACTAAACTATTAAACAATTAACTAGGTCACAAACAACTAACAAAGCACTTAGCAACAATCAATTCCATGATAACAAACTCAAGACTAAGAGAAACTAAAAAGATGAAAGGTATAAATTGAACTAATAGGTACCATAAGGGAGGAAAATGCCATATCTACTATGTTGTTAGGTTAGGGCTTCATTCATTGGTGGGTGCCATTATTGATTGATGCCCCAATCTTGCTATTTCTCTTTTAAATTTGTAACCAACATCTTTGAAAGATGGCTAAGCCATTATCATTAAAGCTAACACCTTCCTTTATTCCTTACAACTAATGTTATTGCTTTGTTTCTTTGTAGAAATTTAATGGTGTCATTCAAACTAAATGATAACTTGTTTAAATGGTATGTATATGAATATTGATCTATGATAGGAGTATTAACAATTTTTTTAAAAAAATTGGAATTTGGAATGAAATTTATATAAAAATCTCATCTTAAATAAATTCCCATAAGAACTAGTTCATTGGAGAAAGAAACAAGTTTATTGTAAGATTCTAAATATAACCTCAAACTCAAAGCTAGAGTAAGAAATTCTAACCAAAGACAACAACATATAAGTTCATTATTTGAATTTAATTCATATTTTTAGTGAAATAATATTTTTATAACAGTAGAGTTAGTAAACCATCAACTTATGTATAAGGATTAGGAATTGATATCTAAATATAAAAAAAGTACAAAACTTTCAAGTGATATCAAATATCATTTGAACTAAAAGTTCTTATCAATTTTTTTTTATTTGAGCCAAATCTAGAAACTTTAACTAGTGGCAACAACGTATAAATTTAAATAAATTAAACATAAAAGCTTTTTATTTGAATTTAATTTATTTTATAAGTGAAATAATATTCATTTTAATTTTATTTATTTAAATTATAACCAATAATTATTTTTTTATTTTTTCAACTATAGAGTGGTTAAACTACACACTCATATGTAAAGATTAGATATCAAAATCTAAATGTAAAGAAAGGTATAAAGTTTCAAGAAACATCATATGTCACTTAAGTTGAATGCAGTTATCAATTATTTTCTTTATTTAAAAATGATGTTACTAGAATTTGATTGAATTTTATATGAATCTAATAATATATTTTAATTATTCAGTTATTAATTTTAAAAGGGTAACAAAAGATATTATTTTTTAATATTTTAATGTCAATTTAATATAACAAATTATTTTAACAATAGGAAGAGTAGTAAGTCCCGCTTAACGTAGATGCACCATGTCCTGCGTAAATAAATTTTCACTTAATGATCACATATTTTTAAGTGTGTATATATAATTACATTTATTTTTTATGTGTAGAAACATATAAATAAATAAAATAAATTAAGAAATGAGATCCATCATAATCAAAATTTACAGAATATCCAATAAATAAAAATTTGTAAACTTCACCCAAAAAATTGTACATTTTTTATTAAAAGTATTAAGATCCATCATTTTATTAAAAGTATTAAGATGAGTTAAGTCATCTAATTTGTTTAATAATTCTCATGAAGAAAATTTAAGTTAACTATAAATCAATTTATCAAATTTCATTATTTATTATTTATTTATCACTAAAATTAATTTTAACTATTAATTAAATATTTTATTGAAATTTTATTATCATTTTAGTTTATTATAATATAAACTTTATCTTTTTAGTATACATATTATTTATAATTTATTTCTCAAATAATATTTAAAATTTTTCTATATAAATTCTTAAGCAAATTGATGAAATGCCAATCTAACTAATTTTGAGCAAATCTTAACTTGACTAATTTATTATTCATATTATACAAATTAATCCACTTACATTCTAAACTTGTATAAATTCAATTTAAATTTGTATAAAAAAAATATTCTGTACTGTTGGCGTTGGATTATTTTGTTATATAAAAAAATGCCACCCCTGCTGTGCATATATCCGCCCTCCGTCCTGCTCAAGCTGTTTCCATGTGAACTCAAATGCAAGAAAACACTACAAATACCATCCTTTTTCACCAAAGCAAACAAATTGGCATTCTCCGAACATAAAAAGATATAAAAGCCAACAATTTATCTACAAAAATTATTCCCCTTACTTTGTGTGATCATAATTTTCTGCACCACATGCAATATGCTTTTGAGTAGGGTGTGTATAAATATATAAATATATATACGTATATATAAGATTGAAATTACTTACTTATTTTATATTCTATGGAGATAATATAACAAAAAAATTACTTATTGTACATTAAAATTGAAAAAGAATGAAATAAAATTTCTTTGTTATTTTTTATTATTTTACTTAATTTTTAATTAAACTTTTATAATATAAAATTTCAAGATTATAATTCTTGTATTTATTTGTCATTTTTAATTAAGTATCAATTTCTATCATTTTCCTGCCAATAACAAGGACGCAGGACAATTTTTGCGCACCTGACTCAACGGTTGCTAATACAGATCTTCCTCATATTTGGTGGCTCGTCAACAATGTATTTGCATCCGATATTAAAATAAAATTCGAACGCAAAATTTTGTATATGTGCTTTAAATAAATTATTATTATTATTATAGATTTTTTATATTAATTTTATATTTGTTAGCATTCAGTGGCATAACAAGATCCAATATTCATTACATGATTTTTTTTGTTGTATTTGAGGTTTAAATTTAAAATTATATACATATATGTTGGATAGATTATTATTCCTATCGCAAAAAAAAAAAAAAAACTATGATACTAATTTTGAAAATAATTTAAAAAATTATGATATTTTACAATTATATTTTTTTAATACATTGAACACGAAGGGCTCAAACTTATGACTGTTCGCATGTTTCATTTTAGAGTTATTTCATTTTTAGTGAAAATTGATGAATCACATTTCTCTTCCATAAAAATTGTTAACAAATTACCGTCCAAACGTGCTGTCAATTACAAACCAATTCAACAAGAAAATGATAGAAATTATATAATTAAAAATAAGCTGTACAACAAAAATATAAATTCAACTTAAAATTTTAAAATACAAAAACTTAATTCATAACTAAGTGAAAATATAAGAAGTTGCTAAATAATTTAATAATGTAAACATTAATCTTCATAGAAAAGGGTAATCCAATCATAAAGTTCCCGATCTTAAATCCGCGTATGATTATTCTGCGTAACATCACAAGTCTGCAAATGATCACCCGAATAAAAGCGGTAGTACTTGGCGCAGTTAACGATCGACCACATTCCTCCAATCGATGCCACGAGTATTAAACAAACGGTAAGTACAATGCAGCCCTGGAATCATTGGTGTCAAAGTTAGAGTTTTCTCCAAATCAAACCATTATTCAAGGTTTAATTTTAATCCATTGTTATTATATATGAATTTAAGTTTGATCTACTTTTATGATAAATTTTTTTATATTATCAATAAATAAGAAAATAATTCATTATTAAAAAGATAGGAAAAGAATATAAAATATCTTTTTCAATTTTATGGTGGTTGAATTTTCTTCCTTTTAATTTTAAAAAAAATTAAAAATTATCCCTTTTTAAAACTTTTAGTACTCATTATCTACTTAATTAACAATTTTATCAAATCATGTGAATTTTCATTAACTTTTAGACAAAAATCACAAGATTATAGTATATTTATTTATTTTTTCTCTTTTTACTTAATTTCGCAAGCCATTTATAAGTATCTAATTAAATTAAAAATTAATATATAATTTAACTTTTATTAATTATATAACATAAAAATTATGTGTGAAAAATAACACAAAATAAATCAACACACTAATATTGTGATTTAAATTTAAGAATCACATAAAAAATATGTAATTTGATAAAATAATTAATTAATAGAATGAATAATGTTATTTTCAAGTTTTGTGAAGTTTAAAAGAGCAATTTTTATGTTTTTAAAATTATCAAATCATCGTGTATTTGACATTTTTTTCCAAAAAAAATATTGTAAATAATAAGAGAATTTTAATAATTTTTAAGGATGTAAATGACATATAAATAAATGATAGTGTAAGTCTTATTATTTATACTAATAATAAATCAAATTTAAATCCTTATAAAAAATTTTAAGCCATCACTAGTTAATAGAATACATCGTTAAAAGGTCATGGCTAAACGTTTTAATAATTTTTTGAATTTAAATTTAATACACTATCAATTATTTGTATACTGACACAACAATAAAAACTCTTAAAAAATTTCTACTATTAATAAAGTTTAATTACTATTACTTTTTTTGTAATGCTGTGTTATCTTTTTGTTTGTTGATTGTAAAAAAAAGTTATATACTAATATTCTTGTATCAAAGTTAAATTCCAAATTTTTAAAAAATAAATATGATAGGGTAATTGTGTAAAATTAATTTATGTTGTTAGTAAATCAAAATTAAATCCTTTGTCGAGTATTAATCGAAAGAAGAACATATTTTTGCATACCCAAGTACACCACCAAGACAGGCTGAATCTCTTTGGTTTGTAGATCCTAAGCCATATGATACACGGAAGCTGAAAATTTTTCATCAGGAAATTATTAACTGTTACAGTTTTAATCATAAGGAAATTAATAGATCAGACTTAATTAACAAATTAATTATTGACTTACCATATAAGTTGTTGGAGCATTATCGAATCCCCCAAAAAATCCGAGTAGACCATCAAAAAAAGGGAATGTAATGGCCATGAACGTTGTGAATGCTGCAGTAATAATAAAGGCATCAAATTAAATTAATGATGTATCCTATCTTAGTAGCAGTGGGCAAATCTCCACTTATTTTGGCGTAAAACATCTTCTTTACATAAAAATATAATTATAAATTATTAAGATTGTAAAAAATAATTTACATATTTTATAAATATAATGAGTTTGATAGAAAATAATTTTTTAAAGAATAAATTATTTTTCTCTACTACCTTGATTCTAGGAATAAATTCTTTTAATAATAAAATATAAAAATGCATGATATTCTTTTATTTATATATAAAAAAATCAAATTTTCCTATGAATTTTTTTTTAATAAAACAAATAGAGCCTTAACAAGCGTGTAATTTCTTGAATTCAAACTTATGATATTGAGAGAGAATTTTTTTTTTAAACAGGGAATGTCATTATATCATTAAAAATACCAATATTATGTCATTATTTTATTTATTATTTATTGATAGTGGAATTTTATACTAAGAGCTGATAAAATTTAATCTCAAAGGTTTTTGGCCAGCCATATTAGCATACTCGCCGACATATAGATTACGGACATTGAATCGAAGTATTCTACGCGGTTGGAAATTTAGTTTCCTCACCAGCAAAATTTCAATCATATCAAACACTGGCATTGCATAAACCTATTTCCACAAACAAGAAAATCAATTTCATCAGTTCTGTTTTCCTACAATCTTCTTGAATGAAATATTTTTCCCACCAAATTAGAAAAATCAAAGGAAAAGGATCTTTACCTGGTAGCTTCCGATGAGATGAATAACAACAAACAAGTTAACCATTGCAATGAGCCAATCAGGTTTCTTGAACGAGAAGAGGATGTTTGGTTCAACCTCGTTGCCGAACACCCAATAGCCAATGAGAGCAACAGGAAAGTAGCAGAAAGCCACTATGATATAGGCAACCTTGACGACTCTCCACATGGGCCGTTTTGCTGGCTTGTCTTGCGTTGAAGGGATTGTTGCTTGGATTTCAAGCACCACGTTGTGGGCAGTGTAAGCAAACGCCACCGTTCCAAGGGCTTGGAAGAAGCTGAATACTGCTTTTGGTTTGCTTTCAGAATATTTGTAGTCATAGTCTACATGT
Organism: Sindora glabra; assembly: GCA_020226215.1. Classification (NCBI taxonomy): domain Eukaryota; kingdom Viridiplantae; phylum Streptophyta; class Magnoliopsida; order Fabales; family Fabaceae; genus Sindora; species Sindora glabra. The sequence continues at coordinate 43,438,311 of CM035233.1, read as the reverse complement.
TTCACAGCTTCCTTGTTTATGAGGGCAGCTATCCAACCAATTGTAGAGTAACTACAGAGAAAGGAGAATGCATGGAACATCAAAGTCAGTCCAATTCCAGTAAGGTGATGGACTATGGCTGCAATATTATATCAATGCTCTATTAGTTTAAATCATTAAGTTTTATTTATTTATACAATATTATGCAAAATGAATTAAATTCAATAGTTAGATTCAATAGTTGGACACTAATGAACCAAAATCTCTTTCCTTTAATAATTTCACACTCTTACAATAAGATATGTCGAGACACATTTCAGTCCAAGAGCACACACTCAGGTTGAGGTGTATATGTTAGACGATGCACCCAAATTGAATCATGTCTTGACATGGCTAATTTGAATTTAGGGTGAATCTTTTTCACCTAACGGAGCAAAGTATTACCGTTGATTATCATCTTTACTAATGGTTGTTAGAGATACATTATCAATACAAAAAATATTATAGGTGTCAAAAATGAATTTTAAATTTTTTATATTTATTAAATTAAATTTTATAAATTTTAAATGTCACATTATCATATGTTTAATGATAACTCTTAATTTTCATTTGAAATCTAATTTAAAATTTTATTTTCAGTATATATAATATTATTCTATCAACAAATATAAAATATGTGACTAATGAAAGATAAAATGACAAAAAATTATACATTGCAAAGTAAAGCATAACAATGATAGTGCAATTAAGGATTGCAATTTTGAATTACGGTATTAATTTTTATTAAAGCTCACAATGTTGCATATTGATGGATGTTATTGAAACATTCATATTTGACTTCACATTTTGAGAGGGAGCTATACAATTTTATGAAGTGAAGTTTTAGGAGTTAATTTCGTTGTGCAATTTTTTTGTATGAATTCTTTCTAATCTTGTTTGGGATTTGAAATAGTTCTCATTGTAATTATAATTCATGTGTTTTCATGTAAATATCTTTATTCTTGCCTTATAATTTCCAAGGTTGCCCTTAATTCCTTCAATTTTTAAAATTATAGCAATGAAGTTCTTTTTTCTATTATCAAAGCTCACACGGTAAAACTATAGTCATGTGGCCAATGATGCTAGCTCAAGAGAGGTCCAAATGCAAAGATAAATTTTTGTGTATACTTTTTCATCATTAACATGAGAGAGAGAGAGAGAGAGAGAGACTACATTGGTAAAATTATATACACAAGACTCATATTTAATATTGTTTCTATCTTCTTAAACTTGTGTCCAAATAGATCCACACAAAATTTCTTCAAAGGCATAAAATTGTGTATGTCATTTCATTCTATTAAGATGACAACCAAAGGAATTAAATTCTTATAAACTTATAATTTTAAAAAATTGTAAAACTTAATTACAATAACTGAAAGGATATTCTTTAATAGCAGTAAAAAGTTGATGCCATCAATACCCACAAATCTAAATCTCCTATTTAGTATGGATCCTAACTAATTTGGAGCCCACCAAATAGAAGATTCAAAGGGGAGGGTATCAATGGTATTAAAAAAATTATATTAGCAAAGTATACACCTAACTGAACACATAAGGATTAGAAATAAGACATTTTATAGAAATGTGACATACATACCCGACGGACATAACGGTTGCAGCACATGAAATAGCAAAAATGGAGTTCAAGCTAGGAAGGTGAGACAATACAAAATGAGTAGAGGCAAATATCATAATGAAAAAATACAGTTTCATCTCCATATCCTTGTCCTTGCATTCACCTTTACACACTATAATATCATGGAATCTCTTCAGTGATAGCCCTCCGGTGACCATGTACACAATGTTCATACCAACTTCAACTATGAGTTGCTGAGGCACCACAATGAAGAGACCAAGCTTTTTACCAAATGCATATTGCCCCAATTCATGGTATCTGTCAAAACGCCTTCCCTCTATTTCATGCATCTCCACCATTTGCCATAGTGTGTAGAATGTGATCATCCATGAAAGAGTTAGTGCAGTCACACCAGGACCCCTATGTATGCATTGCATATATACAACTTCAGTGTTAATAATAATTAGTTTGATTTGCTGAATTTGCTGTGTTATATATATATATATATATGATTGGAGCAGTTCGATTTAATTTTTGTCACTTTGAAACTTACTTTTCCATTAAAAAAAAATAGGTATTTACAAACATGAATTAATCCTAAATTCAAAAAATGTTGTAAATTCAAAAAAAGTTGTTCTTTATTTTAAAAGACTCTCATTTGATCGGTACTTTTCTTAAACAAACAATGAATTTGATTGGTGGGTTCAATTAATTGTTCTATGAACAACTTTGATCCAAAAGAAAGAGAACGATGGGATATATATATATATATATATATATATAGATACATATGTATTATGAAATAGTGAGTTCCATTTAAGTTTTTTAATAAGGAGAGAAGGAAAAATATAAGATGTGTATCCGATAAATTTTAATTGTGGGTTGAATTTAAAAAATAATATTTATTGAAAAAAATTTATTAATATTATAATTTTTGAAATGTTTTTATTGCTTGATATATACATACATATATATATATATATATATATATATATATATATATATATATATATATATATATATATATATATATGTATGTATTATCGAATAAACGTTTTCTTTGCCATATTCATGGGGATCAGCCATATGAATGAAGGTGTGGGAGAAAAATCGAAAAAGTGGGCTTTTGAGCCTGAAACAAGTCAAGTATACGGACATAGTTTTATGTGTTCCGTATTAGAACACGAAGTCCATTTTTTGTCCATGCAAATACTGCCCCATCCCATCTTTCTTCTTCCCTTAACTTTTCTAAGCTCGGGTCCCCCTTCCTTCCTACTAGATGCCACCTCCTTCGACAAATTAGTCATTAATCATCATATGTCTGTATTGAAAATGATAATTCAATGCATAATAGATATCAAGTATGAAGAATATTTTTTTATGAAAATAAAGGATAAGTACTAATTAAAATTAAAATATTAATAAAAATTACATAATTACTTTAATTATATTTTTTCAACATTAAATTCAATAATCACGATTGATTCCTATCTCTTCCACGTAAAAATACTTATTCTATTTAATATGTTCTTTATATATCCTAAATTTATAAACATAATTATATGGAAAGTCGGGGGTAATATTTGAGTCATGTCATTTGGATGTTTAATGAGCTCAATTTGAAAGTAAATTGATTTTTTAATTGTGGGTTGAATGTGTAAATTAAAAAAATTCATATTAATTGAAAATAAAGTTCTGCAAGAAGAATTTTTTTGAAAGCCAAGTGGAAATAACAGGAAAAGAACTGCGATAAAAAAAAATACTTTATATATTCAAACTTCAGACAAACTATGATTTAGAAGTTTATGAGAATTGGGGCAAATAGACAAACTTACTGTAATTTCAAGATAATTAAAATTGTGAGAAACTGGTAATTCAGTTCCCATAGTTGCAGAGATATTTGCAGACGAGAAGTTGGCTCATTATTACGAAGCAAATTGGCAATTCAGTTCCCATTGTTTGATTTAGAGAGCGGGGAAAAGAACTGAAAGTCAGTTGTTGACTTTAACATATGCTTTGTTTTGCTGGAACTCACTTTGATTGAAATTTATGCTTTTGGAATCAAATTTTTCACAATCTAACTAAATAGAAAATTATGTTTTGTTGATTTGAAAGTAGCTTTTTTTATCAGTATTTTTAGGATGTGACCGCATCTGACCATGACTTTACTTTTCAAACTTTTCTCATCTTAATATCTTATGTTAAAAGTTAATTAATTAAGATAACGTGTATTTTTAATAACTTGTCACCTTGTCATCACAGAAAAAAATAGGTATTCTAAAATTCAGTTTAATAGAAAATTTGAAAATAATGTCACAAATAAGAATTTTGATTAGTTTATAATTGAATTCTTTTGCTTGAAAATATTAAAAATGCATAAAATTCATTTGGGTATGAGTTTTGATAGTATCATGATAAATAAAATGATAATATATAGATGAAGTTATTATGTTAAATAAAATATTTTAATGAAACAATTAATAAAATTATAAGTGAAAGAAGATCAATTTAACTTAAATTCAAACATTATTAAAACAAGAATTTAATTTCAAATAAAATGAAATCTTCCATAACGGCGTTCCAATCCCAAATATAAGGATAGTGCTCTAACATGCTAAGAGATTTCATGTGAATTAAGGACAGTAATTTTCCATCATTAATTCAGGAAAGAACATAGTGCTAGGTAAGGAAATTGCAAGGAAAAAATTTCGGAATTCAAAATATAAATGATAATAATATTAAAAAAATTACTTTGGCATCATGATCAAATAAATACTAAAATTTAAAGAATAAATTCTTTCTTAAAATAATAATAATAATAATAATAATAATAATAATAATAATAATAAATTTTTTAGTATTGTAATAGAAGTAGGGTTTCTACATCACCTCTATAAACTCTTACATTACATCTTCTTGTATCTCAAACTTTATCTCAAACTTTCCGTAAACACTAGAGATTGCGAAAGGGCAAGATAAAAGCAAATCAAGCTTTTCCTGCCTTATACCTCAATATTGTTGGGAATAAAATATTATTTTATCCCATGCTTCATGACTATAGACAAAATATGCTTTATCCCCATATCCTACAGGGTAACATATACAATGACTTATAAGGAATGATAAAAAAATTGAAATTAAAAAAATATAAATATTAAAATTAAGGTTGTAAATTTATAGGTAATTATCAAGTAATTTCAAGTAGTAGTAAATAAGGAAGAAATAAATAAAATTTGTATTTAAATATTATAATTCATACATTATTAACAAAATATTATAATATAAGTCTAAAGTATTGATTTAAACAATTTGAAAGTTTAGAAAAACAAGTTGATACATAACAAAAAAAAAATATTATTACTTTCTAATTTTATCATCTCAGGTGAAATTTTAATGAATTTTTGGTTTTTTAAACAATTATATTATTAAAATAACTAAAATAATTATATATGTGTGTGTATGTATGCATATACATTAGTATATAGGGTATAAATATAATAAAAATATAATAACTCTATAATAGCAGAGTTTTACAGGATAAGGTAAGGTATTATTGCTACATTTCATCATTTTGTTTGGGGGTAAAAGCTTGAACCATGTCTTGTCTTGTAGGATAAAAAATTATACTATCCTTAAGTTCCATCATGAGCAATCCTTGTAGGGCATTGTAAATTAAAGGTAATTTATCATTCCTAATTAACACAAATATTCATAACCTAAAAATATTTATTTAGTAAGAAATATTAATCTTATCTTGATACAAATGCTTAGTAAGAAGATAAGTCATAATATAGAATAGTCATTAATTAATAACAAGTCAAACTCAACGATGTTACTTATGTGTTTATTGTAAGGTTCTTTATTCAAAAATGTATTTCTTAGAAGGTTATCCATTCAGATAATGACACTTATATTAATTACTCTATTACTTATTAATAATTTTAATTGAATAATTATAATAATTATCAATTTTATATTTATAATAAAATAATCAATACACATATCTTAATTTGAATAAAAAGCCTTATAACAAATACTTACAAAATTACTTAAGTTTTGTCTTATAATAAAAAGATGATATGTCATAAAAATATATTTAATAAAAACTAAAGATTTTTATTAATGGGAAAATTTTTAATAATTTTTTAATGATGTGATAATATCTAATAAATAATAATATAAAATTAATTTTACTTATGATTAATTAAATTTAAATTCACATATTATATTATAAGGCAAATGAAAGCCAACCAAAATTTTTTTATATAAAATGGTGTTAAAATAAGAAACAAAAAACTACTTTTTGTGCATGTCTAACCTTGACCAAATATTCAAAGTGTAATTTTTATATAAAAACTATAAGAATAGAATTAGATAGGACATGAACAGTTGGGACATTTTGTCAAAGAGAAAAATATATAAATTAAGGCACTTTCACCTTCAAGAATCTTATTTTGTTGTAAATGAATTTGGTAGTTATAAGTGCTCAAATTTTCAAATTCAGGATCACACCAACTACATATTGGCCTCATTGTATGAATCCAACTATGCTTGTTTTACAATAAATTTAAAGTTTCAATTCATTCGGTATCTCAATAATCTAATAATATTTAATATTACTTTAAAAATTTTATTCTTTATCATATCTAAAATTTAAATATCAAAGTTTACATATATATATATATATATATATTAAGTAAATTATTATTACCACTATGAATTACAATTTCATACTCATGTTATAGCAATCTAAAAATTTAATATCATTAATCACTCATAAATTAGAAAGCTGATCAAGATCAATTGTGCCTCGCCTACTATAATGGTGTAAATGATGAAAACTATTGTTATTTCTTCAATGAATTAGTAAGTGATGAGTCATAATGAAAAGATTTGAAGTAAAATGATGATTTTGAATGCTTAATAATTTTAAAATAATTGTGATTTAAATGATATATAATATTTGTTTAAATTTTTTTTCATTATTTATGTCTTGAATTTGATTCCAAAACTTTGTACATGTATTTAGTAATTTAATTTCTCTTATTATAAAAATAGTAATTATATTATAATTATATTTAGAGCAATCATGATGATTGATTTTCAAATAAAATGAAACTTAAATTGATTGATTGGAATTTTTTAAATTAAGAATATTTTGATTTTTTTTAACAATGTTCAATTACTCAATTATTAATATTAATAAAACTACTTGCAGCTTGTAAAAAAATAACTAGTTTATTAATTTATTTGACATGTATCTAATTATTATGATAGTATATAATCAGTTACGTGACTAATCACATGATCTATCATATTGTCGATTAGAGATTACACGATTAATTATCCAAATGATGAATGTGTGGTTTATTACCTTAGTATTTTTTTTATTTTTTATTCTTGAAGTATCAGAAATTTTTGCTGATAGAATTATTAGATTTTAATTTATGTGTAATGCACAATTTCTTTATAAAATTATAACATTTTTTAACTGAATTCATAAAATTCGTATTTAGATAGAACATATATGCAAATTACACAGTTTTTATAATAGGGAGAAATAGACGTCTTCTGTTCGAATGTAACGATAAGTTTTCGTTGAATTTTGTTAGCATATTCTATCTCTCAAGTCAAGTCCCTCGGCGTTTTGGTATAATAAATAATTTGTTGCGTATGCCAAAAGTCGATAATATAATTTATTGCCATTTAAAATGCCGCATATTGGACGACTGGCCAGTTGGCCTCTCACAGTATTAGCAAGGAGCCGGCTTCAATAATTTTGAATAGTCTTCTTGGAATCTTCAATTTTTATTATTAATTGATGTTTGTCAGATTTATATTCTTGGAATTGTTTCTATATGTATTTTTCTTTTTTGGGTTTCTGCCCCCTTCAATTAAAATAATAAAAAATGTAATTATTTAATTTTGAGTTCATGATTTTTTATTAAAATTTATTATATATTTAATAAAAATTATATTTATTTTTTTAATTTACACATTCTATTTTTTAATGAGATATGAGGAATCCAAATTCCACGTTGGCAATAGATGGACTTTTGGGCCACACCTGGCGTGGGGGTACTATAAATTTCAATTGAATCTATTTTTGGTTCCAAAAGTCCACTCGGGATTTTTCTGAATGGATCCATTCAGATTTCAGCCCACCTTGAAAGCAACGAAATTTAAAAGTCGTTTGATTTGTATAGTAATTAATTTCTTGTAAAAAAATAAATTTTTTAAAACGTAATTTTTTATGTAAGTTTTATTTCAAATTGTATGTGTTTAGTTGAATTTTAAACTGCCTAAAAGGTTGTGATAAAATAATTATTATATTCTTAATATTATTATATTATAAATTAAAATTTTTTAATTATTATGCATTAATTTTAATAAAAATATTTTTGTATTAAAAAATGATAATGAAGTAAAAATTATTACAGAGGAAATAAATAAACAATTTCTCATACTCTATAAAAAGTAAAATTTTTTGAAAAACTCTATTTCTTCTAATTTATTAGACAGTAATTAATTAAACAATCCATCTTTTCTAATTTTTTAAAAAATAAAACTTTCTATTCTATTATTACGAACCAAACTACTTTTTAGAGTGGAATTTCTTCATTCTTTGATAGTCATTTTCTAGTAAAATTATAATATTGCACCTAATATTATAATAAATTGTATCTGTAAAATTTTATTTTATCATATTTATATTTATATTTTTATAATTTTATTAATAATTAGACCAATGACAATAACTATAATTTAAACTTTAAGTAAGCAAAAAAATTTAGTGTCAGGCGCCAAAAAGAAGAGGGAAATTTAGTGAGGAAATTCGTTTCTTAGTTTTTCCAAGTCAACTGTTGTTTTATCTCAAATAATTAAGTTAATGATGTTAGAGAGGTTGTAATTAAACATATAGAATTTTGATTGACAATATAATCGCAAATAAGAGTTTAGTAAGTAATTTACGGTCAACTTAACTTTTAATTAATACTAAAAGCAATTTTTATAATCTAACTCAACTTAAATCCAAATTAAATATGATCCATCAAATGGCTCAGAAAAATAAAGAAAAAAAAACTTAAATTTTAAGATCTCCTAGAAGGAAGAAGTTCATCACGCAAATGAATCTCGGTGAATATTCCTCGGATGAGGAGCTCAAAATCAAGATTCAGGTTCTTTTTTATTTTCGTGACAATTTTTTATAAAAATATACTTATAAAATATTAAAATAAAAATATTTTAATTATTTAATATTAAATATAAAAATTTTAAAAAATTAATATATTTTATTTTAAAAAAATTGTCTTTATTAGTATAATTTTAAATATTATTTTTTAATCATAAAATATATAAGTGACATGTCAATTTTTCAAAAATATATATAAATGATTTTTTTTATAAAAAATATTTCTAAAGAAATAAAATAATTTTTGAAAGAAAAGCTTTGAATTTAAAATATAATTTGTAATCATAATTTTTTTTCATTCATTCATAATTTTATTAATCGTATCATGCCTTCTACAATTATAATCATGTCTACGACAGAAGAGCAGGTCAAAGAAATGGTGGAAAAGTTGGCCATAGATATGTCACTCCAACGAATTTCTAAGTCAGCAGTCATTGTAGAAGTTCAGATCAAAACGACACGTATTTAATCCAGGGAGATTTGATTTGTGGAATGCATTTCATATTTCAAGAAATATTTTGTGAAAATATTGTATTTTCATATTTAATTCAAAATTTTAAACATTCATACAAGAATGTAATGTTTTCAGAGAAATTTTAAGGCCCTCAACTTTCTTTACAAATATTTTCATAGGAGAAGATAAATATTTTAAATTTTCATGAGATAAAAATATTGATATTAAAATAAAAAAATAATTTTACTCTCATCTTTTATTAGGAGGCTTTCATGATGCAAATTAGATTTTATTGGACAATATATAATATGATAATAAGTATTTGATTCTTGACATCTATCATCAATTTTCATTAACAAAACAAAGTTACCAGAAGGTTTAAAAAAAATTCTTACAAGTTTAATGTTAATTGGTGTTATTAATTTTATATTATTTTATAATATTTTTATAAAAGAATAATATACAAATTATAAAAGTAATTTTCTCATATTAAATCTCAAAATTTTTATAAAATAATATAACTATATTTAAATTTTATGTGCAATAAATATATGAAAAGTCAAAATTCTATTATTTAAAATTGTATAAAAAATTCTTCAATAATTTTTTATTTTATATAAAACTACAACTTTAATCGAAAAGGTTACTAACATTAATTTTCTTCTTTTTTTTTTACAGAAATCATAAAAGTGTAAACCAATATGTATTCTTATAATAATCTTTAAATTATATTTTATATATTATTTTATCAAAAGTTGTAATTTTTATATAAAAGAAACAAATTGAATAATAAAAATTTAGTTTAATTTTTGTGTTCTTATTGAGAGTGATGAGAGTGATAATTTGTTCTTACATATTAAATTTATCATTGTAGTTAAAAATTATGTTGCAATACAAATTGTATCATTATAAACAAAAATTAGTTGATCATACTCGTAAGATATCGAGAAATCTTATGACTGTTCAAGATAAAACTATTCGGTGAAATTCCATTGAATTGATTTAGATTACTTTAAGGTATAAGTTAATTAATAATATTAAAATTTTATATTCTTAACAATTTTAATGTTTTATATATTAATTCATTAATTATGTTTCAATTGAAAATAATTCAAATTATTAATTCATCAAGTCATCGAAAGGTTGTATTCATAACTTTAATTAAAAATATAATTTATTATGACTTATAATAAAAAATAGATAGGATTATTTTTCAAAAATTAATAAGATTCTCAAGAATATAAAACATAAATTGGATATAAGAATATAATTTAACTAAGATTCTGAAAAAAATATTTTCAGCAATATTTATATTAAATCAAATATAAAAATATTATATTCTAAGAAATATAATTTGCAAGAATCAAGTTTTCAAGAATATGCATTTTCTTAGAAATATAGAATTCCGCAAATCAAACAACTTTAATGTCAAAAATAAGAAAGTTGGCCACGGAAAAGTATCTGGAGTGATTGACTTGGACTGCTTGGTGAACCCCAGACCAGGGCCACGAAAAATCTGCGTAAGTGGCCGAAAACCAATTGATCCACAAAGGTGCAAATATCAAATTGGAAAAAAAAAAGTCTCATTGTTTATTTTAAATTTTGGATCCATTTGCATTTATAAAAAAATATTTTTATAAAATATTAGAATATGAAAAATATTTTATTTATTTAATAAATTTAAAAAAATATATATTCAAGTTTTTAAAAGCACTTACTTTCTTATGTTATTATATTGTTCACATATCATTTTTTAGTTACAATGTAATATGAGTATTGAATGAGCCGGGCCATCCCACACAGCTACATTTTTCACGAACCTCCGTATTAGAGGCCATTGTCCAGTTTGCATGAGCTTGTGAGTATTTTTTTTTTCTAATTTTCAATACTAAATTTTTAAATTTTTTAAATAATAAAGTAATTAAAATTATTTTAAAACATCACATATTCATTCATATATAAGTCATAATACATTTAAAATTTACATATAATTTTAAAAAATACTACATATATAAAATTTAAATTATAAAATATTCATAAAATTAAAATATTATCTATAAATAATTAATAACATAACATTACATAACTAAAATTGAAAAAAAGGAAGTCTGATTTCGTATGAATTAACTTTTGAGCTTATATAAAAATTAAACATAAAAAAATATACAGGCCAACTTAAATTGTCTATGAAAAAGCTTATATGAATCATGAGTTATGCTGATTGGATTAAACTTAACCCACATTTAAATGGGTTTCCATTTTAGAAATTAGCCTGTAAATTTTGACCTATTTTACTAGCTCTATAAGGTGAATTAGTAACATATCACTCATTTATCAATATATATACAAATTAAGAGTAGAAATAAATTAAACCAAATTAAGTAAAACCATAATATAAATAAACTAAACCTATTTTAAAATTTTTTGGTTTGGACTACCTTGCAACTTGTTTGTAAGTCTAACTTTTAACTTGACTTAACTTATTTATAAAATTTAAAATGTATGACCTGATTTATTAGTTTATTTAAACTTAATTATCCAAAGTTTAAAAAATCATTAATAGGATTATATACCTATGTATATATGGCATTAATAACTCTTTAGTAAAATAATAATAATAATTTTATTAAATAAATAAGTTATTGAATAAAAAGTTGATCTCTAATTTTATAGAATTCTTTATAACTCAATATAACAAATTATAATCATATTTATTTAAAATAAAAATAAAAATAATAAAATAATATAAATACATCCCTTACAAACTTAAAAATTTTGACAAGATTGATAACTAGATTGAAGAATAAGAAAAAAAAGTTCAATGATAAGAGAGTTATAATCATAATGCAACTATTTCAATTAATTTAAAATTAAACTATATTTGGAGTGATTGACTTGGACTGCTTGGTGGACACAAGGCCGGGGCACTCAAAATCTGCATCAGTGGCCCAAAACCAATTGATCCATAAAGGTGCAAATTTCAAATTGGAAAAAAAAAAAGTGTCATTGTTTATTTTAAATTTTGGATCCATTTGCATTTATGAAAAATACTTTTTATAAAATATGATCATAAAATATTAAGATATAAAAAATATTTTATTTATTTAATGTTAAATATGATGAATTTAGAGAAAATGACATATTCAAGTTAAAAATTTTATTTTTTTATATTATTATATTTTTTACATATAATTTTTTATTCACAATGTAATATAACTATTGAATGAGTTTGGTTGTCCCACGCAGACTAGCCTGCATTTTTCATAGACGACATAGTCCGCTTTGCATGAGCTTGTCAGTTTTTCTTTTAATTTTGAATATTTAATTTTTAAATTTTTAAATAATAAAATAATTAAAATTATTTCAAAACATCACATATTCATCTATATATAAATTGTAATATATTAAAATCTATATATAACATTAAAAAAATATTATACATACAAAATTTAAGTTATAAAATGCTCATAGAATAAAAATATTCTCTATAAATAATTAAAAACATAACCCTACATAACTAAAAGAGAAAAAAGTATAATTTTATATGAATTAGATTTTTGAGCTTCTATAAAAAATAAACATAGAAAAATGTATAGGTCGCCTTGAACTATCTTTAAATAGGCTTGCATGAATCATAAGTTATGCTAGCTTGATTAAATTCAACAATATTTAAAATGATTGTCATTTTGGAAGTTGGCCTGTGAATTTCAACTTATTTTACTAGCTCTACAAGTAAATAAGTAACATATCGATCATTTACTTATATAAAAATTAAACATAGAAAAATGTATACGTCGCCTTGAACTATCTTTAAATAGGCTTGCATGAATCATAAGTTATGCTAACTTGATTAAATTCAACAGTATTTAAAAGGATTGCCATTTTGGAAATTGGCCTGTGAATTTCAACTTATTTTACTAGCTCTACAAGGTAAATAAGTAACATATCGATCATTTACTTATATATATATATATAGACACACAAGTTAAGGATAGAAATAAGTTAAGCCCGCCTAAATCAAATCTTAACATAACTAAACTACACCTATATCTAAATTTTTTGGTTTGGGATGTCTTGTAACCTATTTGTAAGTTTAAACTTTAATTTAACCTGACTTATTTATAAAATTTAAGATGTCTAATTTGATTTATTGGCTTATTTAGCCCTAATTATCGAAACCTTAAAAAATTATTAATAGGCTTATACACCTATGTATATATGACATTAATAACTCCTCAGTGAAAAAATATAATAATAATTTTGTTAAATAAATAAGTTATTTAAGAAAATTTTATCTCTAATTTTATAGAATTTTTTACATTATATTCATGTTTATTTAAAATAAAAAATTAAATAACAAAATAATATAAACTCATCCCTTACAAACTTAAAAATTTTGAGAAGACTAATAGTTAGATTGAAGAATAAGAAAAAGGCACAATGATAAAAGAGTTATAATCATAATGCAACTACTTCAATTAATTTAAAAAATTAAACTATAATTATATTTATTTAAAATTAAAAATATTAAATATCAAAATAATATAAATTTATCCCTTACAAACTTAATCTTTGAAAAGATTGGAAGGGACATTGAAGAAGGAGAAAAAAGCACAAAGACAAGAGAGTTGTAACCATACTGCAACTATGACAATTAATTTAAAAGTATTATATCAAGATAACATATTAAATAAATAGCCAGTATAATAGACTAATAAGTTAAATTTAAAATTAAATAGATTTACTTATTTAATAAATAAATAAATATATTAATCAAAATATAATTTATTTAATTAAACAAGTAAATTAAATTAAACTTTAGTGAACCAATCTTACACCCCTCTTGAACAAGTTAGGTTATTTCCATCTCTAATACAAATTTGTTCACATAAAAAAATATTTTTCAATAAAATAAATAATTCCCTGTATGACTTAGGTTGCCTTCTTCTTCTTCCCATCCAGCAATAGCCAAACAAAATAATTTGAAAAGAAAATGTAAGAGAGTGGGCAAAGGAGGAAAATAAATTGAACTGGAAAATGAAGAGATCAGACATAGGAAGAAAATGATTTAATGGGAGACTTTATACCCTCACCAAGGATTTATTAGAAAACAATGATTGATGTCTAAGAAACCATATCCCCGAATTTATATAACGAGTTGTTAGTGAATAATGATGAGCGTGTAAAAATTCGCGTCCCCAAATTTTATAAAATGTGACTGGACTGAATTATTAAAGTAAAAGTTCAAAGAACGCCAATCTTGAATTACATGAAAAATTAAATTTTAAACTCAATCTCTATAATCATAATTAAGAAATAAATCTTCAAAGAAATAATATAATAAATACCCAAGTCGTATAATTCATAAATGGAGTAAGTCTAACTAAACGCACAATATTGCTAGATGTAGTCAGAGGAGGAAGTTTGATTGGACATCAAGGTTATATTTCGTATAATAAATAAATAAATTTATAATTTATTAAATTTATCAATTAATTTATATGATATTTTATAAAAGTATTTCATATATTAATTTATTGAACAATTAAGTTTTGATTTAATAAATTTATAGGATGGATTATAAGTTATTGTCTTTTGAAATTTATCATTCTTATTTTAAGTAAATTATATTTTAAACAATTATATTTTTATTATCGATAGTAAATAAATAAATATATATAATTTTACAAAAATAAAATTAATTATATTTTAAATAATTTTTTCTTTAAATAAATGAGCCTTTCTTAAATTAGTCAATGCCTTGTTTAAATTAATTAATTCGGCCAAATATACAATAAACAAAAGTAACTAAATCAAATTTACCCAAAAAAAAAGTAACTGTATCAAAATAGACGTAAAAATATGAGTAGTATAAATGTTTCAATTGAAGATCTGTTTTAATCGGAAAAAGTTGCGTCGTTTTTTATCTTTGTGAATGGATTCATCCTATATAATCATGTTAAAAGGAATAAATATTGGAATTTCTTTATTTTTTTCTGACGAAGAATTTATAATAGGAAAAAAATTGAGTTGGAGGAAGATGAATTTCAATTCCTGCCGGGCTTTAAAGGTTAATGTTATAATTTAAATACGCTGAAAATTCCGTACATAGACTTCAAAATTTTCACGTGATAATTTTCTCTACATAAAAATTTGAGAATTATATTATGTCTAATTCTTATTTGAAATAAAAATAAAAATATATTTTTAATTCCGGACATATGAAAATTTAAATACGCTGAAAATTCCGTACATATGACTTCAGAATTGTGATGTGAGAATTTTCTCTACATGAAAATTTGAGAATTATATTATGTCTAATTCTTATTTGAAATAAAAATAAAAATATATTTTTAATTCAATTTGTGTCTAAATTTATTTATGAATTTAATTTCACTTAAGTTAATTTAATTTTCATTTCATACCAGAGGCATAGTTGATTCAAGTGATATATAATATTATTTAAATATTTTATTTTTATATTTGTTATTTAGGTGATATATAATATTTTTTGGAGATTTTATTTTTTTTATATTCTTAATTCAATACCAATTCCAACCCTAATATTATGTGGATGCTTTTAATAATTTAATTATTCCTATTATTAAAAAATTATAGTAATGTATGACCCATCATTAACAAAGTCAATATTAAATTTTAGGAATAATCGGAGTACGTAAAAATTGAACTTCATTTAAATTTAAATTATATTAAAATTTATTTCATTAATAAATTTTATTTACATAATTGTTATTTTAAAATTTCATCAAATTATTCAAAATTTATTGAGAATCCATTTCATTTGAAATTCAATACCTTCACTTAAAATTTGTATACTGATAATATTACAATTTATTAGTACCTCTTATCGTATTCCACCGTCCAACTTACACCATTAATAAGATATAGACCATGACTTTACCGAATTTGCCAATGAGTAACTTTGAAAATTTCAATCACTGTATTGTGATAATTAAATTCTTTTATTGAATAAGAATTATGAAAAATTTCAGCCATACAATGACTTCTTTCTTTTACGATTTTGAAGGGGTTTTATGCCGTTAGCTATCTAACATTTGATAAATTTTTACAATTCATTGTTTAAACGGTGACTGAAACAAATAAAAAAAAAATTAGAAATCAATTGTTTGAAACTTTTGAAAATCTCAAATGATTATTTGTAAGATCTAACTTGTATTTAAAAATAAAATAATTAATTTTATTAAAAATATTATATGGATTAGTATTAATTAATTATTAAAATATTTATTTAAGTAATTAATTTTGTATTTTAACATTAAGTATAGAACAAATTGGGCTATAATTTAATGTGTATGATCCGTGATAAGTTGGATTATGCACAAACCCATATAGATAGAGGTCTTAACCTATAACCCTTTAGTAGTTAGTAGTTTCCTATCACAAATCTAACCTTAAATAGATATATCAAGGTTATTATTTGATCTTTCATAATAAGGATTCCCACTCCTAAAATTTTTTCTCTCTTTTCTCTCTATCTGGATAACTTAAGGAGTGAAGTAGGTTGTAATTCTACTCGTTATCATCATTCAGATTAGTCATGACCTCATTAAATTATACTCCAACTACGCTCATAATTTTATTATGATAAATTATATATTTTAAAAATTTTAATTCATACTTCCAACACTAACATTATAAAACTAAGTTGAAAAAGTAAATTTATATTTAAAACAATTCCAAATATCTTAATTAAATTTTCTAATAAAAGAATTCTTTTAAAATGAATTGAAATTACATTGTATAAAATTTACTCCAAACACTAGAATTTATTTACATCATATGTCTTAAAATGAAATAAAATAAATTCTAAAAGTATATAGATCCAAACCAACCTCACGTGCAACTATCGTGTAAATGCTGCTGCGTGAACTTAAGGTTGTAATATAAGGTTTAATGGTTTAATATGTTTAGAACATTTAATTTATGTAATTTAATCGATCATTAAAGGATATACTATTAAATAGATTAATGAACAACTTATAAATTACACAAAAATAATATTTTGAAATATATAAAATATTAATTCTACATATAAAAAATATTATTTATTTAAAATAAATTATCATAATATATATATATATATATATATATATATATATATATATATATATATATATAATATTAATATTTTTTTAAAACATAAAGTAAAATTTAGTCATTTGAATTAATCTTATTTTAACATTATATAAAAATTATTTCTAAAAATAAATTTCATCATCCATTTGTATAAATCTTATTAAATGAAATAAAAATATATAAATTTTTTTATAAAATTTTAGAATAAATCAATTATCCATTTATATATATATATATATATATATATATATATATATATATATATATATATATATATATATCTTATTTATTTATATATTTTAAATTTATTAATATGAAAATTTTGTTTTATAGCTACTTAGCTTATATAGTGAAACAATTTAAACTATATTTACATTTTTAAAATTTAAACATGAATTAATGTAATTTTATTTCAATATAAATAATATAAATATACTTTATATAATTTAAAATTAGCTTACAATAATTATTAATTTTAAAATATTTTTATTTTAAAAAGCATCCTAAAAATTGAATTGAATTAAAATTCAAATATATAAATTGAAAATAAAAAATTAAAAATGATCAATAGTGATGAGAAGGTATTAAGATAAAATACATATTAAACATGCATAATTATGTACATATTATTTAACATGCATTATTTTTTATAATAAGATCAAGTTTTAAATTGTATATATGATTTAACTGTAAATGCATACATTTAATTTATATTGATCAAAATTATTCTTAACTATATTTATTATTTTGATTTTTGAAAGGATTTTTACAGAGCTATTTGTTAGTATATTTAACTTGCAGTGTAACAATTGGATTCATCGATCAAAGAAAATATACCTACCATCCTTTAAATATATAAAATAAGAAGATATGTAGATAAACAATATATTGATATATTGTTCAGATTTTTCCAGAAATTTTATTTTTATTAAATAAGATAATTATTTATTTTTATCTTTATTTTATTCAAATTTAATTTTTAATAAAATAGAATTGTAATTAAATTAAATTAATTTTATTATATTATATTATCATCAAATTAGATTTGTCCTCTTATAAGAATTTTGGATTATTTAGTTGTATACTGTGACCTACTTTCAGAATGTTTGTAGTCATAACGAGAGAAGTTATTGGATTATGAATTCGGGTCATAAAAAATGGGTCTATAACCCGATCCATATTCTAACCCAATAAATATCTATAAATAGATATAAAAGAAGAAGTTTTGGATTGGTTAAAAATCATTTCCTCAAAACTTTTAAGAATTCTTTCTCATTTCTCTCTACACACAAAATAAAATTTAATTTGTGAACAAATTGTTATTTTAAAGTGATTGTCAATATGACAAATAAAAATAAATATCAAATCTTAAATATTTACGTTACATACTCCTGATATTTGATATGTATGAATTTAATTTCATATTCCTATTTTAAATATCCTACATTGATATCAGAGCAATGATTGTTTATTTTTCTAGTATCATATCCATTATATGTCTTGAAATATTTTCAATTCTTTTTTGACGGATTATGGTTAAATTTCTTTCATTTCGATATGAATTTGAAAAACTAAGTTATACAGACTCATATTTATTTATTTATGTTGGTTGCATGATCAGAATTTTATAATTATTTATACAAAACTGATGAATTCCGAGTAAAGTATTTCTTATAAACTGATTTAAATGGGAAATAGATTTCACGTTTTACGAAAAAATTTCACATTTTATTATTTCAAAAGAAGACAAAATATGAAATCATATTACTGCATGTTATTGGATTTCGTCCTTTTTCTTTGAAGCCATGTTGAATTTTGTCCTTTTCTTAGCAGCCAAGTTTTAAAAAAAAAAAACAAAAAAAACAAATGCAGGCATTAATTGCATGACTTACAAAAGTTGATATAAAAAACGTGATGAGCAGAAAGATAAGCGTCTCTTTTTGAGAAATTCATAAAGAAAGAGTGAAGGTTTATTATTAAATAAAAAAAATGGAAAATCCTTACCCATATGAGTGAAGATTATAAGTGCACCCAATCTGACATATTCTTGGAAACAGAATTGAAAAACAATTCAATAAAAACTGTCATTAAACAGTAAAATAAAAACAAAAACTGTACAGTTGAAGAAACTGTAAAGCAGTTAGAAAATTTTAAAAAAATTGTGGAAAAACAATTGAAATTTTTTTTGAAAAGACAATAAAAAAAACTGTTGAAGGAAACTGTCGAGGCAGTTTATATATTAAAAAAAAGTCAAAATTCAGTTTTATTTGAAAAATGTTTCAAAAAATTGTTATTATTTTTTTTAAACTGTTCAAAAAATAATAATAAACTGTATGGCAATTTATATAAATTTTTTTTTGAAATGCAGTTAATTGAAAGAAAAACTGCACAATTTTAAAAGAAAACTGCAATAAGGCAGTTTAATTTAAAAAAAATTGTAAAGACAGTTACAAATAAAAAAAATTATTGAAACTGCCCACTAAAAAAAAGGAAAAACTATCAGACTGTCCAAAAAAAATGAAAAAGATAATTAAAAAGAAAAATTGTCATACATGAGATTTGAACCCATGCCCTTACAAATGCAATTAGTGCCCTGACTAATTGAGCCATCCTTCCAATTTGGCTACAACCCGTCCAACATATATGATATTGGTTCATATCAATTTTTTTATATAATTATTATGAGAATTTCTTATAAACTATTTATATGATGTACAAAATTATTTTAATTTTTTATGTAATTATTTTAATTTTTTATGTAATTATATAATTTACATGATGTAATTATTTTTTATGTAATTATATAATTATTTTAATTTTTTAGCATAATTTTTTATGCAAATTATTACCTTAGAGATCTAATTGAGTTCTTTATTTTTTGTATATATTACAAAAAAATGGTGAGACTCATACGTACGCCATAAGTTATAAGGACTCTAGCACAAAGAGAAGAAGTCAATAAGTTCACTATTGAACTCAAAAATTTCCAAGCTAATCCAGAAGTTTAAAAAGATAAATTTGTACATCTTGTAAATCATATTATCAAGTTTCATGAAAAAGTTCAAAATTTAATATGGGCTGGTGCTTTAAAAATGAACCAAAATGCAAAAAAAAAAAAATTAAAGGCCTTACGAAACACCTTACCTACAGATTACCAAATGAATATATTAGATTTCCTATTAGAAAGAACAAAAGGATACAAACAATATAACAATGTTGTTCATAAATTGTATTAGACTTTTTAAAGTGTGAAAATCATAAACGTGACTTGAACTTTTATAAAGCCTATCAAATAGATAGGAAATTTAGTACCAAAATCAAGTTTCCCCAAGAGCTATATGATAGGTTCATTAGTTATTTTCTATGAAGAATCAAACATTTGAAAACATTATAAGATTTAGGTAGATGTTTGACATATGATATTTTATGTAATTTCTTTTATATATTGTATTGTTGAAATATGTTTTAATTTATGTAATTTATTATTATTATCATTATTGAAATTGCATATCTATAAGTTCTTTTATTTAATGTACTTTGCCTAATTAATTATTTTAGTATTAACATCACAGTAGAAATTTAGATGATGATTGGAAACATAATGACCTTCTGACTCTAAACCTTACATGTGAACTAGTCCTAACATAATTAATTAAAGTCAAAGTAGATATATATATATATATATGTATGTATGTATGTATGTATGTATGTATGGGTAAAAATTAATTACGTGCAATTTTGTCCACATATAGAACTTAATGTTTCTACAAACACAATGGCTACCACTTCTAAAAATATTATCGCTGAACTCAATAAGGGTGAAAAACTGAATAATGACAATTATGAAATTTAGAATATGAAAATCCGATATGTGTTGAAAAAGTAAGAGATTCCAGAAGCACTCAATATTGTTCTAGATGATCTTGAGGTAGGAAATACAACCTAACATAATCGGGATCGAGAGGCTTATAAAGCTTGAAAAAGGAAGAATTCTCTCGTTCGCATTATGTTACTGAGTAGTATGGAAAATGATATCATGCAAGAATTTAGGAATTATAACTTGGCTAAGGACATGTGGTCTACTTTAAAAAATAAGTTTGGTGGAACATCTGTGACTAAACTAAGATTCGTCACAATTAAATTTAACACTTACAAAAAGAAACCTGAACATTCAATGAAGAAATATTTATAAGAAATGTCAAATATGATTTGTGAATTAAAGGGTGCAAGTTATGTGTTGACCGACGAGTAACAAGTCTAAGCTGTAATTCATTCCTTACCTCATTTCTAAGAGCATATGAAGATGCACTTAACCCACAATGAAAACATCCAAACGATGGATGATGTTATGTGCCACCTTGAGCTAGAAGAAAAAAGACTTGAGGCTACTAAGCTTAATACAGATGTGTATATGGCTTCATCAAGCTTAGGAAAAGTTCCTAGGTAAAAGCACAAATATAAAGATGGGTCCCAGGAGAAAAGAAAGAAGACGGCTCATTTCAGCAAGAAATCGATAAATAATCAACATGGAAAAGGAAAACGTCCTTTCAAGAAAAACATAGCCAAGGTCAAGTGCTTCAATTATAATAAGAAAGGGCATTTTGCCCATGATTGCCCTGAACCTAAAAAGATATTAAGCTATACTCAAGTTAGTAAACTTTGTGTAGGTAGTTCTATTTTTCTAACAGATTTTCATCCTTTGTGCATTGTAGACTTAAGGGCAACGGGTCATGTAGTGAAGGATCGAGATACCTTCATGGAATTTCTGTGAATACCACATGAAGCAAAATAGATTTAGGTGGGAAATAATGCATGAGTTACAATTCAAGGAATTGGCACATGCAAGTTAGTCTTCTAAAGCGGCCGAACTTTACTCTTGCATAATGTTTTATATGCACTTCAAATTTGCCAAAATTTAATCTCTATATTAGTTTTGTTAAAAATTAATTTTGATTTGTTTCTTGCTAATGACAATATTGAATTATATTTAGGGATAACTCATTATGGATCTGGTTTTATTAGAAATGGTTTTATTGTTATGGATATTGATTATTATGAATGTAATAAGAGTTATTTCATGTTTACATTGTCATATAATTCTAAAATTGATGCAAATGTTTGGCATGCTTGACTTAGCCATATTAGTTAACATCGTATGGATAGGCTAATTAAAGAAAGGTTATTGCTTAATTATGATAAAATAGATCTATCGACTTACAAGCATTGCTTAGTTGGTAAAAGTACTAGAAAACCATTTAGAAAAGGAACTAGAGTTGACTTTCCTTTATAATTATTCCATTATGACATATATGGTCTAATGAATGTAAGAGTTAGGCATGGAGCTTTCTATTTCATCACATTTATAAATGATTTTACACGATTTGGTACTATCTATTTGATAACACATAAATCTAAAGCATTAAGTTGCTTTCAAAGCTATAGGAGCTTAGTTAAAAATCAATTAGATACAAAAATAAAAGTATTACGAACTAATTGTGTTCATGAGTATTTGTCTAATCAGTTCAGATAATTATGTGATGAAAAAGGGATTTAACATTAGTTAACGAATCCACGTACTCTTCAATAAAATGATGTTGCAAAGAGATGAAATTGAACGCTCCTAAAAATGATTAAATCTATAATGGCATAAGCAAATTTGCTTATCACCTATTGGGGTGATGCACTTTTAACTATCACATTTATCCTTAATCGTGTGCCTAGCAAATTAGTTCCCACTACGCCATATGAGTTATGGACAAAACGAAAATTTGACCTAAGTATTTTACGACCTTAGGGATGTGCAGCCTATGTTCTGGATACCTCAAACTCACATGGAAAATTAGATCCTCGAGAAAAAAATGTATCTTTATTAGATACTGAAAACATTCAAAAGGTTATGTTCATCGGTGAACATGACAGTGGAAGTCTCATAGAATTTGAATCACGAGATGTCACATTCTTAGAGAATAATTTTCCTAAATAAGGTGATATAAATAAAGACTTATCCTTATATGAGACTATGGATACAAGTGCTCAAGACTCACTTCCTTCGAGTGGGAGAATTTTAGGAAATATGTTTTCAATTTCGAATGTGAATGATAGTGATCTCGATCAGCATAGGAGTAATCCAAATAGAAATACTCAAATGATTAATGATCCTAGTTTGAGTGGGAGCAATTTTAGTATCCTTGAGAAATATGTTTCTCTAGAGCCTTAATTGGGACGTAATGGCAGAAAAGGTATTCCTGGTCATCATTTCGAAATTGAAGGTTGTGAAGCCTTTGTGACCATTACACAAGATGACGATGAGCCAAGAAATATCACAAAGGCTCTCTCGGGCCCTAATAAGAAAGATTGGACAAAAGTAATGGAAGAAGAAATAAAGTCTATGAGATTAAATGAGGTTTGGGAACTTGTTGATCTTCCAAAAATACATAAGGCCATTGGGAACAAATGGGTTCTCAAAATCAAGCATAAGGCTAATGGCACTATTAAAAAATATAAGGCTAGACTAGTAGCAAAAGGTTACACACAACAAGAAGGAATAGATTATGAAAAAACTTTTTCACTTGTTGTTAGATTCACCTCAATCCATTTGTTACTAGCTATAGTTACGAGTATGGACCTTGAATTACATCAAATGGATGTAAAGACTACATTTCTCAATGGAAATTTAGAAGAAGAAATCTACATGCAATAGCCTATAGGTTTTATCAAATAAGGCCAAGAAAATAAAGTTTGCAGACTTTTGAAGTCTATATATGACTTGAAGTAGTTTTTAAGATAATGGCATATTCACTTTCATAATGTGATTATGTCAAATAATTTTATTATGATTGACGAAGACTATTATGTGTATATAAAAAGGTCCAAGGATAAGTTTATAATTTTATCGTTATATGTTAATGATATACTTATAACTAGAAATAGCAATGAGTATGTCAATAAAATTAAAGGATGGTTATTATCTAATTTTGAAATGAAAGATATGGGTGAAGCTGCATATATTCTTAGAGTTAAGATTTCAAGAAATCGTTCAAAGAAATTATTATCTCTGTCACAAGAGCATTATATCAATAAAATTCTTGAACGATTCCAAATGCAGTATTGTAAACCCATAGACATTCCTATTGTTACAGGTGAAAGTCTAAGCTAAAGGATGTGTCCTGAGACTCTAGAAGAAGAAACATATATGAAAAAGTTCCCTATGCAAGTGTAATTGGATGTTTGATGTACACAATGATGTGCACAAGATTAGATATCTATTTTGTTGTTAGTATGGTAAGTCGATATCAATCTAACCCAGGCCCAACACATTGGAAAACATTTAAAAGGATATTAAGGTATCTAAAAGGTACTATTGACTATTTATTGTGTTATCTATAATTGAAAGGCCATAATGATGCTGATTAGGGAGGAGACTTAGATGAAAGGAAGTCTATCTCTAG
The DNA here is from genome assembly GCA_020226215.1 of Sindora glabra. Classification (NCBI taxonomy): domain Eukaryota; kingdom Viridiplantae; phylum Streptophyta; class Magnoliopsida; order Fabales; family Fabaceae; genus Sindora; species Sindora glabra. The sequence continues at coordinate 43,413,505 of CM035233.1, read as the reverse complement.
GTATATCTTCTTACTAAATAATGGTGTCGTATCTTAAAGTAGTAAGAAGCAATCATGCATAGCCTTATCCACAATGAAAGCTAAATTTGTAGCATTTTCAATAGCAATCCAAGAAGCGATGTGGCTCAAAAGGTTCTTAGATCATTTAGGTGTAAATGCTAACATTGTTGATTCAGTTTTACTAAATTGTGATAACTAAGCACTAGTAGCATACACAAAAGACCTTAAATGTCATTGTAAGACCAAGCATATAGACATAAAGTACAACTTTGTGAGAGATATGATTTGCACATAAAAAAGTAAACATGAAATATATTTCTATGTATAAGATGGTAGTAGATCCTATGACTAAGCCTATTCCTTAGGATTTATCTGTAAAACATATGAAATCCCAAAGATTGCGTAGATGTTAATACAATTATTGTAAATTTTTTTTAACAATGTTCATAAAATATTAATGTCTGAATAATAATTATGTTTATTATGAACCTACATATATAAATGTAAGAATGTTTATTAGAATATTCTTAAATTATTAAAAAGTATGTCAGATAGATAGAAAATTAGCCCTTTCACACGGATAATCACCTCTCATTAATTTTCATAATTGATAAAAGATAAGATAATTTGAAGTTTCTTATCTAAGTAATAATCGAGGGTGAAGCTTAAAATATGAATGTTGCCTTGTTAACGAACAAGATGAGGTTATATATATAAGACCGTAAGTGAATTAATGGATTCACTTCATCTATTTAAATTACCAGATATAAGTTCTGATAGGAATGAGAAAGAGTAGATTGATAAACTCAAGTTAGACATTAAGCATGTCCAAACCATTATTTGTACGGAATTAAAATATTATACAAAGATATAAACTCCATGAGAAAAAGGAGGAAATTCTGTAACATAAGTTTCATACTAGGTGTGCAAATTATGACCAATAAAGATGATCAAAGTCTAGATCTCAACTTTGATATGTGAGACCTTTTAGGGAAAAAAGTCCTCATACTTGTACCCTTATGACTCTGTTCAATTTCTTGAGATTTATATTTAATGATTGTTATTTTAGAATGTTATTAAAGGACTATGAGAGATACAATCTAGCGGGCCATTACTAGAAAAGAAAATTAAATTAAAATCAAGAGATCTGAGAAAAGAGAAAGATCATTAAATGTATTACATTATGTTTGTATTCACCGGTATATCAATTATAGAGTGTCTATAATTATGAATACAATATTTAATACATATGATGCATATGAATGAGATTATTTAAGAAATTCAAATGTGATAAAATGATCTAGGGTACTGCATACTTCAAGTATACTCAAAATTTATTATTTATCGAGAAGTTATATATTCCTAATAAATGTATAGCAAAGAGCTCTCAAAGTATGCTAGTCACACGACCTCTTTTCTTGTATGATTTGTTGCAGAGAATAAGAGATAATATTCTCTTGTGAAATGTTGAGAGAGTATGTATCCTATTATGTACTAGCGAAAGATGTTGGATTATGGGTTCGGGTTACCTAAAATAGGCCCATAACCCAATCCATACCTCAACTCAATAAATGCCTATAAATAGGCAGAAGAAAAGAAGTTTTTAGTTAGTTAGAAATCATTTCCTCAAAACTTCTAAGAATTCTCTCTCATTTCTTTCTACATACAAAATAAGATTTAGTCTGTGAACAAGTTATTTTTCCAAAATGATTGCCAATACAACCAATGAAAGTAAACATTAGATCTTAAATATTTTTGCTGCATAGTTCTGATATTTAGTATGTATGAATCCGATTTCATATTCCTATTTTAAATATCCTATAGAAACTATCCAACCAATTGTAGAGTAGCTTCCTAGAAGGGACAATGAATGCGACTCCCACGTACATGTCAGATGACACTATCAAATTAAGTTATATCTAGACTTATGAAAATAGGTTAACCCAATTTTACTAAATTAATCTAACGAATAAAAATTTTACATTGGGCCAGTCCTAAACCAAGTTTCTTTTTCACTAAATTGGATTCAAATTGAATTATTATAATACTAATCTCAATTTTAAGCTCCATTTCACGTAACAAATAAGTTAAGTTATAATTTAATTATAATTTATTGATTTGATCAATAAGTTATAAGCTGACCTCTAGAGAGCTTATAAGTTACCCAAACTAGCTTATAAATTTCGATTTAATAAGTTACTTAGAATAACTTATAACTTATAAACTACTATTTTTTTAAATTCTTTCTAAATGTATCCTTATTTCTTTATTAATTTACAATTCATGTCTTTTGTAATATAAATTAAAATAATTTTTATAAAATATAATTAATTATATTTTAAGTAATTATAATTTTATAATAAATAATAAAATAAAAATTATAGAAGTAAATAAATATATAATTTATAAAATATAATTAATTAAATATTAGAAATTATACTTTTATTTTAAAATTTTTAATTACATTAATATAATTTAATTTTTATATAAATATAAATTATTTTAATTATATATGTATTTCTATTAATATGTTATTTTCTGTTATTTTTTAATTTCATCTAATTTAACAGTTAATTTTATGAAATACTTTATTTAACTTATCAACTATCAATTATTAGTCATAAACTATCAGTTATTAAATAACTTATAAACTATTAATTATTAGCTAATTTATCAGTTATTTGTGTGAAATAGAATCTTAACCTCAAGTTGACATTTATCAGGCGGATTCAAGTAAATTTTTATAACCCCTTATATTTTATTATTATTGTCACATTAATTGTTTATTATATATTATTATTACTTAAAATTTTATTATATATATCAGGAAGTCATATATATTATATATGAAAATAAATATATATTATTAAATATATATTTAATAAAATAAATATATCATTAAAATCTAGTAAATGTATAAATTTTCATTTAATGAAACAATTTGAATTTTATATTGATCAAGAATTTTATACTATATATTTATTTTATAATATACATTTATTTTATTTAATAAAATAAACATATATTATATATATTTATATATTATATTTGTATTTAATAAAATAAATATATATTATTAAATATATATTGATCATGTCCAATGTATTATATATAAAAATAAATAACTATATAAATAATATATTAATAAAAATAATTATGATAATTTATATATAATAATAAAAAATAAATAATAATGTATTATATTATATATGTATATAATATATTTAAAATTAATATCAAAATTATTAATTTAATTTTTTAAATAATTCAAAATTTTAATATTAAAGTAATAATTCAAATTTTAATATAATTATTTATTTTTATAACTTATATAATATATGTTAACAATATTAAATATATACATTTATTAATTTTAATATTAAAAATTATTTAATATTACTCATATATATAATTTTAATGTTATATATAATAAAGTATAATTTTAATATATTAAAATTATTATTTTAATATGTATATAAAAATTAAACATACAATAAAAAAATTAATTATTTATTATTTACTATTATTATTAAACTAACATTAATCTAATGGGTTAACATTTATCAATTTTAATCATTTATTAGATCAAGTTAACTAATCTTAATTCCCTATCAAGTTCGGTCGTTGTTATCATTTTCTGTATCAATTTTAGTTTCAAGTCAAGTAAAATTATACTAATCCAAGCCAATCCATTAAATCTAACCTATTTTAACATCTTCAACTATATCTTGACGTGATTATTTTAAATTTAAAGTTTCTTTTTCACTCAATATAGAAAGAGTACTAATTATTATCTTTACTAATGATCGTTAAAGATACATTATTATTAAAGAAATATTATATATATTAAAAATAAACTCTAAATTTTTTATATTTATTAAATTATATTTTATAAATTTATTATACTATTTTATATTTAATAATAGTACTTGATTTTAATTTGAAATTTAATTTCAAAATTTATTTTCAATATATGTAGTATTACTCTATCAACAAATATAAAATATGTGAATAATGTAAGATAAAATGGCAAAAAAATATATATTACAAAGCAAAGAATAATAACAATAGTGCAATTAAGGATTGCAATTTAAATTTTTATATTAATTTTCATAAAGCCCGTAAGATTGTAGATTGATGGATGTCATTGAAACTTTCAAATTTCACTTCACATTTTCAGAGGGAGCTATACAAGAGTTAATTTCATTGTGCAATTTTTTTGTATGTATTCTTTCTAATCTTGTTTGGGATTTATAAATAGTTCTCATTGCAATTCTGATTTGATGTGCTTTCATGTAAATTTCTATATTCTTGCCTTATAATTCCAAGGTTCCACTTAAGTCCTTCAAATTTTAAACTATAGCAATGAAAATTCTTTTTCTATTATCAAAGCTCACATGGCAATGGCAGATGATGTTAGCCCAAAAGAGGCCTAAATGCAAAGACCAATTTGTATACACCTATTCATCATTAGCATGAGAGAGAGATAAATGTCATACTAGTAGAAATATATACACAAGACTCATTTAATATTGTTTTTATCTTCTTAAATTTATATCTAAATAGATCCACACAAAAATTTCTTCAAAGACATAAAACTATGCTTGTGATTTCATTCTACCAAGGTGACAATCAAAAGAATTAAATTGTTATGAAATTTTGCATCTATTGAAAGAATATTCTATGATAATATTAAAAAATTGATGTTATCAAGGTAGATGCTATAGTATCTTGTGGCAAGTTTGGGTTTTAGTACCCAAAACACTTGGCATGATGGGAATGTGTTATGTATCAAAGTTTCACACGTATATCATTTTAAAATTTGCAAATTAATTTAGGAAAAAATGCAAAATGAACCCAGGTTAAAAATTTAAAAAGTAACAGAACTTTAGAGTGTGTTTGGTTTATGTTTTTAAAAACAGTTTTGTGTTTTTAAAAATAAAAGAACAAAAAAACTTATTTGTTTAAGTGTTGTGTCTCTTTAGCTTTAAAAACTATTTCTAAAACATTTGTTTTAAAAACAAGAAAACAAGAAAACAAAAACAACTTTAAAAACAAAAACAACTTTAAGTTGTTCTTTTTTTTTTTTTGTTTCCAAAACATACTTCATTAATGGCATTTCTGTAATTTAAGGTTGTTTTTAAAATAACTTACCAAACACATTCTTTTCTTTGCTTGTTTTTGAAAAATATTTTTAAAACATGTTTTACAAAACTATTTTGAGAACAAAAAATTGAAAACACAAACAAACACATTCTTAATTTTCTTTTCGGGTCAGCTTCCTCCTATGCCTAGTCATTCTCTAAATTAGATAAAGACCTTCCATACAAATTTTTATTTATTTATTTTTTCTAATTATATCTATTTATTGTATATATTAAAACTTTTAGATATAATAATGATTTAAAGAAAAAAATATCTTTTGACTTGGACTTCCTCACTCTCTTTCTCTTTCTCTCACATATACACACCCAAAAATCTACAAGCCTACTACAATAATAGCCCACCACTAGTAGCTTCCCCTTCTTTCAACTATTAATCCCCATCATCCCTAGATATTATAGGGCTCGCCACTAATGCGTGCATCTACACCTTATTGAAAGGCGTATAGCACCATCATAATCTTCGCTGCCACTGTTGCTGCCACCACCAGCATTGCCATTGGCTACCAACTGTGAATGCCTTCACTCTTCTATTTTCTTGCTATGCTTTAGCCATAAATCTCAGGCAATTCAATAGGTTCGTAAAGCCAAAACCAACTCATTCATCTGGATTTACTCAAATGACTTTGGTTCTGATTTCTAATTTCCCATTTTTAAAAACTTAAGTTGTTCATGGGTCTTATTTGGAATTTTTATAATTTTATACTCACTTTCATAAATTTTCACTACTAATGAAAATTACTAATTTATTTGACACTTATGATTACAAAAAAAAATCAAGATGCATTAGCTTTCATCATGTTATCCTCAGCACCGGTACCCTCAGAGTGTTTTAGAATTCCCCTTTGGCCATTACCCATAAAATTGGATTCTCTATTTAGGATGGATCCTATTGTTATTACTTGGAGTCCACCAAATAATAGTAGAGAAGTATACGCTTGACAGAATACATACGGATTAAAAATAAGACATTTTATGGAAATGTAACATTCATACCTAACAAACATAATAGCTGCAGTACATGAAACAACATAAATGGAGTGGAGTTAAAGTTGGAAAAGTGAGATAGCACAAAGTGAACAAAGGCAAACATCATAATGAAAAAGTACAATTTTATCTCCTTGTCCTTGCTGTTGTTTGTGCATTCACCATCACCCATTGTAATATCATGGAATCTCTTCAGGGATTGCCCTCCAGTGATCATATACATAATATCTAGACCAACTTCAATTGAGAGTTGCCAAGGCACCACAATGAAGAGATCAAGCTTTTTTCCAAATGCATATTGCCCCAATTCATGGTATCTATCAAAACGCTTTTTCTCTACTTCATGCATCTCCACCATTTGCGACGATGTGTAGAATGTGATCATACATGAAAGAGCTAGTACAGTCGCATCATGACCCCTAGTGTGCATTGCATCCCTCCACCCCTGTGTGATTTGCTGAATCTGCTTTGTTATAGGTATATAATATGGTGCTTGCTATGGTGCCCTTAGGGGTTTGGTGCCCTGGGTGGTGTGGCAAAATACAAGCCACCGGATGAGATTACAAAAATCTTAGCATTGACTTAGTAATCTCATCCAATGGTCTGTATTTCGCCACACCATCCCGGGTACCAAACCCCTAGGGGTACCTTAGAATTCACCATATAATATATATGATATGATTAGAGCAGTTTGATTTAATTTTTGTCTCCTAGAAACTTACTCTTCCATAGAAAAACAGGTTTTTACAAATAGACATGAATTAATCCTAAATCCAAAAGATGTTATTCTTTATTTTAGAAGACTCTCATTTGATTGGTGCTTTTCTTAAACTAACAATGAATTTGATTGGTGGGCTCAATTTGTTGTCCTATGAACAGGTCTGATTCAAAAGAATGAGAATGAGGAAATGGTGAGTTCTAATCAAAAATTAAAAACATAGGATGCTATCTCCTGTAGATTTTAATTGTGAATTTGAATTTAAAAATAATATTTATTGGTAGGATAAAATATTTATTAATATTATAATTTTTGGAATGTTTTTACTGTCTTGATATCTCGTTAAAAAAGGAAAAGGGAAAGTATGCACATCCTATTCAAAAAGTCCACCCTTGAAACCCTAAATACCAAAATGTCCTCGTTTACTCTTTAAAGCCTTGCTAAATTGGTTGAAGGCCGTACAATTGTGAGACTAGCCCGAGAATATTAGGGTGCGGAAGGGGTTGGTGAGGAAATTTTCACTTACGGAGAATGACGGTTCAGACTCGAGTAAGAAGTAAAGTCCAAAGAGAAAAGAAAAAGACTAAAAAGATGGGAGAGACAACCATTGTTTACCAAAATAGTCCGCTTAAAAAAGATAAAGATTAAAAATAATTTTTTATTAATTTTATTTTTAATTAAAATTTTATATTAATTTATTGAAATTTTTTTAAATTTTAAATATTTATATAATAATTTAATATTTTATTTCATATATATAAGGATTAAAATTTTAAAAATTTTAATTTTACAAAAATTAAATTAATATAAATTTTAATCAAGAACAAAGAAATTTTATTATACACTACTAATGTAATAATGTATCAATTGATCATTAACTAAATGTATGAAATTTGATTTTTCAAAAAATAGTGTGTTTACATACCATGCCAGTATTTTAAGAGAGAGAGAGTGGAGGAGGTGAGATTGATTATCTTTCCTCTCAGACGGTAAAAGACACGGTGTTTCTGAAGAAAAAGTGGGACCCCTACTTCTGGTATTAAAAACCACGACATTTTAAACAGTCTCCGATTAATATTTGAATTTAAAAGTAATCTCATATGAAATAAATATTCTAATACAATAAAATTGATATGATATATAATAATAGAATTAATCAAAAAGTGACAAAAAAGAACCTCAAAAATAAAAGGACCACTTAGTAAATGACGCAGTAAATTAGAGGTTGAAAGTTAAGACATATACACATACCATGCCAGCTCAGACGTGGCGAAAGGGAGACCCAGCACACCAGCTCCAACAATGGCAGTAATATTGTGAAAAGCTGAATAATACCATTTTGCATTCCTTGAAGATGTAACTGACAGCCAATCATCTATTGCCTTTTGCTTCTCTTTTTCAGCCTATCGATTTACCAACACAATAAATATTTGCAAAATTAATATTTTGCCATCAACACAATTCTGACAGAGTCCTGTGTATTAGAAAGTTACCATTGGCAACCATTGGTAACTTCCTTATGTGGGCTAAAATTAAATGAAAATAAATAAAATAATTTTAAATAAATCTCATCTATTAATTCTAATATTTGATGGATGCATCATATTAAAGGTTAGAAATATATAAAATAAATCCTCTCTTTATTTGTTATTTTATAATATACAAATAATCATAAAATAAATGTGTATCGAAAAGAAAAGGATAAAGAAAGAGAAACTCATTTAAAATATCAATTTTTAATTGTGGAGTCATTTTTTTTAAATTTAGGTTAGTAAAATTATACAATTTCAAAGATTCAAATTAATGTACGAATTTGAAGTTTATGTTTTTCTATCTCAAATAATTTACACATGGTATCAAAAGAAAAATTTGAAACTTATGATTTTTATCTTGGATTTAATTTTTTTATTACAATTTATTGGTACTACCATGAATACATAAAAATCATGCTTGTGTATTATTGGAATTGACAGCTTCATAATTTGGTTCATGGATATATGCGTGTGTCCAAGGAAGTCTGGAGATTGCTATTATATATCTATGCATTGTACACTGGTGGTTTACCATTAAGTATAAGCATTGCACACAACCCAACAAATACTTTTGATGTTTGGTCAAATGACCATTTATACACAACTCGAGAAATGCTTTTGATGTTTGGCCAAACAACCATTTATATGCATATATATGGCCAATAAGGGTAAAGTCACAAATTTTGAAACCATACATGTATGAATTTGCATTTTATTTTATTTTATACTTTTTTTATTGTTTTTGTTATGGTTAATGCACTTTGTTCTAACATATATATACTGATATAAAATGCAAAGAAGAAAGGCTACATCAATCCAAAGAAAAATTTTTGGTTTACGTGTAATACATATATATTATTTACTTCATTGTACTTTAGATTAAATGAGTAGTTTTTAGTCTGCGTGTAAGGCCTTATGTGAAGGTAGATTGATTATGCATAAAGGGAACAATAGATGGCCATTCAGCCATAACCGGCTATAATAGCCAATCAAAGGTCATTATATACTTAAGCATTATTTTCAATATATATATATTCCTTTTCTCCTTTGCTATTTTAATGATTTAAATTGTTATAAAAAATTTTAAATAATAACATTAAATAGCTGAAATTTTTTATTAAATTTTAATTCAGGTTTTACTTTATAATTAAAATTTTATAATACATTTATAAAATTGAAGTACAATATTATATGCTAGATTATATACATTTAAATGAATATTATATTATTTATACATAATATTATGTTAAATAACAAAAAAAATTTGTGCACACCAAAGTGGCCAAAACAGAATGTTGAGACATCATGCATAAGATAGTCATTTATTCATTATACAAATGAAATACCAATAAAGAAATGTCATAAGCAAATGATTGTTCATCGATTGATGAAATTTTATTATTTTCCCAAAAGAAAATTATCATTCTATAATTAATGAACATAATTGTAGAAATTAAATTTCTTATATTAAATATATTTTTATCCAAAGATCGCATATGTATTTAATTAAAAATTTTTAATTTATTGATAATACTAGAATTTATGGCATTTATTTATGATAGTATATTGCAATATTTTTCCTAAAGGAGAACTGCAATATACTTGGTATGTTTGTCTGAATTTAAAATAAATTTTAAGTAATTTATGATTTATTTTGTGCAGCTATTTCTCTTCATTTGCAACCTTTTTTCGTTACCATATTCAATGGTTTGAATTTCTTTGAATGGAATGAACAAGTCAATTTCCACTTAGGTGTACTAGATCTTGACTTGGCACTTTTGAAAGTAAAACCTGCTGAAATCATCGATGCCAATACTAAAAAAGAGAAATCCAAATTTAAAGCTTGGGAATGTTCTAATAGATTAAGCTCGATGTTCATACAAATAACCATTGCAAATAATATTAAAACTACCATTCCATAAACAAAAAGTGTTGAGGAATACTTTAGGTTTGTAGAAGAATGTTTTCATTTTGCAGATAAGTCACTTATTGATACTTTAATAGCACAACTCACGATCATGAAGTTTGATGAATTGAGGAGTATGCAAGAACATATCATTGAGATGACTAACATTGCGTAAGACTAAAGACGTTAGGTATGGTAGTGGATGATTCCTTCTTAGTTCAGTTTATTCTGAACTCATTATTTTTTGAATACGGAGCTTTCCAAATCAACTACAACACTATTAAGGATAAGTGGGATTTTAATGAACCAACTGGAAAGCTTAGTCAAAAGGAGAATAGACTTAAGAATTTAGAAACTCAAACTATTAACTTTACTATTCAAGGAGTTGGTAAAGCATTAAAGCTAAAGTTCAAGAAGTTTAAGAAGAAGAAAGAACCTACTAAAGTTTCTCAAATTAGAAAGATGGAATAGAAAAATGATAGATGTCATTTCTATAAAAAAGAATGACACTATAAAAAAGATTGCCTTAAGTGTAAGACTTTATTTGAAAAGAAAGGTACATATTTGTAGCTAATGTGATGGATGGGTTCCTTACGATCCAAACCATAAGCCAAAATAAGGATTATCTGTACATAGGAAACCAAATGAAGGTTGAAATTGAAACTATAGGAACTTATCATTTAATTTTAGATATTGGCTATCATTTGGACCTATTTAAGACTTTTTATGTACCTTTAATTTCTAGGAACTTAGTTTCTCTCCCAAAATTAGATATTTGTGGTTTTAATTTTACATTTGGACATGGTTGTTTTAACTTATATAAGAATTTTAAACCTATTGCTTCTAGTATTCTTGTAGATGGTTTATATAAATTGAAACTTGATGATAAATTTACTAAATCCTTACTGAATGTGCATCATAATAATGGGATTAAGTGTGGTATGCTTAATGAAATTTTTGCTTACTTATGGCATAAGCGTTTATGACACATTTCTAAAGAAAGATTAGAAAAAGTAGTAAAGAATGAGATTCTTCAGAATCTAGATTTTACTGATCTTGGTTTATGTGTGGATTGCATTAAAGGAAAGCAAACCACACATAACAAAAGAACAAAGGCTATAAGAAGCACTTAGCTTCTTGAATTAATACACACTGATATATGCAGGCCTTTTGATAATCCATCTTTTGGTGGAGAAAATATTTTATCACCTTTATCGATGATTTTTCACATTATAGATATATCTATTTGCTTAAAGAAAAGTCTCAAGTAGTTAATGCTTTTGAAATATACATTAATGAAATTGAAAGGCAATTAGATAAGAAAGTAAAAATTGTGAGGTCAAATAAAGGTGGTGAATTCTATGAAAAATATGATGAAACATGACAATGTCCAAGTCTATTTGCAAAACTTCTTGAAAGACATGGCATATGTGCACAATACACAATGCCATATACACCACAACAAAATAGTGTTGCAGAAAGGCATAATCAAACTTTAATGGATATGGTTAAGAGTATGATTAGTAATTTCTCATCACCCAAATCTTTGTGGATATATGCATTGAAAACATCTATGTATTTACTTAATAGGGTTCCTAGTAAAGTTATTCCTAAAGCTCCTTTTGAGATGTGGAAAAATAGGAAACCTTGTTAAAGACACTTATGTGTTTGGGCTTGCCCAGCAAAAGTAAGAGTGCATAATCCACATGAAAATAAGTTAGATTTTCGAACGGTTAGTGGTTATTTTATTGGTTATCTAAAGAAATATAAAGGATATATCTTTTATTGTCCTAACTATAATCTAAGAATTATGGAAGCTAGCAATAGAAAATTTCTTGAAAATGGTGAAGTTATTGGTAGTAAGGAACAACAAAACTTGGACATAAAGGAAATTAAGGTAAATGCTTCTTTACTTGTAATAAAGGAAGTTAAGTTAAATACTCCTTTGGCCATAAGTGTTCCTTCACCTATAATTGTTCCAAATGTTGCTCCAATTGTTATAGAAAGCCCTAGCAATAATGAATAACATTATAATGAGAACACATCCATTAAAAAAACTAACTTACAAATGTCTAAGGCAAATAGGTCATAAGAAATCCCTTTAAAAATATCTCAGAGGATAAGAAAATTAAGTATTCTAAATAATTATGAGACTTATTCATAAAAATCAAACATTAGAATTAATGCAGACCTAATTTCATTTTTAGAAGCCATAGAAAGTGAACACATTCATTAAAAAAACTAACTCACAAATGCCTAAGCCAAATAGGTCATAAGAAATTCTTTTAAGAAGATTTTAAAGGATAAGAAAATTAACTATTTTAAGTGATTATGAGACTTATTTGAAAGAATCAAACATTGGAATTAATGCAGACTTAATTTCATTTTTAGAAGCCATAGAAAGTGTTAAGTATGAGAAATGGACAGATGTTATGAGAGAATAGTTAAAATCCATGGGAGAAAACAAAGTTTGGGACATTGTTGATTTATTAGAAAGTGTAAAACAAATTGGATTTAAATGAGTTTTTAAGACCAAACGTGACTCCAAAGGTAATATTGAATAATATGAGTTAGACTTGTTGCTAAAGGATTTATTTAAAAAGATGGTATTGATTATAAGGAGACATTTTCACTTGTCTCAAAGAAAGACTTATTATAAATCATTATGGCATTAATGGCTCATTATGACTTAGAGTTATACTAAATAAATGTGAAAACAACCTTTTTAAATAGAAATCTTGAAGAAGAAGTTTATATGGAGTAGCTTGAAGGTTTTTCAATTAAAGGAAAATGTTATATGGTGTGTAAACTTAATAAATCAATATACGAACTTAAACAAGCTTCAAGATAATGGTATATTAAGTTCAATGATACCATTACCTCTTTTAGTTTTGAAGAAAATCTAGTTGATTACTGCATATATCGAAAGATTAGTAGGAACAAAATTATCTTTATAGTCCTGTATGTTAATAACATCTTACTTGCAACTAATGATTTGGGTTTATTGCATAACATAAAAGAATATCTCACTAAGAATTTTGAAATGAAGGATATAGGAAAGGCATCCTATGTGATAGGAATTGAAATATTCTGATATTAATCATAAGGATTGTCTCAAAAGGCCTATATTGAAAGAATTCTTGAGAGATTTAATATGAAGAATTATTTTGTTGGAATTATTCCAATTCAAAATGGGGATAAATTTAGTCTTATGTAATGCCTAAACAATGATATGGAACAAAAACAAATGAAATCTATTCCATATAGTTTTGTTATGGGAGGTCTTATGTATATGCAAACATACATGAAACTAGATATTAATTTTGCAATTGAAATGTTAGGGAGGTACCAAAGTAATCTTGGAATTGATCATTAAAAAGCTATAAAAAAAGTTTTACGGTACCTTCAAGGGATAAAAGATTATATGCTCATGTATAGAAGATCTAAAGATTTAATCACTTGGAAGTAATTGGATATTAATACTCAAATTTTGTTGGATGCATTGATAGTAGAAAGTCCACTTTTGGCTACTTATTTCTTCTTGGAGAAGGAGCTATATCATGGAGAAGTGCTAAAAAATCTATTATTGCATCACTTACTATGGAAGTAAAATTTATAGCATGCTTTAAAGCCACAATTCATGCATTATGGCCGCATAATTTTATTTCAAGACTTAAAGTTATCAACACCATTACCAAGCCACTAAAAAATTACTGTGTTAATTCCGTAAAAGTATTTTTTTCCAAAAATGACAAATATTCAAGAGGTGCCAAACATATGAAATTAAAGTATTTTGCCATCAAAAAGAAAGTTCAAAAATAACAAATGTCTATTGAACATATTAGGATAGATTTCATGATTGCATATTCATTAACTAAAGGTTTACAGCCAAAGATATTTATAGAACATGTACATAGAATGGCTCTTAGTTGTCTTTTTGCATGATGTAATTGATAATATTAACACTCTGAGCTTATTTATTTGTTTCTAATATGAATTGTTTATTTTTAGTAGTGTTGTGCATATAATTGTATTTTAATGAGTTAACTTAAGTGTTCTATAAACATTAATAAGACTCTTATAAATTTTATGTGTGACTTACAAGCTCAGTATGATAAGATATTGGTGTTGTGGTATATGGAAGGAAGTATATTCTTTGAATTAATGTATGACTGCTATAACTCACACTTAGTATTTTATCATATTAAGGTAATTATGATGTTTATGAGGATGAGATATGCAAAATAATTGGCACATTATACTTATGTTGCAATTTCATCAAATTTAGGTCAAGTGGGAGCACTACAGGAAAAGAAACCATCAGTAATAATATTTGTCATCACTGAATATAACTTGGTCACCACAAAAAGAAAAAGTCATTGTTAAAAATGTTATTGGTATAGGTTCATCATTGAAATGACCTACACCAATAATAATTTGTCATGGGTAAAAATGAAGCTTTCTATAATAACAAAGTCATTACAAAAAGTCATTTCAATTTTTAAAATTTTAAAACTTTTAGCAATGATTCTATCATAGCTAAAAATTAAATTTTTTACCAATGATAGAACTTTGTTATCGATAAAAGTTTGAACATCAACGATGACAGAGTCATTACTAAAAATATTAAAATAAAAAAATATAAAATCATTTTTAGCGATGACTTAATTTTATATTTTTTTATATTTTTCATTTAAACCTATAGCAATGACACTCTATCGTTGCTAAAAATTTATAATTTTTTTAAAATATAATTATATTATATTTAATAATATAGATAATAATATTTTTATTTCAAATTAATTGAATTAATTTAATAATTTTCAATTTAACTTTATATAATTTAAAATTCAGAAATAAAATATGCTAATGATACTAATAGTAATGTGTAACAATATCACATAATCCATATAAAAAATTGAATACTCATAGAATAATTGTAAGATTATTTATACACATATAAAACTTTTATGTACATAATTCATATAAATATTTGTACATGAAAAAAAAATCCTAAATACAAAATCTAAGGAGAAGGAAGATGCAGATAACCCATTGTATTGTCATTCATGCTAAGACTATCATCATCATCATTATCATCCTTCTGGTGACATGGATGATACATAGAAGGTGGTGGCTGGGAGGAATCAGTTGGTTGGGCAGGAGGTATAGTTATAAATCTACTCGGCCCAGGCAATGCAATAATAAATGGTGGTATAGGTAGCATGAGACCCTACTATTTGAGTATGGAAATCAGCTCCGTCAAGTATGTTCCAAACTGCTATTGCATCTACTGCGACTGAGCAAGCCACCATTATTATTCTTGAATCAATAACTAACTTTGTTGAAGCTGCTCTTGACTCTGCTCTTGACTTTGCTCTAGTTATTGCTAACTTTACTATAGCTGCTTTTGCAATTCACCCACCGAGACACATAGTAAAAGCTTGCCTTAAAGTTGGAGGTGCTCAACAAACAGTATGTCTGGCCAGCCAGCACATAACTAACCGCCTTCCTGTACCCCCGAAAAGTGTCAAGCATCTTATCAGCAATGGCAACTTTATCATTCAAATAGGAGTGTCAAGCAAGCCAGTGGAAGATACATTAGACTATGCATGCTGTGTCGCTAACTCAATCATTCTTATCTTGAATTTTTAAAACAAAAATTAATTATACAAATTATAAGAAAATTTTGTATCATTAAAATATAAAGTTTAAATAACTTATATACTGATTTGCAAGGATTGGATACATCCACTCCCCTTGTTTTATATGTGTATCGATCTCTAAAATTCTTTAGCATCGACTGCAACTTACCTATCTCCTTATTTCTTTATAAATATTTTAGAAGAAAAAGAAGGAATAAATATAATTATTAAATTAGTAATAGATTATACATTTAAATAATAAATAATAAGTTAAATTACCTTATCATAATGATATGTAGCAATAGATTTCAATCCATACTGATTAGTCACCACCTTTTGTGCCTGGTTATCTGCATTTCTTGTAAATAACTCCTGCAAATAAAAAATGATATAATATAATTATATTTACAATTTAAATACAAGAAATACTAACATAATTTTATTAAATATCATATCTACCCTGTAATCATCGCTATCAAAGAAATCCATACACCTCTGCCACGTTTGGACAAGACAAATTATGACATAAAGCACCTAACATAGTTCAGGTCAAAATCTTGGTCTCGATTGTCCTTGTGCTCTAGAAAGTTCTTATTTAACCTGTACTTCTAATCTTTGTACAAGTTGGCAACACTTCGTATCAAGCTATTACGCATTTTATCCTGCTCAGCCTTAATGATGCCTTGGAACTTAAAGTGAGATTATAGTAAAAGACATTTAATAAATTAGTGAGAACTATGTCTAAAAATTTTAATACCAAATATAACTAAGTTAAGATAAGGAGGAGATGGATACTTTACACAAATTTCCTACATAACTTTGTCCTGCAGCTACTAGGGCACTGATCGCCATGATTTATAATAAGGCAGCACATGTGCTTAAATGATACTACTTATATGGTGGAAGAGATGGCTAGCATTCTTACCAACTAGATACCATGTATCAATTGTATCAAACTTCCTGCATAACTCTATCTTACAATTGTTAGGGCATTGGTCGCCATAATTTATAATAAAGTAGCACATGTGCTTAAATGATACTACCTATATCATGGAAAGATGGCTAGCATTCTCACCAACCGGATACCATGTATCAATTGTATTAAACCGTACAGGCACTGGTCTCTCCCTCCTCCTCTTCATCTTTTCTACATCTTAAGGGACCTATTTAGACCCTTCTTTCTTGAAGCTGCAACTTTAATGGATAACAAAAAGTATCAATACCATAAATTGATATTTAATAGATAATTAAAATAAGTGTTGATAGTTAGAAAAGATACCTGATCCCTTACATTATAAGGGAATATGAATGGGCCAACGTGAAGGGTCCTCTCCAGCATCACCTCCATGGTATGGTGCTTTAATATCCACCATGACTAGAATAATACACATTGTGCAAGCATTTAAGAGAAAAAACCTATAATTAAATTAGATAACAAGATATAAATTACTATATTCATATGATGAAAGTACACAATAACTCTTACATAATTGTGAGTTACCATAATTGCAATAATACATATTATGTAAGCATTTAAGAAAAAAGCCCACAATTGAATTAAATAACAAGATACAAATTACTATATTCATATAATGAAATTACACAATAACTCTTACATAATTGTGAGTTATCATGTAAAAAAAAGTTCTGTTTCCTAATGTGATTCAATGTTGATTAAGCTAATAGACTCATCCCCATAGTCATCTATTTCTTCATCATTATCAAATTGTAAAAGCATATCCTCCATATAATCTTCAATTGTTTTGTCTTAGAAGTTATCATCATCGTCGATGGAGATGTCCACTCTCTCTATCACAGACCTAATATTCGTAAAAGGTCAAACAATTAAAAGACCATTTCTCTAATCTCTTAAGTTGACTAAATGAAAATCTCTAAGATCAACTATAAGGTTGAAATTGAAAGATTTGCTTTCCTACATGAATGAGGAGTTTAGTACATTGACATCATAGTCAAGTAGATCCTATAGTTGCGATGCACAACAATATGGACCACCCTTCAATTTGGCATATTAGAAAGATCCTTGTTATAAAAGATTTATTGTGCTTGAGTTACAAGAATGTAAGGGTCATTTTTGTACCATTGCCTATTAAAGAAGATGCTTGTAATATTCCTATCAATGCAAAGCTTTTTCCTTCTAGGATCAATATCATATCATTTACATTTGAAAAAACTCATAGTGTAGTTGTTTAGATAAATCAATTCTATAATGTACCATAAAACATGTTACTATCAACTCCCAAAACAAAAATGTCACTGTTCTATGTTTTATGCTTTACATCCTAGGTTTTAACTACAAAACGCACTCTATTAACAATACATGTTAAGTATATCATAATAGTAAAACTAGGGCTGGATGCTAATAATAGTAGCTCTTTAGTAGCTTTGGGGGAACCATTTTTATGTAAATGGTATATCTATGAAAATAACATTTTTATAAAGAGTTAATTTGGGAAAAAATTACAAGCAAGGAACATCATTTATGTAATTGATATATCATATTTGGCAAGAATAAATTTTTACCTTAAAGTAAAACTATGTAGGAAATTTTGTTCTCTGTAACTTATATATGGTATCAGCACTACTTTATTGGAGCTCTTGTTAATGATTACTACAAGACATATGTATTTTAATCTGTTGCAATTAATTGAGAGAAATCTACAAATAAATATAGAAACTCACCATAGATACTTTTTTATCTCTGCATAATTATTCAAGATGTACCATATGGCAACATCTCGATCCTTCATATCAAAGTGAGATATGAACCTTTTTCCTAAGGGTCGACATTGAGATCAAAACATTAACAATGCCCTTTTTGTATGCTTGAATGTTATGTCTTAGTTTCGGTTAGGCTGATTGAATCTAGTTTCCATCCTTTCTAGATACATGAAACAAAATGTTAATGTTTTATCAATAATATATCTTTCTGCAATTGAACCTTCAGGTTGAGCATGATTCATGACATAATCCTTTAACTTTTTTATATATCTCTCATATGGGTACATCTATCATGTAATACTTTATCGGGTAAATGCATCATAAGGTGAACATTATATCAAAGAATGTCGAAGGGTATATCCTTTCAAGCTTGCATAAAATGATGACAATATCTTGTTTAGCTTGCAAAACATCCCTCTTATTGAGAGTTTTAGTGTATATTTGGTTGAAAAAATTGCACAACTCAACAATTAGATATGATAATTCCTTCAGGAAAAATACTCCGACTAAAAGTCCTAATAATCTCTGCATAATAACATAATAGTCATATGATTTTAACCCTTTTAACCTTATATCACAATCAATCACATTCTTCTTAAGACTCCCAACAAACCCATTAGGAAATTTCATATTTTTTTATAAATTGACAAAACTATCTTCATTCTTCCTAGTTAAGGATGTATGTAGTATGTGGTTTAAAGAATTAGTCCATCTCTTCATATAGATACAAGTTTGGCATTATCTTTATATTTGCAAGATTTTACATTGTATTATCTGTATCCTTTGTCTTGTGCTCAATATCTAATAATATACCCATAATACTATCACATACATTCTTTTCAACGTGTATCACATCAATATTATGCATTAAGTTCATTATAAGCTAACATAGGAGGTAAAAAAATATGCTTTTCTTACTCCAATTAAGTTCATCAGCACCTTTCTTCCACTTTAGACCACCAAACTAAACATGTTTATCAGGAAGTCTCTGTGCCACTTTACCTAATTGGTCTATGATAATTTCATTAGTAAAAAGATAAGGAGTGGCTCCCCTCTTTAGCTTCCTATTGAATTTATTTCAATTTCTCCATGTGTGACTCTTTGGAAGCCAACAATGATGATTAACATAAGTAATTTTTTCCCTAACTCAAATTAATGGAGTATCGTCATTGTACATACGACATGCTTTATAAACTTATCCGATCCACCTAGAGAGATTGCTTCGAGTAGAAAAATCATTTACAATCCATAATAAAGTAACCTACATGTTAAATAAATTATTTGTATTAGCATCTCGAGTCTTAACTCCCCTCTTCTAAAGATACCTTAACTCCTTTACAATAGGTTTTAGGAAGATGTCTATATCCTTACCTAGTGATTGAGGCCTCGATATTAATAAGGTTAACATAAAAAAGGACTAATTCATACATACCTATGATGGCA
This sequence comes from Sindora glabra, assembly GCA_020226215.1. Lineage (NCBI taxonomy): Eukaryota > Viridiplantae > Streptophyta > Magnoliopsida > Fabales > Fabaceae > Sindora > Sindora glabra. The sequence goes on along the minus strand of CM035233.1, from coordinate 43,393,373 downwards.
AGTTACAGGTAGTCACAATCACTAGCCACATGTTGTGTGACAAGTTCTTATCACTAAAAGGATTAAATCAATTTGTATTTAAGCCCAGCCTAATATTTTGCAAGTTAATAGAAAAATTAGGATGCTTTCTATCGAATTCTTGATAAGTTTTTCCATCAACAAGATGTTATATTACCTTATCCTTTATTGACCTACCAATATGATGCTATAACATATCCTTTACAATATGCCCCAACCTATATAATTGCTTTAGTTGAGGTGTCAATGGAAAATATCAAAGCACTTTTTGAGGTATCTTTTTCTCTTTTGTGTTTTTATTGACCCATCAGTTCTCCCCATAAATCGGGCAATTATCCTTCGAAGCATTTTCTTTTTGGAAAAGTGCATAGTCGTGCTTACACACATGGAATGATTCATACCCCAACCCCAACTTGTTGAGCTATTTTTTCCACCTAATGTGATTTAGGCAATTTATTGCCCATCAAAAGCACCTATTTCAATAATTTAAAAAGAACATCAAATGACATGTTAATCTACTTATGTAATACCTTCAAGTACATGAGTTTCACTAGAAAGTTTAAGGCTGAGAATAATATGCATCTTGAATATAATTCTATTTCTATTTATGCAAATGGATCATCATAACTATTATGATTTGATCCAATGTCCCCTTTGGATGCATCCTCATTCCTCTCTTTTTCATCTCGAACTATTTCTTCAATTTCATGAGAGTCGATGAAATCATGTATAATATCTACCATCTCATTCTTATCACTAGAAGATACCTTCTTAGTCCCTTGGAATTTGAAACATCTGCTTCACCATAGTGTACCCAATTTGTGTATAATGGGTGAAATCAATTATCTATAATATGTGCCTCCAATGTTCCTAAATTTTGAAATAATAAATTCATGGACTTCTTACATAAACATCTCACCAAACCCCTTTCATCAACAAAGTTTCTAGCTCTATTAATAAATGTCATCACACCATTCCAATACTTGTTCAACAAGCAATTTTGTAGATGGATCTAACTTTTATCTATGTACATTGTGCTACTAAATAGGAAAAAAATAACTTCTTATGAAATTAAGTGTTAGGATCAATGTTTATTATGTGCTTTAAATCCATTGTATCACTTTAATTAAGGGTAAGATCCTATCCTATTTGAGATATTTCTGTAGTTATCAATTCAACATGCTTATCATTTCTTCCATGTAGAAATTTTAACACTATCTCCCGATAGTTCCCCAAGTGTGTAAACTATATATTGGTATAGTTCACACCCGAAGAATAGTTAGAATGCCAAATTTTTTTATAATGTTAAATGAGATCTAGATAAATTCTTAGTAATAACTACAAGACATATCCTAAATTGTCCAACTTTATAGGATAACTCAAAGGTTAGTTGATGTATAAAGATCAATCAATTCTTGAACGAGTCTAAGCTTACAATGTAAATGCAATTCTATTTAAAATTATTATAAAAATATATTTACAATAATTTTAAACTTGCATTACAATATTTTATGAGTACCAATATTCTGATGTATTATTATTTGTATGGTTATATATTTTAAATATCCACATAAAATTTCATTATTTAATAATTTGGAACTAGGAATTCAATTTTGTAATCTACTCTACCACATTCATAAGATGTATAGTTCAATTCTTTTGCCCTGATGTATATTTTATAAGTACTTAACTCTTTTGACCTAATGTATATCTTATGAGTACAAATATATTTTTAAGGGTTCAAAGTTTTCAAGTTTCTATTAGTATAAAATCATCAAATTCATATTGATTATATTTTTTATGAGAATTCTCATTGACTTAAAAATTTAAATCTTCATAATCCTTTTAAGATTCATACTTATATGTGATCCTATTATTATTATTTTGTAATTTTCTTAAAATTTATAATCATATGTAATTTTATTGTTACTACTTTGTATGTAGTTTTCATATAAACTTTTTATTTTTATCATGTATAAAATATCTAATGCTATTATCGAATATATAAAAAAATTAAATTTCAAGTATCTAATATTCTATATTAATATATTCAAATTAAACATTTTTATGTGTTTAATTTTCAAATATTTAATATTTTTAATTCACATTTTCAAATAGGTTTCATCTTATTAAAAATTCATATCATATTTGAAAATATTTCCATTGTATAAATACAAAAGATTAATATTTAGTAGATATTATTTTTATACAAAATAAAAATGTTAGATATTATATAAATTCATAAATAAAGTAAAAAATTATATGAAAATTACAATAAAACCTATTTGAATTATTATTGAATGGTTATTATTGTTAATACATTTCCAATGAAAACATTGAATATATGGGAATTTGAATACATATTAATCATTATTGAATAAATATTATACATTGTTATGAAATTTGTATGATTTGTAATCCCTATTAAAGTATATAAACATATAAAATTTTTATATTAGTACATAAATTGTAATATAAAATTTTTTTATATTGACAAATTTTTTTATTATAATCATTATACATTGTTATGAAATATTTATGACAACAAAAATTGAAAAAAAAATTCATATGAATTTTTTACATTAAAAAATTAAAAAACAAGAAATATTTCATATACAATTTATCATATGAAAATTTTCATATAAAAATTTATCTTCATCCTTTTTTATATTAAAAAATATTTCATACAACAATTTATCTTCATTCTTTTTTATTTTTAATATAAAATTTTTTGCATAAATTGTTGTATGAACTATTCATTAAAAATTACATAATAATCATTATTGAATGATAATTTTTTTATTTTAATAATTATACATTACTGTGAAATTTTTATAAATTATGATCCCTATTAAATTGTATAATCATATGAAATTGTATTACATTGTAAGAAATTCTTAAGATATGTCTTAAATTTTTTAATATTATTGTTAAATATAAAAAAAATTTCATTACATACAATATTTCCATCAAATATTGTATTAACATTTACTTTCTTTATTATACATTTTCATTGAAGTATGTTTACAAAGTAATATTGAAATAATTTAATTATATACCTAAAAGTTTTTTTTTTGTGTGGATATATTTTTTTAAAGATGTTTATATAATTATTATAATTTTATTCATTACTATGTTTCAACAGAACTAAAAAATCTTATGTTCCAAAACTACATCCTAAATTGAATAATTTACACACATATTTACATAATTGAATAATCTACACATATATCAAATTATTCAAAACTACAATTGTACTCAGTAATATAACAATAATAAAATTTATATTTATAAATTGTACATGAAAGTAAAATTACATAAACACATTTAACATTTATAACTTATAAATCCAACTAACATTAATTTCAAGCTAAAAATGCCATACCACCATATTAAATAAATTCATTACTTATTATTGCAACAAATAAATTCAAATCATATTATCCAACTCATAAATTGCATAATGAAATAAAATTTTATAAAATTTAAGACACATACCTCACTCAAATAAATTTACTGATCAAATATCCTCTAACCGAACACAAGTAATAATATCTAATAAAATAAAATAATATACAATATACATAAATAATTATATTATATTATTGAAAAATATAAGTAAAAAAGTATGCTAAAATATAGGAAAACATACATGAATCTCTTTACCTTCAACTTCCCTCCTCACTACTCGAAAATGAGGCTGAGAGTGTGATGCTAGAGTATTTAAAGACTCACTCTTTAACAACGATAAATTTCTTAGTTGTTATTGAAAGATCGTCGCTAAAATAGTGACATAATTTCCTGTGCCAGCCTTTCAACGACGACACGAGCTAACTTTTCAGTGATGACTCGAGTCGTTGTTAAAGGTTAAAGCCTTCAATGACAACTAGTATTGTCACTAAAAGCTTTAACAACAGCTTTTAACGATAACATTTGTCATCGTAAACATTTGTCATCGATGAAAGACTGAAATCTTTTACGATGACAAATATCATCACTGAAATGTTTCATTTCCTATCCATTCAATTCATAACGGCACTATGTTAATACCAACGACTATGTCATTGGTAAACATCAGAAGATTCATCACCAATGACCAAATATTTATTATCGCTAAAAATGTTGTTGGTGTTGAGCTATTTTATTGCAGTGGAGAATGTTAGAAAGTTACTATTGGTAACTTCTTTATGTGGTCTAAAATTAAATAAAAATAATAAAAATAATTTTAAGTGAATCTCATCCATTGATTTTGATGCTTGATCGACGTATTAGATTAAAAGTTAGAAATATATAAATAAGTCCTCTCTTTGCCTATTGTTTTACGATATGCAAATAACTATAAAAAAGTGTGTATCAAAAGAAAAAGGGATGAAGGGAGAGAAATTCATTTAAAAGATCAATTCTTAATCATGGCATCATCTTCTTCAAATTCAAGTTAGTAAAATTATACAATTTCAAAGATCCAAATTAATGTATGAATTTGAGGTTTATGTTTTTCTATCTCAAATAATTTACACTATGGTCTATAGTTGTTTTTACTCCGCACAATATTACTATAAACAATAATTTGTTGCAATTTTGCAGCACAATAATTATATTTTTTTGTATTTACTTGTAATTTTGCTAATTGCTGTATAATTGCAAATACGACTATTCGTGACTGCAATTTAAAACTCTAAATTCATATTAATTGAAAATAAAGTTCTGCAAGAAGAATTTTTTTGAAAGTCAAGTGGAGATAACCGGAAAAGAACTGCGATACACGAAAAAACTACTTTATATATTCAAATTTCTACGGACAAACTATGATTTAGAAGTTTATGAGAACTGGGGCAAATAGACAAAACTTACAGTAATTTCAAGATAATTAAACTTGTGAGAAATTGGTAATTCAGTTCCCATAGTTGCAGAGATATATATTTGCAGACGAAGAAGAAACCCAGAAGAGAAGTTGGCTTATTGCTACGAAGTAAATTGGCTATAAGTTTTGAGATCCAACGTGTCTTGGTTTAAAAAAAAGAAAGAAAGAAAGAAAAGTCCCTGCGGAGTCTACGAATTATATTCATAAAAAAATGAAAATTAAAATTGATAACCAATTATTTACGCATTCAGTATTGTTTTAAAAATTAGGAGCTGTGATATTGTTTTGCCTATTTGCATTAAAATATGCTTGTTTGATTTTACGAGCGAAAGAGCGTGGAAAAGAACAGAAAGTGAGCTGTTGACTTTAACGTATGGTTTGTTTCGTTCGGAAGAGACTTTCTAGAACTCACTTTGATTGAAAGTTATGCTTTTGGAATCAATTTTTCTACAATTTAATTCAATAGAAAATTATGTTTGTTAATTTGAAAGTAGCTTTTTTATCAGTATTTTCAGCATGAAAGTGCGGAATGGAGGGAGGAAATGTATGTAGAATGTCTCAGAAATATACGTGACATGAAAGACAACTTCAGAGACCGATGGGATGATGCTCGCTGGGATGCAATCATCAAAGGTGCATCTGTTTGTAGAAGGGATAGATCTATGGTACCCTGGGTTCGATACCTTATCTTACGCACTAATAAGTGGACAGGGATCCCATGGAGAGTGATTCTCACCATCCGAACAAGAGATTCTGACATTCACAATTATTTTGGAACTAATAATTTTAATAAAGAAAATTATCTGTCTGTAATAGCCGTTTTTTAATTTTTCAGCTAAGTAGTCAGCAGACATCAAAACCAAACAAAGTAGCCGAGGCATTGGTTAATGTTGTCGGTGGTTAGTTCTGCTTAATTTTGCATTATAAATAGGAATCTAGGGAAGCGCGTGTGACCCTTCGCCATTCAACTCAAACATGTACTCCACATTTACTTATTTGATACTTTGTCGATCAATTCGATACCCTATTATTCCTTTATTTACAATTAATTATAATTTAATACTGCTAGTGAGTCTGTGTGAGCAATCTTATTTTTCAAATTGCGTTCAATTACACTTTTAATATATTGTATGTTACAATCTTTGTATTAATAGCAAAAGTTATATTTAATTATTTTGTCTCTTCATTTTATGCAATTTATTTATTGTGGATTTATAAGCAAAACAGCATGTGATTAAATTTTCTACAATTTAATTCAATAGAAAATTAATTTTGGAACTTTTCTCATCTTAATACCTTAGGCTAAAAGTTAAGATAGTGTGTCTTTAATAACTAGTTATTACTTTGTCATCACAGAAAAAAATAGATTTTCTAAAATTCAGTTCAATAGAGAATTTGAAAATAATGTCACAAATAAGAATTTTGTTTAGTATATAAGTGAATTCTTCTGCTTGAAAATATTAAAAATGCATAGAATTCATTTGGGATGGGTTTTAACAGTATTATGACGAATAAGATGATAATATATAATATATGGATAAAATTATTATGCCAAATAAAATATTTTAATGAAACAATTAATAAAATTATAATGAAACCAAATCAATTTAACATTATTAAAACAAGAATTTAATTTCAAATAAAATGAAAATTTGCTCAACGGTGTTCCAATCCCAAATATAAGGATAGTGCTCTAACACCGGATTCCATTTTCCATATTTATAGTATTTTTATTTTATTTATTAAATATAAATGAAAATAAAATTAAAAAAATACTTCAAAACCAAATAAATACTAAAATTTAAAGGATAAATTTTTTTTCTTAAAATATAAAAAATAATAATATTAAAATTTGTAGTATTATAATAGAAGTAGAGTTTCCACTAGAGTTGTTAAACAGAGTTAGTCCACATATTGATCATAAACAGATCAAATTGGATTCAATTCTAAAAAATTTTGAACTCCCATTTAGCAAGTCTGAGTCCTAATATATATAGATCACGGATAGACTTTTCTTTTTTTAAAAAAATAATTTTAAAAATTTTAAAATAATTTTAAATTTAAAATAATAATTATAAATTCAAATATCACACATTTAAAACAATCTTAATCCACACTAATAATTCAAGACTAAATAAATTATAATAAAAATTTGTTAGCATTGAAATTATTAATATAAAAAAAATCATTAGCTTAAAAATAATTTATTCAGGTTAGGTTGAGTTAAAAAATAAATAATTAAGTTTGGGATTAAATATTGGATTAAATGGATAAAAACTTATATATTGTATTAATTTAACATGAAAGTGAAAATATAAAAAAAATATATAAATTCACTTATAAACGCATCCAATCTAGTTCATGCAGATTGCAAATTTGGTAGACCATATTGCTTTAGGTCCATATTTAAATGGATCTATATTTTACGCATCCTACTTCACATTTTTTTGCTGACTCACAAACTTGACCACAAACCCAAATCCATTTCAATGGTTCTAGTTCCCACATCACCCCATAAACTCTCACATCACATTTCTTTCATATCTTAAACTCTTAGCTATTATTAGGGATAACAATAGGGCGAGATAAAAGTAAATCAAGCTTCTGTTGCCCTATGTCCCAATATTGTTAAGGATAAAATATTACCTTGTTCTATATCCCATGATTATAGATAAAATTTGCCTTATCCGTATATCCTCTAGGGTAACAAAGCAATCTACAAAGACTTATAGGAAATGATAAAAAAATGAAACTAAAACATATAAATATTAAAATTAAGAATTATAAATTTATATGTAATTACTAAGTAGTATCAAACACTAGCAAGTAAGGAAGAAATGAACAAAATCTAGATTTAAATATTATCAATCATATATAATTAACAAATATTATAATATAAGTTTAAAGTATTGATTTAAACAATTTGAAAGTTAAAAAAAAAAACAAGTTGATACTTGACCAATAAAATATTATTACTTTATACCTTCACTATCTCAAATAAAATTTTAATGTATTTTTAATTTTAAAATAATTAAATTATTAAAATGGTTAAAATAATGATATATATATATATATATGTATATATGTATGTATATAAATTAGTATATAAGGCGAAAACATAATAATTTTAGAATAACACAGTTTTATGGGGCAAGATAATGAATTATTGCTCTATCCTAATCATTTATTTTGGGGTAAAAATTTGCCTTGTGTCTTGTCTTTTTGGATAAAAAAACATACTATCCCTAAATTTCATCAGAGCAATCTTGTAGGACATTATAAATTAGAGGTATTTTGTCATCCCTTGCTAATATAAATATTTATATACTAGAAATAATTGTTTGAAAGGAAATCACAATCTTATCATAATACAAATGCCTAACTTGAATAAAAAGATAAGTCATAATATCAAACAATTATTAATTATAATAAGTCAAACTCAACAAAGTTCTTTATGTGTTTATTGTGAGATTCTCCATTTAAATTAAGAAATATGTATTAGTTACTCTATTAATTATTAATAATTTCAATTTGATAATTATAACAACCATCAATTCTATATTTATAACAAAATAATTAATACACATATCATAATTTGAATGAAAATTCTTACAATAACTACTCAAAAAACTACTTAAGTTTTGCCCTATAATGAAAAAAATGATATGTCATAAAAAGAAATTTAACAATAATTAAAAATATTTATCAATGGTAAAAAATTAATAATTTTTTAATAATATGACAATATATAATAAATAATAATATAAAATTAATTTTACTTATGATTGATTAAATTTAAATTCACACATGATATTATGTGGCAAATGAACACTAACTAAAAAAAATTTATATAAAGTGTTATTGAAATAAGAAGCAAAAAACTACTTTTTGGGCATGTCTAACCTTTATCCAAGGTTCAAAGTATAATTTTCATATAAAAATTACAAGAATAGGATTAGTATGTACAGGTACAGTTAAGACATTTTGTTAAGAAAAACACATAAATTAAGGTACTCTGACTTTCAAGAATCTTATTTTATCATAAATGAAAGTGGTAGTCATAAGCATTCAAAATTTTAAATCCAAGATTATGCCGATTACATATTAGCTTCATTTTGTGTAATGGATTCAATTATGCTTGTTTTACAATAATTATAAAATTTCAATTCAATCGATACTTCAATAGTATAATAATACTTAATATTATTTTAAGAATTTTATTTTTCATCATGTCCAAAATTTGAATCTTAAATTTTATATGTGTGTGTTAAATAAATTATTAGTTTTATATTATTAAAAAAAATTTCACTTTCATACTTATGCTATAACGGTCTAAAAATTTAGTATTACTAATCATTCATAAGTTGGATAGCCGATCAAGACTAATCCTGCATGGTAGAGCTCTACCTACTATAATGGTGTAAATGATAAAAAACACCATTACTTCTTCAATGAATCAGTTAATCATAAGTCATAACAAAAGGTTATGAAGTAAGACAATGATTGTGAATGTTCGAAAATTGTAATATAATTGTGGAATAGCTTTGATTTAAATGGTATATGATATTTATTTAGAGAATTTTCTCATCTTTCATATCTTAAATTCAATTTCAAAATTTTACGTGTACATATAGTGATTTGACCATTCCTATTATTTAAAAAAACTATACCATAATTATATTTAGAGTGATCATAATGGTCAATTAATAAATAAAATGAAACTTAAGTTGGTTCGTTGGAACTTTTTAAATTAAGAATATTTTATTTTTTTTTAACAAATGTAATGTTAAATTACTCAAATCTTTATAAGATTGCATGGAGTGCCTAAAAGCATTGTAGTGGATGGAGATACCAAGTTCTTGAGCTACTTTTGAAAGTCATGTAGGTTAAGTTAAGGATATATTTGCTTTTCTTAACAACTTGTCATTCTGAAACTAATGGATAAACTAAGATGGTGAATAAAATATTATATACTTTATTACACTCCTTAATTCAAAAGAATTTAAAGGGTTCAGAGGAATGCTTGTCTCATATTGAGTTTCCATACAATAGAAGTGTTAACTTCACCATTAACTTTTCCCTTTTAAAAATTATTTATGGCTTCAATTCTTTAACTCCTTTAGATTTAATATTTTTGCCTATTAATAAGAGGTTAGGTTTAAATGGGAAAATAAAAATGGATGTGATTCACAATTTACATGAGCAAGTCAAGTTAAATATTGAGAAAAAGATAGAACAATATGTTAAACAAGCTAACAAAGGGTGAAAGAAAGTTTTCTTTGAACTAGGAGATTGAGTATGAATCCATATGAGGAAAGAAAAAATTTTTACTCAAAGGAAAAGTAAATTGCATCTAAGAAGAAATAGTCTCTTTCAAGTGATGGAAAAAATTAACGAAAATATTTATATATTGGATTTGTTGTGTAAGTATAATAGTAGTACCTCTTTTAATATTGCTAACTTTTCTCCTTTCGATGTAGGATTTAAAGATTCAAGGATAATCCTTTTGAAGAAAAGGGGGATGATGTAAATTTCAAGTGTGAAAAAGATCTTCTACATTTACCAAAGAGTCTAATGATAAGAGTTGAGACTAAAAAAAATCAAGGAGGGATTTGAAAGGTTTATGGGGAGAGTTTGGATGCATGAAAAAGTAAGGTTAGAAGAGTTTGAAAAAGCTTGGTTTATATGTATTTCAACTTGAGTTAATTCCCTATGAGTAATTGAGTACTAAGCTTTGGATTTGGTTTTGTATTCAAATACTTAAATACAGTACTTAAGTACCTACGAATTTTTGCTCAATTCTTAAGTAGTTGAAGTTTGATACATTCCTAAGTGTTTGTTTGCTTTATTTTTTGTAGCTTAAAACATTGTTAGGCTTTATATTAGTTTGATTGATTATTTAACAACTTAATCTGGATAATTAATATTGTTTTAATTAACTTGCTAGATTTTGCTTAATTAGTTTGATTAGAGCCTAATTAATTTAGTTAACTTTTGACTTTGAGAACCTATTTAAGGAGAGTTGTTCCTCACTATTACAGCTTTTGGCATTTCTATTTCTAAAAACTCTTTGATAACTTTTCCTTGTGATGATTTTAGTAAGAATAACATACTTATCAAAATTAATTCAACTCTTGTAGTGTCAGATCTCACTTATGAAAGGATTAACATCTTTTAGGTCATGATTTCTCTCATTAGTTGCTTTCATTCTTCCTCTTTTTTGAAATATGGAGTGATCATCCTTTTTTTTAGTTTGATTTTGGAATTTAGGATGATCTAACTTTAGGAATTCATGTCAATCATCCTCCTATAAATCTTAACCTATAAGGCATTCACAAATATTAATTTATACTCAATAAGTCATAAGAGGCTCAATCATAACCATATTAATACAATAACATCACAATGCAATAGTTAATAAAAAATTAAAATTCAATTTCATTAAACATTGTATAATAATTAATACTAAATCATATAAATTCACCTTATAATTTCTGGGTCAGCCTTATACCTTTTATAAGCTTTCAATCCTTGTTCTTCTAAGACCAACTTTATACCTTTCATAAACATATTACTAGGAATTAGTCATCAAATATTCATCTCATCTCCCTTATCATATTTCCCATGTCACAAAGCATAAAGTTTTCCTTTCTTATATTATGGCATAGGATATATTATTCACATTAGTACAACAACATCATACCTAAATATATAGTCACATAATTCATTTCATCATGTAATTGCATAAACAAGATCAATTTTTCATGCTCCATGTTTCACATTATGTCTTTATCTCATTTCATTTCATGAACTACACAAAAATTATATTCCCAATGTAATTCACAACATAATAGCCATATATAGGCTTAAATGAGGTAAGAATCATCAACCATGCATTAAAAGATTAATTGTACTTAATATCAATGTCAAAACATGAAATAGGGCTAAAATAAAGACTAAAATTTTAATGTTGTAATAGGATTAAAAATATTTTTGTAATATTGATACGTAAAGTGGTGAGACATTGCATCAACAATAATAAAAGAACCAACTCATTTTTTTTCTGTTGCATGAGAAACAATTACAAAGATATAGTCATACCTTTATACACAAAATAAAAATAAAGACTAAAACTAGCAATGAAAACACCAAAAGAAATTATTAGATGTAACTAACTACTAACTAGGTATGGTTAAGATAAGAAAATATCCAATGTATTTAGATGGTTATCCATGCTCAGTGGTGTTAATGTGGTGTTTCTACCAAAACCCAGAACCTTATAACTTACATTTTAAGCCTTGGTTGTGAACACTTATAAAAATAATGGATAAGCTTGAAGCATGCATCTTTGTAATTTGTTTACAGTATCATATGTGCTTAAAAGGCTTTGGAGGCTTTGCTTTTAAAGATTTTTCTACCTATAATGTCTTATATTTATTGGCAATAACCCTATTCGCATGAGGAAGGTAAGAGTTTTGAATGCTTGATATAAGATCTTAGTCACTTAATTAGTTTCTTATATCTTGATTAGATTTAGTATCCTTTGTAGCTTTGGACTTAAGATCAAGATTAGGTTGATAATTAATCACTTTAATCGAAGATTGCAACTAAACAATGTTAGGTTAGGATATGATAGGTTGTTTCATTGGGTGGCTATGAGAAAAAGGCCCAACTACTTTAAATATAGGGTCTTAAAGGACTTTAAACCAAAAAAGGACGATGTTGATTAGCAAAGTTACCACTAATGCTTGATGAATTCTCATATTTTATCATTTTATGTCTAGTTTGACCACACTTAAGTTCTTTTTCTTCATAAATAAAACCTTGTCAAGTTTAAACCAAAGTGATGATAATGATAAGAACCAACAATAACTTAGTTTTACTGTTCAAGGTTCTTCTGTTATGGCCCACACTTAATTTTTTTTCCATGTAGTGGAATGTAGACTTCAACTTGTCAATCTCTAGGTATAAATCAATTGTTATGGTAGTCATATCTTGAACTAGACTTTCGAATTCATATTCTTGCGTCCTTGAAGCATTATTTCTATAATCTTTTATCTAAGAATCATTACTTGGTGAAATCAATTCTTAATAGTAGTGGATAAAATGTTGGAGAATGAATCTTTATGAGGTGTTTGATCACATCCCAAACTTGAAATTTAAGCAACTTCAACATTACAATCATTTTCAAATTGTTCAAACTTTTTGGCAAAACTTGCCCTCATACTTTCTCTATCATATAATTTTATATTCATATTCACATGGTTATTTTTTTTCCTTCCTTTTAAAGGAGTAAATTTTTCATGTTGGCATATAAGTCTCATAAACAAGGTTGCTAGGTTTAGCTTTAAAGAATTGGAATTGCAAGATTTCTTTAATGCCCTTTCCTTTTCAAGACATTTATCTTTCTTATATGAAGATTACAAATTTTTTTGCTAAAATTATTTCCTCAATCATAAGTTTAAATTATCTTGAGACATATTGCATGATATAATTAGCACAACTAATGGTCTCAAAAGAAATTCAACCAATATAATGTCTTTGTAATTAAAAATCCAATACTTTACTAAACTATTAAACAATTAACCAGGTCACAAACTAATAATAGAGCACTTAACAACAATTAATTCCATAATAACAAGCTTAAAACTAAGAGAAATTAAAGGGATGAAAGGTACAAATCGAACTAATAGGTACCATAAAGGACAAAAATGCCAAATCTACTATGTTGCTGGGTTAGGATTTCATTCATTGGTAGGCACTATTATTGATCAATACTCTAATCTTGTTATTTCTCTTTTAAATTTGCAACCAATATCTTTAAAAGATGGCTAAGCCATTGTCATTGAAGCTAGCACTTTCCTTCATTACTTGTAGCTAATGTTGTTACTTTGTTTCTTCATAGAAATTTAGTGGCATCATTCAAACTAAATGATTACTTGTTTAAATGATATGTATATCAATATTGATCTATGATGGGAGTATCAACAATTTAAAAAAAAAAGTTAGAATTTGGAATGGAATTTATATAAAAATTTCATCTTAAATAAATTCCTATATGAACTAGCTCATTGGAGGAAGAAACAAGTCCATTGTAAGTTTCCAAATCCAACCTCAATCTCAAAGCCAAATTAAGAAATTTTAACCAAAGGCAATAACATATAAGTTTATTATTTGAATTTAATTCATATTTTTAGTGAAATAATATTTTTTATAACATTAGAGTGGTTAAACCATCCACTTATACATAAAGATTAGGGATTGATCTCTAAATATAAAAGAAAAGTACAAAATTTTCAAGTCACATTGGATATTATTTGAACTAAAAGTTCTTATCAATAATTTTTTTTATTTGAACCAAATCTAGAAATTTTAACAACTGGCAACAACATATAAATTTAATAAATTAAACATATAAGTTTTTTATTTGAATTTAATTTATTTTATAAGTGAAATAATATTTCATTTTTAATTTTAATTATTTAAATTATAACCAATAATTATTTTCTTTATTTTTTTATAACTATAGAGTGGTTAAACTACACACTCACATGTGAGGATCAAAGATTGAAATCACATGTAAGGATCAAAGTCTTCAAGAGACATCATATGCTACTTGAGTTGAATGCTTTTATCAATTATTTTCTTTATTTAAAAATGATGTTGGTAGAATTTGATTGAATTTTATATGAATCTAATAATATATTTTAATTATTTAGTTATTAATTTTAAAAGGGTAACAAAAGATATCATTTTTTAATATTTTAATGCTAATTTAATATAACAAATTATTTTTAATAATAGGAAGAGTGGTAAGTCCCGCTTAACATAGAGGCACCATGTCCTGCGTAAATAACTTTTCACTTAATGATCACATATGTTTAGGTGTGTTTATATAATTACATTTATTTTTTATGCGTAGAAACATGTAAATAAATAAAATAAACTAAGAAATGAGATCCATCATAATCAAAATCTACAGAATATACGATAAATAAAAATTTGTAAACTTCACCCAAAAATTGTAAAGCTATAAGAGAAAATGAGTAAAAATAATATTGATTTTTTTAATTTTTTGATAGTTTTTATTAAAAGAATAAAAAATTCATATAAAATAATTATTGTAGAAATGAATTTAATTTTTTTAATAAAAATAAAAAAATACATTTTATACTACTATATTAAATTTATTTCAAAGGGCAATTGCCCCACAATCTTGTTCATTAAAAGTAACAATTTATATTTATATATTAGATTCAAATCGTATTAAAGAATAGTAATGACTTGAATATGTTCAATTCAAATATGACTTAAATAATAATCATATTTTATTAACTCATTTTATTAAAAGTATTAAGATGAGTCAAGTCATCTAATTTGTTTAATAATTCTTATAAAGAAAATTTAAGTTTTGTCAAATTTAATTACCTATTATTTATTTATTACTAAAATTAATTTTAATTATTAATAAATTTTATTTTATTATAATATAAATTTTATCTTTTTATTATACATAATTATTTATAATTTATTTCTCAAATAATATTTAAAATTTTTTATATAACTTCTTAAGCAAATGGATGATGTGCCACTTGACTAATTGATTATTCATATTATACAAATTAATTTTTTTATATTTTAAATTCGTATAAATTCAACTTAAATTCATATAAAAAAATGTTCGGTGTCCGCATTGGATTACTGTGCTATATTAAAAAAAGCCACTCCTGCTGTGCTTGTATCCGTCCTCCGTCCTGCCCAAGCTGTTTCTATGGGAACTCAAATGCAAGAAAACACTACAAATACCATCCTTTTTCACCAAAGCAAACAAATTAGCATTCTCCGAAAATAAAAGATATATAGGCCAACAATTTATCTACAAAATTATTCCCCTTACTTTGTGAGATCATAATTTTTTTCTCTATATAAGATTGAAAATACTTATTTATTTTATATTATATGGAGACAATATGAGTATATACCAAAAAAGATTACTTATTTTACATTAAAATTGAAAACGAATGAAATAAAATAATTTTGTTACTTTTTTATAATTTTACTTAATTTTTAATTAAGCTCTTATAATATAAAATTTTAAGATTATAACTCTTGTATTTATTTGTCATTTTTAATTAAATATCAATTTCTATCATTTTCCTGCCAATTGCAATTACACATGGACAATTTTGCACACGACTCAACGGTTGTTAGTGCAGAACTTCCCCATATTTGCTACCTCATCAACAATGTATTTGCACCCTATATTACATAAAATTCCAGCACAAAATTTTATATACGTGCTTTAAATGAATTAATATTATTATTATTATTAAAAATTTGATATTAATTTCATATTTGTTGGCATTTAATGATATAATGGCACCCAATATTATATTATATGAATTATTTTGTCATGTTTGAAGTTTAAATTTAAAATTTTGTATATATAGATATTAAATGAATTATTATCCCTACGGTAAAAAAAATCATACTAATTTTATTTATATTTAAATAGAAAATAATTTAGAAAAATTATTATATTTTAAAATTATTTTTTTAATACATGGAACGGGAAGGGCTCAAACTTATTACCTTTGGCATATTTCATTTTAGAGTGAAAATTGATGAATCACATTTCTCTTCCATGAAAATTGTTAACAAATTATTGTCCAAGCGTACTGTCAATTGCAAGCCAGTTCAACAAGAAAATGATAAAAATTATTCAATTAAAAATAAAATACAAAACAAAAATATAAATTCAACTCAAAATTTTAAAATTTTTAAAATATGACGACTTAATTTATAAGAAAGTGAAATATAAGAAGTTACTAAATAATTCAATAATATAAACATTAATCTCCATACAATAGAGTAATCCAGTCATAAAAGTACACGATCTTAATGCAGCGTGTCATCACCCGAATAGATATGGTAGTACTTGGCACCGTTAACGATCGCCCACATTCCTCCGATAGGTGCCACGATTACTAAACAAACGGTAAAAACAATGCAGCTCTGGAATCATTGGTGTCAACGTTAGACTTTTCTCCAAATCAAACCATTATTCTAGGTTTAATTTTGATCCACTGTTATTATGAATGAATCTAACATTGATCCATTTTTATTGTAAATTTTTTTATATTATTAGTAAACAAGGAAATAATATGTTATTAAAAAGATTATAAAAAAATAAAAAATATTTTTTTCAATTTCAAGGGGGCTAAATTTTCTTCCCTTAAATTTTGGAAAATTGAAAATTATTCTCTTCAATTTGATAAAACTTTTAATACTCATTATCTACTTAATTAACTATGTTATCAAATTATGTGAATTTTCGTTAACTTTTAAACAAGAATTATAAGATTATAGTATATTCATTTTTTCTATCTTTCTTCACATAATTTTGCAAGCCACTTATAAATATTTAATTAAATTAAAATTTAATACATAATTTAATTTCTATTAATTATATAACATAAAAATTATGTGTGAAAAATAACAAAATAAATCAACACGCTATAATATTATGATTTATATTTAAGAATTACTTGAAAACATTATGTAATTTGATAAAATAATTAATGAAGTGAATGATGAGTATTATTTTCAAGTTTTGTGAAACTTAAGAAAGTAATTTTTCATGTTTTTAAAATTGAATGGGTAAAATCAAATTATCCTAAAGTTAAAGAGTGTATTTTATATTTTCTTAAAGAAGTATTGTAAATAATAGGATAATTTTAACAATTTTTAAGGATGTAAGCAATATATAAATAAATGTAGTGTAAATTTTATCTACACTGATAGTAAATTAAAAATAAATTCTTATAAAAATTTTTAAACTATAACTAGTTAATAGAATACATCATTAAAAGGTCATGGTTAAACGTTTTATTAATTTTTTTGAATTTAAATTTAATATATTATTAATTATTTATATATTGCACATTAATAAAAACTCTTAAAACTTTTCTACTATTAATGAATTTTAATTACTATTATTATTATTTTTTTTTGTAATGCCGTGCTATCTTTTTGTTTGTTGATTGTCAAAAAAAGTTGTTTACTAATATTTGTGTATCAAAGTTAAACTCCATTTTTTCAAAAATATGATAATATATAAATGGGTAATCATGTAAACTTGATTTATGTTATTAGTGGATTAAAATTAAATACTTTTTCGAATAATACCCGAAAGAAGAAAATATTTTTGCGTACCCAATTACACCACCAAGACAAGCTGAATCTCTTGGGTTTGTAGATCTTAAGCCATATGATGCACGGAAGCTGAAAATTTTTCGTCAGGAAATTACTAACTGTTACAGTTATAATCATAAGGAAGTTAATAGATCGGACTAAATTAACAAATTAATTATTGACTTACCATGTATGTTGTTGGAGCAGAAGCAAATCCCCCAAAAAATCCGAGTAGTCCATCAAAGAAGGGGAATGTAATGCCCATGAACATTGTGAATGCTGCAATAATAATAGAGGCATCAATTAAATTAATGATGTATCCTTTCTCAATAGCAGCGGGCAAGTCTCCACTTGTTTTGAGGTAAAATATCTACGTAGAAATATAATTATAAATTATTAAGATTGTAGAAAATAATTTATATGTTTTGTATTAAATATAATAAATTTAGTAAAAAATAACTTTCTTTCTTTTCTTTCACAAAATAAATTGTTTTCCTCTACTACCTTAGTTTTAGAGATCAATTTTTTTAATTACAAAATATAAAGATATTTGATATTCATTCATTTATATATAAGAAAATAAGATTTTTTTATGAAAAATATTTTTGAAAAAACAAATGGAACCTTAACATGCATCAAACTTAAAATATTGAGAGAATTTTTTTTAAATATGAAATGTCACTGTATCATTAAAAATACAAATAATATGTCATTATTTTATTTATTATTTATTGATAGTGTAATTTTATGCTAAGAGTGGATGAAATTTAATCTCAAAAGTTTTTGGCCAACCATATTAGCATACTTACCGACAAATAGATTGCGGACAATGAAACGAAGTGTTCTACGTGGTTGGAAATTCAATTTCCTCACTAGCAAGGTTTCAATCATATCAAACACTGGCATTGCAAAAACCTATTTCCACAAACAAGAAAAATCAATTTTATCAATTCCGTTCTCCTCCAATCTTGTTGAATGAAATATTTTCCCCACCGATTCAGAAAAATCAAAGGAAAAGGAATCCTACCTGGTAGCCTCCGATGAGATGAATAACAACAAACAAGTTAGCCATTGCAATGAGCCAGCGAGGTTTGTTGATCGAGAAGAGGATGTTTGGTTTAACCTCGTTGCCAAACACCCAGTAGCCGAGGATAGCAACGGGAAAGTAGCAAAGAGCCACCGTGATATAGGCAACCTTGACGCCTCTCCACATGGGGCCTTTGGCTGGCCTCTCTCGCGTTGAAGGCATCGTTGCTTGGATTTCGAGCACCACGTTGTGGGCGGCGTAGGCAAACGCCACCGTTCCAAGGCCTTGGAAGAAGCTGAATACTGCTTCTGGTCTGCTTTCAGAATATTTGTTGCCATAGTCTGCTTGTTTCACAGCTTCCTTGTTTATGAGGATCGCTATCCAACCAATTGTAGAGTAGCTACGTAGAAAGGACCATGCATGTAACATCAAAGTCAGCCCAATTTCGATGGACTATGATTACCACACTACTAATTTAAGTTATTAAACTTTATTTATTTACAAAATATTATGTGAAATAAATAAAATTTGATAATTAAATTTAATGGTTAGATATTGATGCACTAAAATTCTTTTTTTTTTCAATTTTGCATTTCTACACTGGGATACGCCAAGATATGTTTCGGTTTGAGGGCATACATTTAAATTTAAGTGTATACGTCAAACAATACACCCAAATTGGGGTGTGTCTTGATGTCGAAATTTGGGGTGATTCTTTTTCGTCCAATATATAGAGCAAAGTATTAGTACTGATTATTATTTCTACTGATGGTCGTTAGAGATACATTATCAATAAGGGAAATATTATAGGTATAAAAATTGAATTTTGAATTTTTTATATCCATTAAATTAAATGTTATAAATTTGTCACATTATTCTATATTTAATAATTGTTCTTGATTTTCGTTTAAAATCTGATTTTGAATTTCATTTTCAAAATATACAGTATTACTCTATCAATAAATGTAAAATATGTGTCTAATGTAAGATAAAATGATAAAAAATTATATATCACAAAGCAAAGCATAACAATAACAATGCATTAAGAAATGCAATTTTGAACTATGATATTAAATTTCATTAAAGATTGCAACATTGTAGATTGATGGATGTTATTGAAACATTCAAATTTTATTTTACGTTTTGAGAGGGAGCTATAAAGTGAAGCTTTAGGAGTTAATTTCACTGCACAATTCTTTTGTAAGTATTCTTTCTAATCTTGTTTGAGAATTGAAAATAGTTCTCATTGCAATTCTAATTCGTGTGTTTTCATGTAAATTTCTATATTTTTGTCTTATATTTTCTAGGGTTGCATTTAAAATTATAGCAATGAAATTTCTTTCTCTATCATATCATCAAAGTTCATATGACAAAACTATTGTCATGTGGCTGATGATACTGGCCCAAAAGAGATCCAAATGCAAAGACAAATTTTGCGTACACCTAAACATTATATTTATAGAATTATATACACAAGACTCATATTTAATATTATTTCTATTTTCTTGAATTTATATCCAAATACATCTACACAAAAATTTCTTCAAAGACATAAAATTGTGTATGTCATTTCCTTTTATTAAGGTAACAACTAGAGGAATTAAATTGTTATGAACTTATAATTTTAAAAAATTATAAAGCTTAATTGCAATAACCAAAAGAATATTCTTCAATAAAGTTAAAAAATTGATGCCATCCATACTCACAAATCTGTATCCTCTATTTAGGATGGATCCTACCTATTTCGAAGCCCACCAAATAAAAGATTCAAATGGGTGGCAATCAATTGTATCAAAAATATAATATTAGCAAGCTATACACCTAATTGAACACATAAGGATTGAAAATAAGAGATTTTATGAAAATTTGACATACATACCTAACGGACATAATAGCTGCGGCACATGAAACAGCAGAAATGGAGTTCAAGCTGGGAAGGTGAGATAGCACAAACTGAACAGAGGCAAAAATCATAATGAAAAAGTACAGTTTCACCTCCTTCTCCTTGTTCTTGCTTTCATCTTTATACACTATAATATCATGGAATCTCTTCAGTGATTGCCCTCCGGTGACCATATACACAATGTTCACACCAACTTCAAATATGAGTTGCTGAGGCACCACGAGGAAGAGACCAAGCTTTTCACCAAATGCATATTGCCCCAATTCATGGTATCTGTCAAAACGCCTTCCATTTATTTCATGCATCTCCAGCATTTGCCACAGTGTGTACAATGTGATCAACCATGAAAGAACTAGTGCAGTCACACCAGGACCCCTATATATGCATTGCATATATACAACTTCTGTGTTAATTCTCAATTTTTAATGATTGGTTTGATTTGCTGAATTTGCAGCTGCATTATAGTTATTTTATATGATTGTAGCAGTTTGATTTAATTTTTGTCACCTAGAAACTTTCTTTTCCATAGAAAAACTGGTTTTTACAGACATGAATTAATCCTAAATTCAAAAAATACTATTCTTTATTTTAGAAGACTCTCATCTGATTGGTACTTTTACTTTTTATAAATCAACAATAAATTTGATCGGCGGGCTCAATTTGTTGTCCTATGAACAAGTCTAATTCAAAAGAATGAGAATGAGGGGATAGATATAATTTTTTTATTTTTTATGAAATGGTGGGTTTCAATTAGAAAAGTAATAAGTTCTATAATAAAGACAGAAGGAAAAACATACCCGATAGATTTTAATTTGGCAGGGGAGAAAATATAGGAGGAAGAGTAGAGAAATTTTTTAAATTTGAATGAGAGAGAAAATAAAAATTATTTTAAAATTTAAAAAATTATAAACGTAAATTACACTTTTTTATTTTCCTTCCTCACTCTTTTCTCTTTAACCAAATAAGAAAAGAAAAAGTACAAAATTTTCTTCCTCTCCTTCCAAACAAAGCATAAATACCAATTTCCTTGTTTGTTTTTGGAAGTTTTGCTAATTGCTGTGAAGGCCATACAATTGCGGGACTGACACTGGAATTGGAGAGCGCGGAAGGGACTGGCGAGGAAATTTTCACCTATGGAGAATGATGATCCATTCGAGTGAGGGGTAAAGTTGGGAGAGCCAAAAGCACGGCAGAGACAACCGTTTTTGACCAAAATAGTTCGCTTGCAAATTAAAAAGATAAAGATTAAAAATGTTAAATTTTCATAAATTTTATTTTTAATTAAAAATTTATATCAATTTAATAAAAAAATTTCAAATTTTAAACTTTTATATAATAATTTAATATTTTATTTTATATACAAAAAGATTAAAATTTAAAATTTATAAATTTATAAAAATTAAATTAGTATAAATTTTAAATCAAAAATAAAATTTAAAGAACACACCTTTCAAACCCTTTTTTCACTTTGTTACTACAGTTTTAACAAAAAATAAATAAAATTTTCGGAATCCAGAGCCCGCTTGGATGAGGAGGTAAGTTAAGAAAGAGAAAAGGATGGGAAAAATAAAGGAGGGAAAGAATTTAAAAAAAAAAAAGATAATCATTAAGACGCATCAGTAAGAAGAATTTTTCTCATTCCGCAAAAAATTAGGGCAGAGACACGGGTTTCAGAAGTGTAAGCAAAACTACACCTTCAAATTTGTATCTTTCACAATAGAGCAAAAATCTTTATTTATTATAATAATTATTTATTCATTAAATAAATTACAATCGGATAAAAAAGAGTGAAAATTATGGTATCCCGAGAGAAAAAAAATATAAAATATTAAAATTATCAAAAACGAGATAAGAGAAAAATGGTTTCAAAAAACATCTTTTCTGGACAAAGAGCTTTTAAAAAATGGCCACAAAATTACGGAACATTTTGATCAAAAGATGGGGGACAAAGAGGCAACCCCCTCAAACCATTATTTTAAGAGACAGAGAGAGAGAGAGACCCGGGAGGAATGGGGAAGATTCTGCGCCCTGAAGCTGTTATTTTCCTTGATACCGTACGCAGACAATAGAGATTGATTATCTTTCCTCTTAGACACTAAAGCCATGATGTTCTAAATAAATAGTATGAATCCTTCTTCTGGTATTAAAAACCATGACCTTTTAAACACTCTCCGATTAATATTTGAATTTAAAAGTGATATCATATGAAATAAATTTTCTAATAAAAAAATAAAATTAGAATTAATCAAAAAGTGAAAAAAAAACCTGAAAAATAAAAGGACCACTTTGTAAATAATGCAGTAAATTAGAGGTTGAAAGTTGAGACATATATAAATACCATCCCAGCCCAGCCATGGCGTAAGGAAGACTCAGCACACCAGCTCCAATCATGGCTGTAATATTGTGAAAAGCTGAATAATACCATTTTGCATTCCTTGAAGATGTAACTGGAAGCCAATCATCTATTGCCTTTTGCTTCTCTTCTTCCGCCTATCATTTTACCATCAAACACAACAAAAATTACGCAATAAATATTTATAAAATTAATATTTTGCCATCAACACAATTCTAATACTATAGACAAGAATTTCTTGCAATTTTGCAACACAATAATTATATCTTTTTTCGTCTTCACCTGTAATTTTATTAATTACAGTATAATTGCAAAATGCAAATACAACCGTTCGTGATTGCAATTTAGAACTCTAAATTCATATTAATTGAAAATAAAGTTCTGCAAGAAGAATTTTCTTGAAGACCAAGTGGAAATAACCGGAAAAGAACTGCGATAAACCAAAAAACTACTTTATCTATTCAAATTTCTAAGGACGAACTATGATTTAGAAGTTTTTGAGAATTGGAGCAAATAGACAAACTTACAGAAATTTCAAGATAATTAAACTTGTGAGAAACCGGTAATTCAGTTCCCATAGTTGCAGAGATATTTGCAGACGAAGAAGAAACCCAGAAGAGAAGTTGGCTTATTACTACGAAGCAAATTGGCTATAAGTTTTAAGATCCAACACGTCTCGGTACTTTTTTTTTTAAAAAAAAAGTCTCTGAGAAGTCTACCAATTATATCGACAGAAGTCTTTGCGAAGGCTACCAATTTATCCATTTAGTCAGAGGAAACTATTGTTTTAAAAATCAGGATATTTGATATCTTTGTTTTGTCTATTTGCATTAAAGTCCTCTTCTTTGATTTTACAAGTGAAGGAGCGTGGAAAAGAACTGAAAGTCAGTTGGTGACTTCAACATCAACATATGCTTTGTTTTGTTGAAAACTCACTGAGCGAGAAAGTTACGCTTTTGGAATCAAATTTTCTACAATTTAATTCAATAACCTGTGTTTTGTTGACTTGAAAGTGGCTTTTTTTCCCCAATATTTTTAGCATATAATAACACAGGTGTTGGCGTTACTTTTGAAAATAGAAAATTTGAAAATAATGTCATAATAAAATTTTTTATTGTTTTATAATTGAATTCTTTTGCTGGAAAATATAAAAAATGCACAGAATTCATTTGGTGATGGGTTTCGACAGTATTATGATAAATAAAATAATAATATATAAATGAAGTTATTATGCCAAATAAAATATTTTGATGAAACAATCAATAAAATTATAAGCGAAACCAAATCAATTTAACTTAAATTCAAACATTATTAAAAACAGGAATTAATTTCAAATAAAATGAAATCTTGCTTAACGGTGTTCCAATCTGCAAATACAAGGATAGCGCTCTGACATGCTAAGAGATTTCATGTGAATTAAGGACAGTAATTTTCCACCGTTAATTCACAGGAAAGAACGCAGTGCTACGAAAGGAAATTGCAAGGAAATAATTTCGGATTTCATTTTTCATATTTATAGTAATTTTCTTTTACTTATCAAAGTATAAATTAAAATAATATTAAAAAATACTTCGACATCATTATCAAATAAATACTAAAATTTAAAGAATAATTTTTTTCTTAAAATATAAAAATAATAATATTAAAATTTTCAATATCTCTTGACTAACACTAGAGATGTGATAGGGTGGGATAATAGTAAATCAGGCTTTTCTTATCCCATGCCTCAATATTGTTGGGAATAAAATATTATCTTATTTCATATCATATAGTTATAGACAAAATTTATTTCATTCTCATGTCCTATAGGGCAACAGAACAATCTATAGGGACTTATAGGAAGTAATAAAATAAATAAATGAAATTAAAAAATATAAATGTTAAAATTAAGTATTATAAATTTATACATAATTAATGAATAATGTCAAATACTAGGAAATAAAGAAGAAATGAAGACAATCTAGATTAAAATATTATAAATCATACATAGTTAAAAAATATTATAATAAAAGTCTAAAGTATTGATTTAAACAATTTGAAAGTTAAAAAAAATAAGTTGATACATGACTAATAAAATATTATCACTTGCTACCTTCATTATCTCAAATAAAATTTTAATGCATTTTTTATTTTTTAAACAATTAAATTATTAAAATAACTAAAATAATTATACATATGTATGTAAGTATGTATGTATGTATGTATAAGTGTATGTATGTATATTAGTACATAAAGTAAAAATATAATAATTTTATAATAGTAAGGTTTTACAAAGTAAGGTAAATTTTTATTACTCTAGCTTTATTATTTTGTTTGGGATGAAAACTTGTCCCATATCTTATATTGCTAATTAAAAAATTATACCATCTCCAAATTTTATTAGGGCAATCCTTGTAGGGCATTGTAAATTGGGGGTATTTTGCCATCCCTAACTAACACAAATATTTGTAGCCAAGAAATATTTGTTTAATAAGAAATCTTAATTTAACATTAATATAAATGCCTAACTTGAATAAAAAGATAAGTTATAACATAAACTTCCATTAATTGATAACAAATCAAACTCAATAAAGTTCCTTATGTGTTTATTATAAGATTTTCTATTCAGATTATGTGTTTGTTGAAAGATTCTTCATTCAAATTATAATATTGTATTAGTTATTCTATTAACTATTAATAATTTCAATTTAGTAATTATAATAACCATCAATTTTGTATTTATAATAAAATAATTAATATACATATCGTTATTTGAATGGAAAGCCTTATAATAAATAATTAAAAAACTACTTAATTTTTATCCTATAATAAAAATGATGTCATAAAAAGAAATTTAATAATAACTAAATTTTTTTATCAATAGTAAAAAATTTTAATAATTTTTTAATAATATAACAATATGTAATAAAGAATAATATAAAATTAATTTTAATTATAATTAATTAAATTTAAATTCACATATTATATTATATGGTAAATGAAAACCAACTAAAAAATTTTTATATAGAGAGGTGTTAAAACAAGAAGCAAGAAACTAGTTTTTGCGCATGTCTAACCTTTACCCAAGGTTCAAAGTGTAATTTTACAAGAATAAAATTAGCATGTACATATACAATTGAAACATTTTGTAAAAGAGAAAAACTCATAAATTAAGGCACTCTTGCTTTCAAGAATCTCATTTTTATCATAAATGAAGTTGGTAGTTGTAAGCATTCAAATTTTCAAATCCAATATCATAACAATTATATATTAGCCTCATTTTGTGTAAAGGATTTAACTATAGTTGTTTTTACAATAAATATAAAATTTTAATTTAATTTATATCTTAATAATGCAATAACACTTACTGTTATTTTAAAATTTTTATTTTTCATCATTCTGTATAAAGGATTCAACTATGCTTGTTTTACAATAAATATAAAATTTCAATTTAATTGATATCTTAATAATATAGTGATATTTCAAAATTTTTATTTTTTATCATAGCTAATATTCAAATTTAAAATTTGACATATATATTAAATAAACTATTATTCTTATCATTATAAAAAAAACTTCTAATTTCATACTCATGTTATAATAATTTAAAATTTTAATATTACTAATTACTCATAGGTTGGAAAGTCAATCAAGACCAATCATGCAAGGTGGAGTTCTACCTACTATAATGGTGTAGATGATGAAAACCACCATTACTTCTTCAACAAATAAGTAAGTCATAAGTCATAACAAAAGGATATAAAGTAAGATGATGATCATGAATGTTTAATAATTGTAATATAATTGTGAAATGCCTTTAGTTCAAATAATGGATGCTATTTATTTAAAGATTTTATCCTTCTTTTCATATTTTGAATTCAATTTCAAAATTTTGTATGTGTGTCTGATAGTTTAAATATTGCTACCATTAAAAGAAATGTGCTATAATCATTTTACAATGATAATAATGGTCTATTGACAAATATTGCTACCATTAAAAGAAATGTGCTATAATCATTTTACAATGATAATAATGGTCTATTGACAAATAAAACTTGGATACAAAACTTAAGTTAATTGGCTGGAACTTCTCAAATTAAGAATATTTCATTTTTTTTAACAAATGAAATGTTTAGTTATTCATTTATTAATATTAGCATAACTACTTACGGCTAGTAAAAGATAATTAGTTTATTACTCCTTTTATTATTTATTATCTATTATACTCAATCAATTTCATAGAGATTAAGAACATAGTTTAATTTATATATTTTTAATAAATTTTTCAAAATTATCCTTTAATTTAAAATTAAAACTTATTCAATTTTTATTTCTCTTTTCATTTAAAATTTGTAATTAAACTTAAATGTATACATAAGCATCTCTCTCATTTCATGTACAAACTCCAACACAATTAAAAATAAAGAGAAAAAATGAAGTAAATCTATTGACATTTCAAAATAAAAGTATATAATAATGAAATATTTATTACTGAAAGAAAGTTAAATTGGGAAAAATATATTTAATAGTTCATCAAATTGTAATATAACCAATAGAAAGAAATAAAAATTTTAAAAATATCATAAATAATAGGAAATAGATGAAGTAATTAATAATCAATTACGGCACTAAACACGTGATCTATCATGTGAGATTATGTGGCGGATTAGAGATTGCCCGATTAAATGTCCAAATGATGGGTGTGGTTTATCACCTTAGTATTTTTTTTTTTTTTGGAGAAGTATCACAAATTTTTGTTGATAGAATTATAAAATTTTAATTTATGTATAATGCACAATTTCTTTATAAAATTATAACATTTTTTAAACTGAATTCATAATATTTGTATTTACTTGGAACATATATACAAATTACAAAGTTTTTATAACAGGGGCAAATAAATATTTTCCATTCGAATGTAACGAGAAGAAGTTTTCGTTGAATTTACTTGGCGAATGCGATCCCTCGAGTCAAGTCGTTCCGCGGTCTGGTATAATATAATTTTATTTGGCAATAATTTATTGCGTTTGCCAAAAGCCGATAATATAATTGATTGCCACCGAAAATGCCCCGTATTGGACGACTGGATTGGTTGGCCTAACACAATATTACCAAGGAACCAGCTCTAATAATTTTGCATAGTCTTCTTGGAATCTTCAATTTTTATTATTAATTGATGTCTGTTGGATTTATATTCTTGGAAATTTTTTCTATGCGGTCTTTTTCTGGGGGGATTTTGCCCCACTTCAATTAAAAAAATTAAAAAAAATATGACTTTTCACTTTGAGTTCATAATTTTTTATTAAAATTTATTTTATATTATATAAAAAATTATATTTATTTTTTAATTTACACCTTTAATTTTTTTAATTAGATATGAGGAATTCAAATTCCATGTCGGCGGGCCTTTGTCAATGAATGGACTTTTGAGCCAAACGTAATGCGGGGGTGCTATAAATTTCAATTTTTAATTCCAACAGTCCATTCGGGATCTTTGTGAATGGATCGACTCAGATTTCAGACGACCTTGAAAGCGAAGAAGTCTATGAATAGTTTGATTTGTACGGAAATTATTTTTTAAAAAAAATTAAATTTTTTTAAAAAATAATTTTTTATATAAATTTTACTTAAAATTATTTTATTAATATTAAGGATGTGGTACTTCTAAGAAGCCCCTGAAAATGCCACATATTGGACGAGTGGACGAGTTGGCCTATTACAGCATTACCAAGAGGCCATTTTTAAAAATTTTGAATACTCTTGGATTCTTCGATTTTTATTAGAATAGTTGCAAAATTTGGGAGAAAATTATTATTTTCACTGCCTTTAGCAATATAACCAATCTTGAAAATAAAAAATAAAAATTAATATCTATTTCTTAACAGCTAAGACTACATTAAATATATAAAAATAATTATTTTTATGATAAGAATTATCTCTTTCATTTAAAAACTATAATAATAACTAGGGCTCACACTTTAATTATAAAATATAATATTAATCATTAATTAATTTCTATGAACTATGTTGGAATAATAAAATTTATATATTTATAATGGTTATAAAATAATTTAAAGTATACTAATCATTTATTATAATTGCAACTATTAAAGAAAAATAATAATAATTTATTAATTTATTTACTAACTTTGGTTATAAAAAAGCATAATTTAATATAAGAAAATAGATATTTTCATAGTAAAGCATTAGATGAAACTTTAGACTAAGAAACTTGTATTGGATAAATAGATAATGATAAAGCTTAAATTTTAAAGATTATTTAAGATTTCATTTTTAGATCTCAACTTTTTAACTTTAAAAAATTCGTACCCGTAGATATAAAAGTGAGAAAATAAGGATAAACAAAAAAAATTAAATTTACATTAGAGACTTATAATAAAAATAAAAGTAGAATATTAATTTTAGTGATTAGTTAAAATTTTTACTTTTTAATCCCGTTTTTTCTCTCAATTTTCAAAGTCAAAAGAAAAATTTTAAGATAAATAAATTGTAAAATTTTAATAAAAATAAAAAACTAAATTGTGAAATTCATGATAAAGATGATGGTAGTAATTTATGTGATTAATTAAGATTTGATATTTTAATTTTTTGTTTTGTTAATTTTTAAAAAAATTTAAAATTGAGATAATAAATTCAAAATAAATAAATAACAAAATTAAAATTTTTATTTCATGGCATAATTTCATAAAAAAATAAGAATAATGAGGCATCACATTATAAAAAAAAAATAACAATGCATCGATAAAATAAAATTGACATGATATAATCAAAAAATAAAATCTTCCTAAAATTACATTTGTTAGATAGTAAAGATATTTTATATGATTACTAAAATCATTATTTGTGAAGTAATTTATCATGTTTTAATAAAATTAAATAAGTAGTTAAGTTTGGATGTTCAATTAAAAATAGAAATAAATTTTAAATATTATATTCAATTCAAAAATTTTATAACTATGCCTTAATACATATTTGAAAATTTTGTAATTTTTAAAAAATTTATCATAAAATTAATAATTTTTATACAAAATTTATAGCTTTTGTAATAAAAAAGTTAAAAGTATATATAAATTGTGTGCAAATAAATTAATAAATAGTTAAAACTTCATCATTCAATATTGCATAAAAAATCTTGTTTGTATGTAAAAGTAATCACAACTTTTAATAAAAAGTTGAAGTTTTGAAAAGTAGCAAAACTTTTTACAAAATTTATAAGAAAATGTCTAGTTTAACATTAATCCATTACAACTTTATAAAGATTGATAGCAAGTCCATCAATATTACGGTTGCTTTTGTGATAACAAAAGTTAAAGTGAGTTGAAAATAAATATCATGTAATAAATGTTTTAACTTACAAAACAAGTTTTCCATCATCAAATATTAGCCGTTCATTTAAAGATGTAAGAAATCCAATGGTGTAGAATTACTTAATTATTCTAGGGATAGATATTCACTCTTTTTACTTTGGGTATGATGGAATTCTTCTTTTTATTATTAATTGATGTTTGTTAGCTTTATATTCTTGGAAATTTTTTCTATGTAGCTTATTTTTTTGGAGGATTTTGCACCCTTCAATTAAAAAAATAAAAAAAATATGATTTTTCATTTTGAGTTCATAATTTTTTATTATATATTTTATAAAAAATTATATATATTTTTAATTTACAACTTTAATTTTTTAATGAGACACGAGGAATTCAAATTTCCATGTTGGTAGGCCATTGACAATAAATTGACTTTTGAGCCAAACGTACTGGGGGGGGGGGGGGGGGGGTACTATAAATTTCAATTTTTAGTTCCAGAATTCCACTCGGGATCTTTGTGAATGGATCCATTCAGATTTCAGAAGACCTTGAAAGCAAAGAAAGCTACGAGTAGTTTGATATGTACAGAAAATAATTTTTTGTTAAAAACAATTAAATTTTTTAAAAAATAATTTTTTATGTAAATTTTGCTTAAAATTATTTTGTTAATATTGAGAAAGTGATAATCCCTAAGAAGTAACTTTTTATATTTTATTTAATTTTATTTTAATTTTTTTAGGAAGTTATAACAAAATAATTATTATATCTTTAATATTATTATAATTTAAATTAATAAATTTTAATTATTATTAATTAAATTTAATGAAAATAATATTATTTTTGTATTTAAAAATAATAATAAAATAGAAGTTACCTAAAAAAACTTTCCATGTTCTATAGGGAGTAGAACTTCATAAAAAATTTTATTTTTTTCAATTTGTTAGATAATAATTAATCAAAAAATCTATCTCTTTTTTATTTTCTAAGAAATAAAATTTTATATACTATTAATGCAAACTAAACAACCCATAAAGCGAAGTTTCTTTCATTCTTTGATAGTCATTTTTCTGTAGAATTATGATACTGCACCTAATATTATAATAAATTTTATCACTAAAATTTTATTTTACAATATTTATATTTATATTTTTATAATTTTATTAATAATTAGAGTAATGATAATAACTGTAATTTAAACTTTAAATATACAAAAGAAATTTAGTGTCAGGCCCAAAAAACAAAAAGAAATTTAGTGAGTTTCTCAGTTTTTCCAAGTCAACTGTTGTTTCCTTGTGGAGGGGGATATCTCAAATAATTAAGCTAATGGTGTTAGAGAGGTTGTAATTAAACATATAGAACTTTGATTGACAATATAATTACAAATAAGAGTTTAGTCAGTAATTTATGATCAACTTAACTTTTAATTAATATTTTAAACATTTTTTATAGTCCAAACTTAAATTTTAAGGTCTTTTAGAAGGAAGAAGTTCATCATGCTACTGAATCTCTGGGAATATTCCTTGGATGAAGAACTACCTTAAAATCAAGATTCAGGTTCTGTTTATTTCGGCAGTAAATTTTTTATAGGAATATAATTATAGAATATTTAAATAAAAAATATTTTAATTATTTAATATTAAATATAAAATATTTAAAAAATATCTTTTATTTCAAAATTTTTAATCATCTATATTACTATAATTCTAAATATTATTTTTTAGTCACAAAATATATTAGTGGTATACTACTATTTTAAAGGTATACATATAAATTATATTTTTTATAAAATTATTATAAAAAAATAAACTAATTTTTGAAAGAAAAATTTTCAATTTAAAGTATAGTTTCTAATCATAATTTTATTTTTTTTCATTTATTCATAACTTTATTAATCTTATCATGCCTACAACAATTGTAGTCATGTCTACGAGAGAAGAATAGGTAAAAGAAATGGGGAGAAGCTGGTCATAGAACTCCAACAACTTTCTAAGTCAGCAGTCATGAAAGAAGATCAAATTAGAACCGGAGTCATTTAATTTAGAGTCAAGAAAGGTAGCTAAGAAGAATATTTGGAGTAATTGACTTGGACTGCTTGGTGAACGCAAGACCGAGGGATTCAAAATCTGCATAATGGGCCCAAAACCAATTGACCCATAAAGGTTCAACTATCAAATTGGAAAAACAGGGCCATTGTTAATTTTAAATGTTGGATCCATTAGCTTTTATGGAAAATATCTTTTTGTATAAAAATATAATTATAAAATAGTAAGATATAAAAAAATTTATTTATTTAACATGAGATTTGAAGAGTTTAAAAAAATTATCATCCTTAATTTAAAAAAAATCCTTTACTCTATCATTATATTTTTACATATTATTTTTTTAATCACAAAATAATACAACTAATGAACATGCTAGGTCAAGCTATCCACAAGCTAGTTTGGGTCATCTTGCATGAACTAACCCGCTTCTTTTATGGGCCTTCATATTGGAGGCCCTAATCCACTTTCGAGTCTTTATATTATAGGCCTTAGTCCACTTCACATAGGCATGTAGCTTTTTTTTAATTTTAATATGTTTTTAATTTTTAAACTTTTAAATAATGCAAAAAAATTAAAATCATTTGAAAACATCATATATCCATCCATATATATAAGTTATAATACATTTAAAATTGACATATAACTTTTTTAAAAAATACTATACATATAAAATTTAAGTTATAAAGTATTCAAAAAATAAAAATACCATTTATCTACATAACTAAAAATGAAAAAAAAAGAGTGTAATTTTATATGTATTAAAAATTTGAGCTTGTATAAAAAATTAAGAAATTAAAATTTTAAAAAAATAGACAAACCAGCTTAGATTATCCCTATAAATTAGCCCGTACAAATCAAAAATCATATGGACTAGGCCAAGTTCAACCCATGTTTAAATGGGTTATCATTTTAGAAGTTAGGCTACAAACTTCAACTCATCTCACCAACTCTACATGGCAAATAAGTAATATATCATTCATTTATCAATATACATGCAAATTAAAGATGAAAATAAGTCAAATCAAGCCATGTTTTAACATAAATAGGCTAGACCTATTTTAAAATTTTTTCTAGTTTAGACTTGGCTTATGATTTGTTAATAAGTCTAAATTTTGACCTAACCTAACCTGTTTATAAATTTTAAGATGTCTGACCTGATTTATTAGCATATTTAGCCTTAATTATCAAAAAACTTAAAAAAAATCATTGCTAGGCTTATAAACCTACACTAGTATAGAATTAATGATTTACTTTAGTTGACAAATGTCAGTTTACAATAAAACTAACATTTATATTGAGGCAACAATATTTTTGAAATTATATGAAAACTTAAAATAACTAATAAGAATACAACTAATATCTAAACATCACATGGAAACTTACCATGTCAATTTTATACTTAATCATCATTTAAAATAAATATCAAAAGCCTCACTGGAAATTACAAAATCATAGGACATTGGTTCTAGTCAATACCATTGTCTTAAAGGCATTTCAAAAGCCTCGTTGGAAACCATAACAGTATAGGATGTTGATTCTTGTTAAAAGCCATCATTTAAGAGTCATTTAAGGAGTTGCATTACAAAATCATGCAATGTCATTTTGTCTAATAACTAACATCTATTTTTTTCCTATAAATCTTCGCTCTAACTCTATCTTTCCATATGAACTTTTTTGAACATCTCTACAATATGTTCTTAAGTATGACGAGTTTAATATATAATGTTACTATTGATCTCTCACTCAACTTTCATCGAAAAAGTGTATAATACCTTAACCTTCATTTCTCATACATTGTATACTCTTTCATTTCCTATGTAGTAAAAGTAGAATAAAAAATTTGGTGGAAAAGTTGCTAAACTTTTACTCCTTTTTTATCGAGAAAGTATACAATAGAAGAACCTTAATCTTTAGTTCTCTCCTATTATATACTCTCTTATTTTTCATGGAGTATACAAATCAGAGAAATTTGAGTAATGAAGCTAGAATTTGCATTGAGGATGAAAATATTGATATATAATGATTTTTTTGGTTGTTTTTATGTATTCATATATAGATATATGATTTTTGTTTATTGATGATTTCGTGTAATTATTTTGTATAAATTTTTACAAATATTGATTCTCTTCACTTATCCATTTATACTTTCATTATGAATTGCATAATGACAATTAAAATGTTTTAAATTTGCAATATTATTTCCCTTTCCTCATCTATATGTTATTTTTACCTAAAATTCTATACTAAGCATTTAGAGATTAAAAAAAGACATATTAAAACAAATATAATGTTTTATATAAAATTAATTCAAAAATAATATTCTTTTTATATTTAGCTATTTACATAATAGAAATCTATAATAATGTTAAGGAAATGACAAACATAAAAATGTCATTTTTAGGTCTAGCCAATGTCTAATATGATAACATTTTTTTTAAATATATAAGGACATCTAAATGAATATTATTTATAAAAAAGTTTAAATGAATAGCACTGAACACATCCAAAGGAATTAATTTATAAAGAAGTTTAAATAAGAGAAATTAAAAAAGTTTAAATAATTAATTTATGAAGAAGTTTAAGTGAATGAAACTAAAGAAATTTAAATGAATGGAAGTCAAGATAACTTCATCAATGACATTTAATGAAAAATGTCAATTTTTTATGATGACTGTTGTGTAGGTTTAGTTTAATCATTATAATTATTCAACAATAGTTTACACATTATTTTATTACTTAATTGACATCTTAAGTCATTGTAATTGTACATATAGCTAAACTTAGACATTGATTATTTACATTACACATTGTTTTAAATTGTACACATTCATTATTTACAATACTTTATCTCAAAACCTCGTTATACATTTGCATTGGTTATCTATCTTCTAATTATGGTTCCTTACAACATGATGCTACTCTTGAACCGCCAATGATAGTTATGGAGTCTTACCTTGATCACCTAAAAATATTTTTAAAGAAAATAATGAGACATATTTTTAAAGAAAATAATGAAACTCAAAGTCCTAGTAAGCAAGTAATTTACTTACCTAATGTATATACATTTCTATGCTTTCATATTCTATGCAAAGTAAAGCATATTTATTATAAAAAAATATCAAACACAATCAATAGTAGCAAAGTTACCTTGTATCTTCCAACATCAATCATAGTTTTAACCTTATCCT
Organism: Sindora glabra; assembly: GCA_020226215.1. Classification (NCBI taxonomy): domain Eukaryota; kingdom Viridiplantae; phylum Streptophyta; class Magnoliopsida; order Fabales; family Fabaceae; genus Sindora; species Sindora glabra. The sequence goes on along the minus strand of CM035233.1, from coordinate 43,357,483 downwards.
TCTAAATATCAGTCATAATTCTTACCTTATGCCTCTTAGTATTTTCACTTATCCTAATTATTATCTAAATCTGACAATTTCAACTCAACAACTTAATTCATTGTATTTACAATCATAATCATTTGATCACAATTATTTAATCACAACAAAACAATAATAGTCCGACTAATTAAATGGCATTTATTGATTTTTTTGTCATTATTAACCATTAAATACTTAGTATATACATAGTTACAATTCGTACATATACAATCCAAGTATTCATTTTTTATTTAAGTGTGCCATATCATAATTTCATATAGCAATCCTTAGTACTCAAGTACAAGTCTCAAGTACTATAAGATAGTAATAAAGGACACTTAAAATATTCAGTGTCTAGGACTTAAATACCCTTAGTTTAACAAGTTAATATTTGAGTACTGTACTTGAATACTGGAAGGCAAAAAGCATAATCATTTCCAATACCCAAGTAAAGTACTCAAATACTACCTATTGAGTTTTTGCTCAAGACAATAATCAAGTATCATTCTAGATTTTCTCGAAAATTAATTAAAAAATGGTTTTACCTTCTAACCCCATTAAATTCAAAATGTCATTTCATCAATCAAATAAATACTATTCATCATAACTAAAACAACAATTTCTTAACTTCTTCAAGTTCAAAGCATTCATTATCACACCATACCAATGCAATTTATCATACATTTCCATAAAATGACAAGTAATAAATTATGCTCGGGGAAAACTTATAAATTTTTATAGGGTAAGTAAATCATCTAATTACCTTGATTAGGAAAAAAGGAGGAATTGAGAAGGAGAAGTAACTTTAAAGCAATTCCTAACCATACAAACATTAATTCAAACTTAAAATCCTTACTTTTATGTCATTCCAAGTTTGACAAGATTTCAACTTAAAAGGCTAGAATCATTAAACTGTACCTTAATTGTAAGAAAATTTGATGACTAATCTTGTAAGAATTAACCAAATTACTAGCAATTTCAAGCTTAAATGATGAAGAAATGCAAAAATGATGAAGGAAACAAAGAAATTTGGTAGCCTTCATGGAATGGAATGGGAAAGGTTGCATTTTCTAAAATTTTATAGTGGCAATGGCATTTTTATAATTTTAAGGGGTATTAATGGCAATTTGGATATTTATGTCTCTAAATTTCTTTTACACATTTTATTTCAATTCTAACTTCATATAATTCTACATTTGATCTAGTTATATTTATTCTTATATTTAAACTCCATTTTTCTATAATAATTACCTATTCTAAGCCTTTTTGTAACTTTTCTTATTATAAGTATATTTATCAATTTACTGATTTAAGAATTAAATTAAAATTTTATAAATTTAGGAATGTAACATATATCCACACCTTGGAAGGAATCCTAAGAGATTCCTTAAATTTTCTCAATAGTTCAAGTAATGTTAATATTATAGTCTAGACCTTTTATCACAAAAGCATTCTTTACTAATAGATTTCAAAAATCAATCATTTTAGAAGTTTCTCCAATTGATCTAAATTCCATCTAAGATACTGTATCCATAATTTTGCTATAAACATTTAAATTCTATAAAGCATTTGTAAAAACTTCAAATAAGAATCCTTCTAAATTCTTTGTAAGATTTTTATATTCATTACTAAAGTGCGAATACAAGTCCTTTCATTGAAGGAACCCTAGAAGATTCTAGTTACTTCTTAATGTTGAATACTATGATCTACACTCTTCATCTAAATCTTAGAAGTCGTCTCTTATGGTTATAAACATTGCATCAAATTATAATTATCTTTTCCATCTAAATAGATGGTCATGAGCATATCCATGATTTGATGTGATTGTTATGATCATATGATTCAAAATATTTCTAATTATAGGCTTTGATTGCATATATTGTCTTCCAATTAACATTGAGGTGCTTGATTTCTTTATTTTCTAGGAGCCTTTCACATTTTTTGTATTTTAATGTGAAAATTGACACTTGCTTTATATGCTATGTGAAACTTTAATACACATAAAGCAAGAAGTATGCCCATTTTTACATTGGAATATAGGAACTAGTATGAGGTTTATAGCAAATACAGTGATCAAATACTTCAAAGTTCATGGATACAAAATTGATTAAACTAAACATCTCATAAGCTATCAAGCAACATGGAGGAATTATAAGCAGATGATAATCACTTTTCTTTTTAATTTTTGTAGGAATGCCATTTATATTTATTGTAAATATAAAGTCTATTATTCATTATGAATAACAATTCTTTTGCTATATATGTCTATGTACAGATATGAAAATTTATAAAATAAAAGCATATATATTCATAATATATTATATTTTTATTTTTTTATTTTATTTACATTCAATTTGTTATAATTTTGTTTAATTCCATAATAAGAAGAAAAGAAATCTAATTTTCTTAAAAAAATACATTCATCTATTACAATATCAATTTTTTGTTAGCAACCAACATCAAATATTATTTAATAAAATGGCATCATTGTATTAAATACGACGAATGGCTTTTCACAATCGACATGTAACATAAATTTTAGATATTGGTTGTTATGAAGTAACTAATGTGAAATATTAGGCCATAATGCATGAATTGAAAATGAAAAAGATAAAACATGGTATAAGTTGAAAATAAAAAGTGAAATATGACATCATTTGCAAATTCATCTCAAAATCATTCCAACCTTAAAATAATTTTTTTGTCTAATATGGTATATTTTCATTCCAACCTTAAGATGGTTGTTTTTTAGTTGTGTTCTGTTCACTAGTTATTTTATAAAATTGAAAGTTTAGTTAGCCTATGGCTAAATATATGAGGTTTAGCACTCTTTAGAAAAGTCTATAATATAAATATGAGAATTTTTTTAATTTTTTATATTTGTTCTTGTGATTTAAGTTTCTAGTTTCCTTAGTTAATTTTATTTTATTGCATATCATTTTGATGTAATTTTTACAAGTTTGCACAAGTAAGAAATTTGAATTTTATTCATCTTTTTTAACATTTTTGTATATTATCTACTATTTATTCATATAGAAATGTGTAAAACACCAAATTTTTATTAATGCTCATTGCATCTATAGGTATTGTATTCAAAAGGCTTTACTAGGAAGTGCAAACCTTCACATATTGAGTAATAGATATCAAGATAAATTTTGTGTAGCATTTTACTATTTTAATCTAATATTATTTAATTTATTCTTTAAAGTTGTTTAAATTAGGATTGTTTAAAGTAATATAAAATGTTAACTGTTTATATCTAGTCAGGAAGAAATAGGAAAGATGAAGGGAATGAGAAATAAAAGGATAATGTTAAAGTTTGAGATATAGGAGTGAAGAATTAGGGATTAGAGCATGGAGATGAGGTTAAAGTTTGGAAGGAAGGAGTAAGGAAGTGGGAGTTAGGGTTTGGATAGCATAGGTTGAGATATATTAATGTCAGTTATTTAAAACAATCAACATGTTATTATGGCTATTAGATATTAATTTTTAAAAAATAAATGACATTTAATATTGTTTCTTAAGATAATAGAAACATAAATGACATCAATTCTTTTAGAATAAAAATAAATATTATTTTTGTATTTTATGATAATTTACTAACTAATATTGAAACCACATATATTAGACACTCGCTTACTTGTGAGTTATTTTTCAACATGTGATCCCCTAAATATCCAATATATATATCAATTATTTTGTAGTAGTGTTAGGTATATATTACATTTATAACTCCTTAGTAAAAATAAAATAAAAAATAAATTTGTTAAATAAATAAGGTATTGAACAAAATTTTATCTTTAATTTTATGGAATTCTTTATAATTCAACATAACAAATTACAATTATATTTACTTAACATAAAAAAGATTAAATAACAAAATAACATAAATTCATTCCTTACAAACTAAAAAATTTTGAGAAGATTAATAGCCTAGATTAAAGAATAAGAAAAGGGCACAATGATGAAGAGAGTTGTAGCCATAATGCAACTACTTCAATTAATTTAAAAATAAAACTATTATCATATTTATTTAAATTAAAATAATTAAATGTCATAATAATATAAATTTATCCCTTACAAATTTAAAATATTTGAAATGATTAATATCTAGATTAAAGAAGGAGAAAAAAGTATAATTATAAAAGAGCTTGTAACTATAATGCAACCATGCTAATTAATTTAAAAGTATTATATTAAGATAATATATAGATAAATAGGTTAGTATTATAAGCCTAAGTCAAGCATAAAATTGAATAGACTATGCTTATTTAATAAATAGGTCAACATGTTAATTTAGATCTTAAGATCTAATTTATTTAACTTAAATAAATAAGTCAAATCAAAATTTTAGCTAGCCAAATTTTAGGTTGCTCACAAATAATTTAGGTTGTTTCCACCTCTTATACAAATAATATTGAGAAACATATTCTGATTTCCCCTGAAAATATTGAAAATTTACTACAGATTCTCTTCTCGATTTTCAAAACTTACACAAATCTCTCTTCTGTTTTCAAAATGAATAAATAGAAATGCACAGACCTCCTTAAAGTTTTGAAAATTTACAGAAACCTTCCTTCTATTTTCAAAACTGGAGGGGAGATTTGTGTAAATTTTTAAAATTTTGAGCGAGGTATATGTATTTTTATTTATTTATTTTGAAAATAGAGGGAGGTTTATATAAGTTTTGAAAACCAAAGGAGAAATCAGAGTAATTTTCTAAATAATATTTGTTTACACAAAAAATAATTTTTGACAAAATAAATGAGTTTGTGTAACTTAAGGTTTTTTTCTTTTAGGTTTTTTTTCTTTCCTGCTTTTCTAAGTAGCCAAACAAAATGAGTTGAGAAGAAAATGCAAGAGATTGGGCAAAGGAGGAAAATAATTTGCGCTGGAAAATGAAAGACATCAGAAATAGGAAGAAGATGATTCAATGGGAGAATTTACACTCTCACCAAGGATTTATTAGCAAACAATGATTAGTGTCTAAGAAATCATATCCCCGGATTTATATAAGGAGTTATTAGTGAATAATGATGAGTGTCTAAAAATTTATGTTCCCAAATTTTGTAGAATGTAGGGCTTGAATTATTAAAGTAAAAGATCAAGAACGCCAATCTTGAATTACATGCATAAAAATAAAATTTTAAACTAAATCTCTATAATCGTAATTAAGAAATAAATCTTTAAAGAAATAATATAATAAATATCCAAGTCGTATAATTCATAAAAGGAGTGAGTTTAACCAGACAGACAATATTGCTAGGTATAGGCATAGAGTTCGTCAAAACCAAACAAGCGAGTTTGAGTGGACATCAAGGTTATATTTGGTGTAATAAATAGATTAATTCACAATTTATTAAAATTTTCAATTAAGTTATAAGATATTTTTTAAAAGTTTTTTACATTAATTTATTGAAAATGTAAGTTTTGATTTAATAAATTTTATAGGATAGGTTATAATTTATCGTGTTTTGAAATTTATCATTCTTATTTTAAGTAAATTATATTTTTAATTTCAATAATAAATAAATATGTAATTTTATAAAATATAATTATTTAAAATTTGGATAATTTTTTCATTAAATAAATGAGCCTTTCTTAAGTTAGTCAATGCCTTATTTAAATTAATTAATTCGGCCAAATATACAATAAAAAAAGTAACTAAATCAAATTTACCAAAAAAAAGAAGAAGTAACTGTATCAAAATAGACGTAAAAATGTGAGAAATGTATATGTTTCAATTGTACATCTAGTTTAATTGGAAAAAGTTGCGTCCATTTTGATCTGTGTGAGTGGAATCATCCTATGCAATCATGTTAAAAAGAATTTATATTGGAGTTTCTTCATTTTTTTTCTTGACGAAGAATTTATATTAGAAAAAAAAAAATAAGTTGGAGGAAGATGAATTTCAATTGCTACCAGATTTTAAAGGTTAATGTTATAATTTAAATACGCTGACAATTCCGTCCACATGACATCATAATTTTGATATGAGAATTTTCTCTGCATGAAAATTTCAGAATTACATAATGAAAAATTCTTATTTGGAATAAAAATAAAAATATATTTTTTAATTTATTTTTTGTATTAATTTATTTATGAATTTAATTTTACATAAATTAAATTGATTTTTCTGTTCAAACAAGAGGCGGGCTTAAAACTTGTTATTTGCATGTTATGGATCTAATTTCTAATTAGTTAGAACACTGTATAGAAAATATATAAGAGTTGTAAATATATTGCGGATGTTGTCGTATATATGCAACAATACTTTTAATAGTAATGTATGCAGAGAAATTTTAATTTTAATTTTAATTTAAATGATCTGCTAACTCAAATGATATCTAATGTCTTTTAAAGATTTTACGTACTCCGCTATATTTAGAGTTTGATTCTTGGTGTTTACGCATATATTTAGTGATTTAATTACTTATATTATTACTAAAAAAATGATATATAATATTATTTAAAAATTTTATTTTTTTCATATTTTAGATTTGATCCTAATTTAATTATCTTATGTGTATGTATTTAATAATTTAATTACTTCTATTATAAAAATTTTTTAATAATAATGATCCATCATTAACATTAACATATATGAAGTCAATATTGCTTGGAATACTTAAAAATTAGAATGAATTCTAATGAAATTATATTTAAATTTAAAATATATTAAAATTTATTTTATTAATAAATTGTATTTCATTTAAATAATTATTATTTTAAAATTTCATTAAATTATTCAAAATTTTTAATCCTTTTCATTTGAGATTCAACATTGTCACTTGGAATTTTTATCCTAACAATACTGCAATTTATTAACACCTCTTATTATATTCTATGGTCCAACTTGCACTATTAATATGATCTTGACCATGACTTTAGCGAGTTTGCGTCTGATGGGTAACTTTCAAATTTTCAATCACTGCACTATAATAATTAAACTCTTTCATTGAATAAGAATTTTGAAAATTTTCAGTCAAATAATGACTTTTTCTTATACAATTTTGAAGGGGTTTTGTACCATTAGCTCTCTAACATTTGATATGTTCTCATAATTCATTGTTTAAACGGTGATGGAAACAAATAAAAAAAATTAGAAATTAATTGTTTGAAACTTTTGGAAATTTCAGATAATTATTTGTAAGATCTAACATTATAAAACTATAGTGAAAAAGTAAATATATATTTAAAATTAATTTCAATTATTTTAATTAAATTTTCTAATAAAAGAATTCTTTTAAAATGAATTGAAATCACATCATACAAAATTTACTCCAAACACTAGAATTTATTTATAAATGATCAAAGAGATAAAATAAATTCTAAACGGATATAGATCCAAACCAACGTCACGTGCAACTATCGTATAAATGCCTGAAATTAAGGTAGTAATATGGGGTTTAATATGTTTAGTGCACTTAATCTATGTGATTTAAGCAATCATACTATTAAATAGATTAATGAAAAACATATAAATTTGGGAAAAAATAATATTTTGAAATATATAAAATATTAATCCTACATATAAAAAATATTACTTTATAATTTTTGCATAAATTTAAAATTTTTAAAATTATTTATATAAGATAAATTATCATAATATCTTTATATATATATGAGATAATATTAATCTTCTTTTAAAAATAAAGTAAATTTTAGTCATTTGTATCACTCTTGTTTTAACATTACATAAAAATTATTTCTAACATAAATTTCAAAATCTATTTGTATAAATCTTATTAAATGAAATAGGAATATATAGATTATTTATTAAATTTTAAAATAAAGCAATTATCCATTTATATATATATCTTATTTATTTATATATTTTAAACATATTAATATGAAAATTTTATTTTATAGTTACTTAGCTTATAGTGAAACAATTTAAACTCTATTTACATTTTTGAACTTTAAACATGAATTAGTATAATTTTATGTCAATACTAATAATATAGATATACTTTATATGATTTAAAATTATTTTACAATAATTAGTAATTTTAAAATATTTTTTATTTTCACAAACATCCTAAAATATTGAATTGATTTATAATTCAAATATATAAAATCAATAAAAATAATAAAATAAAAATCATCAATAGTGATGAGAGGGTGATAAGATAAAATACATATCAAACATGCATAATTATGCATATATTATTTAACATCCATTATTTTTTTATAATAAGATCAATTTTTAAACTATATATATGATTTAAGTAGAAATGCATACATTTAATTTATATCAATCAAAATTATTCTTAACTATATTTATTATTTTGATAGTTAAAATGATTTTTAGAGAGTTATTTGTTAGTATATTTAATTTGTAGTCGAACAGTTGTACCCATTAATCAAAGAAAATATACGTACCAACCTTTTAATGTATATAATAAGAAGAGATATAGATAAAAGAACAATATATTCATATATTGTTGGGATTTTAAGAGAAATTCTATTTTTGTTAAATAATATAACTACCTAAAGGGATAGGATTGTGATTAAATTTGATATATCCTATTATATTATATTATATTGTGATTAAGTTAGACTTATCCTTTTATAAGAATTTTGGATTATAAATACTCATATTATACAAAAATTTATTTTATGAACAGGAGAAAGGTGAGAGAGTTTATATTTATAACTTCCATAAGAAGTTACTTGATATTTCACAATTAGCTCTTCTTTTTCTTTTTTTTTTTCTGGTAAGATGATTTACAATGACTAGTATATACACCATTTGTGGAAAATTGCACTACTAGCTAAAAGAAGAATGTAAGATATTTTGAGATATGTCATACCAAGATATTAAGATGGTTATTACTACTACTACTACTACTATTACTACTACTACTACTACTACTACTACTACTACTACTACTACTACTACTAATAATAATAATAATAATAATAATAATAATAATAATAATAATAATATATTATTATTATTATTATTATTAATGTTACTATTTTATTATTACTATAATTATTATTAGTATAGATAATATTACTATTATTGTTATTGATATTATTGTTATTGATACTAATAATGTTAGGTTTAACATCAATATAAATGATATTATCATTATTACTATTATTATTACAAAAATTTGAGATAATTTCCTCGTTGTGAGAGAAATATTGTACACATATGTAATGCCATGATATTTATAATAAGAGTATGGGTTTATAATAAATCAAGAATGAGAAATGAGGTTATCTAGCTTGTTGCACATCCATTGCAATGGATGACTTTTCATATTCATAGGTTAATAAGAACCTAATTAACTATTTTGCACAAGCGAGTGAGGCTTTTGCCTTAAGTCATATTTTAGTTCAATGTAAAAAATAACGTAATAGATATAGGCATTTTTATATAGTCCTTAACCTTTAAGTTTTGTGTTAATGGCTCAGATTTGTATTTAAAAAAATGACAAATAATGTTACTTAGTGGAGTATGGTGCGATATTATCTAGGTGAGAGCCATGCTAACTTTGGAAACATGAAAAGCTAGCTTCCTATAGAAACTTTAGGAGTAGAGTAACTAAAAAGGAATGTAGTGTGGTTGTGATTTGACAAGCTGTATGGAAGTAAAGGAGTATATTTGTAAGCTGTGAAGTCAAACTACCGAGTAACTGATTATTTTTGGATTCTCAACAAAGAATTGTATAGGAACGTAGAAGAGAGTAATACCATCATTATTTATGTACACTTAGGTCTTTGGTGTTGAAATAAAAATTGTAATATGGGCACAAAAGAGTTTAAGATTAGGTAAAAGGTAGTAGGTATATTGATTAAATAGGAATCTTATAATTTTGATTAAGGAGAAATTAAAGGAGGATAACCCTAATTGTTAGGAGTGAGCAAATAATGTATGAATTTAAGAAATAATGGTTCAATATAATTTGACAAATGAATTTCTCAAGTTTGGTGTTATGGTTGAATTATATTATTAGAGTCATTAAGGTAATTCATTCCTTAAGAATTCAAGGATGAATTCTTTTCAAGGGAGAAAAGTTATTACACCCTTTAAGAAATTAAATTAATTAAAATAATTTTTCCACTGGAAATGATTGTTTGAATTCATGATTGATTTTAAAATGAACATTTTATAGGAAATAAAAGGATATAATGGTGAAATAGGAAGTAAATTACTAAGGAAATGGTAGAACAAAATATTTAAAGGCTACAGTGTAGTTTGAATTAAGTAAGTGTACATAAAGAATATTCAAAACCTTAGTTTCCTATGTTGCCTTTAAATATTTCAGTTATTCTTTTATCAACTCCTTAAAACCTTAACCCTTACTTTTTCTTTTCATCTTTGTTCAACTTCCCAACAATCATTAACTTCCTGTCCTCCTTTTTCTTAAAATTTCTTTCTTTTTAACTTAAATTCAACAATATCAAGCCTTAACTTGAAGAAATCATCAACAATATTAAATTAAATCAAGGTAAACTCTTTAAAATTGAAGCCTTTGGATAGTTGTTTTCTTAAACTTTTGCTTGGAATGAGAAAATTAGAGATTTGGAAGACATCTCTTTAATTCTTTCAATTTGTTTTAATTAAGAGCAAGTTAGCTATCAATACCAATTTCAATCATCTCCTCCATATCTAAATGATTAAGCAATTCACTTATATTAAACCAATTCTACATGATTTTAGGTTAGTTATGGTTAGGTTAATGGATATAGTTCATTGATGATTAGTTAATGTGAATTCTTATTTATGGTTTGATTTCTTTATGAGTTTAGCTTGAATATTGATATTGATGCTTGTTTAAAAATGAAATATGGGTTTAAGCTTGTATGTATATAAATAGGAGTTCAATTATTGAATGAATAGTAAAAATGTAGAAAAATCTGTAGAAACAAGCTTAAGCTAACTATATAGTCAATTATAACTCTTAAAAGTGCTCTCAGGAGACCTATAATCAACTTATATTAGTCAACTTTAGCTAAAAGACTTTGTCACAATCCACTTTGATTATGACTAGCCTAAGACTAGAATGCGATATAGATTTTAAATAAAATGAACACTATTTCTCCTATTTAAACACTAAAAAAGGATTATTTACCTTAGGAATGCAAACTTTTGACCGGTTTAATAGGCACTCATAATAATAACATGATGCCAAATAGAAAATAACGTTTCACAATTATTTTTATATAATTACACCTTAGATAACCCCAATTATCAAATTCTTTTAAAATTTGTGCCTTAAACTTCCATGGAACCAACATAATTTGAAAGCCTTTTTAGTCTTAAAAAATATAAAAAAAATAAACTAGGAATAAGTTTTAAAAAACTCAATGAGCACATATTTACTTAAAATGAATGTTCAATTTAGTTAAAAAATAATAATAATTCAAATAATTAAGTTAATTAATAAAATGAGAAACCAAACCAAGCCCTATACCTATATTCTTTATCTTTCTAATGGTTTATCAAACATATTCTTTTGTTCTAGTACTAATATTTTCATAGAAAAAGAGTAATGGAACTAAAAGGAGTTCCATAACCTACTAATCGATGCTTTTCCATTCTAAGTTAAAAAGAACAACATAATATTTAGAATATTGTAACCTTCTTATAAATAACCCACACTAGGGACATTAAACAACAATAACCTTACATTCATTTATACAGTATAGTTACTTATAATAAAATATTCATAATTTCACTTCACATATCCAACTAACAAAAATATAATTAAAAATAAAAAAAAAGTAATTAAACCTCCTTGTGACTTCCATCAGCCTTATCCCTTCACAAACTTATCCTTATTCTGCCAAGGTTAATTTTATCTTTTCATAAATATTTCTCAGATGTAGTACTATATCATGATATCATCATTATCATTAGCACCCCCATCATAATCACATTAACATGCCCAATGCATTGATTCCATCATATATCACAATATCAAGTATACAACATTTCATTCTAAATGTAATTCATAGTAGAATTATAAATAGTAAACCCACATCTTTTTCATGTGGGCACAATTCATATACTCAACATTAACCCACTAGTTCATAAAACTCAACCATCATGAACAATTGCTAAATAATAAAGATGCCTTGCTTTCACTACAAGGCCTTTGAAATAAATTAACAGTGCTTATTAGACTAATTATAGCTATCTATTCACCATATTGAACACCAAACAACATCATTATTAGAGCAAGAACTTAAAAGATGTGTAAGAATGTATGGATTCCTAAATTATGCTCATAGATTATAAAATATTATGATCTTATGCCTTAAGATGGCTCACTTTCTTATATGGAGGTCATCAATAGTTCATTGATGTTGGAAATTAAGGAGACTCATTAGAAAATCAAGAAATAGGAGCTCCTTTTTTGTTATGAACAAAGCCATGAATTACGGCTTCTTCTTGTGCCAAGATGTTACAGGAGGTGAAGAGGAAGGTGTAAATAGGTTTGCAATAGCATGTGGTAAGCCAAGACAAATAAAAATGGTAATAGCAGGGTGAGGTGGAAAGGCACCAAAAAAGAAAAAGAAATAAGCTTATGTTTCTGGATAAGGAAAGTTAGGTGAAAATGAAATAAAATAATCCAAAGTTTTGATTCTTAATTTCTTAAGTCCACATAAGCTATTCCACAAGTAAATCTTAGCTTTCCATCTTTATTACTAATCCTATTTCACCTAATCCTAATTATCCATCTTTAGAAAAAAATAATCACTTTCCATTTTAAAAGGATTTTCTTCTACTTTTCCAAATAAAGTTATGGTATTGTAATAAATTTAAAATTTCAAAATTAAATATTTCAGTATTTTACAAAATTTAGGAAAGTCATCTATTTAAACACAAGTATATATTGTCATAAATCAAATACTCTTAACTTTATGACAAAGTCACTATAGAAATAGTTGTAATTTTTTTAAAACAAAACCTTAGTTAAACAAATATGATTATAATATATTAAAAACAATAATACATTTGTAAATTTCAAATAATTTATTTATTCAAAATTTGTTTAAATAGGTAACTTTAAATAATACAATTGTTTAAAATAAATGTTTTGAAACTTTAAAAAAATAAGGAATTTAAATATTACTTCAAATACTACATACTTGTTCTTTGAGTTGACTATGGCCTTTGCCTAAATGAATATAGTTAACTACATAGTTAATTATGGGAGCCTAAATTTTATCTTTAGACCCTCATAGTCAATTATATAGTTGATTATTTTCCTATTTTTACTAGTTATACATATTTTAGGAAATTTTATGATATTGTGATGATAAATGACTTATGCGATTACTTATTTGGCATATAAATGCATTTGTATTTGTTTACCAATGTTAAAATCCCAAGTATGAGATGTTGTTATACTAAAGTAAGAGTAATAGTGTAGAATAAATAGCTAAGATGTGCTTAAAAAGGACAAACCAAATAACATTTTGCCTATATGGCATTCGTAGTGTGTGCATGCGCGCATACACACACACACACACATATATGTATATATAAATATTTTTAATTTGAGTAAGTTGCTATGTTCGTGGAGTTGATATAAATATTAGAATGGTTTATTATCCTTAATTTATATCATTGCTAATTGTTAATTATAGTATTACTCATGTATAAATGCTTGCATTCTAAAAATGAAATGTAATGGTTGTAAGCATTTATTATTAATTAAATTAACATATGAATATAAGAATAATGATAATGGGGATGAATATACATACTTTGTGGCTTTGCATACTGGATTCACATGCCCATTTATGAAGTAATAAGAATGATTAGGAAGCACAAGAAGATTTATATGCTTTTTCTTAAATATACATGTGCTATGATTTTATATGAATGATTAAATGGAGGAATCATTTTCCCTCTTTAATTGTTAAATGTGGTATTATCTAATGAGATTTTTGTTTAAAGTTTAAAACTATATATTTTAGTAGTTTTTCTTTAAAAGTCAAATTCCTTTTTCACATGTTTTCCTTCTTCAAGGCAAAGGTATGACAACAGAGTTATTTTCTTTAGATAAAAACTTAAGACTTCTATATTGAAACTTAATCGTATTATAATGTAGTTATATATTTAATGAATATTTTTTCTAGAATTTCTTTAATCATTAACTTTCCTAAAAACTTATTCTCTTTCTTTACTTTCTTTTTATTTTTTATTTTTTGAGTATTATTACTTTTAGGTGTCCTAATTGTTGTTTAATGATTTTTGAAATATGCCTGCTCAAGAACTCTGATGCTAAGGTAAGACCCTAGATAGTTAGATTCGTGGTGCATGGTAAATCATCTACATATTCAAAATGATTTTTTAATTATCACATATTATTTTTCATGAAAAATATAATTGTATAAGAAATATGAAGATTAGATGCATTTAAAGAAAGATTGATGGCAATTACATGTAGCAAATTCCTACACCAGTCATGTACTTTGAAGATAGGTCATGACACCTTACCATAAGTCTTATCATATAACCCTTAACAAAGTGGGATATATTTTGAGAATTGCATGCAATGCAACTTTGAAATCAATATCACAAAGTCTGATATTGTTAGAGTTATAAAAAATTCATTTTTGGATTCTTTTCTTAATAAAGTAGATTCAATTCCCTTCAAACAAAGTAGAATACCTAGGATTCTACCAAAGTCACTTGTGACCCTACAAATTTATTTCTCATTTGTGTCCTTTTAAGGACTTTTTTTAGTCCTAAATTAGTAAGGAAGTTCTTGTTTATTTATGGGAATATATGTGATTAAAGGATTCTATTCCCTATAGCCATTGTTTATTTATTTTTATGGCTTTAGGTAATAATTATGAGTTACTTTTTATTTACTCTATAGTTATTTGTTTTATGTTTAACTTACAATATTATATTTGGTGTCAATGTGCAAATTCTAAATAATTCATAGAGTTTGTATTGTTGTCTTTAAAATATGCTATATGTAATGGTGTCTAAGAAAATAATAGTTATAGTATACTTATGATATTGGCATTTACTTATTAAGCAAGTAAATTGAAACTAATTCTTAGAAAAGTTAGAAAATTGAAAATTGTTTTAAATATGGGGTTATTATTAGAATTAGGATTTAAGTAAGTTCGTATTTATTAATTAGTTATTTTATTTGTTAAATGTTGTAAGGTATCATGTTATCATCACATAGAGTTAGTAGATTTACTTCCACCAAAGGTGATAGATATAGGTTAAGAAGTCATGATACCAGTTTAATGATTCCCTTCATCTCCCTACAACTCTAAGTACTAGCTTAACAACACTTATAAGACTAGTTGGTCCAAAGGGACCATTGCTATCACTTAGGCTAGAGTTCTATACTTCCTAGCCTACCCTTAAAGGCCCTTCATATCCTACTCTTCAAGAACCCAAGCAGATTGTAGAGCACTCGACCTTTCATCTAGGACATCCATTAGCACATTTCAAAGATAAAGTCCCAATTGATGGCTAGATTTTGATGCATCGAAAAAGTGATTCATTAGTATTGGTTGACAATCAATAATATGATTATTATCAGTACTATTATCAGTACTAAGTTGTATTAATTAATTAGCTTTCAACAATATATATTAATTACCATTGTTAAACATTTATGTTAATTTTACAGTGCTATATTTGGTTATATTTAGTCACAAGTTAACTATTATGTCTATCCATAATTCCATTAGGGATATAATAAAGATGATATAGGCACGCTTCATGAAAGTGACCTTCACCTATACCAACATCTCTAAAAGTTTTAAAGCTAGCTGATTTGAAGATTGACAAGTAAATTTAGAGTTTAGTATTATCATATATTCTCATTTGTATTTTAATCTTACAATTATTAGTATTTAACTTCAATTATTCAATATTTTGTAGGCCTCATACAAGTTGTAGCTTGAAAACCACATTTATGACATGAAACTAAAGGTGCACAAAGTTATAGGGTCATCATCTATTGTGGTTAGTTCATCCTCGCAAGTTGAGCTAGAAGAGATGCAAAGCACATCCAATAACAACATACGAAGCTTAAAGCAAGACAAGAGAGAATGGTAGCTAGCAGTGATAACTTGTTGATTAGCAGTTGCTAATTAAGGAAAATTAACGTAACATTAGAGAATTATTCAACAGGATGGAGATTGCTATTTCTACCTCTTCTTAATAACAACTATCACTAACTAACTAGAAACATGAGTGCCTTGGGATAATCACTAGTAAGATATAAAGAGCTAGTTGCCTAGGGTTTTTCTTTATATGTATGTATGTGTATATATATACACACACACACACACACATTTGTATGATTATTTTCTACATAGAATTTCATTAATTTTTAATATTTTTTACATTATGAAAATGAAATAATCATATTTAATTTTATTCTATAAAATTTAATTCAAACATTTGATTCAAGATAGGGTTTAAGCATTATGAATTTAAATCATTAAAAAAAATATTTGCTATTTGGCTAACAAAATGTTTAATACAAAAATTGGCAACATACTAATAAATTTATCCCACATTTATGATAGAATTAGTGATTGATTTTTGAACATGCCACCACTATTTCTATAGGAATTTTCCAAACTAGCAATAGAATTACCAAAAGGTTAAAATTAATGATGGAGTTTTTTATCACTAAATTGATATTCTAGTGGCAGACAATTCCATAGCTAAATTCCACATTATTGGTGGATATTCTATTAATAAATATACAGTTAGGGATGAAGAAAGGCATTGTTAACTCCATCCTTCATTCATTTCATTTATTGTTTGCTCCTAAAATTAGTGACAAGTAACAAAATTTCATCACTAATTGAATTACAAAGCACCGTTTACTTTTACCTTGTTATCCATCACTATTTGTTTAGTGATAAATTTTTTTATCATTAATCAATATTTTTTTTTGTAGTGATAAAAGGATGTTAAATAATATTGAAAGATGTGGGATAATTTTGAAAAACTTGTTTCCCTCTTTCCCCTCATTTACTAAAACTTACATATAAGAAAAGAAAAAAGTTATACAATATCTTTATCTTTCTCTCCTTTTCTATTTGTAGTATCCTATTTTGTATTCGCTCAAACTCTATTTAACAATCGACTAATTGTATTAGTGATTAATTAATAATTAATTATATTAATTAATTTGATTAACTAATAATATTAATTATTTGAATAAAAATATTTAATAAAATTAATTGTTTAATAGTAATTATTTATGTGTAAAATAACATATAAAGATACAAGTATATTTTATGATTTATTTGAATATGTTATTTTGCATTAATAATATTTCAAAATTTTATATATTATTTATTAAATAAACTTTCTTCTGAATGACATATTATTCTAATTTGTTCTTAAAAATAAATTATTATAAATTATTATATTTGTTAAAATTTTCTTTCAAAAATAAATAATTATAATTTATTTTAATTATTTAATTTTATTTTAAAAATAAATATATTTAAGTATCCATCTCAACTTTTATATCATTAAGTTTCCAACATACTATTTATATATATTATAATGATTCTATTATTTTCATATTATATATATATATATATATATATATATATATATATATATATATATATATATATATATATATTCTTCATAATCACATTTTTTAAAAAGAACATGACTTGATCAAAATTAAAATTTTTTTATAATATTTTGCACATTAAATGATCCATTCTTATTGAGGCAATATTTTAAAATTTTAGATTGAACAACAACTTGGAAAAATTGTTGTATGTATTATATATCTATATAAATTAATCTTATTATTTTTTGCTTTTAATGTGAAAAGAATTCAAAATCATTAAATAATTGTATAATGCAATCTTTAACATATTATCATATTTATTTTATTAATGTAAATTAGTTTTATTA
Source organism: Sindora glabra (assembly GCA_020226215.1). Taxonomy (NCBI): domain Eukaryota; kingdom Viridiplantae; phylum Streptophyta; class Magnoliopsida; order Fabales; family Fabaceae; genus Sindora; species Sindora glabra. Next base: position 43,339,560 of record CM035233.1, on the reverse strand, counting down.
TATAAATTTAATTAATAAAAAATTAAATAATTATTTTCTATTTATGAAGAACTATTACATTTTTATATATACTAAATTAGTATATAAATAGTTAAAAATGTTTAATAACCCCAGTGGTTGAGCTTTTTTTAATATATTATAAGGTTTGGAATTCAACTTTTTTTCTAGGCAAATAGCTAAAATTGATGAATTAACAATTTGTCAAACATTCTTATTATCTAGTCCAAACATTTTGTTTGGCTTATCTTTATAATTAATACTTCTTTCATCTTTTTTTAATCTATTATGTTGGAAAAAATTCTATCCTTTTTTATTAGTCACTTTAGAAATTCAATGAAACATTATTTATTTATTTTTAATTTTTCCCTTTTTCATCTCTAATAAAGGTTATTTTACTTTATTCATTCATCTTAAAATATTTCAACTAATTTGTTTCATCATATTTCTTCTTCCATTATTAATTACATTGGATTTTGTGATTAGAATATTATCATTTAATAGTATAACTATCCCTCCACTTTTAACTCCTTATGTTGATATAAGTAATCAAAGATTTAAATACATGTTGGAGTAATGATGGAGTAAATTTTGATTATTGGACTAAAGGATAGTTTTTAGAAAGTAAAATAAAATAAATACAACGAGGAGATGATAAATTACGAGGTTATTTAATTCACATAAGCAGGATGAGAAGTCAAACTTTCTAGAAAGTAGAAATCCTTAAGTCATTTTGGTGGCCACCAATGTTATTAAACTTAAACTGACACCTAGAAGTAAAAATGGATTGGAAGGACCCTTAAATTTAGAGTGGACATAAACTCAAATTAACTTGTTTTGACTTGTTTAACAATCGATTGGACTAGTGACTTTGTCGTGACCTAACTTTAGTCATGATTAGTGCGGAACCCGGTTACTAGATTTCCACCAACTTGAGCTATAATCCTTAATAATAACTAAAGCATATGCAGATTATTAAAGACAAAGAATAATGCATTAAGAAGAAATTTCATAGATTTCATTAATCAAGATAAAAAGAGTTAGATGCTTATACATTAATTAAGGTTAAGTACAAGTTTGCATAATTAGTCCTAAAAGGGAATAAGTTTCTTTCATTTTGTCTTTACTTGTATAAGTGTTACACTCTCCTTAAAATATAATAATTTCAAATTTATATTATAGGAATAATAATTAGAATATCTAGTATACCCTTAAGCTGAAATAAAAATGATGTGTGTACAAGAAAATTTTGATGAATAAATATAGACAAATTATAGTGCAAATTAAAAGTTAATGTTTTAGTAAATCCTAGGATAAGGACAAGTAAATGAGGAAATTTCAATAAAGAATTAAAGTATGAGATTTTAAGTTATTGTAAGTAAGTAAGGGAGAAATTTAAGAACACATTTTCAAAAATGCCCTTAGACGCTTTTTCCTTTTTAAGACCATTAATTCTTTCTTTTACTTATTTTTCCCAATTCCAATAAACCTTATCTCCTTTCCTCCCACCTCCTTATCAAATCAAAGCTAGGGAATTATAATTATCTTTAATTTCTTTATCCAATTAAGACAAGAACTTCATACTTAATTGATTTCCTCTTCATCACTTCTTAGGTTAATAAGAAATTAAGGTTTAGAACCTTAACACTAGAATTCATTGATTTTTGGTGTGACTAGAGTTTAGGAATATCAAATTCAACCTCCTATCATTCTTTTGCATATAAGGTGAGTAGATACTCTACTCTTTCTTGTTAGATTTGTTAACACCTAATTTTATCTGAATAACATTGCAACTAAAATAAAAAGTCAATTAAAACATTTTATTAAGTTTAAAAATAATTAATTATAAAAAAATAAAATTTTTATTAGTGGACTATTTTCAAATCTGCTTTTGTGAATTTTCGTAGCTGAGAACTTTGAAAATTGTTTTATACTTTAACTACCTATCGGCTGCATCTCATTTAGTTATATAATGGACTCTATTCTTATAATGAGATGAAATGATTTTGAATCATTCAAAGAAAGAAATTTTATGTGATAGTACTAAGCATATGGCAGTAACCAATGTTGAAAAATAATAAAGTTTTGTTAAATTCTTGGCCTAGTGACCATACTTAGATAAAATGTAAATTTAATGTAGGTTAAATACAAATAAAACTATTGAAACCTTATTTATAAAAGCCAAAGCAAACCCATTTAAATGGAGCATTCAGAAAGATACAAAGAAATGTAGAAGGATTTGAAAGAATTTCAAAAGAAGTGGAAGAATAGCACAGGAAAGGAAGAAAAAAGGAACAATCAAAAGAGTGAAATAGAATGATACAAAAAGAGAAAGAAAAGTAGTAGAGAGAATTTATTAAAAGGAAAATTTTCATTATTAGGTACACTTTCTTTTACTCTTTTTAATTTTGTATTTGAAATATTAGAATTTTCATCATTCTAGAATTCCAAATATGTGTCTCAAGCATAAAGCAAATTTTGATTACACACACTAAAATAATAATTATTATTAGTTTTGAAAATATTTGTATCAAGAAAAAAGATCAAAAGGATAAAAAAAATTAACTTCATCCTAGTAAAGCATGGTTTTAAGCTTCTATGAAAGAATGAGGAAAATAAAATTATAGAAGAGATGAATAAAGAACAAAAATAGGTAGGACTCTAAGTTTCAAGTTAAAAAAAAAGAAAAATTTATAATTATAGGATTACACATATAAAAAAATAAAAAAAGACAAAAGGGACGTCCTTTTTTAGAGAAAGGAACGTCCCCTTTTCAATGGGGTGGGATAGTATTGACTGTCCTATCCCATTTTCATTTTTTATTTTTTTTTTCCTTTTATTTTATTTTCTTTTCTTAAAAAATAATTAATATTTTATTTATTTAACATGTGATGTTAAAAGTGTTTTTGTGCAATTCTTGTGATAGAATAAATTAAAATAGTTAAAAATTTAATCCATTTTAATATTTTTTATATTAAAAATATTTTAAAAAGTTAAACTAGGTAAGCTGATTAAACTAAAAAAATCTCAATATTATTACATGTAAAAATTTTCTTATATTTATCAAATGTGCTTATAATCTGTATTATGTCTTTATTATTCAAAAAAATATTATACATTTATGTGATGATGGAATAATATTAAAATTACTATAATAAATATAATTTCAATTTTTAAAAGTAACTTTTTATTTAGATTTAACTATAAAATTGGATAAATATGATATTCTAAAATAAAATTATTGATTTGATATTTTCATAATAAATAAACAAGTAAAATTACTTAAAATAGTTTTCCTTTACATTTTTATAAGTTATATTATAATTATTTTATTAAAAATATTTTAAAAAAAATAATGAAATAAAATCCTTCTAAAAAATAAAATAATAATTTTTCATAAATAATAAGATAAAAAATTTTAAAAACCTTTTATCTATTAAACATAGTAAAATATGTGCTTATGAAATATCGAAGTTAAGTAATTCGATTACAAGTACGATCATGACAGTACTTAACATCATTGAGTTACTCTATTTCATCCAAATCCTACTATAAAGTTAGGCGAATTTGGTAACTAAATTAACAAATTAATTAAAAATTAAAATCACATTTTTAGGAAAATATGCATATAATATAATAAGGACTATTGTAATTTAATTTAAAAGATAGAATTAGAATAAATAGGTAACTGTTCTTTAGACAAACATTGTAAAGTGCTAATAACTTCCTTATACATAACTAACTTTTGAATTTGAACTTTAAGAATGCAGATCATTTTTTGTGTTTCAATCACACTACAAAAAATGACTGATGGCAGCTCCATTTTCTTTTTATTCATACTTACGAATACTTCTGAGGAGGAATGATACCGCTTGCCTTCCATGGATTTTGCCATAAGGGATGTCACAACAAGATTTTAAGAGTTTGAGCTTGAATGCCACATTTTTCATTTTTATGGGAATATGAATATGAGTGCTTGATTAGTGTGTTTATTTATGGCTTGAGCTTGATTTGATGATGTATAATATTAATAAAATAAGGCAAATGTGTAATTGTGATTTCATGATGTTTGATTGGGTAACAAATGCATTTGAGTGATTAAACTTTTAAATAAATAGTAAAAAATTACGAGAAAAATGATGAAAACAGGCTATATTCGAACATGATAATCAATTATAAGCCTTAAAAGGCTTTTTAGGTGATAATAATTGACTATAGTAATAAATTGTGAGTGCTAGAAATACTCTTTGAAACCTTATATTTGACTATAATATTCAAAGATACTAGGATGAAGTTATTATATTAACTTTGAAAGGTCATAACTTATTCATTTTACATTTATTTTTAACAAATTACTTATCATTGAAAAGTTAATTAAGTCTAATTTAAAATGAAATTATTTCAAATCAATATATTATATATATTTTGATACATCAATAAAATAGTAAACAAAGGTTAGAAACTTGGGATATTGAAAAATTAGATTTTTGTTTTTAACTCATACAAAGCATAACTATTTTGAATTGTAACCATTTTATACAAAAGATCAATCTATAGAAAATCCATTGAATCTATTTTCATATAAAACAAGTCTTGTAAACATCATTCAATGGTTAAAATTAAGATAATTATATGGTGTATTATAGCTAATCTACATTGAGTTATAATGAACTACAATAGTCTAATATGGGAAAGCAATGTTCCTACACTTCAAGATAGGATGATTATGATATGATGTGTGATGTAATTAACCTGTCACTAGTGTTTTGAAACCTAAATTAGACCAACTAGTCCAATTAGGAACCTAACCTTAGACCAATTCAGGTAATGGCAAAAACTCTAAGGCATAGTTGAACCATTTTGAATAGATCAAACCCTTCATTGAGCTGGAAAACCCATCAATCCAATGTGAACCAATTTAGGTGGGTCAATTGAAGATTGGTTGCTTTTTTCATTAAAATGGCGAAAACTCAGAGGCATGATTGAACTATTTTGAACATATCAAACCCTCCATTAAGTTGGAAAACTCATTAATCCAATGTGAACTAATTCAAATGGGTCAATTGAAGATTGGTTGCATTTTTCATTAAAAATTTCATAAAATGACAATACCAAAGTCTCAAGCACAAGACCTTCAACTTACTGCATGGTCCTTTACCATTTATGCCAACCTGCTTTTTGTTATATAATTAGCTTTAATTATATATAATGCATATTATCATTTGCTTTTCCAAATATAAGCATATTTAAAATTTTTATAAATAATATCATATTAAATGTTCATATTTTATGCTATATGTAATTAAATTATTATTATGTAAATATTTAATTTAAAATTTTCATTTAATTTAAATAAAGTATAATTTTAATCTTATAAATGTAATATCCTTTATTTAAATATAAAGTTGTATGAACTTCTGGATTTGTCGACAAATTATTTATGATAATATTCAAATTTTATTCATTTTGTATATTGTCATTAATAGTTAAAGATTTGTTTAAAATGATTTTTCAAAAGGGATTTCCTATAAGTTGAAAATATTGTAATAATTGTGGGAGTAAGGATTTATGAAATAAATTGTTGTATTTATTATCTTTAAGAATTACTAAAGTTTGAAATAAATCTATTTTTTAAATGACTATTGTTAGTTTGAGGGCTGTTTAAATATTTTATGAGAATTTTTTTATAAATTAGAAATAATAATTATGAGAAAGAAATTTTATAAATTAATTGTTGATATGTGATAGATTTTATTTTGGAAAAATTAAGAAAAATAAAATTATTTATTTTTTGATTTTAAAATATATCTATATATTAGGAAGGAAGGGAAATAATCAAATTGAGATTTTAATAAAGTAAATTTGATAAAAATGGGCTTTGAAAATATATAAGTGGCCAAATTATTTTATTTAAGATGGATGGTTTAAAATGGAATTTGGAACTCAACTTATTAAAAGTGAGAAGTATGATAGCAAATTTCATGACTCATTTTAATTTTTTCTCTTTATTTTTTATATATCTTTGGTTTCTTATTTATTAAAGTCAGATACTTCTCTCTCTAATTTATTAATTTCAGTCCCCCTCTTGCCACATAGTATCTTTTTCTTTTTATTTATTTAAGAAATTCTAAAGTGCTCCATTTTGGGTGGTGGTGCATAGTCTCATTCATTGAGATTGTCTCACTTAGCTTTAGGTATTCTTGGAGGCACGTATGCCTCCCCGTTTATTTTTGTGTGCTTCTTTTACTTATTTTCATTTTCCGGACAGCTGCCCTTATTGATTTTCATTTGGCCATTGTCCCGTTCCTATCTCCCTCTCATTTTCTGGACGTTTCTTTCTTTTTCCCTCACCTCCACCCCGTTCTCTCTCATCTCACTCCAGTTCTTGCTGCTGCTGTTGCTGGAGGACTTGTCACCAGCGCTACTAATCGTGGCTGCAAACGGCTTTTCTCTTAGCCTCGAGCTGAATACTGTAGCACGTAGCACCGCTAATCGCGACGGACCTTCTCTTCCGGTGGACTTCTTCTTCATCTCTGTTGCTGAATTGGTTTCTCCGGTGGCCTTCTTCCACCGCCCACCTGGGGTTTTTTTTTATAAACTCAAGAGCTCAGTGGAGTGCGGTGGAGCTACAGATCGGGACTGAAGCAGAGGCGGTGGTCCCCTGCATTTTCCGGCGAGTTCTTCCACTTTCCGGCGACAGTGAACTGCTGGAAGCCTCCTCTGGTGATGATGAGCCACAATGCATCATAAAGTTCTAACTTTTATGCTGTTTTGTTGAATAATCCAAGATACTTATTTCTATACATATTTGCAATATACGCTGAAGCATAATAAAAATATGATTTTTGGTATTATAAAATACTAACATAGGATAATTAAAATTTATACAGAGCATCGGATGCAATATTTTGGGAAGATTTTAACTTGATTTAAGAAAATACCTTTTATGGATATTTTGAGATATTTGATATTATTCTTGCAAAATAAGAAATTTGTGTTATAAAATGTTAAAATAAAATGAATAAGGTCATTCTAAAATGTTATATCCCAGTATTTTCAATGGTAAAGGTGTGATTTAGGAAATCCACTCGGTGTATATTTTGAGTATTTATCAATATTTCCGCAAAATGAGGTTCTATGCCATAAAAAGTTACAACGTTATACTTAAAAGTATTTTAGGGAAGTATATTTTAATATTTTTGCTAATGTGGATTTAAATCAGAAAATGCATTTTTGAGAATATGAGAATATTATGATATGAATGATGAAGTCCTAATATTACACTTAAATTGTATGGATTTGAAGAATAACCACCTGATCACATTTTCATTTTTACAAGTAGATACTTGAAAATAAAGAAAGTTGATGAATTATAATATATTATATTTTGGGTATGAATTTTCATTTTTACAACTAGGTACTTGAAAATAAAGAAAGTTGACATATTATATTTTGGGTATGAAATTATAATATTTAGAAAGAAGATAAACAATGCCTCGTGATTAAAATTTATTATTATAATTTCCAATTAGAAAAGTATGAAAAGATGGTTTTGGATACCTCAGAATCTTTAAAGGTGGATCAATATTATCAAGTGAGTATATATTTCATTACTATTTTTATTTTAATAAAAAGTTAATTTGGATATAGTGAATTATATTATTCCTGTTGATAGTACATATTTCATATTCACACCCATGTTTATATGTATATATAAATTCAGTTTATGAGTAGCTAGTTACTAAGTGATTAATAGTAAATTAGAATGCGTAACAGAAGCACGATGCTGTTACAAATGATCGTTAAATATTTATAGTTGAATTATTTATTACTTGTATGCTAGAAATAATGATGTGAAATGTAATTTAAGAGTTAAACTTACACACACACACACACACACACACACACACACACACACACATATATATATACATATATATATATATATATATATATATATATATATATATATATATATATATATATACATATATATTATTTATGTACTCCACCATGGATGACATTGAAAATTTTAAACTATGTTAGAGTTGTGATATTGGGAATTGTGATTTATATTGGAATGATACTCTAAAAGTCGAATGAAATATTTTCGGCTAATAATTGCAAAGGATGTAAGATTGAGCTGAGCCGAGAGCCAGATGGAAAATTTCTGGCGAGTGATTGAGAAAAGTATAAATTTGATCTCGAAATAAAAAGGTAATTACATTAATGCTAGCTGTAACTAAATTTGTGATTCGATGTGATATTAGGACTTTACTTGTGTTTGGATGTCACTACTTGATGTGATTAGAAAGATATGATGTGATTGGCTAACTATAAAATGTGAGTCACGCAGAATGGGTGATAAATGATTGATTGGGTTTATGATAGTGAGTGATGCCTAATATGATATCTAAGTTGTTTGCAGGTGAAATCTCAAAATAAAATTGATTGTGCACATCACAGAGATCCAAGAATAATGAGTTTACTAATATAATTAAATTATGATTATTATAAATAATTAATCACCTGTAAAATAATGGTAGATATATGCTTATTGAGCTTGTTACATATTTGATGCTTTTGTGGAGATCAAAGGCCACCTAACAAAAAAGATTTTACAATTGGAATCTCTTTTGAGTTAAGATTAGCATTTAAGATAGAAAAGTTATTGATCCATCAGTTAATGCATTGTATTGCTTATCTGTGTATAAGCTTGAGACTTGTATAGTTTTATGTGGATGTTAATTACTATCATATCTAAAATAAAATAAGTTTTGAATTATAGGGCGTGTGGCCATCGAAAAGTGTTTAAAAATAAAAGAGATATTATTCATTTTTTCATAAAAAAATTTAAAGAAAATTGCAAGTCCCTCTAAAATTTGGAAACTCTTATTAAGTAAAAAGAGTAAAAATTATTAAAGTTTATGGAAATCAATAACAGGATTTATGCTGGTCACGATCAGGATGGGTTGTAATAATAAAATAATATTAAAATTATGTCAAATAATTATAATTATAATAAGATTAATATTTATATTGTTATGTTTTAAAAATATATTTGTACGATTTAAATGGATTTAATTTTTTATATGTATATATGTAATATGCAATTATATATATTAATTAATTTAACCATTCGACTTAACTAATTGAATCAGTCTAATATTGACTCAATCATTATGTAAGGTTAATGATCAGGCCAAGTTCAAAAACATTACTTGTTACATTAACTAAGAAATATGTTATATGGCCAAACATTAAAGCATAGTAATATTATGAAATATGATATAAATATATTTATGATGTTTTTTATGTAATGAATTATATTATATGGTCATGCAATAAGGCATGATATTGTTTGGTTGATGTGATAAATATAACTTATGCCATAACATGAGAAATTAAAGTATTAAGCAATTATGAGTTAAGAATTGTATTGAGGGTGATGTTAATACCAGACAATTAATTCCTAGTGATATTCTTGTGTAGGATATAAGGTAGACTTTAGAGGAATAAACAAGAAAAGTTTGTGGAAAGTATAAAGCTAACTTAGGAGTCACAAGGTACATAATGTATTATGGAATGATATTTTATTTATTATTCATTATATTCATATGATATAATTATATTGATATAAATGTAATTGAGCCTATATAGGTCACATTGAACATGTGTCATAATACATCAAAATTAATTATTATTACTTTGCTAAAATTACGTAATATAGGCTAACAAACCAAGTCAAACTCAAGTGATCTACTTGATATATTCTTTCTCAATTATTTATGAATAATGATTATATAATTATTTAAACTTTTTATGCATTAAAAAATAAAAGAAAAAAAAGTAAATAGAAGTGAAATAGAAACTCAAATAGAATGCAAATAGTATGCAAAACAAAATTAACATAGAATCAAATTTGGGGGTTTTGATTCAAAATTAAAATAAATACATTAAACAAAACACGAAAGTAAAATAAAAAGAAAGAAAATCAATATAACAAAATAGTTGATCTAAGAATTTGATAGTTCTTAGTGTGGATTAATCATAGATTATAAAATATTTAACCATTCCAATTGAATTTTCAATCTTGAATTATTTTAAACTTTTATAATAATTTATGAATCCTACACTAGATGATTATCTAAAATTTGATCAATTAAGATTAGTAAGATTAAGCAATTATTATAATCCATAAAACTAGATTAAAATTAATTTAAGGATAAAATTTATTTGAATTGAGAAATTAAATTAGAAATCTTTAATTTAATCTCTCAACCATTTATCTTCATGTGAAAAATTATGATTAACCAATCATAATTTAATATAAGAAATCCAAAGATTGAAAATCACAAGGTTAAACAAATTATATCAAATCAATACTTAATTTATGCAATTCCAAGCAATTAACATAAAAAATTAGGAAAAGAGAAAAATCAATTAAAAAAAGTCAACATTACAAATTAGGATCTCATAATCTAAATAGAAATAAGTTGGAAAAGAGAGAAAAGTTTAGCCTTCCATGGCTTGAGAAGAAGAAACTTAGAAAAGAGAGAAAAGTTATCTTTGTTGAATTATGTAAAAGTCCATGAGAGTGTTTTTACTTTTTGAGGCATAACCTTATATCTTACTTGCTTAACTCTAAAACCTAATGTACTTGAATTATATGCCTCCTACGGTTATAAAGAATAGAGTCTTGCTAATTTTAGAAGTTTAAAACTTATTTTATAAGACAATGTATTACAAGAGTTACATTGGTGAAATTTTATAAGTCTAACTTCTATCTAATGTAAGAGTACCAAAACTACATAGTTTTGCTAAAGTCAAAACATAAAAGTTGTAGAACCAGGTCTTAGCAAGCTTTGGCCACTAGTTTTTCCTTGATTAGATCTCTAAAGCTCTAAATATGCCCTAAAAATCAAAACTGGTTCAATTGGGATAAAAATAAGGCTTTAAATTCTTAGACAAATTAGACCATTTAGACATTTAAACTAGGCTTTGACCCAAATATGAAAGTTATAAACTTTTCTTTAAAATTTTTAACAATATAAAGATCATCCTAATTTGACATATAAAGCTCAAGATATAACTAAAAATTTGAAATAATATAAAAATTCAGTATTAATCAAATAAATTTAAATTATTGTAAAATTGATCCCAAATTACAAAACAAGGTCAACTTTATAAAATAAAAATTATGTAACATACTAAAAAGTATAAAATAAGAAAAAATAATATAGATAAAATTCTTACACATCAAATATGCAATGAAATTAGTATATTTGGCTATCTTATGTGTTAAAGTTTACAAAAGTATGGTCTAGCTGGTAAGTTATTGCATTATGTGTTTGTTTATGTTGGAGTCTATACTTAGTAAGCTCCAAGTCACTCTTTCCTATTTTAATTTACAAATATCAAGTTAAGCCTCCACAATCATATCTTCAGAGTTAAGCTTGTAAGCATGCTCTCCGATATAGTTTTAGCTACACTAGATATTTTGATGCCATAATAGATTTTAAGACTTATTTTGTACATAGATGATAGGTAGTAAAAATATTTAACTAAATCCTTCCTTTTATGTTAATTTGGTTTACTTATCCTCTACTTATAAAGAACATAAATATAAGCGAACTGAACTTTCTTATCTTTTACAAACTTGTTTAGTCAACGAATGGAATTCTTCTTTTTATTTAATGATGCCTTCTTTCTTGCTACACCTCTTAATTGATCAACTAGGATTGTTATCTAAGCATGACTAGTATAAAATTTATTACCTAATTTTCACTAACTTAATCCAATTTATTCATCACAAAAATGCTTAGATAAGTGTTATAACAAAAATGACATTAAAGTATAGTCTAGGTTCCTAATAGGATAAGGCCTTTAGGTTATATTTGTATACTACCATAATAGGCATTGATTAAAAATGTATTAGTGACATATGTGTATGTAGGATCATATACCATTTATAGCATTTTGATCGACCCTATAATGCTTATTGATATCGGTGGTGGAGTTATTTTTAAATGATTGACCTAACTATTATTTAACTATTTGAATTGAACTTGAGAGCAATTGACTTCGAAAGTTAAATGCAAGTTAGTAAATTCAAGCATGTGAAGTCATTCGTGGGTTCTTAAACCTAAGATAACAAATAAGTTATTAAGAGATAATCATGTTCTTTAGATATAGTGTATGGTATGTTAATAAGGCTCTGTGGTAATTGTATGACAATACAATTATAATGGTAAGGTATTATTGTAGTAGCAACTAGGCTTACAACTTTGTGTGATTGTATCATTACCATTATTGATTATGTTAATACTCGAAAGTGGGTTATTTAGAGCGAGTTAAGGATACTTGTGTTAAAATCCCTTATTATACTAAATAAATGACACACTTAATGCAAAGGCATTAAAAATTTAAACTATAAACCATTAAGCTAGGACTTTATACATTTTAATCAAGAACTAATTATTTAATTGGAATTCTTATGGTTAGGAGCACTCATTTTAATTAGACATTTTATCATGGTAATAAGATAATAGAATATAATTAGCTAGTTTTGATAAGGTAAGATTGAATGATGTTAAAATAGCAAGGGTAAAGATATTAGTTAGGTTTACCTAAGATTATATGGGAGATAAGAAAAGAACCTAATGAAGGTAAGTTAGGGGTAAACTTTGAGAAATTAATAACTGCCAAGGATGATAAGGTTATGTATAGTGTTAGGTGTAAATTAGTTTGTTGCAACTAATACGAGGATTTGTAATGAAGTTTAGGTCATTAAAATGGATGGTAATGGAAGTTACCTAATTTTAATCACTTGATAATAAAGTGTAAATTGAACCCCTTTAGCATAATGTTAATAAGTGGCAAAATAAGGAACTATGAATCTTGTAACTCTGAAGGTATGTGTGGTTAAGACGGATGCTATAAAGTGTTTTATGTACACTTTAGATCGATGACCAAAAAGTACATAAGGTAGAAGTTGCAATTCAAAAAATTATAGATTTATATGTAATAAGAACCAAAATTAAAGGTTTAATCATTTATATGATAGGTAGTAATGTGCAAGTTTTTAAAATGCTATGAACAAGTAAATGGAGAAGGTTAAGTTATTTTTAGAGGTTATTGTAAGACGCTTAAAGAAACTAGAATAGTATGGTATAACCAATTAAATAATTTTATGTTCCTTAAGTGGATACAACTAATGATAAGAAAGAGGGATTTTGTTGGTATGAATGTCAAACTAGTGAATATGAGATACTTAGAAAGTAACATTTAACTATTAGGTAAGATAAGCAACTAGATTAAAGCTAGGCATGTGATCTTAGGTGTAATAACATAAGAATGACTAAAAATATATGATAGAGTAAGATATAAAATTATGTACAAATACATTGCTAAGGTTATGAGAATGTAGAGAACATAGATTAAAGATAAATCTAAATTGAGGTATAAATATACTAAATTAATTATAGCAATTTAGAGACCTTTTACAAGATAAAAACATGGAACTTTGCTCCTTGAGAGCTACATTAAGGCTTTAAGGTACAATAACTAGTAAAATAGATAAATTTTATTGCATACCATGTGCAATAAAAGGCAAAAGTGAGAACAAAGCATGAATAAGAAAGAGATAGTAAGTTAAAGGGAATGGAGTTATTATGTGATCATGAAAAGGAAAAATATAAGGTTTAAGATAACATATATTAATGAACTTGCATGGGTTAACTAGGTAATTGAATGTCTAGGTGTTATTAATTTTGGTAGAGATAGTGCGTAATAAATAGTATATGTAAGGGTACCACTCTTAGAAAATAAATGAGAATGGTTCATATCAGGATATTATTATTAATACTACTAGTATAATTGTTACTACCACTAACGCAATATTAGGATTAATGGATTTATGTATTGAAAGCCATAAAAGATCTTGTCAAGTTGATTGTAAAAATGGTTTAGGCAAGTGCTTGGAATAGTACTTTAATTATGTGTGGAAGTTGAATCTATTAAGTTTAAGTAATTTATTTGTTTTTCCTTATAGTAAGCTTGTGTTTATATCCTGGTTTAGTATGACTTGAATGAATGATGGAAACATTTGGTAAAATAATATGTGATATCAATGAACCTAAACTATTAGAATAAGTAAATGACTTGAGGTGGTGTTATTGATAATTAGTAAGTATAAGTATACCCTTTAGGGTAAGTATAAGAGACTAGCTTACAGTATAAATCTTAATATAATAAGGTGAATACAAACTTTAATGTGAGATCTTTAACAAGAATACCTTAATGTATTAAAGAATGGAAATTGAATGGACTATAAAGGTTACTTGAGATAGAAAGTGTAAGGTTATATGCTTAGGTTTGTTTTTAAGGAATTATATAACAATAGTCATTACATATTAGAAGATATGATTATAAGAATGTGCAATTAATTAGTTTTCACATAAAGGTACATAAGCAAACTGAATAAAACCTGTAATTATATAGCTACATTGGCTATATAGTTAGAAACTATGGCTTAACATTCTAGTGATCTTTTACCAAGGTGATGGTGTACAAACTTAGATGAGGGAGATTGGTAATTTTAGTTTTCTAAAGAATGTAAATGATAAGTCTAAAATAAAATGCTTCAAATATATGTATATTAAAATGAATACTAATTCAAGGTTTAGAAATTTAAGAGAGTAATTCTAACATTTATTGGTTGACTAAGTGAAAGTAATGTATATGATTAGATAAGGTAAGAGAATTGCAACCTGCCTAACCAAGCTAAAAGGCTAACTAGGTGTAACCTAAAAGATAATTCAAATTAGAATATGCTAATGCTTCAAGATTCAAAAGGGATAATTTTAGCTTAAAATAAACATATATATGTCCAAGATGAATGACAAATGCGTTCTTAGACCTTAATTGCCAAGTACTAAAGTTATATAATTTGATTACAAAAACTATATCAATTAAATTCCTTATATTCTTATAATGCTAGACTATGGTGAGTGTTTAAGTTAAGATGAAAATTTTCTAAAGAGTTTGAAAAATTCAAGATAGAATTGTGAGTATGTAGTAACCTAAACCTTAGCAAGCTATTAGACTTATCATCGGAAAGAAGATTAAGTAATAATTTAAGAAATTAAGATAAGGTAAGTGAAGTTGTAGTATATATACCATAAGGAATGATTTTGCATGATGGTGAGTATTGGTACTACATGGTAGAGTAAGGTTATTTGATGGATTCCTTAGAATCATTAGGATTTTCCATAAAATGTCAAAAATTTAATATTGATATGTTTTACTTAGAACCAAGGATTAACTTAGCCTTAATAATTCATTCTCGAATTCTTTTGAAAGAGGAAAATATTATTACACTATCCTTGAAATATAATAATTTTAAATTTATTTTATAAGAGGAATAATTAAAATATATATTATATTCTTAACTTGAAATAGAAATGATGCATGTATGAAAAACTTTTTATGAATAAATATTGATGAATTATAGTTTAAATTAAAAGTTAATGTTTTAGTAAATTGTAAAAGAATAATTTTATAGGAATTAAATGAGGAAAGTTCAATAAAGAATTAAAGTATGAGGTTTTAAGTTATTATAAGTATGTCAGTATGTAGGCAATCTAAGGACACATTTTCAAAAATGCCTATGGGCACTTTTCTTTTTTTAAGATAGCTAACTTCATCTTTTTTTTATTTTTCCCAATTTTAACAAATGCTACCTTCTCTCCTCCATTTTGTTTATCAAATAAAAGCCAAAGAATTATAATTATCTTCAATTTCTCCATCCAATCAAGGTAAGCACTTTATCCATAAGTGATTTCCTCTTCATCACTTCTTAGGTTGATAAAAAAAAATTAGGGTTATTTTGGTCCCAACAAGAATTTAGAACCCTAACACTAGAAACCTTTGATTTTTTGTGTGAATAAAGTTGAGTAACATCAAATCTAACCTTCTAACATCCTCCTCCATGTTAAAAGAGTAGATGTTGCACTCTTTCCTATTAGATTTTAAGAGTTTGAGCTTGAATGTTACATTTTTTTATAGTAATAGGAATATGAAAGCTTGATTAATGTAATGATTCATGGTTTGAGCTTGATTTGATGATATAAATGGCATTAATAGCATAAGGCTAATGTGTAATTGTCATTTTGTGATGTTTAGTTAGGTAACAAATTCATTTGGATGATTAAACTTTCAAAGAAATAATGAAAAATCATAAGAAAACAAGTAAAAATAAGCTACATTCAAATATAATAATCAGTTAAAAGCTTTCAAGGGCTTTTTAATGCTGATAATTAACTATAGTTATTTATTATAAGCACTAGAATTACTCTCTTGACCTTTAAAATTAACTATAATATTTGAATATACTAGGATAAAACTATTATGTTAACTTTGAAAGACCGTAACTCATTGATCTTACATTTATTTTTAATAAATTAGAAAGGTAATTGAGTTTACCTTCAAATGAAACTAATTTCAAATTTCAAATCAATATATTATGTATATTTTGAGATATAACTAAAATAATAGACAAAGTTCAGAAACTTATGATTTTGGAAACTTGAATTTTTATGTCTAACTTATACAAAGCATAACTCTTTTGAATCTTAATTATTTTATGCAAATGACTAGTTTATGAAAAGTCATTGATTCTATTTTTATATGAAGTATATCTTATGAATAATAAATTTGAAAATTTTGAATTACTCATAAATCATCATTCAAAGGTAAAAAATGAGACTATTATATAATATATTATAAATATTATGTTATAATGAATTACAATGGTCCAATGTAGGAAGGTATGGTTCTTACATATCAAAATAGGATGATTATGATATTTATAAGATCAATACATAAATTGATAATCATGAAATGAGAATTTAGATATTGTGTTATATGATGTGTGATGTAAGGACTTTGTTACATTAGTTATAGAATGTATTATATGGCCATGCATTTGAGGCATGGTAATATAATAAAACATGATGTGAATATACTTATGATATTGTTGATGCAATGGAATATATTGTATGGCAATGCATTGAGGTATGGTATTGTTTAGTTAATGTGATAAATATAACTTATACCATGACATGAGAAATAAAAGCATTAAGCAACTATGAGTTGAGAAATGTATTAGGGGCAATGTGAATATTGGACAGCTAATTCCCAATAATATACTTGTGGAATGTATAAAACAAATCTAAGAAGGATAAGGATGAAAATCTTGTAAAAGCTAAATTAGCAGTCACAAGGTGGATGTATATCTTTTATTGTTACTAGTTATTATGTATTGTATCATGGAATAATAATCTATTTATCATTAGTTGTTTCCATATGATATAATTATGTTGATATGGATATGGTTGAGCCTAATGGAGAAACATGCATTGGAATTGGTATATTTGGCTATCTGTGTGATAAGGTTTGCAAAATCATAGCTTAATTAGTAAGTTATTGCATTATTGTATTTGTTTATGTTGGAGTATTTACTTACTAAGCTTTAAATTCACTATTTTATGTTTTATTGTAAAGATATACAACTCAAGCCTCCACCGCCACTTCCTTAAAGCTAGGTTTGTGGGCTTGCTCTTTAGTATAATCTTAGTAACACTAGATATTTTAATATAATAATAGATTTTAGGCGCTATTCTATATATAGATAATGGGTAGTGGAAATCTTAAACTAACCTCTCTTTAGGTTAGTTAGGGTAATTTATCCTCATCTCATGAGGAACATGAGTGAACTTAACTTTCTTATTTTTTTCAAACTTGTTTAGTTAACGAATGAAATTTTTCTTTTTCTATAATAATGCCTTCCTTCTTGCTATAGCTCTTAATTGATTAACTAGAATTATGATGAATAAACTAGATTAAGTTGGTAAAAATTAGGTAACAAGTTATACACTCGTGATGACAAGACAAAGCCTAAAAAAGTATCTAGTTGCATTAAAATATTTAATGTTGCCTAAGTTATACTAAAAAGCTTTCTATAAGTTTAATTTTAAAGTGATGGTAGAGGAAGCTCATTCTATGAATTTGAAAAATAGAAACATAAAAGGGTAAGTCTAGGGTATGAGTAAACAATCTAGCATAATGAAATATAGAAAAAAAATACAAGCTTACTAAATAAAATTTACCTTCTTTTATGCTTAAGCACATTAATCACATGAATCAAACCATAATTTGTGTCAACATGTCATTCATATAATCTTATATTTTTCAAGTGTACTCTCATTCAAATGAATTCACATCATAATTATATTACATTAAGTGTAAAGATAACAAAATAAAAAAGTAAGTAAATCTCTTTTTGACTCTTATCTATCCTTATTCCTCACAAGCCCATTCTTGTACCTTCTAGTCATTGTTATCTTTTATAAGTTGTTATTAGATTCTATGTTTGAATATCATAAATATTATGTTGCCCCAATCACATCCCTAATGAAACATGCCACATTCAATTTTAATCATAACACATAATTCATCTTACAATATTCACATGCCTTTTTGTATAATCTCATATCTTATTTCCATCATCACGCATTATATAATAACCATACCTATTATCATATAAAACTTAGATCCTTTGGTCCCTTTCATACTATATTAAATGGGAATTTGAGTATGGTAGTCAACTATATAATTAACTATGCATTTCCAAAATGGAAGTATAATTGATTTTGTAGTTGACTACATGGATCCCAAAGATAGAAATTTAGCTTGGGTAGTTAACTATGAACCTTTAGCATATGGGTTGCAATTGACTATGGACCTTTAGAAAGCAAGGTCCTCTTAGATAGTCAATTACATACTTGATTAAAGTCATCTAAAGGGTAAGTCATCTGGCTATAATTGACTATATATTTAATTACAGGCTTCTCGAGATTAATTCTAAGTTAAGTAGTAGAATATGGCTACTAAGAGAGCAATTCTTATTTCAAAACTCATTCAATTAATTGATTTTATTTTACCTAATATCTTATTTATATTTCTCTCTTTATAATTTTTTTATATCCTATAAAACTTCACTTTAATTGTTATCGTTATAATTATCTAATTATTTCATTTATAAGATAAAATCCTAAAATTTTAAAAAAGGTGTAACAATATTCCCTCCATAGAAGAATTTGTCTATAAATTTTTAGGACTTTGCTAATCTAATAATGCTATAAGAATAGGTTAATACTAAACTTAGTACTCACTAAACAATTGTGAATGTTTTTGCCTTAGAAAGTTGTGAATATTTCTGTTGTATATTCGAATTTAACTCTTACATGGCTTCTTTTACTCTGTAGAATTCTTAACTTATCGTGATTGGCATGGATCTCAATGCCCGGTATCCATCGACTTTACCACTAATTTCTCTAGCTTTACCTAACAAAAATCTCCTTGTTTTCATGGAAACTCGAATCATACTATAAATTCTTGTAGAAAAATAGATAGCGTTTCCCCTATTTCCAAACACCTTCTAAAGGTTACTTGCCCTAAATCACAAAACTTGCGTATTCTCGAATACAATAGCATAATCAACATACACAATACTATACAACCTTAATATGTACACACAAATAAATGATTCAACACATCAAATATCGAACCAAGATAATTTCTCTCTCTCTCTCTCTTTCATATATATATATATATATCAATCCTAATCTAACTATTAGAATCTTTTAATCAGGCTGTCTTTAATTTTTCATGAAAGCAGCAAAGATCAAGCATTCTTATCATAACCTAAAAACATTAAAAATAAAATAGAATGAGTTATAAGAGCTTAATAAGTAAAGATCTACCACTTTTAAATTTTAATTGAATTATATTAAAGATTTGTATGTTGATTAGGTAATTAATACAAAAAGTAAATACAATCTATACTCCTTGAGTTTTTGGGGTATACAGAATCAAGCCTTAGATTGAGTATTCATCTACACACAATTTAGACTTTATAATTCTTATCACAAGTCACAATATCTCTACTATTCATTAACACATAATATCATTATTGTATCACACGCATCTATTTTAGGTAGTTATTATATTCACAAATAGCTAATAAAGCTCAATCACATCTAATCATCACAATCATATGAATAAAAAATATTCAATCACAAATAAGTTTTCATGTCACATCATAAATGCATATCAATCAAAATGAAAATACATGCATCCATTTTTTGTCTCCCAGATCAGCCTTATATCCTTCATAAACTGTCTGTCCTTATCCCTCTAGAGTCTGCCTTATACCCTTCACAAGTTGTTTGACGAGAATTTTCCATCTGGCTTTCACATCATCTTCCCATCACATAAGGATACCAATAGGGTAGTGTTGGCGTGTGTCCTAGAACCAATCATATAGATGGTTGAAGTTATATATAATGTATTATGTTTTATTTTAAGCAATTCAATTATTATATTTTATTTTTATAATTTTATTATTATGTGCAATTTATAACTTAATATAATAATTATCCTTAGAATAGCTTCGCTATTCCTAAAATGCCCCTAGTCAAGTATTATTACAAAAAGGATAGTAATAATACATCAAGACTAGCATATATAGTGACTGATGATTACGAATTATGGATATATGATATCAAGTCAATACATGAGTACATTGCTAGTGAACAATGTACTGGACTGACCCACTATGAGAATATTGCATGGATAGACGTGTCATAAGTTATTCTCATATGATCACAAATACACATAAACCTTTGACCTGAAGTCACTACGGTTCCCTACATAAGGAATTACTCACTTTAATATTGTCCTATGTCACTTTTAATCAGGATCATAAGTAGGGCATTGATTGGGTGTGTCATAAATCGTGCAGAGGGAAGTGAGTGATGTAGATGAGATTTTGTTACTCTTGTATAAAAGAGAAATATCCTTGGACCCCTTGATTGAGTGAGACTTAGAAATGCATGGCCATACTTAATTGAATTAATATGTAATATTAATCATTTATTTTAAGTCTACTTAGTATCAAGAAATATAAATTAAACATTGACGAGGATTACACATTCCATGCCTCCAGTTCAATTTGGATATTATTATAAAAGGATTATGATGTAAAACGTTGATCATATATTAGGTGGATGTCGAATCACAGACATTCTTACTACTTGAGTGGCAATGATGTATTGCTAGATACCGCTTACTATCTATAGCTCAATAATGAGTCATTGTTAATGTAGTAAGAACCTACAGGATCACACAAAAGGAGTAGGAATAAGATAATAATTAATTGAACTTTAATTATATTAATATCTAATTAATTGGACTTATTTTCATGCATATATATATATTATTAAGAATAATAAATTCACGTAATATATATATATATATATATATATATATATTATGTAATATTATTTGATATTAAAGTAATATCAAATAATTACGTTATCAGATATTAGATAAATATATTATGAGATAATATTATTTTGATATTTGATAACTATATGCAATTATCTAATATTAAGATATCTATATTATGAGATAATATTATCTAATGTTAGATAATTAATAGATAAGTCATATCTCTCCTCATTATCTCTAGGATAAGGATAAGGATAAGGATAAGGATAAAATGAGTTGTTAAGTGTGATTAGGATTTTGGAAGCATTATCCTAGTAGAACTAGGATTATGACTTGCCTAAGTTCTATAAAAGGAGGCTTGAGGGTAGCATATTAAAGACACGCTCATAGACTTCCTAAAATCCTAAATCACTCAAAAAACATTAAAATCCTAGTTCCTAGAGAGAGAAATGCATCCTAGCAGATTCGTGGAGGGCGAGAGGTCGTTGTTCACTCCGTGTGGATACCGTAGAGACGTTGTACCTTCCGAATGGCGTTTAATTCATCCGCTCTCAAGTTTTGATCAGTAGAAACACGAGTACCTAATAGGTAAAACCCTAATCATTGATTTATGCTTTTTGCATGGATCCTAGGTGGAATTTGGATTAAAATTTTGAATTTTTGCTACATATGATAATCCGAATTCCTTACAGGTAGGACAATGATAGACTGGTGGCATATTGCCTCACTCCACAACTCTGATGATCCGCCCCATCCTCACCCCATCCTCGACTGTGAGGCAAGTTGGTACTTAATCCTCGTGATTTGTGAGGTATTGATGATCCACAGGAAAATTTGAAAATATAAAAAAAAATAAAAACTTAAAAAAAAGCTTAAAAATTGTAAATTTTGAATTCACACATCACTAACATATAATATTCAACATACTGAAGCAATATTAGTCTACAATCATACATAATTTGTCCAATTAATTTTAAAGTAAAATAATTAAGATATATAATAAAAAGTTTCCCTAAAATTTTGTTTTCATCATCTTCTTCACCATACCATTATCTTTCTACTCTACCTTTATCATATTTTACTTCACTCCATCATCATTCTTCTAATACACTTAATACCTACAAAATAATTAACAACAATATTTTTTTATGTATCTTTTATCAAAGATAAAGTTGCTATCTTTTATCTAAAATGAATGCACAAAGGTTGAATTAGAAAATAAGGATAAATAGGAATATCATCACCACAAAGATTCACAAAGAGAAATATCGATGAAGTTGTAGTTGCCCACTCTTCATTTTTATTTTAGCTTTACTGCATGTATGAAAGAAAAGATACTATACATGTTACTCTCTCTCTCTGGTACTCTAATAATATTACTACAAGAAAAAGCTCCGAATCTAACATAAAATAAAGTAATAAAGAAGTGTTTCCTACTTCTAATAATACTAAATGAAAGTTGTGTGCCTTCCTATATAAAATCTAACGCACTAAAAATTTCAATTCCAACACAAATGTGGAGATAAATATGCTTTAATAGTACTTTGCAATATGGTATTTATTTATTTATTTTCCACATACAGATTACAACATTTATAATTACAACCATACATATAAAGGACCCATCAAAATCTAGAGATTTTCTTGAAACCCATATCCTAAAGCAAAACTAATACACACCATTATTTAGCATCTATGATCATTAATAGGCTAAAATACCTATGCAAAATAGCAACTACATTATGTGTATCCTTAATTTATAGCACAAAAGGATTTGTAATTTTTTACTAATCAATTTTTTCCTCTTTCAACCCATTTATTCCATACATGTATAAAGTATAAATTCAAAAAAGAAATGCCAAAGAGCAATAATCAACTACCTTGTAGTTATTGATATTTTGTGACTCTTGATTCGAATTATCGTTCATATTTTCTCTTTAATGCCTCCTATTTTATTCAAATAGGAGGCATCATGGATACTTTACTTAACCTTGTCATTCGTGCACTGCTCAGCTTGAGGTTTTATGTAAAGCTAGTACTATGGAATATATTTATATTCTAAAAAAGAAAGTTAAAGCTACATAACTACTTTGAATCTTTCAAAAATGTGAGGGGAAAAAGGCAGAAAGTGATATTCTAACATAACAAACTCTTTTGGAACAATTTTATGTTTTACTATAACAAAGTGATTAACTTGAGAATATGAATGATAATTATTAAAACATTAAAGAGAAAACATGTTTCAAATAAGT
Organism: Sindora glabra; assembly: GCA_020226215.1. NCBI lineage: Eukaryota > Viridiplantae > Streptophyta > Magnoliopsida > Fabales > Fabaceae > Sindora > Sindora glabra. Next base: position 43,315,957 of record CM035233.1, on the reverse strand, counting down.
TAAAAGAAGAATGAAAAAAAATCACAAAATCTCATTAACATCCATGTCTTCATTTGTAGTAGAACAAGGAGGCATTTACTTTGATGTTCTTAGTGAATAAGTCAAATATAATTAAATTATAATGTGCAGAAATTATAAATTAATAAAGCAATAATTTGGAATATCATATTACCTTGTATATTTCCTCACAACCAATCTTGAGCATACATCAATGCTTCCAATGTATTAGAATGGAGTCCACTACAATGTGTAGATAAAAACTGACCACTAGTACTAAAAGTTGACCACTAGTACTAAAAGCTAACTCTGAAGCAATAATAGATATAGGAAGACCTAAGAAATCTCTAGCAATTCTTTGCAAGATTGGGTATTTTAGCCTATTTGATTTCCAACAAGCTAAGATATCAAATTCTTCACTTGAAATAATAAGCAAAATTAGTTCTTCCAAATAAAAGTCTAATTCTAATTTCATACATACAGATGCAGAATTTTAATGCACAAATTAAGCAAAATTACACTTCCAATCTCCTTTTTTCCCTATAGAGCACAAATCTATTGAAGTGGTTAAATCACTTAATTAGTTATTGTCTTTTAATTTAGATTAATATTCTTTTATCAAATCTTGACATAGAATTTGTACATTTTGTATTTCATATGAAGCTTCATTTCCATATAGGAGAGGGAAAAAATAGTTCAACATCAAGATCCAAAATTGTGCCTACTGCCATCACTGCATTAATCTTATCCTAATACTTGTCAATCATATTTAAAGCCATGTCTCTAATGATATCATTAGAACTTTGGAGCCACTCTTTTAATGATAACTTGGTTTCATAAATCCTTGGAAAATATATATTCATAGTAGGATACATGGTCCAAAGAATAATTTAGTCACATTATAAAATAATTCCAACTTCTCACATATTTCTTTTGCCATATTCCAATCATCATCAGAAGGTGTATTTTTTATGTGTAGGTCATAAAGTTTATACAATAAAAAACTTCTTAATAAGGAATAACCACAAAAGGCATTAGGTAAGTAGAATTCCATTTAGTTCTACAATCAAGTGCAAAGTTTTTTGAATAAGGAACATTAAGTTGAAAATAAGTTTCTTTAAATTTTTGCTCTTTTTTTGGTGTTGCTAACCAATATGTAACACTAGACCTAATTTTTTCAATAGTCTCAGATATTTTTGACAAACTATCCTTCACAATCAAGTTCAATATATGAGTATAACATCGCATATGAAATAATGACTCACCTCAGATAAATCGAGCTGGAGGAATCTTTGTAAAAATTAATTGAACCATAGCATTATTGGTGCTAAAATTATCAATAGTGATAGTAGATAATTTTCTATTCAAATTCCAATTCAACAAATATTCAACTAAAGTATCACAAAGAACCTCAGCAATATATGAAGTAGGAACATAAATGAACCTAATATATGTGACATAATAAACAAATTATTAATAAAGAAAATCATATATATTATAGAAGTTATATATTCCTATAGTTTAATGGTTATCTAAAAATCTGACTTTGGAAGTACTAAGAATCATCAATAAAGTGTGTAGTAATTGCCATGTAACCTTTGTTTTAAACACCAAAAGTCCACATGTCAGTAGTAATTGCAATCCAACTATGAAGCTTTGCTAGCATAGTCATTATCTTTGTTTTTTCACTTTCATAAATCTTTAAAATATCATTCTTGATCATATTGTGAGAAATTAATTTAAATAATGGTTGAAGGCAAGAGATAAATCTTTTAAAACCAATGTGCTTAACCATTGAAAGTGGATATTCATGCAAAATGATTATTATAGCAAGTTCTTTTCTTGTAGCTTCTTGATTAAATGCATAATTTCCAACCATAATTAATTCACTCACAACTCCACTAGAACTTGATTTAGGCTTAATTCTAATTATTGATTATTTTGGACCTCTCACTTTTCAAAAGGGACATCTTTGAGTATGATCATGTAGATGTGTTATACCTATTCTTGTGTCATCTCCAAGCTTTTTTTTTTGTAATTTTTGTAAACTACTTTGCATTACCCATTTATACTTTGTCTATGAAAATGATCCCAAGCTCTTGACTTTAATCCTTATTTATTTGAACTAGAGGATCCTTCTATGTTTTCCTTATTTTCTACATCAATAGATTAAGTTTCATATAACTGTAACTCTTCCACTTCATGGTCAAGAGGAGATACTTTCATTGGAGATATTTCTACTTGAACTTGATTGCTTTCAATTGGAGTTGAAGGTGGATCCCTTGATGACATTTTGATACAATCATTTGAAAATGAAACTATTATTAAATGGCAAAGATAATTAAGAAACTATTAGTCTAATTCAATATTTAAAAAAATTATGAATATAAGTCTAATTCAATAATATTGTATAGCTACTAGGATAAGCTAGTTTGTTTTGTCTTGTTGAATGTACAATGCATATATATAACATGTAAGACCTTTACAATAAATTAACTAGAACAAATATGGTGCCCAATGAATTCATGCATAGTGCAAAACTAATATATATACATTCATAAATATAATTAGTAGTAGAACAAATTTTGGCAAGAAAAATAACAATTACCAAAGTACTTAGCTAAGGGACATGAACAACTTGTACTTTGGAGAAAACCTTAAAGTGGTGATAAGATCTTATTACCTTAAACTAATACAAAAGCAAAAACCTTAAAGTCCAGATCCCATAGCTTAAAGGTGTTGTTAACAAAGTTGTAGTGTGCACCTTTCAAGACAAGTGTTTTCTTTAAAACTCCTTCTTTCATAAAAGGATAAGTCAATAGGTCCCCAAGCAATACATTCATAGCTTTCTGTAGTCAATTAAGGAAGGGAAGCCTTTATTAGTTGTGATTGTTCACTTTACAATGCCCATGAATTTAAGGCCTTATGCTATGTGCCGTATAACTTTAGCTCACAAAGACATGTACTATAGTACAATGATTGTATAAGTAAATAAAAAAGATCAAAATCAATAAATAAAGAGAGAGAAAAATATGGGTTTTTTCCAGAGTGATTTAGTACATGTGACAAAATGCATCTAGTATTAAAAACTTTTCTTATAATAGATGAGAAATTTTTTATTATTTTAAGAAATTCTTATATCAATATTCTTGGAATATGAAAAGAAAGATGGTCACAATAACAAATATATATTTTTCTTCTCAAATTTAAAGTAAATTAGATTTACATGAAATTTTTTGCATTTATAATCTCAATAGTTTAATTATTGGTGCCCTATTTTAAGAAACCTAAGTCGTCTATTGCTAATTTAAGCTTACACTTGGCTAGATTACAAATTTGAACCCATTGCTTAATGAATTCTCCACAAAACCAAGCTGGAAAAGAAATGGCTTTTAAGGTCATTTTACTTCTTCCTTCACATAATTAACTAAAAAGCTAGATAAAATTAATTAAAGAATCTATCATGGCACAATAAAATTCTTCAAATAAATACAATAAGCAATAAGAGTGAACACGTCTGATTATGATTTACAAGGGAGTCAAGTATATTATGCATCTCTAAATTAATAAAACCATGGACAATGAACAATGAACAATATTAGTTAATTGTTTTTACAGTGTACTACATCAAATATGACACAAGGACACATCAACGAAAGTGGTAACCAAGTAAAGATAGAATAGCATGGTGGTGAGTGCAATAGTGGAAATAGCGGCAAATGGTAGTTGGGACTTCATTGAGTGGTGCTGTTTCTCCTCCTTTGGATCTTTGCCACTCTTCCTCTCTTGGTGAACTAGGGTTAGCAAAAAGGAAAGTAGGAAAATAGGCATAACAAATTCAAAGGTTAGCTAATGGCATATGTTTTGCATATCATTTTTTTATGTATGAAATCACTAAAATAAGTTTTTAAAAGTATATTTTTATATATAATATAAAGGATAAAAATGTAATTTTAATTATTCGAAGCACCGCAAGACAAGGTAGTATAATATTACTCCATCATGAAAATTGCTTTAAGTTAAAAATTTGTCCTTTGCCTTACTTTGTTAGGTAAGAATTACTACCAAATTCGTGCCCTGTGGGGTAAAATTTGTGGGCAAAGATTCAAAATCCAAAATTCTACCCTCCCTACTATCACATTGCTCATTTCAAATGTCATTCATGGTATAATTCACAATACAATATGCACAATAGAGCTCGGTCTACCAATTACAATTTTCAATATGATTTTAACATAAATTAACTATTAATCAATACAAGGTAAATCAAGCACATAACAATATGTATATACAACAGCACCATCATGCCTTCTCGCATGATCACATCAGTCAATTCACATTCACTCAATGTTTTACACTTACATAGTCTACTATTCTGTTAAATACCCATAAGTAGCAATGTAAAACTATTCGCAATGCAAATATCATTTACCATCAAATTTCTATCACAATTAATCAATAGTTAGTAATATCATCCTATGCCTTAGCAACATGTCATTTCCTCCCATGAGTAATTAGTAACTCATTACAAGTATCATTTTTTAATTTCTCATTCATAACCACACAATTAATTTCACAATATATATTATAATTCACAATCACATTAATTAGGATTCATAGATGTACAAATACATAATCTATATCATTTATAAGAAAGATTATAATTTATAGCATTTAAGCATTTTAATATTGAAACATTAAATTAAAATGTGATATATACTTATTTGATATTATTGATCCATCTTTGGAATCTTCAAAGCATTCAGTTTTCATCTATTCATATTTTTCTTCTAATATCACCATTTATAAAGGTAAATTTTGATCATATAAACATTACTCCTCCTTTTTCCACATAATAGAAACCTTTATTCAAATCATAATATAATAGCATTTAGTATCACTTGTTTCTTATATTTTTATAATAGTAATTGGTAATCCAACTATACCATTTAATTATCTTAGATCCACACTTTCTTTATCTTCAAACTTATCATCAAAATATCAAAAATTCTTGCATATAATAGCTTCTTCCAAATCAAAGTACAAAACTATCAAAACATTATCATTCATATCACTATATAAAATTATACACCATCTCTTTATATCTTTGGCTTTCCATAAAGAACCAAAAAATCATTTTTACTAGGAACTCTCATTTTGATGATATAATTATATTCAAAATATACTATTTTGATATTTTTAATCATAAAATCCTTATTTGATAAATACTATGCCAAGCATCTAAATAATATTATAAAACAAGGTTTTCTTGAATCCTATTGGAATCTTTCAAAATGTAAAAATATAATACTTTACAATTACCTTAAGTAAAGCATTCTTATAATCCATATCATAAAACTTTCATTTTGCAAAGCCATGATCATATATTTAAAATTATTCATAAAAGGACTTTTCTTGATTATAGAGCTTTCACAATAAGGACTTTTCTTATATTTTCTTGATTATTTCATAAGTATCATCATATTTTTTAATAATACATAAAAATGGGTTTTTGCTTCCAATTAGCTTCACCATGATAAAAGTTTCATTTTAAAAATCATTTTTTATTTTATTTTTAATACTAACACTATATTACTCAAGACATATGGAAGTGGGTTTTCTTTTATTAAACCTTATATCAACAAAAATACTAAACTTTTTATGCTCTAAAAATGTTCACCTGTAGCTGAGATGCGTGGTTGGAGCTTGTTGGCAATGAACTATCATCGAAAAACACCAAGAAGCTACATTGTAATTCATCTCCAATCAGTGGCTTCGTTTCATGTCATAAGGCTTCTAATTAATGAGCCAACAACCCGCAAGAGTACATCACTCATGGTGGTTGGATGAGTTAATCAATGCCTATAAGGAAAAAAGAGCTAGTTGCGAAGAAGATTTCATGCTTTTGTTGCCGTAACCCATAAATATAGTGATGGGAAGTAACCATCTGCTAGAGATAAATCTATGCAAAGTGGAGGCCGAATGTAGAATCAGGTGGCCAGAAGAACAGAAGTTAGCATTCAGTGATGAAGAAACAAAAAAAAGAGGCAGAGGAAGAAGAGAGAGAAAGAGGGATCGATGTGTAGGTAATGAAGAAGGAGAAAGAATTTTCTAGAAATAGAAGAAGAGAGGGTTAGTGAAAAGAAAAGAAAGAAAGAAAGAGAAAGTGTAAAATAATGAGCTCTTGGCAATGCTGTTACACATCACGGCACATTATAACCCATATTTTCTTTTAAATTTCAACCCTCTAATGATTCTATAAAATTCTAGTTATTAGACTTTCAAACTTTATAATATTCCTTTTCTCCAAATAACCTTAAAATCCTAGCTTAATTATTTCATTTCCCTATAAGTATATAAAAAATAATTTATTTTATATGTATATATTCATTTATGTATACATAAATCCCTTATACTTTAAAATTTAAAAGTATCTTAATAAATTTACAAACATATGTATGAAATCTATTTTCCAAAACTAATACATACATTTCAAATTTTCTTTTTCTTAACTTTATGTGAGAACTACCAATTTAAATATTTTAGTAAAAAGTTTAAAACAAACCTTAGTCAAATAAATATAATTTATCATTGATTAAAATAAGTATATTAGAGCATTCAAAATAGTAAAATTTTAAATATTATTTTTGGAAATATTATAATAATGGTTCTTCTTAAATTACATGAAACCTATTTAGTACATACTTTTTAAGTATAGAGACTTGAAAAATTAGGGTAGATGGCATGCAAACTATCTAGTAACTCTAAATTATAAGCTATAATTCCTAATCCCTTGAGAATTGGAAATGGTCTAATATAACGAGATGTTAATTTCCTTTTCCTTTCAAATTACATTACACTCTTCATAAGCAAAACTTTTAAAAACATCATATGTCCCTCTTGGAATTCTAATTCTCTTTACCTTTTATTTGTATATGATTTCTACCTATCTTAGGCTATCTTTAATAGATCTTGGATGATCCAAACTTTTTTCAAAGCATCTACCATGAAATATGGCCCTAGAAGTTTTGTTTTTCCTTATTCGAACTAACCAACCAAAGATTAATACTTCTTGCTATATAAGGCTTCATAATGCTCGATTGGTAGTTATTATTATAAGCAAACTCACTCAATAATAGGTACTTATTCCAACTTCCTTCAAACTTTTAGGTATATGCTCTAAGCATATCTTCTAGGATTTGTATCATCCATTATGATTATCCATCAATTTACGAGTGAAAGTTCATATTGAACCATAATTGAATCTTTAATACTTGTTAGAATGATTACCAAAAATGAAATGTCAACTAAATGCCTTAATCTAACACAATTGTAACCGAAAACCCATGTAGGGGCACTATCTTATCAAGGCATGCTTAAGCATACTATACCATTAATGCGCCAAGTTGGTTAATTTGTCAATAATTGCTTATATGGAGTTATACCCTTTCTGATTTTTTAGTAATCCTATTAAGAAATTTATTATAACATTTTCCAATTTTTATTTTAGTATAAAAAATGATTGATATATTTTGATTGGGCATTAATGTTATACTTTCACCTATTAGCATATAAGGCATTTCATCACATGATCTAGTACATCTTTTTTGACTTTTTTTTACCAAAAAATATCTTTCAAGTCATGGTACATCTTGGTAGCTTTAAGGTGTATAGTGTACAAAGAGCTATGAGCTTGGTGTAATAATTCATTCTATTCACTTGATGAAACCCAAATCCATCTTTGATAGCAAACTACTCCTTTATTAACAATCATTCTAAATTCCAAATTCTTAGTCACATCTTTCGTCGAAGTTGCATAACTTAGATTAATTTTCTATACCTTATTTATTTTTCTAGTAAGGTTAGATTAAACTACCATATAGGCTAATTTTTGAAAGGTGTCCTAGTCTTGCTTTCAAATTTTCTACTTAATGCATCTACTACCACTTTGGCTTTGCTAAGATAATAAATGATTGAACTATCATTGTTTTTAATTAGCTTTTTCCATCTTCTTTGTCTCAAATTAAGATCTTTTTGCTTAAGGATATACTTCAAGCTCTTTTGGTCTATATAAATTTTGGCAGTCTCTTTATACAAGTAGTACTTCCAAATATTTAGAGCAAAAATTACTATCGCTATCTTTCAATCACGAATTAGTAATTTTGATTTTGTTTCTTTAACTGTTGGGAAGTATATGTTATCGCTTTGCCATGTTGCATGAGAACACATCCGAGACTAATTCCAAATGTGTCACAAGACACTACATACCTTTCATTGCCCAAAGGTAATGCTAACACTAGTGTAAACATCAAGCATAACTTCAATTTCTAAAAACTACTCTTACACATATCTAACCATTATAATTTAGTCCCTTTTTATATTAACTTGGCTAATAATGCACATATATTGGAGAAATTCTTAACAAACTTTCTATAATACATTGTTATTCTAAGAAAACTATGGATTTCTATGATAGTTGAAGGCTTTAACTAATTCTATACATATTCTACCTTTTGAGGATCCACCTAAAATCTTTCTTAAGATATCACACGCCTTATCAATCTTACACTAAAATATTGAAAGGTTAAAAGTAAGGATTATTAGCTCCTAAACACTTAAAATCATTAAATGAGGTTTAAGGCTCATATTTTCCTTTTTGAGTTAAAATACTTAACTATTTTTAAATTCGAAGAAAAAGGGATGAGAATTTAGCTAATATGAAGATCTTACCTTGTTTAAGTGAAGCATTTGATAAGATTTAGTGTCCTTTATGCTTAATTTGAGGAAGAAAATGGAGATGGAATTAAAGGACAGTAAATAGCGTTTGGGGATGTTTTATGGGAGGAATAAGGAAGGTGGTTGATTTGGGGTAGGGATAAAAAATAATGGAGGGACAACATGAAAAAAAATCCTAAATCTCTCCCATACTAAAATACTCACCTAGACCTTTAAACATTATATTTTATCTATCTTTCCTCAACCAATCTATGCAAACTCTCATTTCAAAACTCATCCAATTAATTAATTTATCCAATATTTTATTCATATTTCTCTTTTCATAATTTATCTATTTCTTGTAAAATTTTATTTTAATTATTATTATAATTATCTAATTACTTCATTTTTGAGATAAAATCCTGAAATTATAAAATGAGTGTAATAGACTCACTTAACCCAGTGACCCATTTTATTTTTTAACACACTTTTAAAAATTTGAATTATTAGAAATCTAAAACTAAAGTCCATAATTACATCTCAATGTCCTAATATTCCAAAAAAATTATAAAATAAAAAGACAAAAAGATTACTTCAATAGACAAAATAATGCAAAATAGAACCTAATTAAATAGATATAGTAAAATTATGTTGGATGATTATTGTAATTACAATATGATAAATGTTTGTTTGTTGTGTTTTAAAAAAATAGTTTTACACTTTTACTAATTAAGTGAATTTAATTTTTATATGCATATAATTTATTATATTTAAAAAATATGACAACTGGTTTAATTATAAGATTTGATTGATTAAACTAGTTCAACCTTGACTTAGTCATCCTATCGAGTCAATGACTAAATCAAGTTTTAAAATATTGTTGATAATTGACTATCAAAATGGAGAAAGTCCCATAAATTATGGGAAGTTAGTTACCACTGCCTTTACTGTAAGAAGAATTTTCATGTCTTTTATATATAAAAATACAAAACTAATCTTACTTAATTTAACTAATGATAACTTTAATCTTTTATGATCACTATTTGAAAACTGTAATAGATGTAATTTATTAATTATAAAATATAAATATAATTATTTTATTAATAAGATAATAAATATAATGAGTATTATATGAAATTATATACAATAAATACTAAATATTAAATTATAAATATAAATTAAAAATATAATTATAAGTGTAATTATAATAAAAATTTAATTCTTAATAGACTTATATATATATATATATATATATATATATATATATATATATATATATATATATATATATATATATCTATTATACTATTTTATTTATTATTTCATAATTTTAAAAATTGAACTAAACCGACCAGTTGGACCAATAAACTAATGAACTAGCTAGTAAACCAGTTCAATTAGGGGTATTAGATCAAAAATATATGTGAATTGGTATAAATCAATTAAAATTGATGTAAATCAATCAAAACTAATAAAGTAGATGAGTGAATCGGTTCATTATAAATTTTATATTTTTTAAAAAAAATTTATAATTTCATAATAATTAAGATGTAATATTTTTTACAATTTCAAATTAATTGAATTTATGTTATTTTTTAAATATTTCTAACATAAATTATTAGTATATTACTCTTATTTTATTACTTATTTGTTTATACTATTAATTTATATTGTATTATTTTTTAATTTTATCACGACTTATTATTATAAATATATGATACTAATGTATACATATGAATGTGTGTAGATATAGTTAATATTTTTTTAATATATATAATTTATATTTTTAATTCAAAATTAATTTAACTAATAAATTAATGGTTGAACTGGTAAATTAATGAACTAGTGACTTGTCTAATTCAATAACCAATTTGATTTTAAAAATTATGTAATATTTTTTATATTTGTTATCTTAATTATTTATTACTTTAATATTCTATTATAAAATTTATTATTCTCAAATCCAGACCTGTCTAACCAGTTCAATTATTCAAACTAGCACCTAAGAGTGAAAATTATCTAGAAAGACCCACAAATCTAAACTAAGCAAAAATTCAGGTTAGCCTAATCAAGTCTAGTTAATCCATCAAGTCAATTCATTCTTTTTTTTTTTCTTTCGAGCAATCCAAAATCTTAATATAAAAAAGTTTTACCTAAATATAAAGATTTATTATATATTCAAAAAGTAAAGTGGATAAAATTTCTTGAGTTATATTGATTGTTGTATATTTGAAATATTTTTTAAATATTAATATTGCTTGAAATAATCTTTCAGTAAATAATCATAAAATATTTTATGATACAACTGCTCTCAAACTATTTTGTTCAATTCATATTTTTTACATTTTGGGGGCCACAACTTTCTCATTTGCTTATTATAATATAAATTATTATTATATTTACTTTATATTAGAATATATATCAAAAGTAGTATTCTACTAGTATATTGGAACTTGCTAAAATACAAATTCCTAATAAATGATAACCTTGCAAGTTGAATATAATACATTATGCTGTAGCTGTCTTGAAGGTTTTTTATATTAATTTTTTTATCAATTATTCTCTCTGCCATTATGTTATTCATAATTGCAATAAAATTAATATTTATTTATGTTTTAAAAATACAAAAATAAACTTGAACTAATTAAATAAATTTATCTTTAGATACATGTATGTGATATATAACTTATTATTTATAAAAATACAGGAAATGATTTGACCCCCTAATTTAATCAATTAAATTAATCCAACCTTAACCTACTTGTCTTATTAATCAAATGACTAGACTAAATTTTAAAATACTAATAAAAATAAAAAAATTATGTACTTCTTATCTATTTTATATAATTTAATAGAATTAATTATTTAACTAATATTTTTTTCATTTTAATTACAATAAGATAATTTAAGATATATATTTATGTATATAAAAGACATCTTAATTTTTTTTGAACAAATCTATTTTACTTTTTTACAATAAAATAAAAAATTGTCAATTTAGAAAAATTACAATAAAAAGAGAGATTAGAAATATGATTTTAACAAAAATAATTAGAGATAATTAAAATTTATTGATATATTTTAATAAGGATATATTAATTATTTTGATAATATTTTCTAAGAAGTTCAGAGTTAAATTAAACAAAATATAAAAAATTAATTCTTGGTAACTATTAATTCTTAAGTGCTAATCAAACATTTTTGAACATTTTCCGGGAGGTAGAAACTTATTTCCTATGTGATTGAACAACTACTACCTTTTTTAATCTTCATAAATTTATTTTAAACAATACATAAAAAGGGATGGAAAAATAATTCAATGGGAACTTGACCTCTTAAGAGATGAAGTGTTTTGATCATTGAATTACCTTCAATGTATTGAGATTTGTATTTTTTTTATTTTAATTCATTTGCATTAAAATTTTAAAAAAATATATTTGACAATAAAAATACTTAATCTCTAAATAGGTTGTATTCCCCCTTCCCCTAATAGCCTTTAAAAAATGTAAATTATCTCTTTTAATTATGTGTTGATTGGATTTTACCTCCTTAAACTTTACAAAACTTGAAAATAATACTCATCTTTTACTTAATTAACAATTTTATCAAATTGTGTAATTTTTAAATGAAATCTAACAACGTTATAAGATATTGATTTGTTTATTTTTTTTTAGATAATAATTTTGCACCTTTTTTGCAAATATTTAATAAAAAAATGTATATATAATTGAAATTTATTAATTATATAACATAAAAATTATGTATGAAAAAATAACTAAAAAAATCAACATACTATGATGTTTTGATTATTGTTTAAAAACTTCATAAAAAAAAAACATATAATTTGATAAATTAATTAATAAAGTAAATAATGGGTATTACTTTAAAATTTTGTAAAGATTAACAAATGATTTTTCAAATTTTCAAAATTAAAAGGAGTAATATCTAACTATTTTGAAGGGAATGATTTACATTTTACCCCTTTAATAAAATAGGAACTGTACTTAACAACAAGCCAATTATTTGGCTCCCTTCACGCCAATATATTCATGCTAATTCCTTTAACATGCAAAAGATAAACAGCATATTATTTTTTTCGATTAACAAGGGCAGCTGTAGATGGACTAATATAATGGACAAGTACAATCCATATAGACTTACTACTCAAGATCTCTCTACTCTCATCTTAAGCACAGTAGTTTTACATTATATTGATCAAACATCTTTGTCCTTCTGCTTCTGACATCAACCTGGTCAGTATTTCGCTAATATCATCTAATTAAGCCACTGCAACAGCAGGATTCTTGCAACTCTGGTTTTCATGATGCCTGTTAACTGGAGTTTTGACATTAAGGCCATGTCCACCAAAGCAGAAATAATGTCCCTTCAACCTCCTGCTAACAGAAGATCTCTTCGTCAAATTTGGGGATTCATCATCAAGCACCACATTCGAGCAGGATGGTCCAGCAATGTCATTGTCAATGTAAATAGCCTTCTGCTTATCTAATGATCTAGGTGAGGAGATGGAAGATTTCGAGAAGGAACTAGAACGAGATCGGCCCGAAACCTTCACTAGTGGCACAGATTGGATAACTCCATGAACCATACCTGAAGCAAATCTCTTCTTGGCATTTGGACTGGACTGATGGCTCCTAACAGACAGAGTCCTTTTATTGTTGGGCAGCGTCAATGGCCTCGAAAACTTCTGCCTAAGTGGAGTAGGTGTTTCCTCTATGTTACTGTTCCATTTCCTGCATGACTCAACTGAACTCCAATCTATAGATTTCTTGAATCCTTGATCAGCCTTTCTGCCCTTCCCACGAGGCCAATGAAGGGCTCGTTTTAATCTTGCTGCTGCGTAATTCACAGAACTTGGCCTTCTGCTAGAAATTGAGCTACGATTCTCTTTATTGCAGTCATATGGATAGTGTTCTGATGAAGATGAACTCATTCTTCCTGCGCTTCGCGGATCAGCTTTAGCATCTGACATGTTATTCTCAAGGCCTGTGTACATGAATATTTCTGTGTCTGAGATTCTAAAGGATGTTCCAGGACTGCTACTGGTTCCTTGCATCTTCAAGTGGGAAGCAATGGCTTTTCTTGCATTATCACCTTCGCAACCAAACATTCCCCCAGCTGAGATCAACTTTCGGATCAGTATATCTGAAGATGCAGTATTCGGATGTTGTTTAAGGTAATCAAGTGAAGTCATGCCATCAGCATCATAGACATTCACATTGATTGATGGAGCAGTCATGAGGAGTTGAACAAGATCAGAGTGAATGTTGCCTATTATGGCCATGTGAAGAGCAGTTCTTCCATCATTGTTCTTGGCATTGATAATTTCCTCTACGTGAAAATTGTTCCCATTTAATAACTTCTTCAAAAGCTCAACCTGCCTGTCCAATCTTCTGAAGGCCGGAGTATGGAAACCAGACACTACCTTGTGAAGGAAGGTTTCTCCAGCATTGTTTTTCAGAGAAATCAACGGGGGAAATGCAGAGATTAGTGCTTCAACTGCAGCTAATTGGCCCCCGTGTGCAGCTACATGCAGAGCTGTGTTGCCCTTGATGGTCTGTGGAGGAGATGATGTCAAATGATGATGCGAGATACTTAACAACCTGCAAGAGAACCAGATATTTTAATACATGAAGACTAAAACATTACAAAGATGAAATTAAATAAACAAGGGAAAAAATTCTTCTTGTGAGGGTACCATAAAATGGGAAAGGAAGCCAATACTGGTTTTAGCTAAGTTCTCAAACATAGTTAACAGAAAAGTTGTGTGTGCAAGGTCACGGTACAAGCATGGATGCGAACTGTTTACTGAATATAGTTGCTGGATGCCAGAAATGTTGTACATGTAAGGTCATGGTATGAGTTCGAGTATAGGAACAGAATACACCAATTTACAGTAGTATTTCTGTAGAAAAAATTTGTGGAGTGTTGATCATAAATAACAAATGGTAGCATACTAGTCAAAGCACAGTTCCAAGTAACTATGTCAGCATCGGGACAATAGCAACCGAGCACAGTAGCACTTGATGTTGTCTTTAAAACTTTTCTCTTTGATATTTTGGATTCAAGACTTTCTATGTGCATTTTAAGTGACTTGTCACTCAAAAATAAAAAATTGTTCCTATTAATTATGATCCACAATATAGGTTAAAGAATTATTTAATTATATCATAAAAAAGAAACGATGAGATGCATGTGAAATGAAACATATATAGCATGTGCTCAAAGCATCTTAGGATACAAAAAGATCAACGACTTGAACGGAGTGTTAAATTATCAAATTATGTTCTCTCAAGCATGCAATTAAAAATACAAAATTGAGGACCTCTAAAGCACAACATATAGTCAATCACAGCTTGCTTCTACTCAAAGATGAAGCAGAAATTTAAGACTCAGAAAAGGAGAACCAAATGAGTAAGAAGCTCACCTCAACCTGGCCTCTGCCTGCAGCAGCATGCAAGACAGTTGATCCCTGAGCATCTCTGTAAGCCAAAACATCAGAGCAATTTGCAAGAAGTTCCTCCAGAATCTTCAGGTTTCCTCCTCTAGCTGCAGCATGAACAGCCCTATTGGTCATCTCCCACTTGTAAACAGAAGGAATTTCCCCAATGTGCTCCTCCAAAACCCCCTCTTTTGTGGAAAGAAGCCTTGGTGAAATTGCAAAATCAAACAGCAGCCTGAAAACCTCACAATTCTTGCTCCTAGCAGCAGCGTAGAGCACATCAGTGACACCATATTCTCCCTCCCCAAAAACCAGAAGAGGATTTCTTTCAAGTAATGATTGAACAAATTCCAAGTCGCCGGCGGAAGCAGCAGTGTACATTAGCCATCCGCCGTAGCCAGCGCGGATGAGAGAGTTTTTGCCTTTCTTACTGGATTCACACTCGAGAAACAGCTTACGCGCGACTTGAGAACGGAACTTTGCGACGTCGTTGAACTGCTCTTCATCGTCCCAGACGATCTCGAGGCGGCGGATGCGACGGAGGGAGGTGAGCTTGAAGAGGTGGTTGTTGTCGATGCGGAGGATCTCCCGCACCAAGTCATAATGGCCATTGGCAGGCGGCCCAGTCTATCGGAGAAGCGTACCACCACTGGTCGCAGGTGCTCTCCCAACGAAGTGGAAAATACGTTGGAGGCATTGAAGACAGGATTGAATAACAAAAACTTCTAAGAAAATTCAAGGTATGAACAATCCAAATCAACACAATCCAACACTGGAAAATGAGAATTGTTGCTCCAATTAATATTTGATTCGAGATTTTGAGGCAAATATTTTGCATGCAAGATCAGAGCCAGGCCCAGTATAAGGACACAAGAGAACAAATACACAGAAAGAGAAAGCTTCTAACTTTCCGCGAAAATTATGACAATCAAAACCAATTCAGTGAGAATTAAACTTAAAGGAATAAAATGAAAAATTCCCACACCTAAGAAATGGATAAAACTACTAAAGCATGCACATGAAGACAAGCTATGTCGAGCAGTTGAGCTACCTGCAGGAAGCCATTAAAAACAATAAAGATCCCACATAAGCAGAGCAAAGAAAAGGGAGGTGTTTTTATAAGATTGGATGGGAAGGTTGGAGGGTTACAATTAATAAGATTAACTAAGTAGCAAGGGGATGGAAACAGAAGCAGCCATGATTGCTCTCACAAAGTGATCACAGAAAAGGAATTGCAGGTACTTTAAAGAAAAGGTAAGTAATGGGGGAAGAATAATAGTAAGGATTGAAAGGAGATAGAGGATATTCTGAGAAAATTTTTGGTTTTCTGAGAATCCCAAAAGGGAGGAAGATGCTTAATAAACAGTTTGATAAAGATTATATGGTTTCTTTGGAACAGTAATACGCGCTTAGGATGGAATGATAATGAAGGAGGGTGCTGGGAGGGAGAGAATGTTATTGGCCATTGGTTGGGATGTAATGATGGAGGAAGTAGGAAGCTGAATCAAAGCATAAAGAGATTACTGTGCATAAAAGGTGTTTGGATAGATAAAGGCCATCAGTAATGACATTATCAAATTATCAAATTGCTCAGTACTACTTGCGATGAAAAATGGAAAATGCTATTCCATTTTTATCAACAACCTCTCAAGTTGGCTGTGCTTATTCTGTTTTCATGTCACACCGCTCTTGTCTTTTGGGTAAAGTTGGGAGTATAATACAGGTAATCTTTTAAATTGAAAAAACTGTCAAATTAGTTGTTAGGAAGATACAAATTACATTAATTTTTTAAAATATATTCTATATCACATAAGTACACAAATTACTAATTTTTACATTAAATACATTTTTAAAAGATAAATGTTGCATCAAATTCCTCCAAAAAAAATATGATAAATTGATGTAAAATAAATTTTTAAAGAAAATATGATGTAATCTATATTTTCTAAGGACCAAGTCCATGTAAAAAATTTTGAAGTAAAAAGAACTTTACAGTATTTTTTCAATATTTTATCCATAATTTTATTAATCGTAATATGACAAAAACTATAATTGGAATTTAAAATTATGAATTTGAGTACTCGTTGCAATTTAAACTAACGTAATTTCATATTTTTTATAATATAAAAATGTAATAGTTGATACTGAGTGAAAAAATAATTATTATTCTTTTGGAGG
Source organism: Sindora glabra (assembly GCA_020226215.1). Lineage (NCBI taxonomy): Eukaryota > Viridiplantae > Streptophyta > Magnoliopsida > Fabales > Fabaceae > Sindora > Sindora glabra. The sequence goes on along the minus strand of CM035233.1, from coordinate 43,298,607 downwards.
ATTTCAACCTATATCTTTTAATATATTACTCAAGCTCCTGCTAACTCAACACTCAATTACTTAAAAAAAAAAAGTCATTATTTGAGTCCTTGAACAATCAATTATTCTATTAATTAACACACGGTTGAAGTGATTGTTTGGTTCAACAAGCTACATCTTATCCCTATTACGTTTGCACAGCCAATATAATAATAATATGCTTACTTAATTCCATTCGTTTTTTAACGGAAAAGTTAAATTTTTGGGTGACTTTTTTAGAAGTGGAAAAAGAGGAAAAAAAAAAAAAACAAACAAACACGCGCGCGCGCGCGCAGAGTCTCGCGTTCCTTTCCAAAAAGCACAGACAAATAACATATATAACATAAAATTAAGAAGAGACTTCTCCAACTTGCACACTTTTTTAACGAAGAAAATATTCCGTGGTTTCTAAGTAATAAGTATCGTCGTTGAAATTGTTTGCGGCTCTAATTTGAACCTAATAAAATTTTAGACCTAAGAGTTTCAACTCTTTAATATTCACATTTTGTCGGTTCAATCCACCAATATCTTGGTGCCATCGAACTTTAGAATTCTTTTTCACAGCATCACAATGATAATAGTTGGATAATTGGAGAGGAAAATTTCAAATTGGGTAATCAAATGGCCTAACGCAATCAAGACTCTTCATAAAAATAATTTTATTTATTTATATTTATGGTTACAAAACTTTGAGATTATTGAAAATATGAATCACTAAGTGGGATGAATAATTATTTTAAGAATTAGAATATTCTTGAGTTTCTTCTTTTTTAATCAATGTTATTTTTGAAATTCAAACTCCTATTCATTAAAAGACAAAGCATGCCCTGGGTTAACATACTTTTCATAAAATCAATATTTTATTGATTAAAAAATTGGAAATCATGGGGAGAAACTACTTCAAGAATTAGAAAATTCGAACAAAGGTTATTTATAGGATTCGAACTCTTATCTATTGACAAATTATATCTGCCTACAACTAGTAACCTTTCCATTGAATCAACACTTACTAAAATGCATGATCATTTTTTTTGTTGGCATGGGAAAATATATTATTCATTTAATGTTATATATATATGATAAAAAAATAACATTTATTTCTTTTAAAAAAATTGTATTCTTCCACTATGATACTGTCATGCATTTTTTTTATTTATCACAAAATAAATAAGTAGCATGCAAGTTCATGATATAAAATTAAGGTTTTGTTTGGCATATCTCATAACATAGTATGAGAACTAGTGAATGATATAATATAATATTATATAGGATAGAGTAGTATATTATATAATAATTGGTCTACAATAGTCTCAAATGAAGATTTGTATAAAATTATCTTATTTTATAATCATTGTTATATTTTATAAGAATGTATAGGTTTAAAAATGAATAATTTAACAAAAATATCCTTATATATAAAAACTAATAAAATATAGTTAGACCAAAATATCCCCACAAAGAGAGATGGTGATTTATATGATTATGGAGTGGATGATATTTACTTTATGTAAATCTAGAATTGGGGATTTTAATAGAGGATGTTTCTACGATGCTACAAGTTATTTTTGAAACATAGTATACTAATTGTGATTAGCTAATAAAGGAAATAGGCAAATAGCAACTAGTTGCTACCAAAATACATGGAATAATATCCTAATTAGCAACCACCTCAATAATTCACCAAAAAAAAATTGTAACCACCTCTTTAACCCCAAGAAAAAAAATCCACCTCTCACAAAATTTAACAATTTATATTAAAAAGTTTTGACATTTATTGAAAGAATTAGAAGAATAATTATAAAAATAACTAACATTAAATAATAATTTTTATGTTCTTCAAATTTTTGAAGTTTCATATTAATTTTCATTGTAAATAAATTATAATGATTGCATTGAACATTGAATAAATCTGCAAATTTTCTAACATTTTATTATTTTTATAGAATAGAATTGCCCAAAAAAAAAAGATAATGATGTATTAAATCTGCAACTACATGTCACGTTTTATTTTGATCGAAAATTTTTTAACTTAATTTGTTAATAATTCTTTTTGGGAGAGAGAGAGAAAAAATATATAGGAAAAAGTTAACAGTGGATTTCTCAAAAAAAGTTAAAAAAAAAAAGGGACTCCAATTATTACTATTGATATATTGCCATATACTTATAGCACTATATGCTTTCATTTGGCATACTAGTATCATACAATTACACTTTAATATAAGATAAAGAATGTAAAAGAAAAAGAGAGAGATAAAAAGAAAATTTTTTTAATAAATGAGAGAAGTTTTTTTTTTTTGATAAAAAAAGGAGAGAGATAAAAAAAGAAAATTAGTGTATATATATTGAGAGAGAGAGAGATAAAAAGAGTTTTTTTTTAATAATGAAAGAAATAATTTTTTTATAAATGAGATATATGAAGACATAAAAGAGTTTTTTTTATAATTTTAATAATTTAATATTTATTTTAATACTATATTATCGGTCCTTATCTGCTCTACCAAATAATAAATAACCTTATATAAAACTAAAGGTATAAAAGAAGATTTTCGGATAAGTTATATAATCTATTTGAAATTCTGAAATATTATATAAATTTTGATATTATATCGTATACTATCAAATCTTATAAAATATGCGAAACAAGGCCTAAATAAAATTTTTATGCGAAAAATATTTTCTAATAATTCATATCATATCATATAAAGCTAAAACTTTTTCTATATGCAACCAAGATTCATAAATTCAACTTTCACGGTTAAGGCCTAACGCATATCTTAGTTTCTCTTTGATTTTAGTTTGAAGACTTTCTTAGTAAGGGAAGTTTTTCTCTTCGTATACCTAACTGCCACGCCAGGACCATGAATCAACACCACATGTTATTATGTTAACCAATTTATCATTCAGTTGCAAACTTTAAACAAAGGGTGTTAAGCAACATATTTCGCGGAGTTCAAATAAGATTGGCTTTATTTGGTAGGTAAGAAAACGAAGAGAAGAAAATACAGGCCAACAAATTTTGTGAAAAATGAAAATGACTTTGTCCTGTCGGAAAACGTCAATCTAAATTCCCAAGAAGTGTAGATCTGAAGAAAGCATACACAATGGCATGCAAAAATCCAATCCTACTGTTTGGGTAAGAGAATTTTCTTACCCTATTAAAATAGCCGCAAGCAATGACCCCACAATCAATTATATTTTTCTTTTAAATACAATCAAATACATTTTTTTTTTTGCATATAATCAAGTACTAATTAGTCCTTCAACTGATCTTTTAACCGTCTTTGAAAAGCACGAATATAGGAAGAGTCATTTCTCATTGCAACGCTCATATAATTATAACCTAGAGATGTATGTTTACCTCCAACAAAATTGAAACATATATATTTTCTGCTTCAAAAATAAGATGTCTCATAAATAAACATGGTTGATAGCTCTCTTGAGTAATAACCAATCCAGAGTATCCATCTGTGGATGAACTTTTATCCCATGTTAGATCGAAACTTTTAGGGGACCGAAGAAAAAGCATTCAATGTTGGCGGGGTCTATCAGCATCATCATACATCACCATCGTAAGTTACTTTTGTTCAATGTCTAACATCTATGATCCTCACTGATTTTCTTAATATTTCTACTCGGTATTTTAATTAAGAAGCCAAGGCAAGCTTTTAGCACCTTGATTAGTGTTTAGCCACAAATAAGACGGGAACCAACTATAAATGCTTTGCTATTGTTTTAGTTACAAAACTATAGTTATATTTGGAATTTGAAGTGATATCGATGTACCTTTAAAATTTTATATTTTTTAATATATTTAGATTTGATTTCTGATATATATATATATATATATATATATATATATATATATATATATATATAATTTAATCACTATTATAACAAAAACTATTTTTACACAAGTAGTCTCACAACTGTGAGTGCCAATTAGATCTTACAATTCTAGAAAACTCGTATAATCATCAAACCGCATGCAAAATGTGATTATGACATGAACACATTTATGCCGTGGCTAATTTGGATTTTATTAAATTGCTTTTATTTGCTGGGACTATATTGAAAACGACACTTATCAAAATCTCGTCTGCTATTATCTGTAGGTATCCAGCATACATGCTTGGCCATCCAACCTATTCATATCACAATCAAGATTGAAACTTGCATGTTTCTGTAGACATAAAATGAATAGGAATGCCTCAATGATGGGTTGGCAATCCATTCAGACAAAGCCTGGTTACCAAGATTTAGAACATAATGCTGGCAAGGATTATGTTGGAAGATAGACTGAGCTGTCTTAGATAGGGTCTCAAAAGGACCCCCAAAGACCCCAAAGGCCAACCACTTATAGGTATTGAAACCGCACGGCACTTAAATAAAGCAAAAGTGAACATGTGAAAGGCAGCTTTAACAATTCCAAGTACTGCCATCAAAAGCTCTAAATTGGGCAGCTTGCATGCTTTTACAACAATAATACATGTGAGGTCTTATTCAATCCCTTCCACCAGTATCATTTTTTAGCTTCCGCTCGTATCATTTTTTTGCTTCCGCTGTTTTAATCTCCCTTTTTTCTTCCACCACCCTCTTCTTGCTTTAATAGTGTTATGAAGCCACATTTTCACATGATCTTCCATGGTCTCAATATACAAAAGTGAAAAGAACTTTTACAATTGCATATGAACTCACCCCCCCCTTCATAAGGAAAAATAATAAATATAAATAACTTTTTGTACAATTAGTAATAAAACGTGAGAAGCTAGTTCAATCAGATTTTGCAAGGCCCAAAAAAAACATCAAATTGTACAAAATATTTTGTTTAACAACAATTTATGAAAAAAAAAATGGTAAATAAAACATTACTTTGCACAAGTAAGGTCATTATGAGTAAGTCTCCCCTGCATTGGAAACTTCTACCTTCTCATTCAGAACCGAAGGGTTGGATGAATGCTGTCTGAAGTTGGATTTAAGTTACACTCAATGAACAAAAGCCATCTAGCAGTAAGGATAAGTAGACTCCAGGACCACTGAACCATGACTTGATCAATACACATTATGGCCATATCCACATGTCTACTATAATCTTCTTAGTTGAGAGAACTTAGAAAGTTAAGATTCATGAAAGATGAAACCATAAGGATGTAAGACTGCACCTAAGCAGATGGCCCACCAAGTCAATTATAGAGAAAAGAAAAAAGGTAACAGCAATAGCATATGCATTGATTATTAATGAATCTGCAAAAGCAGGGTAGTATTAGACCCCTCACCATTTTAGTTGGGCAAGGGGGGGGGGCAGGAGGGGGTGGCTTCCACCCGTAAGTTCAACTGCAATGTCAAGACCAGGGCCCAATTACATAAAGGCAATGAAATATTTTAATTCATATTCATATTGCATGACGTGAAATTAGTTTAAGGTGAAAATGATCACTGCAGCAAGTCTCACAGCATCGCTATGATTTTTTTTAATGTAAGTCATATACTCAGATAATAAGGATTAAGCTAATCCATGATAATTTCTTAGAGCATATAAGGTTATTGGCACCACTGAGCATTCCTTTTTTTGAAAGAGATTTTTTTTTTTTTTTTTGGGGGGGGGGGGTGGTTTCCTCGGTAATTATATCAGAAACCAATTTAATGAGGATCACAGCTTCGTCGGTCAATAAAGAAAAGATATTCCATTTTGTCAAGCTTCTATTGTGATGCTAGGACCAACAAAAGTTACCAATCAACAAAGTTAAAGGGGCGGGGGCTTCCTCGGTAATTATATCAGAAACCAATTTAATGAGGATCACAGCTTCGTCAGTCAATAACAAAGTTATGGAAAAGATACTCCATTTTGTCAAGCTTCTATTGTGATGCTAGGACCAACAAAAGTTTCCAATCAACAAAGTTAAAGTGCGCTAGTCTTCTAAAAATCCCAGGTTAAAACAGACACTGAAAATTAATTGAAAATTAAAAACCATTGGAATTCTTAAAATCTCGCCTCTTTGCCATTATTTCCATTTAATGATTTCCAAACATGCAAGTCAATCAACCAAAGGAATCCCAGAAGATAAAGATGCCGCATGCTAAAAACAAGAAAAAACTCTACTCTTTGTTCTTTGGGCTCTAAGTCAGTTCTTGGCCTTGACAGAGTTATTCTCCTTGATGCTTGCTCGGTTATCCAACTTAACAAAGCGTTTTAGATCTTCATAAGGGAGAGTTTCAATATTCTTCCTTCGCAATTCACTCAGTGCAGGTCGTTTATCAAGTAGATGCCACAGCCAGTCAGGGTATTCAGAATCAGGAAGAACTTTCGGATCAGTTCCATCCTTGAGAATGTTGGCACCTACAACCGTAGTCGACTTGACTTCTTTGCTAAGGATTGATGCTTTGGGTGCATCAGTTGCTCCACCCCCTTTTGATCCTTTCTTTGCTTTACCGGTGGCAAAAGTTCTTTGGCATGCAACCCTAATTGTCTCTCTGGAATTAGGGATGTTCCTAATTGACTTAAAATGGTTTGTAGCCATGACGGTCTTCCTGCATCATAATAAGCTTATCTAAAACAAAACTATATAGGAAATCTTAGTTATAATAATATCTGTCTAAATCTACCTAGACCAATCAGTGAAAATTATGATTAGTAAAATTATCCTTCTCTTGATCCTAAAATTCTAAACCTTCACTGCTTAGAGTGCAAAAGTGAAAATCCTATGATCTTCAATCCAAAGTCCATAGTTTTACAAACTTAACAGCTCTGCACAGCTTACATCTTACAATAAAACCCAACGTTAGGGGTTTAACGGTGCAGTTTGCTCAAAGGCTGCAACTTACCAACAGATATGATTACATGATCTCCCGCAAACCCCACATTGGCATTGCAAACAGCAATAATTTTCCCTTATGCTCCATTGGATGCTAAGTCTAATATAAAATATGCCTTAATCTGTGGGCACATGAACAGTATGTATCCAAAAGAATGATTGTACAACAATATCATCATAATTCAGTATTAACTGCTTTTGCAAAACCTGTAAAGCTAACAAGTTTGTATTTAAAAAATTAAGGTACATTCTATTTTTAGACCTGCATCAGATCATGAAGGCGAAATGCTGACAAGACATCAATTATTATGCATTACCCCAAAACAAAATAATTGAATTGAACCACAAGACTGCTGAATTCATCCAAAAACTCATTAAAAAAAATAATTATGATAGCGATTCAGAAATTCAGTAAGAGAATTGATTTTTTTTATTTCATTCAGCATACCTTGTGCCACTAGCTGTAAAGCCTGAAATGCACCATCAGAAACCACAAAGAAAAATGTACAAATATTTCTTTTCCATGAAAAGGGTAAAAAAAAAAAACCACAACTAGAATCTCAATATGAAAAATAAAAATCTAGAGGTAATGAGAGAAGAAAATTCAGACTTACGATTTCAGGAAAGAAAAACAATCGAAAGCTACCTCTCTCTGCAGCGACGTCTTCTGAGTTCTCTACGATACGACGCCCGGAGAGTCGAGAAACTGTGCCCCGATATCGAAATGCGAAGTAAACCCGAATCCAACCAAACGAACCGGTTTACCTGGATCCAATTCCTCCTGTTTTGACTAGGCCTTTGAGAAGCCCAAATTGATCCACTTGAGTTGCTTTAGAAAAGGGGCCCAAAATAATCCACTTCTAGTGTTAGAAAAGAGGGCCCAATTAATTGAGGTAAAAGGATGACCTGACGAAGGGGACAAAAATTGTAAAATAGAAACGCGCCTGGGTTTATGAATTTTGTTCCTTTCTAATGAAATAGGCCCAGACTTCCATGCCTGCGGGGCATAAATGGCCTGGACAGTTGGCCCGCCCTCCATCTTGCATAACAAGCTGCGAACTGGACGGATGACTTCACCTTCGGGATACGTACTCCATAGAGTCGCTACTCCTTATTATATTAATTAATTATTGTTATCATATATATTATATATACAAGTGAATATTATAATTACAAAATTAATCATATAGTATACAGTGGTATTAGTGATTAAAGAATTCTATTTATATTTACCTTATTAGGTATTATTTATAAGTAAAACTTTTTAATGGAGTGAAATGACTGGCGCCATCGATAAATTAATAGGTGTAAATTCTTACGTTAGTTAATTTCATCTATTATTATATTATATTATATTATATGTCAATATTGTCTTATACTTAAAAATATTTACAAATTTTTGTAAATTTTAAATTTTATAAAAATTTGCATTTGAATTAAATTATAAAAGTTCTACCTTTTTCACGCAGCCACGGATTTAGAATCCGAAGATTAAGAAGCAATTTTAAGGTGTACAAAGTTAAAAATAAAATCACTTTATCACTTTATAAAAATTATTTTTATGATATCATTAAAAGTAAACATAATATTTATATCCTCATTTATAAAGATTGTGATTATTATATTCTTCAAATTTTAAAATTAGTATTATTGATATTTTATTTTTATTTTTATTATAATTATTCATCCCTCATTTACTTAAAATATTAAAATTAATTTTTAAATAATATCTTAATAATATCAAATATATTTTTATTTTTTTATTTTTTATTTTTATTGTCTATTTTAATATTATATGTAAAAGATGAGACAAATAATTATAATAAAAATAAGGGATTAATAGTATTAATTATAAAATTTCAAGATGTAATAATTATTATTTTTATAAATGAGATATTAGATATTATATTTACTCTATAATTAAAACAAAATTTATTGATAAATAAAAGTTTATATATAAAAAATTTAACAGTAACAATATGTAAAATAGTGTCTAAAGAACATTTTCAGTTAGCATTATAATTTGCAAAGTGACCGAAAATCCTGTTGGGGGGGTCATTTTAAAGTTTTTAAAATATAATGAGATAAAACTTAATCATTTCAAAATTAGAGAAAGTAGTTTGTATTTGTCCCTTAACATGATGCAGTACATTTTACATATCAAAAAAATATGATAAATGAAAGATCATACTTTAACTAGAGATAGTAGTTTTCGACATGACACGAATATGATACAAGTTATATAGGATTCAAATCAAATTTAATTAGATTTAAATTATAAATGGGTCAATTCCATCTGACCTAAATAAATTTTATGTTATTTTCAGGTTAACTCACTTGACACATTTTAATTCATTTAAATTATATGAGTTATTAATCAAATCAATCTGACTCATATAATTCATATAACTTATAACAATATATTATATAATATATAAATTTATTAATTATTAATTTATATAAAATAAAAATCATATAAAAGAATTAATAAATGAGTCCAAGTCAAGTTAAACAGGTCATATTATTATTATAAAATTATATTATGAATATTTTAAATTATACAAGTTCGGTTGTATAGACTTATTTAATAAACGGGTCGTGTTCAAATTGAATATAAACGGATTAAGACTATACATCAATGCAACCTGCTAACCTAAATTACCACATCTAATTTTAACATAAATATAATATTTTTTACTCATTTTAATTTAATTAAAATATCTCTTCAATAAAAAATATTTTGTATTTTTTAATTTTTAATAATTTTATTTGATAATTTTATTAATATAATTTTCAATTTCAATTTAAATATAACATTTTTTATATTTAAAAGAAGGTCTAAGAAAATTTTAAAATTAAATGAGACGTTGACGTAAAGAGTTAAAGTATTTTTCCTTACATTTAAAGTAATTATTAGATAGAATTTCGTAATAATTGAATTCTATGATTAAATAGTTTAATTCTTAAATTACCAAAAAAAATATTTAAAGCTTTGCACTTTAATCGTACAATAAAACTTAATGTTGTCTCAAGTGTTAGACCCTCAATTATATTGGAAATTTTTTTTAGTATTAATTTAATATTAAAAATCCAATCATAAACACATATAAACATTATTAAACATATTTTTTTTTTCATTTCAATGATCTAATTTGATACAAAATTATTTATTTTTGGGCAAGAAATGAGCTTATGAAAAAATTAATTATTGAGTTAAAAAAATTAGTATCCTTTGTGATATTTATATAATAGTAATACTAAATTTTTAATACTAATATGGCACCAAAAAAAATTTTATATTTGATATTTAAATTTAAAATTTTATATGTGTATTAAATGAGTTATTATTTTTATTATTGTAAAAATATTTAATACTCACTTTATTGAAAGTGGCAAAGTAAATAATATAAATATTTGATAGCGGGAGCCCGAACCAGTGGCACTCTCCTGTTCGTAATAAAATAACCATAACTGGGAGCTGGACATCTGTCCGCGCCATATATGCGCCAGAGGCATGAAAGTCCCGCCTAATTAATTATGGTTGGCAAAATGGAAAAATAATGCGAACCAAATTACAAAATTGAACGAACTAAAATAAAACTTTTCTGAAAGCCATTTGTAAATGGTAGTAACCCAAGTTTTAGTTTAGCAATTGAGGAATGAACATAAAATATGCAATATATAAATAGGACACATTAAGGTTTTTTTTTCCCTGTCAATCATTTATAGTGAATGACTATTTTGGAGATTAAAGCATTAAAGAAGTATTTGATACACAAAATTATTCTCATATTTTTGAAAATATTTTAAAAGAATGTAAAATTTTTATATTTTATTTAAATTTTAAACAAATATTTTTGAAAATATTTTTAACTAAATATTCTTTTAAAATATTCTATAAAAAAATGTATATATCTTATATTTTTATAATATGATAATGTTTAATTGATATAATAGTTTGTCTATTCTTCTATTAAAACTTCAATATCATTAATACCTTATTTTATTATCACTTACTATTATTAACTATTGTTGATTACTACTTATGACAATCAACTATCGTTTATCACTTTTTACTTTTGATGACTAATACCTATCACCATCCATCATTAATAATTACTATTAGTCACAACCTATTTCCAACGATCAATGTCAAGCATTATACTATTGGTAATTATTATGTATCACCATCTACTGCTATTGATCACTATTCATCTTACTCATTGTCAATGATTAATATTAGTCATTATCCATATTAGTAGCTGTCATTTATCATTATTTATTATTAATAATTACTATTCATAACTACTCATCATCAATAATTATTATTGATTACCATCTATTTTTAATAACTAACGCTGATGATTACTATGTCCTACCACTCATTATCAGTAATTATTATTGACCACCATCCATTTTTTGTAACCAATGCTAATAATTATCATGTCCTAGCACCCATTCTTGATGACAATCACCAACCGCTATTTATTCTTAATAATCACTACCTTTACTACTCATCATTGATGATTATTTTTTACTATCTATTATCAATGGTCACCGTAAACTAACACTTACTATGGTTAGCTATTCAATTGTAACAAAGGACAGTTTTAGTAATCTAATAATATTTTAAAAATATTTTAAATTGAACTAAATATAATAATATTATATTTTTATGAATTAAAATATTAATATTTTTAAAAATATTTAATTATGTAAATCGAACATCAGCTACCAAATTTCTCTTCTTTCGATAAATATTATTTTTAAGATTCAAACTCCTTCTGATTTGCATCAGCATTAAACCAACCTATTATAAGTGACATATTATGTGTTTGACATATTATAAATTGAAAGACTAATTATTGAAGTCAGAACATGCTCATTTTTTCCTTACATCGAAATAGTACACGAATACACCATGGATGAGATTTTACCTCGCCATGGTGTCCATTTCGATTAGGGACCGTCTCTCGTTTGAGAGTTAACTTAATTGCATACGTATTTTTTTTATTTTAAAAAATATTTACTTTCCTCATTTTTCATAAGCGAGGAGTTGAATGTATATTTAAGGTTCTGTGTATTTTTATTAAAAAATTTATTTGTTTGCATAAAATATATAAATAAGATTTTGCTAATATACTTTAATTAAAAAATTATGATACCTAATGTCATAATAATAAAAAATAAGGATGTTTTTTTATTAAATTATCTACATTTAACATTGATTAAGGACATTATTCATAATCTTAATATTTCATAATTATATTCTTAAAAAAAATTCTAAAATAAATAGATCCTAAAATAGATGCAAAAAGAGTTCAATATATATGAAAAAAATGAAAGTTAATGTATACTTGTAACAATAGGACGGATGTATTTGTAATTGTATTAAATTTCAAATGAGGTAAGTGCAATTTGTGCAATAGAATAATAATTTCATTTGAGGAGAATAAGAAAAGATAGCGGCATCCATTATCATTTTTTAGTAAATACAACATTTAATTTTTTATTTATAAAAATGATAACCATTACATTCCTCAAATTTTATAACTAATACTATTTATCAATTATTTTTATTTTTATTATAATTATTAATCCCTCCCTTTACATATAAGACTAAAATAAATGGTAAAAAAAAGATTATAATAAAAAGTAAGTATGTATTTGGCATTATTAATATATTATTTAAAAAGTAACTTAAATATTTTCATTTATTTTAACATATCAAGTTAATGGAGAGAGAAATAATTATAATAAAAATCAAAATAAAGTATTAATAATGTTAGCTATAAAATTTGAGCGATGTAATTTTCACCGCATTTATAAATAAAAACTTCAATGTTATGCTTACTCTATTGCATTTTTAAGACTTTTCTCTTTCATTAATAGGAGTACTTATGAAGAGATCAACCGTATCAAATCAAAATTCATACAAATCTAGTCTATTTAAACCCAATTTTTATTGAGCTCATTAAAGAATGGTTTTCCTTTTTTAAAACGGATTGAATTGCCTTGCAGGCCAACTTTTTAAAAAAAAATTAAAATTTACATTTTATTATTTGTCTTTTTTATATTTTTATAATTATTTTATTTTTGTAGAATTATATTTGTTTTTATGTTTCTTAATTTTATTGTTTGTTTTTATTTTTATAATATTTAATTATTTTGAGTAATTGAATTTAGTTATTTGATAATTAAATTGTATTTTATATTAAGTTTTGATCTAAAAATAGCTAATAAGTTAAATTTTTTAGATATAAATATTATTTAAATTATTAAATATAAAAAATTAAAAAAATTGAGCCCATTTAGATTTGCGAATTGATTCAGACCCATTTAAATTAAGTCCGTTGATCTATGGCTTACGAAACTAAATTTGTTTAGAGTCCTTTTTTAATTAATTTATTTTTCTAATATATCTGTACAAAATTCATAAATTTTAGGTCCGATAAGCACCCTACTCAATAGTTAAAGTTGAAGTCGTTGGTAAGGATAAAAAGTCGGTCTGAGGGAGAGAACATAATGATCATGTGCTTAAATCTCTCCTACCTAGATTTATGTAACTATTTGTAACTTGAACCTTGGAAATCTTATTTGAATCTTTAACTCTACTTTTCGATATGAATCGAGTTTTGAAAAAGAAATAAATACTTACTTTATCCATGCACTTTTGCAAAGTGAAGGTCTGAACATAGGGATAATAAAAATTGTTTGTACCTAATATTAAATATTTAAATATTAATATTCAATGGATCTTGATCCTTTTTTAGCATCACTAGTGAAAATTTATATTCAACTATAAAAATATTTAAATTTATTTTATAATATTAATTTACACAATATATAAATATATCTCTTATAAATATTTAATGAATCATCAATCAATTTTTGAGTGTCGGAATAATATTTTTATAATTATATAATGAACTTGTTATTATGTGAGAACCAATATTATCAACTATAAAAATATTGTGATAATTAATTTAAGATAAATAATTTTTAAAATATTTAAATTTATATTAATTATAAAGATATTTTAAAATAATATTTTTTTATAATATTAATCTGTATAGTATAGGAGTAATTCATGAAAATATAAATTAATAATTAATAAATAATTATATATAAGTTGATCCAGTATGATATTTATTTGATAAAATTAATAATGACATAACTTATATTTACAGTGAAGTTAATTCACCTTTATCCTAAAGTTAATATAAATATTATGGATAAGTGAAAATAAGAATAGATTTGAATGAGATAACAAATATGATTCATAATTATTAGGTATAATTATTACTAATAAAAAAATAATTTTTATTTTTTATTTAAAAAATTCAAAATTATATTTTTATCAATGAGTCTGAATAAACTCATTTCTAAAATTTTTAATAGAATTTTATTAAATAATTAATAGATTTGAATCCTTAACAAATCTAAAATAATGAAATCTTAATGGGTATATATCTAATCAAATTCAAATAGAATTTACTTCAACCCAACACATCACCGTCCTTACCTGAAACTATAGTTGATGGCGAAAGTGATCATCCTAATTCAAATTATTTGTATCATATCTTCCTCCGCAAAATTTTTACTTAGAACGTCTTGCATTTGACACCATATAGTTTCTTGAATTTTTAGTCTTCTTTTAATAACTGCCTCACAAAGTCATCATTTAAAGTCATTGGTAAACAGCAAGCGAAATACTGCAATGTTATTTTACACACTCGAACTGTCCTCAAGGTATCTTCCCTTCGTTGAAAGAGGGGGAGCCCCATAATTGGAGAAATTCTTACAGGGAATGTATTATCATTTAAGATTTTTTTTTTAAAAAAAAGTACTAAATCACTCAAGAACTTGAATTCAATGCACCAACAGCAATGGAAATTATTATATTTGACTGTTGAAATGAATGGATCCTTTACATTCTCATAAATTTTATACTAATCAAAAGTTAAATAAAGAGTTCTTGATAGATCAAGATCCAAGGCAGTATTTTTAACCCTTAACTAACATAGAACCCATAAAAACGTACAAGACCCATTCAGTTAGACAGCCGGGCACAAATGCAATTACAATTGTTCCACCAAATTCAAATTTATAGATAATTTAGTATCTAAAAATTATTTTAAACGATTTAATGTAATGTATTTCACGTGAGAATTTCCCCTACAATTATGGGCATGCCCGCTCTAATATGATTAGGTGAAAGTTTGGAAACTGTTTGACTGCATGAGTTTTTTTTTTTTCCCCCTTAAATTATAAAGAAAAAAAGAATAGAAATTAGTGACACAAAATGGACCATAAGGCATTTTAATAAGAATCACCAAAACAAGCCTTTCATTATGCTTTAAAAAATGGTGACATGGGATTAATCTCATCCTAGGCAGAAAGGAAACCTAGCAAATTGAATCCTATCTAGTAAAGGAATGGCCATCCGGCCGGAGCAAAACACCACTTCCTACCACATTATTCCCAAAACTACTGAGTTCTAGTAAGCTAAACGTGGATCCAAAACACAGAAGCTTCTGGAAATGAGATCAGGCCAAGCTCCAAGCTCCAAGCTCCAAGCTCCATGAAGCTCACTTGGCAGAGGCAATACGTCGGATCAAGTCAATGACGCGAGAGCTGCAGCATAAACAAGCAAAATTTTTTAAACCGGAATTTGAGGCAATGAAATGTAGACAAAGATGTTACAAGAAATGAAAGTGTGAAACATATATGTTCCTTACCTGTAGCCCCATTCGTTGTCATACCAGGAGACAAGCTTCACAAAGTTGTTGCTCAATGAAATTCCAGCCTTTGCATCGAAGATGCTTGACCTGTCAGCAGGTTATGAATCACAGGTTAAGCAAGCATTCTCCTCTCAAATTCACTTACTTTTGTAATTACAACATAAGGAAGGACAGTGACATGGTCTAAAAAGAGCAGTGCTAGTTAAGCTTCCTATATTCACAATCCTTCTCTTAACTGCATGCACAGGACAACGAGTTAAATTGAACCCGCCTTATAGTTTGACCCAGATAGTGTCCTGTGTACGGTTGTGAATTGATGGAATTTCAACTTCATTTTTAATTACGGTCAATTTGGTAAGTATGAGTGTTATTCATCATCACCTGCAGTCACCGATGAAATCAGTGGACACAACATCATCCTCTGTGTAACCAAGGATTCCCTTCATGCAACCCTCAGATGCCTCCCTATTAAAATTACAGATAAAAGATGATTTGATGACTTCATGGTTGAAAAGTATGAATTAATAGCAAGAGTACGAATCCTGGATTTTTTTTTTTTTTTCAATCAGAAAAAACACTGCACTTACTTAATAGCAGCCTTAATCTGATCATAACCGGCTTCCTTCTCAAGTCTAACAGTGAGATCAACCACTGAAACATCAACGGTGGGAACGCGAAATGCCATTCCGGTTAACTTTCCATTCAGTGATGGCAGCACCTTACCCACAGCCTGCACACAATTTTGATGTGCTGTCAGTTAATAAAAGAAAGAATTTTATGCTTAAAAATTTGCATACAAAGTTCACATAAGGGTGAAAGTACCTTGGCAGCTCCAGTGCTGCTAGGAATGATGTTGAAGGAAGCAGCTCTTCCACCTCTCCAATCCTTCATTGATGGCCCATCAACAGTCTTTTGAGTGGCGGTGTAAATAGAAAGTTGAGTAATTGAAAAAGAATAAGTCCTTTGCATTTAATGGGGATAATATATAAATATCACAACCTTACCAGTCATAGAGTAGACAGTGGTCATCAGACCTTCAACAATGCCAAATTTGTCATGAATGACCTAAAAACATTGCAGCAGGTATAAGATTATTCGCTTGAGTAAGTGATGCTACTCGCATAATTAAATTGGGATATACAATGATTAATTGTGTGTAGGATCCATCCTCTCACAGAGTGAACTTATTGTGAATTAGTTTGATTGTGTAAGTAGCTTTTTCCTACATGAATATAAGAAAACTAACTCGCAGTGACTGTGAAACTCAAACAACCTTAGCGAGTGGAGCAAGACAGTTGGTGGTGCAGCTAGCATTGGAAACAATATTCAGATCTGCCTTGTATTCCTTCTCATTCACACCAACAACAAACATTGGGGCGTCCTTGCTGGGGGCAGAGATAATTACTTTCTTTGCACCACCCTAAACACCAAAACATATGAGACAAACCCAAGCTTTCGATCAATCAAGCAATAAACAAAAACATTTGAAAACATAAAAATTGACATGTTGAGCACCACCATGTGATAAGTTAAAGGGAGAAACCTCCAAGTGAGCGGCTGCCTTGTCTTGGTCAGTGAAGACACCAGTGGACTCAACAACATATTCAGCTCCAGCCTCACCCCATGGAATCTCCTCTGGGTTCCTAATAATATCAACAACATTTTAAGCTTCACAAATTTGCTTTAAAATTTAGATTTTAATCAATTAATTAGTACAGAAGTAGAACATACCTCATGCCAAAAACAGTGACTGGTTTGTCAACAAAGAGAAGGGTCTTGGAGTCCTTAACCTTGATATCATTGCACTTCCATTGCCCATGAACAGAATCATACTTGAACATGTAGGTCTACATGCCACAAAAACTAGATTGGCAAAGCTCAATAGCATATGATACCCACACTTACAGCCTAAGAAGCACAAAGGTGAGCAGATGGCATAAAAACATGACATGTCATACATGTTAAAAAGTATATGAGTTAAAAATGTTGTATTGATATTTGCATTAAAGATTGCAACTTTTTAAATAAAATCTTACAATTTTGTTACAACTTTTTTATAAATTTTCAAAAATTTTCAATTTTTTCTATTAACAAGAGCGGCAAGTCACTAAGATATACATGTAAAATATCCGATTCCAATTTAAGATATGACAAAAATAAAAACTCCTAAGATAATATTAAGTATTACTGTATCATTAAAGGCGTTGGCACTTTAGAATAATGGAGTAGGAACTTTTTATGTATTTATTGCAACTTTGAATACTAAATTGCAATTTTTTATATATTTGTTGCCCACTTACAACTTCTTTAAAAAAGCTGTTAGATTTTTTTGGAAAAAATGATAAGTTTTATGATTTGTATATTAAACTTTCATAAAAACTTGTAAATTTTCTTAAGGTGCTTCATAGAAAAATTTGAGGGATATGAATATACAATAATTGATAGATACATCCGTATGAGAGGAAAAAACAAGTTTGATCTGTGTTGATGAAAAGATATAGCAAAAACGTTTTACCATGTAATCAGTGCTAATGAAAGGATCGTTAACGGCGACGAGTTCAACATCATCGCTCTGCAAAGCAACTCTGGCCACCAGACGACCAATTCTTCCAAACCCTTCGCCATTACAAAACCACGGTTCCTCATTAGAAGTCAACTCTTAAATATCATCAAAATTCAACAAATTTAGCTCGAACCATAATTACCAGAAATGCAGTACACACAAATTCATCGTACAAGCATGAAAATGAATACCCTACATTTTCTTATGATTTCTTTACAAATCAATGTTTTAAATGAAAACATTTCCAATCTCACTGTAGAACTGAGAATTTCAATACTACCATACATTTTATTTATCAAAAATACGAAATGTAGTAGTCCTGAAAACTTAGAACTCAATGCAAGGTTCTAAATTGTAATTCATAAACACAATTTTCTGTAATTTTACATCGCAATAGCTGCTTTTTCCCGCATTTATCCCCAATTTTACTGACTGTAATAAAACCGCCGCCACAATTTAGAACGATGCTGCCATCAAAACAAAACAACTGATCGAAATGGGGTTTTCAGTAACTATGTTTCCATATGTGAAAATCATTGCACATACCATTGATCCCAATCTTGATCTTGGCACCCATGATTTTCTCAGAGAAAGAGAAACGAAGAAGAGGGTGTGGAAGTGAATGCGAGCTGAACGATTAAGAACAAAGAGTGTGTTGGTGTGAGTGTAAAATGTGGATGATGCATTATTTATATACGATGAAGGTTGACTAACTACGGTGAAATAGTTCCAAGGTAGGGAGCGATCCATCAATTCCGAGAGAAAACTTCAACAGATTATAAGATGGCTTGCATTAAACTCTGCCTTCACGATATCCTCGGCGTTGTTTAGAATCGGCGGAACTCAACACTGAGAATATTGTTGATTGTTGGTCGTTGATGGTAATTTTCTTAACAAGAAATTCTTAAAGCCTCATTTTACTTATGGGGCCGATTATATGAACATTGTTATCAATCCTTGGTCTGGTTCTGCTAGGAAGACTAGTTGTCTTTGATTAATAATGTTCTAGACTTGAATCTACCGTCAACGATTTTAATGAAATTCTACGTCTGTTTCGTACGATACTATATTCTTTTTCTTTCATCTACGAGATTATTGCTTATAAGTGAGTTTTTTTTTTTATATTACATAAATAAGTATTATTTAAAAATTATAACTTTAAGTTATTTATATAACATGTACAACTAAGAATTATGACAATTAGAATATATGTATATACATATATATATAACAAATACGATTCAAAAATTATTAATTTTTTATTTTTTCAATATTACATCTTGTAGTCCATTAAAAAAAAAAAAAAGCCTTGTGTTTCACTATGGACTTGTCCTTCATTATATAGTAATATATTCCGTATTCTTAATCATTTTATAATAATAGTTTTATTACATATCTAATTTTGTTTTTGTATAAAAACATTAATAGCCATGTCACCTTTTTGCGTAGACTTTCTCCTCATATAAAATGGACAGATATATTATATTGATGCAATTAATTATATTTTATTATGCAATCCATATTTTTATCAAATATTGAAAGTAAAGCAGTTAGTTACATGATAAAATTAAATCTTCATTATTATTTGAATTGTAAGTCTTCAAAAATCTATAAACAAACTTGAAAATATTTCTAAAAAACATTTTACTATCTAGTAGTACTATAATAATTAAGTCTTAATACAACTATTATTTAATTTTTATTTTATCATTGAAATTTTCATGTAAAATGAATAACTCAATTGACACAATTTCGCTTAATAAAATGCATTAAACTTCAAGAAATTTTGTTTTGGGTAGAAAATTAAATTAACCAAAACTTGACACCTCAATAGGTTTTCTTAATATGTGAAAGTATTTTAATAAATAGTAGAGATATATACAATAAGGCTCTATTTATTTTGATGAAAAGTATTTCTTTATTAAATATAATTTTAAAATATTAAATAAAATATTTTATTTATTTAATGTTAAATATGAAGAGTTTGAGGAAAGTAAGTTTCTCTATTTCAAAGGAAAATTTACTTTTTTTTTTACTACCATAATTTTAGATATTAATTTTTAACCACAAATATAAATAATATATCATTCCTTCGTCAATATAATGATATTTTTCTATAAAAATTACTTCCTGATGAAATTGACAAAACTTAAACATAGATTCGAATTTATATAATAAATTAATTGTAAATTCTGGTAAAATATTATGCCTATGGTATTAATATATACATGTTTTATTATTATCCAAAAAAGTACATAGAAATATACTATGAACTCCCTAAGTAAATAAATATAGGCATAGTGCAATTTTGAAAATATAATTATATCTAACATTTTATTGATTTTTATCAATTAAACACAACTATATAAAAAAAAACTTATACTTTTCCTTGAAATTGTATTAGAGGACTTAATTTCTATCATGTATGTTGAAGCTTTTAAAAATTTAATATAATATTGAAACTATATAATATTTATCATTTATTAGTTAGTGAATTTTTTTAATTTTAAACATGAAAAATAAAATTTTATAAAAATATGTTTATAATATAAAAATTAAAGATATATTTAACATAAAATCTAATTATATTGAAATTATGATAATATAATATTAGGTAAATACGTAAAAGTACTATAAACATAAACATATACGGCATAAGCATGTATAAATAATGTATTAAGACTATAAAACATATGAGAACAATAGAATTATTTTGCATTACTCAAAATTTCTTAAAGTATTGTTATATACACATGAACATTCTTATTGTATCTATTTTTTGTACTATTGTATATGTTCATTATATTATTATAATCATAATACCCATGTGTGCTCACATTTTATATTTGATACAACTTTCTTTTTATTATAATTTAACCTTATAGAAAATAATCATTAACTTTTATATATTTTCAAAAAAATTACTTATAGCACTTTTATTAATAATTTAAACTAAAAGAAATGTTCACTAAGCACTATACAAAAATATTTATGATTTTAATATTTTTCATTATGCATTTATCTCAATTTATTAAGCATTACTTACAGGATGTTAATGGACTTTATAGAAATAGAATTTTCGTTCATTACTACTATAAATATTTTTACTTTATACATTCATTGAGAGGAAAAATGAAATGGATTTAATATAAAATTTATGAAAAATTAATTAATATTAACTATTAAATTTTATTGAAATTGAAGATTAAACTAATAATGATAGAGAGTCGGTAAGAATAAATGCAGAATTAACTTGTCTAATGTTTAATGTGAATACCTCTAAAATAGTTTTTTTAAACAATTGGGTTGCATTTTTTTTTATTTTGGTGTGAAATGAAAGCTTAATGGCTTAATAGATTTTTTTTTTAATAAAAAGTTAGTGACGATCTTCTTTAAACAAACCGCTCCTATTCTCCTAAGATTTTTTGTTAGGATTATTGTAATAATTTATTGATAAATAATTAGGAATTTAAATTTGATGCATTTTCAATATAAAATATATTTTATACTAACAATTTGCACTTCACTAATAGCTAAAATGGATTATATCTCATCCTATTTCATATGAATATAGAAAAGGGATTCTAATGGGAGTTCTTCATCTTTAACATGAAACCTATACAATTGCCAAAGTTTTTTATTGATAAGCCATAACCAGAGAAGGAAGATTCTGACTAAGACATTTTAGGGTCCTTACTATTCATTTTTATAAGCCATTTTCAATTACAATAGTAGGGTCAAAACCTTATCACATGGGATATTATTACAAGTAAGAGGTTTAATGGCACCAAGATCTTAAAGAAAGGTTTCCCTCTAACCATAATAAAATGTTTCTCTCCTTAGACTAATGAAGAATTTTGAGAGTTCTCTCTTCTTAGTCAATGAATTTTAGGTCAAAAGTAAGTGATAAAGCTTAAGATAGTCACAATCCTAGTCTTAGGGTGAGATTAGTCCCTAATTAATATAACATGGATAGTAATCATCTCTTTTCCTTAATCTTCTAATGGAATGGGGAGGTATGAACCCAAACAATCTCTTTCTTTCCTTGAAAGGATGAGATAGTACAACTAAAAAAGTGGGTAGCATTAGAGTTTCCATCCTTTGTATGTTATTGCCATTATCTAACCTTTTCTTTCCTTTTTCCTTGGAGTAAAAGACTATGAATACTAAGATTAAAGCATTTAAGTAAAGTGCTCAACCATGTCATTTGAAGTTAGAGTACCAGGAGGTTAAAGCGTTTACAACAATAAGGGCCAGTTAGAAGCAAATAGAGTTTTATAAGGTCCCTCAAGTTCATTACTATAGAACTACTTATTTACATTGACTATTTAACTTATTAGATATCAATTTCAAACCATCATTTTATTGAACATTGTTATAAATATTTTATTACTTTAATTATAAGATCATCATGAAAATAAATATTATATCAATTTTCATAACAAAAAAAAAATCATCATTTCTTGTAGGTCACATAATTCAATAATCAATCATAGTTAAACACATCAATTTTTAAGTTTTTGTAACTATCATTGAAAATTGAAATTTAATATCGGCTTATTTTATTAATTAATGCCAAATGCGCCTTATACCACATTGGTGATTTATGCAACCGATGTGGTATTAAGAAAGAAAAACTCGTTCTTTACATTTTTCCATTCAGTACAATGTCTTAGAATAATTCATACTATACTACCTCCATCTTGAAATACATGTAAAATGCCTAAAAACATAATACTTTAATTTTATAATACATACATACCCTAAATGGAACAAAAAGTAATGTACATTTTATGTTAATTACACTATATAATTTTAAATTCAACAAATACAATTCATAACAGATAGAAGCCAAATTTCCCTTTTCATGGGATAAGGAAATATCTAATGATTAGTATTACTATATGACATTTGTCCAGATCATTTTCAAACTATAAGGGAATGAAATAAATAAATAGAAATTTGAATATTGCAATAATTATAAAGAAATGGCTTATCACAATGGAAGAAAAATTACCTTGTAATTTATTATGGATATCATTCTATTTGAGTATTTTAATTCTTTATTAATGTACATCTCTCAAGTGGGACTTGTATAAACTAGATTTTGTTATATTGTATAAATTAACAATCAAGCAATAATATATATAAGCAGAATTTCAAAAATAAGGACATTAGTATCTTAAACTTGTGACATAGGAAATTTTTTTAGAAGGATCATCAATCCATGTCCTTTCTTCATAGTCTTGATGCACATAAAACTCCTCCATACTACAAAGGAACAAAGTAAATAAATGAATATTTAATTGTTGCAATAATTATAAGAAAAGGGTTTATCATAGTGAAAAAGAAATTATCTTCTAAGTTGTTATGAATATCATTCTATTTGAGTATGTTTAATTTATTGTTGATGTACATCTTTAAAATAGGACTTATAATAACTAAATAATTTTTATACTATATAAACTAACAATCAGGCAATTATATATATATAAGCATAACTTTAAAAATGAGAACATTAGTACCTTGAATTTTTGATATAGAAAATTTATTTAGAAATATCATCAATCTATATTCCATTTCCTCATTTTTAACGCACATAAAATTCCTCCAAATTGTAAGGTAACTAAGTAAGCAAATGAAAATTTAAGTGTTATAAAAATTATAAAGAAAAGATTTATCATAATGAATGAAAATTTTCCTTCTAATTTATCATATATATTATTCTGTTTGAGTTTATTTAATTCATTGTTAATATACATCTTTCAAGAAGGACCTGCATTAACTAAATATTTTTTATATTGTATAAGTTAACAATCAAGTAATTTTGTATGCAAGTATAACTTCAAAAATGAGGGTATTAATACCTTGAACTTGTGGTATAAGAAATTTATTTAGAAAGATCATCAATCCGTATCCATTTTTCATGATCTTAAATCATATAAAACTCCTCCAAATTGCCTTGATGATTAATTGAAGGTAATCTCGATGAGAGAAAAGGTGTGTCTTCAACATTAGTGACTACATCTTCCTCATTATCACTACTAACAATTTATTTCTTCTCTTGAAGAACTATAGATCACTTATTATGAATAACTCCCCTTATAACTCTCCTTACTAAAATCTATCAACGAAAATTCTAGCTCATCCACTCAAATGCAATTGTTATTCTCTACCTATTTACATTAAAAGATAGGCTCCTTGAATTAAATGTAGCCAACTTACCATATATCTTTGGTGTTCTTGTAATATAACATTATTTCATGGATAGGGTTTTTGTTTTTAGTATTAAAAGCATACATTACCTAAGCTAACAAAGTAACCTCATTATTTCCATAGTGTTATTCTCATCTTATCTCATTGTATAAAATAAATATTCATTAATATTATATCCTTAATAAAATATAATATTCATACGAGACTTATTAGCCAATTGTCTTATAGTTTTGAAAATAGTATGTGATGTTTCCTCTATCATGTTACCTACCCGGTTGTAGAACCACTTAATGAATGAGTAATTAGGTTCAACTTGTATTTATTTCTTACTCTTGCCATAATAAAACTCTTTTATAAGAATAATATATTCATTCATGTAAAGTTCAACTTTTTCACTTCTAAGCTTTCCACTTAATTCCCTAATATGTCTCTCCCTGAAATTCTTCCTTTACAGCAAGGCTTAAGAAACTCGATAGTGTTTGCATTTAACAAGTATGATGTGTAAAATTTGATAACCTTCCCGGCAATATATCCTTTAATAATACATTTTTTAGGCTTATTTTGGTTATGCATATACCTTTTTAGAATTTTTATATAGTACTACATTAGGTATAATCCATCTCAAAAAAACTAGATCACATAGTTTTACCTCCCTTACCAAATGCACCATGATGTAAAGGAATAAGGATGGAAAACATATCTGAAGTTGGCATAGTGCGAAGATAACATCCTTCTACAAGTTATCCAAATCCTTTGGGTCAATGACTTAGCACATATTGCATTGAAGAAAAAATAAAATCTTATGATAGTTTGTCTCACATGTTTAGGTGATATTCTATCTTGAATGACAACTAGTAGGAGTTGTAGCATTAAAGCATGATAATTATAAGACTTCAAGTTAGCTAATTTCAAATTTTTCATAAAAACTAGGCTTCTAATGTTGGAAGAATAGCTTCCAGGGCTTTAACCTCATTTAGAAACTTATAAAAACTTATTTTCTCCTTCTTGGACAAGGTATGATAAATTAAACATAAATAAATATGTTAACCCCTTTTTTCTAGTACTAATTCTTCCTATAGAGTCATCTTCTACAAATTCATTCAAGCCTTGATTCCATTCTTTGTCTTATCTAGCATGTTCAAGAATATTCTACCAAACTATCATATACATTTTTTTCCATACGTGACATCAATATTGTACTCAATATATAAGTTCTTCCAATATGAAAGATCATAGAATATGGATCTTTTTATCCATAAAATGTCATTGCTTGTTGAAATATTAAGTCTACCAAAGATGATATTAATATTTTTTACCCTTTCATAAACCTCCTTCCTAAATAAAGGCTTTAGAGCCATTACTTCTTCTAATAAACCATTGAAAGCTTTTCTTAACTTGTGATAATAATGGAACAAGGCAAAAATCTCCTATGGCTAAGCTATACTCTTTTCTTCCAATGTTTAAGTTAACACAAGTATATGTCATATTCAGAAATAAGGCATACTCTACACTTTTTAATGTTATACCCTAATCAATTTTTTTAAGTTAAGAAGTTATTAATTATACCAAAGTGCATTGCATGTAACTTAAAATACTCTTGCTCGTATGCATTGAACATTGATACACCTTCACCTTAAATAAATTTTAAGTTTTCAATTAGCAATACAAAGAAGACCTCCATATCATTTTCTAATTGTTTAGGCCTTGATATCAATAATGCTAATATTATATACTTTCATTTCATGCACAATAAAGGAGGAAAGTTGAAAATCACCAACACTATAAACTATATGCTATATTTACTGCTCATTTATCATGAAGGTTCATTCTATCAATATATAATGCAAGTTTGAGGTTTTTTAATTTTACTACTAAATTTGAGGAATAATGAGTTAATCATTCTCTATTGAAAAGAATATATCAAATAACAAAGCTTGTTATTAGTAAACACCAACTCTATATGCCATGCTAAGTTTTTGCATCTTTTGTATCAGTAAATATGCATTTAAACCTTAGCATTATAAGAATATACTATAACTTTAGTTGAAACCCTTTACTTAATGTTTTTATCATGCTTCTTTAATTTGTAATAGGATGCTTTGCATTTTAGAAACTATGCTATCCTTTATGTTTCTTTCAGTATAATATGTAGTCATTAAGATAGACATGGATCTTCTTAGACTTTATACTTATCAAGCACATCATTTTTTTACCTCATAAGCATAAGTGAATAGTACATTACCTTCAAGAAGCATGTTTTTTTTAATAATTATAGTAATTTCATGAAACTTTTATCACTCCACCTATTTTTCACTTTTAAATTCAATAATCTCAACATAGCAAGTAAACATAATCATATGACTCTAGAAGATAGAAAGGCATAATAAGAAAGAGTATAGGAGACTTTTAGAAAGAATAAAAAGGATAAAATAATAGAAAAAAGAGTGATCAATTGTCAACTAAAATGTGAAATTATTAGTAAAACTAATTGCACAAAATTAAGTATCATTAATGTAATTAAAATCACCTCTAATAAAAATAACTAAGTTAGTTAAAATAATTAATAGGGTGATAAAATTAATACTCATATAACTATCACTATTATAAAATAACTTATTGACATTGACTGTTTAAAGATTAGATGTCAGTTTATGATTAGTGTCTAATCAAGTGACATTTTATATCAAATTTAACACCCATTATAAAAAAATCATAAAAAAATAACATCAATTAATATATTAAAAAACTAACATTGTATCATTTGCTAGTGTTGTAGCAAATGACATTCAATATTAATTTTTTTAATAAATAACTAATGTTTAATGTAGATATATCACTTTAATTTATATAAATAATTAATGTGGTATGTTAGGCCTTTATCAACACTACCCTGCCTACCCCACTCCCTTTACTCCAATTTCTCCTTCCTAACCCTAACTTCTTATGCCAATTCCTCCTTCCTAAATCCTCTTTATTGCTGTTGTATTTCATTTTCCAAAATATTATACCCAGAAATAGAAAATAATATCCTCTATAGCATTACAAATTTCCAATGATAACAATTTTAAATAATAAATTTTGTAATAAAAGTTTGAAAAATTATGAAAAGTTACATTGAATACTCCAATCATATATTAATAATGCACTAAATACTATCTTAATGCTCATTGTTCGATATTTAAGGTTGACACTCCCTAAAAAAGCATAGTTAAATCCAATCCATGCAAATGAGATAACCATTCATTAAACTTTGCAAAAATTATAATACATATTTCGTATAAATAAATAGTATATGATATGATTAAATGCTAATGAAAATAAATGAAATAAAATTTGTTACATGTATAAATTTGTAAAAGCTATATCAAAATGAGTAGCAACAAAATATGGTAAATTATGAAATCAAAAACTAAATTGTAAGAATAAAAATAAAAATAAAAATTATACAAATTCTTATTTTTAAATTATATATTTTTATAATAAAAAATAGAAATGAATCCTCTTCAAATTGGAAGAAAAGCATACTTGATTAGTGAGAGAATAATTTTAATGTTAGAAAAGTTTTAGGATGAAATTTAAAAATGACATCATTGTTTTCCTTTTTTTATTTTCATTTTGTGCCAAGAGTAGGGTTTAAAAGTCAATTATTTATGATAAACTAATGTGTAAAGTACAACAACACCATCCTACTAATAAACAAAATGATGTTGATTGTAATATAAATAACCACCATTGTAAATTAAATGATGTTAGTTTTAAGTAAAAAATTAACATTTTTTTACCTACCAATTTTTTTTAAAAAGGCACCTATTAGGAACAATCAAATGACAAAATAATTAGAAATAACCAATAACACTTGCAAAAACATATTACAATTCACAATAATTATAGAATAAGATAGAAATTGATAACAACATAACTAATTATAGGAGTTTTTATATAAAATTTTTGAATTCTTATTTACACATCAAAATACAAGTTATGACAAGTCATTCACAACTAAACCAATTGTTAACAACTTCTTTATAATAACTTAATTACAACCATAAATCATATTCAAGAACATTTAAAACCATTCATTCCAGTCGTGCTTCGATCTCAACAAAATGTCATACCCAAATCTCTCTAGCCTTGTCACATTATTCTTAGGTGTATAGTTAAGCATGTTCTTAAAGAACTATAATTTGTACACAATTAATGTATTATTATCAAAATTAATTCAGTTAATTAAGCTTGCATATGATAAGTTATAAACAAGCAAGCGATTATTTTATTAGGAGGTTTATGAGTAACAATTTGTGCATGTACTACATGATATAGTAGCCATGCTCCACACTTTTAGGCTATCTTAAACACTATAATAAAGCAAAGGTTAGTTTGATCCTAATAATGCATAATCTTCCAAGTCAAACATGATACAATCTTGGTATTAATAATATTTCTTCACTTTTACCCATTTGAAAGGTTTATCCACCTCCAATTACATGCCTGTCATCTAAGTTATGGTTAAAGGTTATTTTAAGTAAATTTATAACTTGGATTGCACCTTTTTTAACAAAGGATCTAACCCATAGATAAGCCTTCCTCTTGGTAACACCATGACAAGAATCCAATGGCAACTACAATATAATGACATAACTAAACTATCAAATTTTGTTTAAGAAAAAAGCATCATAATTAATGTATAAAGGAGACTTATCCCTTATGATGGAACATGAAGTAGCAAATTTTCTTAGACTTATGGAATAAATCATTAATGATGTAATCCCACCTTGATTCCTTAATCAGTGTGGACACACCCTTTATCAAATCGATATGGATCAAGGAATCTATATGTAACATTCATCAAAGGTAACAAGTCATAACAATGCCTGCAAGAAAATTGATATAAGCTAAACTTATATTCAGATAGTAATTCAATTAATTTATATTTATAAAAAAAATAACATAAACTTACATTATCTAGAGCTGGATGCAAGTTACATTAAGCTTCTTGAACTTCAGCAATTATTAGATATAAACTTTGTCAATAAAAATTAAATATTTTAATCCACCATTTTTTCCATAATCCAAAGCTTGGCCTAAGCCTAATTGCCCTAAGAGTTATCAAAGCATGCTTACAGTACCTTCCAAGCATGATTTAGATATCATTAAAATACAAATAATGACAGTTAGTAGTCTTATAATACAATGCTAAAATAACTTCAAAAATATATAAAAAAGTTAGTGATGGAAGGAATACAAGATAATACCTCTACTAGAGTTGAATAACGACTGTCGACTATGCAATAAAAGTCCATTAAGCTTCTTTCATTATCCAGATTACATCATTTAGTACCAATATCTTAACCTTGTAGATCAAAAGCTCGTCAACCATTACCTTAACTTAATAATTCAATAATTCAACAATGGTCAATAATGCAGCTCTTAGCCTACTAAAATTCACCTATCAACAACCTTTTGCAGAGGTGGTCTTGCCACCACCAAAGCTCATTGGGCTAATGTGAACCTCCATTATAAAAAGCTCAATTTATGCATTGTTGTATATGAAAAGGTTTAAGGTTTATGAGTAACATTTACCTTAGATATAATCTTCAGAATAGTTACTACTAAAGGGTCGATGCTATAAGTACAGGTGCATCCTCCCTACTAATTGTAGGAAAGGTTAGCACCTTTCCTGATTAAAAGTTTACGTGGCTGGTTAAGCACTAGTTGTATAAGCTTGCTTATTTGTAGGAGTAATAAACCTATGGACTATTTGAACTAACATCACCAAACTCGAATATGTCGTATGTTAGCTAGCTATATCTACTTTTGTAAAGACAAAGGCAATTTCAGATGCTATTATATAAGTTGTTGTGCTTATAAGTGTTGTTTTACATTCTGTTATAGCCTTATTTCTCAATTCGCATTGAGTTTTCATGTCACGTTTTCAATAATGCTCGCTTTGTTCTTAAGATTAGTTTATAAATGTCCTACTAGATAACACTTTAATAGTAAAATAACTCTTTTAAGCTAACACCATGTCTGATAGCCTAAATATGATTAGGTTGCCCCTTAATTCCTAAAACTGCAATCAAGATGTCATTTTTCTTAGCTGACTTAAACTCACCTTGGGAGGCTTGCTTCGTGTAAGTATCTTATAGCAATTAACAAAGAATAGATTATTAGAATTAACTTAAGTGAAATGGAAGGTTTAAAATTAAACAACATATTTTGGTAGAAATCTTAACACTTACAATCTTCTCAACAATGAGTTAACTCTCTAGGGTAATGTACTAGCCTTATTTGTTTACTATACATAATTTCCCTAACTTTGTATAAGAAATGGAAAGAACTTTGGCATGCCTTTCAACTAATAATTTCTTCTTCAATTTCTTGTAACCTTCTCGGGAAAGCCTGTGTAAATATATATTCTTCCTTCATTTCTCCTAGTTAAACTTACTTAAATCCTATTAAGCAAAAAAAATATTAGTTCACAAGTAGAAATGATATACAAATAATTCATTAAGATGAATTAGATTCTAGAATGTAAAAATTTTACCTTGAAACACTTATCTACACATAATTCTTGAAATTTCTCCTATAATTCCTACTCAATGTAGTTCAATCACTAAATCGAGTTTATTCTTGTTATAGTCTTAGGATTGATGTACTTTCACATTAATGTTATCTTGAACTCCTTCCATAGGGTTACTGCATGTAACAACACATTTCTACACATTTGTAAGGTGTTTAGAATATAGAAGGAACTCTAGTAAAAAAAAAAAACACACACACACACACACATGAAAGGTCAAATTATATGTAAGTCTATTACAATTATAGTTTTCATATCTATAGTACAAAACTATCCAAATTAAGTGTACATATTAAGATTTCATTTCAAATGTTATCTTTTCAATCCTGTAGAGTTTTTCTTCTAATGAGTGTAAGTTATTGATACTTTAAACTGTATAACCACTCCAATATAATTGGTATATATTGATCCATTTTCTCCTTTTGGTTGTCATTTCTCCTTGAACTCAACATAGTTTTTCTTGCCCTTAAACCATGTTAGGGCATTATCTTTCAAGGTTATAGGACCCTTTATGTTTTTTTTTAGTAGGAACAATTACCTTTTCAAAAAGATCCATATTCTGGATTTTGCATAAAAAAATGTCAATCATATACAATGATACATAGGAAAAGTTACAGGTTAACATTACTTAACGATGAACTAAGTAGTAGATATAAAATTGGCCCTCACAATAAATGTTGCAGTAAACTAAATGGCAAAATGTATAACTTACATGACAAATAACTCAAATAAGATTACATTAGTCATCATACTTTATAGAATCCTCCACTAATCTATATAACCATGAAACAAATAGAAATCATGAAGTAATATATAATATATCCTAAACCCTAAAAAAACACAATAGCATGCAATGAGAAAAGTAGTAAGTAAAAATGACATAGGTATTACCACCAAATAGAGCATAAGCATAACCATACATCTAAAGGGCGATTAAACCCTAAAAGCATTAGCAAATACTACAATAGATATAATCCTAAATGTAATGATAAACAAGACTATTACATTGTCACTATACACAAATATATACATGTCAACCAGATAAAGCATTACCAAACACTGCAATAGATATTCATAAATACAACAAAATTGAGCAAGGAAATGTACCTAAAAAATTTGTTAATGACTAAAATGACTAAAAAGCTAACTTTGAGTGTAGCGGAGAATGTGGAGGAGGTTTGAGACTTACCAAAGAAATTTTGACATACATGAGATACTTGGGAAGTGAGTTTCAAAAAGAAAAAGTGATGAGAAATAAAGAACTAAATAAAAGTTATGTAAATAAAATAATTACACATCAGTGTTTTAATTGATAAATGACATTGGATTGATGGAAAATAAACATATAAAGTTAAGATAATATTTACAAAAATATCATCAAACAATCACTTTAAACATTAATTTTTTAAATAATCAATGTCTTAACTTATTTTACCTTTCAAATATAATAATTTGCATTCACTTTTGATATCGATTATATGTTGAATTGACATCTTAATATTACTTTTATTCTCAAACATGTTGACCTTGACAAAAAAAAATTGATTATTAAGTTAATTGTCAACTTAAGTTTCCTTGAAAATTAAAAAATATTATTGTATAATAATAGATGTTGATTTTTTTTACAATTATTATTTTATTTATTTCAATATTTTAAAAATGTTAACATATTTATATAAATCTCAATTTATTCAATAACTGACATGACTATATATATCGACTGATATAGAATTGCAATTTCATGATATTATATAAAAAAATTCAAAAAATTGGTAGTGGCATTCACCCCGTTGAACAAAGTGTAGGGTTGTCTCTATCGGTGGATGAAAATTTCTATTTACTCATTATACCTATTAAAATTTTACTATTCACGAAAATTGTTTCATATATAGTAAGATTGAAACAATGGTGTAAATATGCAAACAAGTTCCTGAATAACGAGTTGACTCACACGAATCAAAATGCCACTACAGCAAAAAAGACTTTTAGCGGCGACATAGGTCGTCGCTAAAAAGTATTCGGTCATCGTTAAAGAAAAAGTCGTCGCTAAAAATGTCGTCGGTATAGGTCCGTCCCTAAAAAGGTCATTAGCGACGACAACTTGTCGTCGCTAAAAGTCCGACCTTTTGCGACAACAATGTCGTCGCAGAAAACAATTTCAAAATTCAAAAAATTTTGAAATTTAATTTTTAGCGGCGACACTTGTCGTCACTATAGGGAAAGAAGTCGTCGCTGAAGACTTGACTTTCAGCGATGATAAAGTCGTCGCTGAAAGTCTAATCTTTAGCGACGACATTTTGCCTATAGCGACGACAACTGTTGCCGCTAAAGGTTCTTTGAATTTTTTTAAAAAAATTTAAATTTAAATTATCGTATATTTCAAATAATATATTATCTAAAATATTCTTTATTTTAATTAACTTGAATTGTTCAATATTTTTTTAAAATTTAATTTAAAATAAATTATACAATTATAATATATCAGTAATATTATTAATAATGTCTAACAATTTGATTCAACATAAAAAATTAATACTCATAAAGCAATGGTAAAAATAATACGGACTTCCTAGTTGCAAATTATATTTACAAATTTTATGCTAAGTTAAATTTAAATAAATAAATTTAAAATTTACAACATACAAAATTAAATAATATGAAATTTCATATTAAATTAAACATACTATCAATTCTATTAATTTATTACAATTATTTGAGTAAATTAAATATATTATTACACAAAAAAATATTATAACTTTTTATTCACGTACCTCAATGGTAAAAATTTACTGATCAACTCTGAATACTCACCACGAACTAAGTTAAGTGCTAATAATAACTAACAAATTAAAAGATACAACATACAAAATTAATACATATCAACATATATAAAAAATAAATATATTAAAATAAAAAAATTCAAAAGAAAGAGAAAGTTCAGAAACTTACCTCAACTCCAAAAATTTCAAACGCGCAAATGAGGAGGGAGGAGGCGCCGCGAATAAATAGCCAAAACCTTCACCGACGACTAAAAAATTTCGGTCGTCAGTGAAGGCTTCAGCGACGACCGAGAGACTTTCAACGACGATAATGTCGTCGCTAAAGCCTTCTCTCAAAATTTGGAATTAAGCTTTTAGCGGCGACAAAAGTCGTCGCTAAAAGCCTAAAAATTTTTTGACGGTAAAATTTAGCCTTCAGCGGCGACACTGTCGTCGCTGAAAGTCTAAAAAATTCAAAACTTTCAGCGACGACACTGTCGTCGCTGAAGGGGGGACCATTAGCGACGACAGTGTCGTCGCTGAAAGTCTTGGCCTTCAGTCTGAAGATTCAAGACTTTCAGCGACGACAGTGTGTTGTCGCTAAAAGTCTTGGCCTTCAGCGGCGACATTTGTCGTCGTTGAAAGTCTTGAATCTTCAGACTGAAGGCCAAGACTTTCAGCGATGACAATTGTCGCCGCTGAAGGCCAAGACTTTCAGCGACGACAGTGTCGTCGCTGATGGCCCCCCCTTCAGCAACGACAGTGTCGTCGCTAAAAAGTCTTGGCCTTCAGCAGCGACATTTGTCGTCGTTGAAAGTCTTGAATCTTTAGACTGAAGGCCAAGACTTTCAGCGACGACAGTGTCGTCGCTGATGGTGGGACCATCAGCGACGACACTAGTCGTCGCTGAAAGTCTTGAATCTTCAGCGACGACAATTGTCGCCGCTGAAGGCCAAGACTTTCAGCGACGACACTGTTGTCGCTAATGGTCCCCCCTTCAGCGACGACACTGTCGTCGCTGAAAGTCTTGAACTTTCAGCGACAACAATTGTCGCCGCTGAAGGCCAAATTTTACCACCAAAAATTTTTTAGGCTTTTAGCGACAACTTTTGTCGCCGCTAAAAGCCTAATTCCTTCCCGCCCAACTTTCTGATTCCCTCTAAAAAGTCACGTCGCTTTTACCGACGATAATGTCGCCGGAAATACCTTTAGCGACGACCGAAATTTTGTCGCCGCTAAAAGTGTCATCGTTGTTACTTCTTTTTCTTGTAGTGTGCATACATCTGCTAATTGACGCCCTACAATGTGTATTCTCTTTTATTTTATATAAATCGCAAATTTTAGTAAAGATCTACGATGAATCTATTTCAATATCATTTACTTTTCTATTTTAACAGAAAATATAAATATTTTAATTAAAATTCTATAAATATAATTATGTTAATCTTAATCAATTAAATTCTGCAAATATTGGTGATGATGGATGATTTCTAATTTTTTTTTTAAGATTATAAAAAAGGTCAAATCTATTGTATCCTGGTGGAAGTAAGCAAAGTTGTCCTGATTGCAAGTTTTATGAAAAGAATTATGGATTTTATATAAATAGTTATACTTTATATAACTTATATTATATAAAAAAATTATAATATCTTATAAAAAATTACAAATTTTATGTGACTTTCATATAAAATTTATAAAAAATTGATAAATCAAATTTATCATAAATAATGATCAGGACATAAAAGTCCATCCCTTATAAAAAATTATATAAATTTTTATATTCATATATCATAGTAAATTAAATACTTTTTGCGTATTTTACATACTCAATTTAATATGCCAATTAAATCTATCTCACGAAGCAAAACCTTTGTACAATTTAGCATACCACGAGTAAGACAACAACAGAGTGAAACGCTCATAACTAAACAAGAAATCACAAAAATGGAGAAAACCGGACAAATAAAAAGGAAGATGATCTGCCAACATGAGTTGGTCCAACTAGAAGGGTCGTGGGCATTTTAAATAAAATGTTTTGATTCAAACTTTAACTATGGAGAAAAATTATTTGAGAGAGAGGTTTTCGCCTAAGAAAATATTTCTACATGATAGCTTTTGTTTCCAACATTAACGAAAGAATATTAAATCATTTTCTGATTAATATATTTCGTTTTTAATGTAGTTTTTAAGACTGAATCCATATGTAATATTTTTTATCTTCTAAAAAAAATCAGCATACATTTTTAAAAAATGCAAGAGAAGTCCAAATAATATCATTTTCATTATACATGAGGGGTAACAATGTATTTTAACCAAAAAATTATCATACTCCACAAGCAAAGCTCCAGTAATTTAATATTTTGATACGTCATGGCCGAATTGGAAACTCCACAAGCAAATCTTCCATATTCAGTAATTTAGTAATTTGGTAATTGTCATGACCGAATTGAAAACAACTTAATTATTAGGAATAATTTTTTTTGGCTAATAGAATAATATTGAAAATTACTTTTTTAGTGTTTGTACAGAAAGAAAGAATTTTTTTTTATTTTTATTTAATGGAAAGAGGAGCGAGAAAAAATTAAAAATAAAATTTATGATTATGATCTTTGTATTCACTTTAAATTTTATTATTTTTTTCATTTTCCTCTCGATTTAATTTTGAAAAATTTTCTACTCTACGTCTTTTTCTTTTCTTCTCTCCAACCAAAAAGCGATAATCTTGTATATTTTGTCAGCATCCGAAAATTTTATATAATTTTAGTAAAAAAAAATTGTGCTTTTTTATAATTTTATATAAAATGATTTTAAGATTTTACTTATTTTATATTTTATATATTTATTACATATAAAATTTATCCACACTTTCAATTTTTTTATAAAGAATTATAAAATTTTATATAAAAATTATAGCTTTTTATTATTTTTATAATAAATTTAGGAGTTAAGACAACAATTTCGAATATGCATAGGCATTAAAACATATCTTATTCTTAAATCTCTCATCTCTCATTACAAATAACTCTATAAGGGAAGACGTAACATTAAAGATTTCAATATTATTATCATTTATATTTTGATAAATAATGTGGTTAAATATTATAGTGTTTAGATAGGCCTTAAAATTTAAGGCTAAAATTTAAATAAAATTATACAGTTGTTTATTGTGAGATTTTAATTCAAATTATATTATGTGTATTACTTTTTTATTTAAAAAAGTACAATATTAATAGTTGTCATAATTATTAAATTATAATCATTAATAATAATTTTTAAAAAATGTGGTAATTTTTTAATAAAAAACTTCACAAAAAATAAAGAATTTTATTTAAATTTATTCAAAATTTTAATTATCAAATCACAAGAGGGAATACTACCACAATTTTGAATATCACATTTACAATTTTTTTTGGTAAAACAGTTACAAATATTTTCTTGCAAAGGGTATCAGTAATCGGGAAAACAAACACTGCCCGAGTTTGAAATTAGAGAACACAGGTGAACTAAGTTCAGAGCGAGAAGGACCTGCTACGCGCCAAACGATTACTCCGCTCTTCTAGAAACGAAGAAACCCTCCTTGAAAGAGACAGCTAGCAAATGACAAAACTCCTCCTATTTCCTTCCATTTGCCTTTCTTCTCTCCAAATCCGAAAGTCTCTTTCAGCAGAAAATATTTCTCTTCCGTTTCTAGAAACAACTCACTAACCGATCTCTCTGGCATCCTATTTAGATATATATATTCTCAATCTATCTCCACCAACAGGTACAAACTTTTCTTCTCTCTTTCTTGCTGTCTGTTTTCATCTCCAAATAGAATGGATTACCTCCCGCTCTTACTTGAATCCGAATCCATACCCGTTTCACAAAAAATGGCCCGCACCGATGACTGCTCCGATTTTCAGTTCCCCACAATCACCAACGCCGTTGCTGCCCTTCCAAGCGACATCGTCTTCTGCGGCAAAGTTATGAACCGCAAAACCCAAACAGAGCCCGATTCATCGCTCAAACGGAAAAAGGCTTCCTCGTTGAGATCGCAGTCTTCCAACAAAATCAGGTCGGGTAAGCCCATTTTGGGTGAGGAAGAGCGTTCGGAGTCGTTCCGGTGGCCGATGGGTGGTAGTAGCGGGAAGCACAGTAACGGGCTGTTTGGAATAGTCAAGTATCCGGAACGAATGGAGCTGAGTGAAATCAAGAAGAGGCAGGGCCGGAGGGAACCGGTGCCATTGCCGGATTTAAGGTGGGCGAAGGTGGTGAATTGGTGGTCACCGGTGGCGAAAAGAGAATCGTTGTTGGGAGCTTCTCCGGCCGATGAGGCGGAGAGACGTTCTGATGAGTGTCTTAGCTAAGTGTCACGACTCGAAAACTTCCTTAAGTGTAGTCGTGCGGCACTTAACTAATTCAAACCTCGTTCGTAACTAAGTAAATTTAATTGTTTCTCGAAACACCTTAACTCCTACTTGAAGTAATTTAGAAAACTTGATAGAAGACACTTAAAAGAATGTTTGAGAAAATTTACATTACTTCTTGAATACCTCCGATTCATGTTATAAATGAAGGCTTCAAGTATATATATAGGCTAACTTTAAGTTCTAGAACTTTCCCACCTCCTTAATGGATAATGAAGATTAAATGTATCTAACGGCTTAAATTTATTCTCTAGAAAATTCTTTTAGATATTTACAAAAATATTTTTAGAGAATTCTAGTCACAAGCTATTTTAGAATATTCTATAATTGTCTAATAGTTTCTAGAAATTTCTACATGGTTTTAAGGTTTTCTTCAACTATCTAGAAGATTTTAGAATTCTCCAGAAGTCTTTGAAAACTCTTGGAATTCTTTGGAAGCTTCTGGAACTCTTTGAAAGCTTCTAAAAATTTTTACATTATTCTAGATTTTCTTAGAAGGTTCTGGAAAGTTCCAAAACTCCATTCATATTTCTTGCCAGAATCTTATTCTCTGTATCAAGTATAACAGGTCATCACACTCTCCCCCACCTATTCTCGCAGCGTCCTTGTCGTTTTCTCCTCTTGGTACTTTTGGATAAGAGTCTTGAATTGCCACAAAGAGTCTTCTTCTTTCCAGCTTGCTTCTTTCTTAGGAGTTCCCTTCCATTTCACCAAGTATTCAATTTTTGGTAGTACGCCACGCTTTCTCTTTACTCTATGATTAAGTATTGCTTCAGCCACATTCTCATGTGATGCAACAATGATTGGTGGTGCGCGCGATGACTCACCTCTTGTAGGGCCTTCCTTGTCTCCATGATATGGCTTTAGCAAACTCACATGGAAGACAGGATGGATCTTAAGTTTTGGAGAGAGCTTCATACGATATGACACTTCTCCCACCTTTTTGACAATGGGAAAAGGTCCCTCATACTTCCGTAATAAGCCCTTATGCAAGGGTCTAAAACTCTTGAATTGTTGCCGAAGAAGTCTCACCATCACCAAGTCACCTACTTGGAACTCTTGTGGCCTTCACTTCTTGTCTGCCCACTTTTTCATTTTTCGGGCTGCCCTATCAAGGTATGAGCGAGCAACATCAGCTTGCTCTTTCCAATCCTTAGCAACCTTGAAGGCATTAGGACTGCTCCCTGTGTACTTGGATTCCAAAGTGAGGGGAATGATAGGTTGTTGGACGATCTCAAATGGATTTTTTCCCGTGGCTTTATTCCTTTAGAGGTTATAGGAGAATTAAGCCACATCCATCAACTTAGCCTAATCCTTTTGATTGGCACTCATAAAGTACCTTAGATACATTTCTAACAAAGCATTCACCTTTTCCATTTGCCCATCAGTTTGAGGGTGAAAGCTTGTAGAGTAGTGGAGACCTGTCCCCAATAGTCAAAATAATTATACCTAAAATTTTGTAGTGAAACAAGGATCTCTATCTGATATGATTGTGCGAGGCACACCCCAATACTTTACTACATTCTTGAAGAATAACTTGGCAACCAAATCTGTTGTGCAATCTTTAGGAGCAGGGATGAAAGTCCCATACTTTGAGAATCTGTCCACTGCCATAAGTATAGAGCCAAACCCTTTAGATGTGGGTAAGGCGGAGATAAAGTCTAATGTGACACTCTCCCAAGGTCTCTTTGGAATGGGTAGTGCTTCCAATAATCTTGCAGGGACTTGTTGTTCATTCTTATCTTGTTGGCACACCAAGCATGTGCGCACATAAGTCTCCACATCATCCTTAAGTTGGGGCCAATAGTAGGCACTTTCTAGTAGTGCTTTTGTTCTCCTTTGGCCAGGATGGCCAGCCCATTTTATATCATGGCATTCTTGTATTAGCTCACACCCAAGGTTTTCCCATTTAAGCACATATAGGCGTCTTCCTTTTGTGTAGAGTAAGTCATCCTCGACCTAAAACTGTCTTGTTTTTCCTTCTCCTACAAGGGTTATAAGATTCTTGGTCACGGTATCTTGTTGTAACCCTTGTTTGATTTTATCAAGTAGACCTCCTTTAGGTTTACTTATATGAGCCAATTTAACTTTTCGACTTAGTGCATCTGCAACTAAGTTTGTTCTTCCAAGCTTGTACTCCATAGTGTAGTCAAACTCTGCTAGGAAGGCCTACCATCTAGCTTGTTTAGGAGAGAGCTTTTTTTGTGTTTGGAAATAGCTAGTGGCAACATTGTCCGTCAAGATAATGAATTTGGCCCCCAACAAGTAGTGTCGCCATACCCTAAGACAGTGCACAATGGCTATCATCTCCTTTTCTTGTACCATGTATCTTCTTTCTGTGTCATTTAGCTTCCTACTTTCATAAGCAATGGGGTGGCCCTCTTGCATCAACACTCCACCTATGGCAAAATCTAATACATCCATGTGTAACTCAAAATGCTTGGTCACGTCTGCCAGGCTCAAGACTGGCTCCTCCATCACTACTTGTTTAAGTTTTTCAAAAACTTGTTAACATCTTATATCCCATTTCCAAGGTCGGTTCTTCTTGAGGAGATCAGTAAGAGGGGCTGCCTTAGAAGAATAGCCCTTAATAAACCGCCGATAGTAGTTTACTAACCCAAGGAAAGATCTTAACTCTGTTACTTTGGTTGGTGGCTCTCATTCTTTAATGGCTCGTATCTTGCTTTCATCCATTAATAACTTGCCATCCCTTATCTTATGGCCAAGGAAGAGAATCTCCGGTTGAGCAAATGAACATTTCTCTTTCTTGACATAGAGCTCATTTTCCTTCAACACCTTGAAGACGAGGCGAAGGAGCTCTACATGCTCCTTTAAGATGTTACTATAGATGACACTATCATCTAAATACACTGCTACAAATTTATCCAAGTATGGCTGAAAGATTTTATTCATCAATGTGCAGAATATGGCAGGTGCATTTGTGAGACCAAAAGGCATGACAAGAAATTCATAGAAGCCATACCTTGTTACACAGGCAATTTTAGGTTTATCCCCAGGAGCAATCCTTACTTGACAATACCCTGACCTTAGGTCAAGCTTGGAGAAATACCTTGCTTCCCCAAGTTGATCAAACAAATCAGCAATCAAAGGAATGAGATACTTAGTAATCTTGTTGAGTGCCCTATAGTTGATGCACATGCGCAAGGACCCATCATGCTTCTTTTGGAATAGCACGGACACGCCATAAGGAGCTTTAGAGGGTCAAATGTACCCTGCATCAAGTAACTCCTTTAATTGCTTTCTCAATTCTTCTAATTCAGGAGGTGCCATTCTATAAGGTGCTATGGCAGGTGGCTTAACTTTGGGCTTAAGTTCAATCTTGTGGTCTACCTCCCTTCTTGGTGGTAGACACTTAGGCAATTTTGGTAGCATCACTTCCTTAAATTCCTCTAATACTTGAGCGATTTCTATAGGAAGATCCTCCTTTAGTTAGGAAGGAGTCTCCTCCTTCAAAGCTACAAGGTAAGTTAGCTCTCCTTTCTTTACTCCTTGCTTAGTTGCATAGCGGAGAGCATTTGTGGTCCTACTTTAGTTGAAGTAGGAACCATGCAAGGAGACTTATCTTGCAGAATGGCCATTGATCGAAGGAAAGGAATAGGAACCTCCTTTACTCAGTCAAAGAACTCCAAGCTCAATACTAGCTTGAAGTCATTTATATCCACGATGAAGAAGTCCACCTTCCCCTCCCATGAGCCAACACGAACTTGTACTCCATGGGCAATACCTTCCATAGACTTGGCGATGGAATTTATAGCTTTCAACCAACCACCTTCCTTGGAAACCTTGAGATTGAATCTCCTAGCTTCATCAATTGACACGAAGTTGTGTGTAGCTCCAGTGTCAAGCATGGCCTTTGTGAGCTTTCTTTCAATCATCACATCCACGTACATGAGCCCTTTCTTAAGTGGCTCTTAGGGTTACTGGGCACGAGCAGCATTCAACATTTGCAGTGTGCCCATTTGTGATTATGCATCTTGCTTCTCACATTCCTTAATCATGGCGTTTAGGGCATTCTTCTTGGGGTAATCACGCATCCAATGGTTGCCACCACAAAGGAAGCGCTTATTTTTAAGTTTAAGATTATCTCGTCTATCCTTCTTGCCATATTGCCCATCTTTGCTAAAGCTGACACGTTCACTTCCTCCCTTATGCTTATATCCATAGTCTCCCCTACCCTTCCCCTTGAACTCTTTTTGCTTTGGCTTGGAGTCTTAAGGTCGGGAGTAGTCGACCAAGGATTCTGCAGCAACAATGGCGGTAGCAAGGTCTTGTACTCTTTGTCGCCTCAACTCCTGTTGCATCCAAGGTTGTAATCCATCCATAAAGTTGAAGAGGAATTCTGTTGTGGGCATGTCAGGGAGTCTAAGACGTGAGGATGAAAACTCCCTTATGTATTCTCGAATGGTACCTGTTTGCTTCAAAGTTTTCAACTTCTTCCTTTTTGAGTATCCCTCATCTTCAAGATAGCATTGCCGCTTGAGCTCCCTTTTAAGTTCATCTCATGTTGTTATAGTGTTACCTTGCTCCCTCTCACTTTGCTTTATTCTATACCATAGCATAGCATCATTGAATAGATATAAGGAAGCAACATGCACCTTATCTTCATCAGCAACTCTTGCAGCATTAAAGTATTGCTCTATGCCCCATAGAAAATTGTCAATTTCCTTGGCATTCCTCTTCACATTGAAGGACTTTGGCTTGGGTGTCTCAATACAAGGAGTAACCCTAGCCTTCATAATACTACAGGCAAGTGCCTCCCTACACATCACCCAATCTTGTCTCATTTCTTCTAGGCGGGCCTCGAATTCAGCAAGCATCCCCATCACCCTCTCTTGG
This sequence comes from Sindora glabra, assembly GCA_020226215.1. NCBI lineage: Eukaryota > Viridiplantae > Streptophyta > Magnoliopsida > Fabales > Fabaceae > Sindora > Sindora glabra. The sequence continues at coordinate 43,255,655 of CM035233.1, read as the reverse complement.
AAGGCTACTTGTTTTGCTTGCCTTTCATTTGCCATGTCTTTGGTGAACATGATTTCCTTAATGGTTTGGACATCATTGTCCATTTAGTCGCACCCTTGCTCCAAGACGTCAAGTCATTCAAGGATGCCTCCAACAGCGAGCTCCATTTTTACTACTCGTGATTCCATACTAGGGTTCTCTCTCTTTGCCATGGTGCCTTGTAATTTCCCATACAAGACAGCTACTAGAAGAAGGAATGTTGTAAGGTGTGTTGGCAAACCAACTCTGATACCAACTATCACGACCCGAACACTTCCTTAAGTGTATTCGTGCAGCACTTAGCTAATCCAAACCCCTTTGGTAGCCAAGTAAGCCTAGTTATCCCTCGAAACACCTTAACTCCTACTTGAAGTAAGTTAAAAAGCTTGATAGAAGACACTTGAAAGAATGCTTGACAGAATTTGCATCACTTCTTGAATACTTCCAATTCATGTTACAAATAAAGGTTTCAAGTATATATATAGGCTAACTCTAAGTTCTAGAACTTTCTCACCTCCTTAATGGATGGTGGAGATTGAATATATCTAACAGCCTAGATTTGTTCTCTAAAAAGTTCTCATAGATATTTACAAAGATATTTTTAGAGAATTCTAGTTACAAACTATTCTAGAATATTCTATAATTGTTTAATAGTTTCTAGAGATTTCTACATGGTTCTAAGGCTTTTTTCAACTATCTGGAAGTCTATGGAAGATTTTAGAATTCTCCGGAAGCCTTTGGAAACTCCTAGAATTCTTTAGAAACTTCTAGAAACATCTGGAAGCTTCTAGAAGTTTCTACAGTATTCTAGATTTTCTTGGAAGGTTCTAGAAACTTCCAAAACTCCATTTATATTTCTTGTCAAAACCTTGTTCTCTGTATCAAGTCTGGCGGATCGTCACATAAGTCATCTTTTAGTTGTATTCCATTGGCTTGAATTTTTTTCGAGGTGGGCCCACACCTACTTGCATTCAAATTCAAGTATGCATTGCTTCACACTTGGTATATACTTACATTTTTGAAACACCAGTAGTTGTTTGACAACTGTAATTTTTATTTATTTATTTTTGTAATATATGCTTTTTGTTATTAAATTATTTTTCCATTCAATTAGGTTATGTCCTAAATTGACAATTAACTAACTTGTAATTAATTTAATTTAATTAATTATTATTTAATAATTGATATTAAATTTAATTAATTATTCAAATAGAAATATTTTATAAAATTAATTATTTATATATAAAATGATATATAAAAATATAAATATATTTTATAATTTATTTAAGTATTTTTTATTTTAATAATATTTTAATATTTTAAATTTTATATATTATTTAGTAGATTAAATATTTTAAATAATATATCATAATAATTTATTATATATTAAATATTTTTAAAATTAAATTAATATAATTTTTATGATTATTAATTTTTTTAAGAAATCAATAATTATAATTGTTTAATTTTTATATGAGAAAAATATTATAATTTTTTTAAATTGATAGTGAAAGAAATGGAAAGATTGATTAGTTTTTTTTTCAAAGGATAAAATGAAAAATATAAAAAATTAATTTTCATGTAAAAATAAATATTATAATTTTTATGTAAAAATAAATATTATATATTAGTAGGCTTTTTTAAAGAACAAAATAAAAAATATGAAAATTAATTAAAAATAATTTAATCTTTTTTTAGATTAGTTAATTTTAAAACATTATTTCTCTTAACTTTTTGAAAATAGCAATTTGAAAAGTATCAGTTGATTGTCAAATATAAAAAATAATTGATTTAAGAAGTTAATTAATTAATTTTTATTAAGCTAACTAAAAGCCATCTAAACAACTAACTTCCAAACATCTCTTGTTTCTCTTAGTTGCATTAAGTGAATTTAATTTGTATATTTAAATTAAAAAAATAATATATCATTAAATAAAGGAGTAAAAATATATTAATATACATTAAAAATTAATGCTTTTATTTTGCTATTGATATAATATACATTCACATAATTAAGTGTAATGTAAATAAAAGTACCTATCATGTAGAAAAATTAAATGAATAAATTTTAAATTTGTTATTCCATAAGAATAATTATAGTTAGAGTAAAATACACCGCCCTCTTATATAGTTTACTTTAATTATATGAACATCTCTTCTAGTTTTAAATCTTAAATTATTCTCTCCTAAAATCAAAGGGAAAATACATTTTAAACCCTTAGAGTATGGCCTTGTGACACATAATACCCTCAAACTTTGAAAGTCTACAAACAACCTTCTAAACTCCTGTAAAACCTAAAAACATTAGATACAAAGTTAAACTATTTCACTATGGGGTTACCGAAAAGAAAGAATATTTTTATTTCATTAAGAATCTTTAATAATCTATTCTAAATTTTGATGTGTTTTCTTTCGTAAAGGGAACCTAATGAAATCAAGAAAAAAGGAGTCCTTAAACTCCTTATATTTGTTATTCTTTATATTCTTTCACAAACTGATCTGATCGGTCACCAACTCCCTTGTCATCAAGTCACCAACTTCCTTAACCTTCCAGCACTAGGCAAGTGTCAGCCCCCATACATGGTCTTATGACTTTACGGAGACCTGTGTAGTTAAAGAAAAAAGTTAAAAGAAACGGCAACCAACATCTGAACAATCCTTGTCATTCCCTTTCACTTTAACTTTTGTTTAGACCCGCCATATAATTCTTTCTTTTTTTTCTTCCTTTTCCTTCTTTCTCCAAATTTTCAAATTCTTCCTTTTCCTTTCTTAAATCAAATATTATAATATTTTAATTTTTAAATAAATTAAAAAATATTAAATAAATTATATATTTTTTAATTTTATCAAAAATATTAAAAAATAAAATCAAATATATTTGATTTTAATATATTTATTTAAATTTTATTAATATTTTTATATCATGTTAAATTTAATTTGTAGTATCTATGTTATAGTCATATATTCAAGTTTGTATAGAATAGATTTTTAGTATCTCATGCAATTTAAATAATTAATTTTGATTTTATTTTTTAAATATTTTATTAAAAATTAAAATATGTAATTAATTTATTTAACTAATATCTCATATATTAAAGTTTTAACTTATATAAACTATTTTGTAATTAAATAAAAATATATTATATTATATAAATATTACTCAATGATATTAATATTTGAGATATAAATAACAGAAGTAGACTAGAAGAAAAATAAAAATATGAAATAAGGTAGGCAAAAATAAAATGTCAATTATAAATTAATGCAAGAGTTAAAATTTAATTGATAAAAAAGAAAAAAAAAGGAGTGAGTGTTTTGTGCAAAAATGAAGAAAGAGTGAAATGTGAAAATGGGAGAGTACTTTAATAGATAAAAATAAATAGATTTTTATTTGAAAAATATTAAATAAAATTATTTTAAATGTTTTTGTTAAAAATATAATGAAATATGTAATTAATTCAAATTCCTATGATGGGGTGGGAGAATGAAGTTAAACATATAATAAAGTAGATTAATTTTAACAAAGTTTCAATTAATATATATTTAATTTAAATATATGCTATACACAAAAATTAATATTGAGAATATATTAATATAATTTAAATAAATAAATTTAATTTTAAGTTTCAAGTATTTTTATTAAAAAGATAATATGTAATTAGTTAATTCAATTATTATTAACTTACTCAAATATTTTTATAATAAAAATAAATTATATTATATTATATTATATTTATATTACCTAGTGATATTAATATTTAAATTATAAACAACAAATATAATAGAAGGAAAAAAATATGAAAAAGCATCTATTATTTATCTAAACATATAATGTAATGAAGCAAATAAAAAAGTTGAAAATATGACATACAACTAAGTAATTCAATTAAATCAAAATTTTAACATATGTAAAATATTTTCATAATAAAAATGAAAATATTTTGTGTTATATATATACAATACTTAATAATAATGATTTTGAAGAAATAAATAATAAGAGTGAATAAAAAAAGGTGTAATAGAATAAATAATAAATAAAATAAATGAAAAGAATGTGTAAATTATAAATTTTTGAAAAAATAATAAATTTAATTTAAAATATACTACATGAAATTTGATAAAGCAAGTTAATAAGAGTTAAAAAAATAAAATATGCAATTAAGTAGAATAATTACATTATTTTTAGTTAATTTAAAATATTTGTTATATCTATACTATATATTAATATTTACATATGAGCTGTTAAAAGTGCATGAAAAGAAAAAGAAAAAAACGTGCAAAGAATCTAATAAGTAAATATTAAATGATATATATTTAACTTGAAATATGACACTTGATACAAATAATGTTAGCAAAACTTTAATAAATAAATTTAATTTTAATTTTTAAATATTATTTTTTAAAAATAGAATAAATATAATTTAATTAATACTTTTTAATTTATTTAAAATTTAAAATATTGTAATATTAGATTTAAGAAAGGGAAAAGAAGAATTTGAAAAATTGAAAAAAAAAAGGATGAAAAGGGAAAATTAAATAAATAAGTGGATATTTGAACAGGAAATGAGATTGTAAGAGAGTGACAAGTGTACAGATATGGCATGGGAATTAAAGTCTCATTAGAAGAGTTTAATTAGGTGAGTAGTAGTTACTATTGTTCAAGTATTGGTTGCTATGGCCTAAAAAAAAGGTACTAGTTGTTATTTTTTGTAACCTGAAATCTAACTTTTCAAGTTTTATAAAAGTTTAGGGGGTTATTTGTTGTCTTTCAAAGTTTAAGGGGGTTATATGTCACGAAGTTATACTTTTAAGGGTTTAAAGTGTATTTTGCCCTAAAATCAAAAAAAGTACTGCACTAAGTTCTTTGGCAACTAAGGGTGCTAATTACTTTTTGGTTAATAAATTTAATGTAAAAATACATCATCCTTCCCTCTAATTTACCTTAATTATGCTAATTTTCCTTCTAATTTTAAATTTTACACTATCTTCCCTTGAAATCAAAATAGGCACAACACATAAGTCTTTTTGTAAATAATAGTATAAATCACCATTTGATCAATAAATTTAATGTATTTTTTTATTAAAATATACTTAAATTATCCCTCTATAAGTATTAAACAAGAAGAAACATGAGAAGAATAAAGTAAAGCAACTCTTCTAGTAATGCTCAACTAAAATAATATTTATGGTCTTTTTAAAATAATAAATATCAAATAATCAAATTTAAATTGCCAATTGAAGAATTCATTAAACATAACTAGAAAAATCCATTCATGATTAAGTGAAAGCTATAAAAATTCTATCATTCCACTATACTTTCCTTCATATCTTATCTAATTTCCTAGACATTCCCCTTTTCCTTGGTAGCAACAAGAAATTGACTTCACTATTATCTTCTCCATTTGCATGATCTTCAACTTATTAATTATTCAAAGGCTTATTTATATTCTCTTGGGCATCCTTGGAATCCATTTCCATATACTCTTTGGATTAGTTCAAATAGAAATAAATTCAAAACAACATATTCCCATATCAAAATTCAAAAAAGTTTGGATTTTGAAATAAATTCACCAAACCCAAATGCTTAAAAATCACACTCAATCCTAAATCCAAAAAAAAATTAAAATTTGAGATTTATAGTTTAACAACAACAAAATCCAAAGGCAAGCAATTTTCAATACAAAAGCTTTATAATATAAAGTCATTAAATATCTCCTATTCTAATTGTATTTACATGTGTTTCAGCTACCCCCAAAAGGAGAAAATGTTTAAGACTTAAGGGGAAAAAAAGAACAAAGCAATGTTACAAGATTTTAGGTGAAACCACTCACTACTCTTACCCATGCCATAATCCTTACTCCAGCATCCATTGAATTCTTACTCTACATCTTCCCTTTTAAGCTTACCTTTTTCATCCTTCCTTAACATGAAGCTGCACATTAAAACTTTGTAACTAAAATAATTTTTTATTTTTAAATAAAATTATTATGAAATTACATATCTTCCTTTCTTTTTCCTATGTAAAATAAGTTATCACGAATTTTTATAAAAGCCTAAAAGTGAAATTCAATTTCCTAATTATATATCTAGCATCAATCTAAAAAAATCAACATATATTTAACTTTGTTCATCCAAAGTGTCTTATTGTTTTTTACAACATGATTGACTATTGGTTTAAATCAAATCAAAGATCAAGCGATTGGAAAAAATATCAAAATAAAAAAGTAAAAGGTTCAAGATCAATTACGTTATTAAGTTATATGGAAATATTAAAAGTAATTAAATATAAAAATAAGCAAGAAGAATGATATAATATTTAAACAAGAATGATATATTATAAAAAAAATTGATAAAAAATAAACACAAACTAGAAGGAAAATTAAATTTTTAAATTTTAATAAGAATGGAAAGGAAGTATTGTCGATGCCAATGGCAAAAGAACACAATCCAATTTTTTATATATATAAATAAGTTAAGACTTCAACTTGTACTATTTTTTTGTAATATTCACGTGACTTCTCTTATTATTTTTAAGCTATAAACATTATTATAAGAAATTGTAGCAAGGTTCCCAAAATCCATCTTAGTTTCCTTTTTCTCTTCTTCCTTCTATACATAGGTTGTGTTAGTGGATCCTTAAAAGATGATACTACAAAATAAATAAATAAATAGAACTTCTTCTTTAGAAAAATTGCTTAGTAAAAGTAAAAAAGTAAGAATCAAATGAAAAAACTAACTAGAAATTTAATTTTATAAACAAAATGATTATCTTATATTTGGCTTCAAAATTATTTCTTAAAAATATAAATAATTCATCACTTTCATTGAATTCCCAAAATTGTTTTGATTGTAAAACAAATTTCTTTTGAAAAATATATATACTAAATTAAAAGATGGATTTGTTGATGTGTAGAGAGAAAATATAAACTCAATTGAAAGATGATCAAAAGTGACCTATACCAAATTATAATGAAAATGAACATAATAGGAAGACTTAAAGGAAAACTAACAAGGTTAAAAGAGAAGGAGAGAGAAAAATCAATAGATAAGGAAGTTATGAATTTCAAAAATTTAAAAAATGAAAAATCAAAGCCCTATAAAATTATGAACAAAATTATGAATTTTATATAAATAGTTATATTTTATAAAACTTATATTATATAAAAAAATTACAATATCTTATAAAAAAATTATGAATTTTATGAGACTTTTATATAAAATTTATAAAAAATTGATAAATCGAATTTATCATAAATAGTAATCAGGACATAAAAGTCCATCCTCTATAAAAAATTATATAAATTTTTATATTCAAATATCATAGTAAATTAAATACTTTTACACACTCAATTTAATATGCCAATTAAATCTATCTCACGAAGCAAAACATTTGTACAATGTAGCATACCACGAGTAAGACAACAACAGAGTGAAACGCTCATAACTAAACAAGAAATCTCAAAAATGAAGAAAACCGGACAGATAAAGAGGAAGATGATCTACCGACATGAGTTGGTCCAACTAGAAGGGTCGTGGGCATTTTAAATAAAATGTTTTGATTCAAACTTTAAATATGGAGAAAAATTATTTGAGAGGGATTTTCGCCTAAGAAAATATTTCTACATGATAGCTTTTGTTTCTAACATTAACGAAAGAATATTAAATCATTTTCTGATTAATATATTTCGTTTTTAATGTAACTTTTAAGATTGAATCCATATGTAATATTATTTATCTTCTAAAAAAAATCAGCATATATTTTAAAAAAATGCAAGAGAAGTCCATATAATATCATTTTCATTATACATGAGGGGTAACAATGTATTTTAACCAAAAAATTATCATACATTGTATTTTAACAAAAAAATTATCATACTCCACAAGCAAAGCTCCAGTAATTTAATATTTTGGTACGTCATGGCCGAATTGGAAATTCCACAAGCAAATCTTCTATATTCAGTAATTTAATAATTTGGTAATTGTCATGACCAAATTGAAAACAACTTAATTATTAGGGTTAATTTTTTTTTTGGCTAATACGATAAGATTGAAAATTACATTTTTAGTGTCTCTACAAAAAGAAAGAAATTTTTTTAATTTTTATTTAAATGGAAAGAGGAGCGAGAAAAAATTAAAAATAAAATTTATGATTATGATCTTTGTATTCAGTTTAAATTTTATTTTTTTCATTTTTCTCTCGATTTAATTTTGAAAAACTTTCCACTCTAGGTCTTTTTTTTTCTTCTCTCCAACCAAAAAGCGATAATCTTGTATATTTTGTCGGCATCCGAAAATTTTATGTAATTTTAGTAAAAAAATCTTTTTATGCTTTTTTATAATTTTATATAAAATTATTTAAAGATTTTACTTATTTTATATTTTATATATTTATTACATATAAAATTTATCTACACTTTCAATTTTTTTATAAAGACTTATAAAATTTTATATAAAAATTATAGCTTTTTATGATTTTTATAATAAATTTAGGAGTTAAGACAACAATTTCGAATATGCATAGGCATGAAAACATATCTTATTCGTAAATCTCTCATCTCTCATTACAAATAATTCTATAACGGAAGACGTAACATTAAAGATTTCAATATTATTATCATTTATATTTTGATAAATAATGTGGTTAAATATTGTAGTGTTTAGATAGGCCTTAAAATTTAAGTATAAAATCTAAATAAAATTATATAGTTGTTTGTTGTGAGATTTTGATTCAAATTATATTATGTGTGTTAATTTTTTATTTAAAAAAAGTACAATATTAATAGTTGTCATAATTATTAAATTATAATCATTAATAATAATTTATAAAAAAATGTGGTAATTTTTTAATAAAAAACTTTATAAAAATAATGAATTTTATTTAAATTTTATTCAAAATTTTAAAAATTATTCTTTTATTTATCAAATTACAAGAGGGAACACTACCAAAATTTTGACTATTACATTTACAAATTTTTTTGGTAAAACAATTACAAATATTTTCTCGTAAAGGTCGTTAATAATTGGGAAAACAAACACCGCCCGTGTTTGAAATTAGAGGACACAGGTGAACTAAGTTCAGAGCGTGAAGGACCTGGTACGCGCCAAACGATTACTCCGCTCTTCTAGAAACGAAGAAACCCTCCTGAAAGAGACAGCTAGCAAATGACAAAACTCCTCCTATTTCCTTCCATTTCCTTTCTTCTCTCCAAATCCGAAAGTCTCTTTCAGCAGAAAATATTTCTCTTCCGTTTCTAGAAACAACTCACCAACCGATCTCTCTGGCATCCTATATTTATATATATTCTCAATCTATCTCCACCAACAGATACAAACTTTTCTTCGCTCTTTCTTGCTCTCTGTTTTCATCTCCAAATAAAATGGATTACCTCCCGCTCTTACTCGAACCCGAATCCATACCCGTTTCTCAAAAAATGGCCCCCACCGAGGACTGCTCTGATTTTCAGTTCCCCACAATCACTAACGCCGTCGCTGCCCTTCCAAGCGACATCGTTTTCTGCGGCAAAGTTATGACCCGCAAAACCCAAACAGAGCCCGATTCATCGCTCAAACGGAAAAAGGCTTCCTCATTGAGATCGCAGTCTTTCAACAAAATCAGGTCGGGTAAGCCCATTTCGGGTGAGGAAAAGCGTTCGGAGTCGTTCCGGTGGCCGAGGAGTGGTAGTAGCGGGAAGCACAGTAACGGGCTGTTTGGAATAGTCAAGTATCCGGAACGAATGGAGCTGAGTGAAATCAAGAAGAGGCAGGGCCGGAGGGAACCGGTGCCATTGCCGGAGTTCAAGGTGGACGAAGGCGGTGAATTGGTGGTCATCGGTGGCGGAAAGAGGAATCGTTGTTGGGAGCTTCTCCGGCCGATGAGGCGGAGAGACGTTTTGATGAGCGCCTTAGCTAAGGCATCTTTTGGCTGCATTCCGTTGGCTTGAATTTTTCGAAGGTGGGCCCACACCCACTTGCAGTCAAATTCAAGTGTGCATTGCTTCACAGCTGATACACTGTACATTTTCGAAACACCAGTAGTTGTATCACAGCTGTAATTTTTATTTATTTATTTTTATAATATATCCTCTCAGTCGTTAAATCATTTTTAGGTTATATGCTTGATTGATAATTAATTTATTATATTACCAATTAATTGATGTAATTAATTATTATTTAATAATTAATTATATTAGTTAATTTGATTAATTGATTATATTACTTGTTTAAATAAAAATATTTAATAAAATTAATTATGTATAATTAGTTGTTTATATATAAAATGATATATAAAAATATAAATATATTTTATAAATTATTTAGCATTTTTTATTTTAATAATATTTTAATATTTTAAATTTTATATATTATTTAGTAGATTAAGCTTTTTAAATAATATATTATTATAATATATTATATATTAAATATTTTTTAAAATTAAATTAATATAATTTTTATAATTATTAAATTTTTTTAGGAAAGAAGAAATATTATAATTTTTTATAGATTGATAGTGAAAGAAATGGAAAGATTGATTAGTAGTTTTTTTTAAAAGGATAAAATAAAAAATATAAAAATTTAATTTTCACATAAAAATAAATATTATAATTTTTATATAAAAATAAATATTATATTTTAGTAGACTTTTTTGAAAGAATAAAATAAAAAATATGAAAATAAATTAAGGATAATTTAACTTTTTTTCAAATCAATTAGTTTCAAATTTCTATTATTCCCAACTTGTTGAAGATAGTAATTTACAAGGCATTAACTGATTGTCAAATACTAAAAATAACTGATTTAACAGATCAATTAGTTGATTTTGATTGAACTAGCTAAAAGTTATCTAAACAATCAACTTCTAAACACCTTTTATTTCTCTTAGTTGCATTGAGTAAATTTAATTTGTATATTTTAAATTAAAAAATATATCTCATTAAATAAAGGAGTAAAAATATATTAATATACATTAAAAATTAATGCTTTTATTTTGTTATTGATTAAATGCACATTCACATACTGAAGTGTAATATAAATAAAAGTACTTATCATGTAAAAAAAATTAAATGAATAAATTTTAAATTTGTTATTCCATGAGAATAATTATACTCAGGGTAAGATACACTGCCACTTATCTAGTTTATTTTAATTATGTGAACATCTCTTCTAGTTTTAAATCTTGCATTATTCTCTCCTAAAATCAAAATAAGTACTGCACTAAGTTCTTTTGCAATTGATAGTGCTAATCACTATTTGGTCAATAAATTTAATGTAAAAATACATTATCCTTCCTTCTAATTTATTTTAATTACACTAATTTCCCTTCTAATTTTAAATTCTACATTATCTTTCCTTAAAATCAAAATAAACACAACAAATAAGTCTTTTTGTAAATAATAGTATAAATCACCGTTTGATCAATGAATTTAATGTATTTTCTATTAAAATATACTTAAATCAGCCCTTTGCAAGTGTTAAATGAGAAGGAACATGAAAAGAATAAAGTAAAACAACTTTTCTAACAATACTCAACTAAAATAATATTCATGTTCTTCTGAAAATAATAAATATCAAATAATAAAATTCAAATTGCCAATTGAAGAATTCATTAAACATAGCTAGAAAAGTCTGCTCATGGTTAAGTGAAGGCTAGAAAATTTCCATCATTCCATTATACTTTCCTTCGTATCTTATCTAATTTCCTGGACATTCCCCTTTTCCTTGGTAGCAATAAAAAATTGACTTTACTATCTTCTCGATTTGCATGATCTTCAACCTATTAATCATTCAAAGGCTTATTTGTATTCTCTTTGGCATCCTTGGAATCCATTTCCATATACTTTTTAGATCAATTCCAACAAAAATGAATCCAAAACAACATATTCCTAGATCAAAATTCAAAAAAAGTTTGGATTTTGAAAAAAATTCACCAAACCTAAATGCTTAAAAATCACACTTAATCCTAAATCTAAAAAAAATTCAAAGATTGAGATTTACATTTTAACAACAAAAAAATTCAGAGGCAAGTAATTTTCCATACCAGAGCTTTATAATATGAAGTCATTAAATATATCCTATTCTAGTTGTATTTACATATGTTTTAGCTAACTCAAGAAAGAGAAAATATTTAAGACTTAAGAGGAAAAAAATAAAAAAAGCAACATTACAAGATTTAAGGTGAAACCGCTCGTTACTCTTGCGCATGCCATAATTCCTATTCTAGCACCCATTGAATTCCCACTTTATATCTTCCCCTTCAAGCTCCTTGCTTGACATGAAGCTACGCATTTAAACTTCGTAAATAAAGATAATTTTTTATTTTTAAATAAAATTATTACAAAATTACATATCTTCCTTTCTTTTTTCCCATGTAAAATAAGTTATCATGAATTTTTATGAAAACCTAAAATGAAATTCAATTTCCTGACTATAAATCTAGCATCAATTTAGAAAAATCAACATACATTTAACTTTGTTTGTTCAAAGTATCTCATTATTTTTTACAACCTGATTGACTATTAGTTTAAATCAAACCAAAGATTAAGTAATTGGAGAAAAATTAAAATAAAAAAGTAAAAGGTTCAAGATCAATTCCATTATTAAATTGTATAGAAATATTAAAAGTAATTAAATATAAAAATAAAAAATGAATAAGAAGAATGATATAATATTTATTCTTGCAATTGGATACTAACCATAAGATATTATAAAAAAAATTGATAAAAAATAAACACAAAGTAAAAGGAGAATTAAATTTTTAAATTTCAATAAGAATGGAAAGGAAGTATTATTAATGCCAATGACAAAAGAACACAATCCAATTATATATATATATATATATATATATATATATATATATATATATATATATATAAGTTAAGACTTCAACTTGTACTATTTTTTGTAATATTCATGTGACTTCTCTTACTATTTTTAAGTTGTAAACATCGTTATAAAAAATTATAGCAAGGTTTTCAAAATCCATCTCAATTTTTTTTTCTCTTCTTCCTTTTGTACATATGTTATGTTAGTGGATTCTTAAAAGATGATATTGCCAAATAAATAAATAAATAGAATTTTATCTTTAGAAAAAATTGCTTAATAAAAGTAAAAAAGCAAGAATCAAATGAAAAGGCTAATTGTATATTTAATTTTATAAACAAAATGATTATCTCATATTTAGCTTCAAAATTGCTTCTTAAAAATATAAATAATTCATCATTTTCATTGAATTCCCAAAATTGCTTCAATTGCAAAAAAATTTTCTTTTGAACAATAAATATACTAAATTAAAAGATGGATTTATTGATGTATAGAGAGAAAATATAAACTCAATTGAAAGATGATTAAAAGCAGTCTATAACAAATTATAACGAGAATGAACATAATAAAAAGACTTAAAGAAAAACTAATAAGATTAAAAGAGAAGGAGAGAGAAAAATTAATAGATAAGGAAGTAATGAATTACAAAATTTTTAAAAATGAAAAATCAAAACCTAGTAATCCTCATTTAGGAGGTAGCTAATTATTCAAAATGACTTAAAATTACTTTAAAATCCTTTTATATTTAAATTACATAGTTACTTGTTCTTTACTTTCCTATAAATTAAATTAATATGGATTTTCTTGGAAACTGAAAAGTGGACACCAAATTTTCCTATCATTTTTATATAGTAGTATAGATTGTATAAATAATTTATTAGTAAAAGCAATTACCTACCTTTCAAATAATAATAATATTTATATAAAATAGTATTTTCTTCCATAAACAATATCACTAACATTAATATAATATAATATAATATAAATTTTTATTTTGCTAATCACTACCATGGCTGAAAATTTTATGCTAATTTTATATTCATTTATTTATCTTTCACATGGCAAATTGGAAAAACTTTAAAATCTCCTATAGGGGTTAATTTCCTATATTAGTCCATCTATTTTATTTTAAATGAAAAAATATGATTTTATAGGAGTTATTTTCTATATCAATGTTTATCTATATAGTGATAATGTTGTAGATTAATATTTCTTCTTTCTATTCTATTTTGGTATAATAATCTTTTAATAAGTATTATTCTTTTTATTATTTTATTCAAATGTAATAATTCATTAATATATAGTCTTAATTTCAAATTAATAAAATGGATGAAAATAAATGATGAAAAGATTTAATAATTAAAGAATAAGCATTGAATCATTAAAAATAATGAATATACTATTGTAAAGACTTCTTTACCCTCTGTTTGAAACTACAAAAAATAAAGGGGAAAGAAATTGGAGAGGATAAAATAGGGCAAAATTTAGCATTTCTACTATTTAGTTACAAGGAAGAAAATAAGGGAAAAGAAATTACAATGGAAAAAAACTAATAGGTCTTATGAAAAATTTCTTCCTCTACTCATGGAAAGAAACTAAGGGAAATGCAACCCTTTCAAGCCACTTTCTAAAAACCGCCCCTAATCCTGTTGTCATTTATAACCCAGAAGGGAGAGCTTGCCGTTGAACCTAGGAAGTGACCACCATCCATAACCAATAGCCAATTAGGTAAAATATCTATGTTTGCTCCCTTCTCTAGCTGTTGTTGCTATGTTATACAAATATGGGCTTGAATGGCACATGACAAAATTGCACAGGGGATGTATGCCATCATTTTATGGATAAGGAATCTCTATTAGGCGATGGCTGCTGATAAACATTGGATGGGGAAAGCTGAATATTGTCTATTGTGATCTGGTGCTGGGTAATGGTTGCATCAATAGGGCCATCATCCATTCAAAAGGATTTTACGTTTGGGACTCCATCATGCTAGGTTATGCAAATCTAACTCGTAATTTGCTAGTGACTTGATTTAGCTAGATACTTGACTCGAACTTTTGAAATTTTTTTCAATGTACAATTTTTTTTCTCTAATTGTAATAACAATTTTTTTTTATTTCCATTTTTTCCATATTCATGGTATAGAACCAAGTTCCTCGCACATATACATGTGAAACTAAAACCTATATGAATTAGTTACAAACTGCTCTCCTTTTCATATAGAAGTTCGTTTTGAAGAATGTGAACAAAATTTAAAATTTTGTCATACAAGAGCTACGTTATAATCTATATAATTAAATTTAAATTGCTTTATAGTTCTAGACTTATATTGAATATATGCATTTATTATTTATTATATGATTTAAATATGAATGGTATGAAATTTACAAATACACTTACTTTTAACTTTGTATATTATCAAAAGCCTACAAAATTTGTTTACATCCTAGTATAACTATTAATAAAGGCATTGTAGTCACATTACCACATTATTTATCATGTAAGATATATGAGTATGTCATAATGTATTATTTAATAAGGATTGTTCATTCCAATAGGCATTGTGGAAAATCACCAATAGAAAAATACACTCCAAGAGAAGAGCCATATCCATATAAATTTACCTTCAATCTGCATAAACCCTTTTTCACCCAAAAGGTACATTCATGGTTATTTTGTCTTTGCTTTTTACAAACTTGTGAGTGTTAACTTCAATCATATCTTATCTATTTTTTTCTTGGTAATCTTATCCTAGTCAACATATTATTATCTTCAAGCGCATTTCTACATGTGTTTGATTGTTACTTGTATAATTCAATGCTAACCTATAATGGTATTAGAAGCAATTCTATTAATTTATTATGTAATAATTTTATTTCATTCAAATAACAAAATTCAAGTTATCTATGTTTTTTGTAGTTATTCTTCACTTTTATTAAAGATATATATTGAATCATATAATGACTGTTACTTTTACTTATTTAATAGTTACATATCAGAAGTATTTTACGAATGATCATGGAAGATAACATGGATGACATATATAAAGAGAATTTGGAATTAAACAAGTTTCTTGATATTGATATGATAGAGGAATGGGATAGATTATGTCAAATGTGTATTGTGCAACTTATCTGTCATATTATTCACACAATACATTTGTTGCAATTGCAAGAAAATATTGTGTACAAAACCTATTAATGGTGTAACTGATAGAAGAGATCAAATACGATAACTACCAATTTAAAACTTATTAAAAGTTGATAAATGTCATAATATGGTACACATGAGTCCTAATGCTTTCCTTCGACTATATAAGAAGTTAAGAGCAATACGTAGAATGAGAGATTCTATATATTTTACAGTTGAGGAATAAGTTACTAAATTCTTGCACATCTTGACAAGCAATGTAAAAATTAGAATTGTATCTTTTTTATTTCATTGATCGGAAGAGACGAGTAATCGTCATTTCCATAACATTTTATCAGCTATTATATTACTTGAGGATGAGTATTTTTTTTAATTTTTTGGATTAGAGGTTCTTCCATAAATACTCAATAATAGTAAATTTTATCCTTATTTTAAGGTAATATACTAAGTTATATAGGTTCCAACACTTAATTCATATGAATAGGTTTAATTAATATAGTATATAATCAACTTTTCAAAAAATTAAAATATAAGATTGTGTTAGAACTTTAGATGGGACACATACAAGTCAAAGTTCTAAGAAAAGATGCCTTTCGCTTTTAAGTAAGAAAAGATTATCCAATATAAAATATGTTAACAATATGTTCCTTTGATATGAAATTCACTTATATGTTATTTTGTTAAGAAGGAACTATATTGAACTCTAGAATTCTCAAACATGTATTAAATAAAAGGGGATAAACTAAAAATTTCGAGAGGTAAGCTAAAATATGATTTGTTATTTATAAAAAAAAATTCAAGAGTCATTCCTATAAGAGCTTTTTATAATGATTATGCTTTTTGACATATATTTGTATCATTCTTATATATCCTAGGTATTCTACCTAGAAGATAAGTGTTCTCCCTTAAAAACTAGACTATTCACACCATATAAAGGTGTGTTATCACCTGAAAGAGTACACAACACATAGTCCATAAAATGGAAAAGAAATATTTAACCATCAATATGTTTCATTGAGAAATATTATTAAAAGAACATTCGAGGTCCTAAAAAAAGATATTTCCAATAATAGTTAGTGGTATAAACCATTTTATTCTTTTAGGACCATAATAGATATTACTATTACCTATTATATATTGCATAATTTTTTTAATAAATGTTGATCTTGATCCACTATTAATTGTTGAAGTGGACCGTAAGCTGCTAAATAATAACATAAAAGATATTGGGGATTGCGAATCACGAAACACTAAGAAGAACTATAGGCAATGATTCATTTTGATAGAAAGCATAACAAACTATATGTGGAATGATTATCAATAGAGCTTGTTATAAATTTTATTTTTTTATTCAATAAGATTGTATACCCTATTATGTGATACTTATAATTCTTATGCCCTAAATGGGATTGTAAACTGTATTTTATATTTGTCATGTAAAAGTTGTATCATTTGTGCACATTGCAATTCTATGGTTATTATATAAGACTTAAAACTAATAGAATATCTCAATTATGCTGAAAGTGATTGTCACATATGTGTGTGTAAGTTATTTATGCATTGAAATTTACTATCATGCATATGTTGTATATTTATGTATAATTTATATTATTTTATATTACTTGATTGTATAACACTTTACAGAAGGAAGTATGTCGAAGAATAAAAAGTTTGACAATATAAGAGAAATATCATCCAAAGACTTATTAAGATAGATGCCTGAAATGAATACTTTGTTATTGGATGCATTATTGGATGAGCTCTATACAGGGAATCAACCTAGTGGCACTTTTACTTCTTTAGCATATGCAATCATGGTGTTAGAGATTAAGCAAGCAATAAGACCTTTCTTCCAAAAGTAACATATAAAAAATGAAATGAAAATCCTGAAGGATCACTTCAATGAGTTGTATGATTTATTCCACAAGTGGAGTGGTATTACTTAGAATCCACCAACACAAATGTTTAAAGTTGAACTAGAAGCTTGGAATGATAATTACAAGGAATTAATTTAATATCTTCAACACACTTATGATACTATTTAACATTTGTGTGGTACATAGTAGAATGGGATTCATCATTAGTTTAGATTACATATGTAAGTGATAGTGTAGTCCTTCTTTTTCATATATACGATTCCATACACAAAATTTTGATCAAATTTTTGTGGTGTAAGCGACCTGATGGTTATTTATTACTTATGATATCGCATAGAATATTACATAGTATGATATATCATCTAAGTCTTTATTAAAGTTTCTAGCTTTATGCATGTTTGCACATTAACCTAAGAATTAGTATTGGGAAATTGTTGATGGTACTATTTACTTTAGTAATTCTTTTATATAAACTTTGCATGCTGTAGTTATTATTCTATAATGATGTGATGGATGATGCATTTGTAAGAAAAGCTTGAAGTGCAGAAATGGAAACAAACTCTAATATATAATTATAACAAGTTATTGGAGCTTTTTGGTAAAGACAAAGCTACTAATGTATATGTCGAAAGTTTAAAAGACAAAGATAAAAGATGGAAGAAAGAAGGCTTTAGCTTAAATGACTACTTTGATATGATGTTGGACTCTAATGTCCATTAGGGAAATGATACCCCTAATTTTACAAGGAATATTGATGCATTTAGTCCTGAAAGTGCTCTTTCAAATTAGTCTCATGATTATATTCATTCAAATCAATTTCAAGGAACTTTATCATCAAAGGGTTATAAGCACAAGATGTCAATGATTGATTTGATTGAAAAGGAATATGAAAAGCTAAATATAAGAATCAATAATTTGACTAATGTAATGAGAGAAATGGTTGAAACATATATCCAAATGGTCGAAAGAAGTCTTTTAATCCTTGAAAATGGTAGACCTTAACATTATAACAAGGTAAATGTGTAGATAGAGTACCACAAGAATTTTAACTCAAGTGTTACAACTTTTATGTGATAATGAGAAGGTAAAGAGCAATTTTTTGGTGTTCCACCATAAATACAATTGCAAATATTGTATCAACTTATGGCTAATGCAGGAAATGGTTAAGCCATTGATGATGGAATAAATTATTTCCTTCTTTTTTATATGTTTCTTCATGTGATCAAACATTATTATGGCATGGACTTGTCAGTTTTTGAACTATTTGTATGAATTGTGTCTTAAATTGTTAGTTAGGAGATAAGAAAAAAGTGGGGAATTGAGTAAATGAAAGCGATTCTTAACCACAAGAATGTAATTCTCTTCTACTATTTTTTTGTTAGTTATCTTTTGAATAGAAGAGAGGGCACATGGTTGTGCCTAGCTTTCATTTAAGATAAGAAATATGTTAGTTGATGACTTTTATTTGTTATTGTCATCTATGTGTTTTTGCAATGTAGTTCGATACTATTTCTTATTTATGATGTCATATCATAGATTTTACTCTTTAGCAAATGCATTTTAGTTTAACAGTTAGGATCTTGCATGGTATGTTCTTATTTTTGCATGTTTTCATGAAAACCCAAGTGTTGGGAATTACTTTGAGCTCATTTGAATAGGGTTAATCAGGGTAAGGAAAATGGAGCTTTTTTATTGTGTTCAGTTAAAATGAAAGAAGAATAAAAATCTTATTCCTTTTTTTTATTTTTTCCCTTCATTATTGATTCTCCCAATCCATTATGTAATCTAATTTCTTTTTTAAGATTTTAAATTTATCATCATCATCATCATTAGTAGTAGTAGTAGTAGTAGTAGTAATAATAATAATAATAATAATAATAATAATAATAATTCATGACATAAGTAAAAACGTTGTACTTTAAGCAACCACATTTACTTCTACTCACTAATTATATTGGTTTAGTGAAGCCTTGTTTAAATTTTGTACAAGCTACAGAGAAGATTGCTATCCAACCCCTGATGAATTGATTCAAGAATAAATTCGATGGCCTTAATTTTGATGTTGTTTGACGCAAATTGATTCATAAATCAATTCATCATTCAGGAAATTACTCTCTATGAATCAGCTTGAGCATGAATCATATGTGAATTTCATGTATTTTCATTGTACATTTGCCACCAAATTATCATGAAATCCATTATTTATGAAACTACAAACTACCAAATATCATATTTCCAACATAAGGTTTTGCGTAAATTTCATCATTAACATATGTTAATTCCAAATTCATCTTTATCATCCATAAGTAAACCCTAAGCAAAATGATACTAAAAATAAAGGACAAATCAAGGTTACAATTAGAAAAAGGGTCACTCCCTAATTATTAAGCAAGGTCGAATTCAGTAATAGTAGTGTGGGGGCAATTACCCCCAGAAACAAACTTGTTTTTATACCTATGTATATGTATTGATGATATTGTCCCATAAACTCAAGTAAAATTACCTTCACAATTTATTTTTGCATCAATTAAAATAGAAAAATTTTATTTTAGCCAAATATAATAATACTCAAAATTCATTAATTATACATAAAGATATATATAAAAATATTAGAATAATATAAATTTAAATTTTATTTAAATTTTTATAATAACTTTCTTTTTATTTTATATATAAATATTACCCTTATAACTTAAAATTTCTAAATCCGCCACCATCATTGAGGAAATGATTTGAATTGGCAGTAGTATTGGTTCAACCACTAATCATAAAAAACAGTGGGATTTCAAGCTAAGGCACAAAATTCCCTCATAACCTGAAAATGAAAGAAAGTTTTATCTAATTAAAATTTCTCAAACCGTCATATACGAAGGAAAATTATAAAGGAAATCTTCTAAAGATGATGGTATATGAATTATTTACCTTGAAGGATGAAGAAAATGAGGGGATGCGGTGCCTCCTTCTTGAAAGTGGGGAGAGGCTCTTGGAAAAATATGAGAGGAGTGGCTAAAGACGGGGCAAATAACAAGAATGAGAGTTTTAAGGGCAAAATTGAATAAAAAAAAGGTTCTCTATGTTTTTCCTACATTCACATACTTACTCTTAATTACATATAATTTAAACATTTTCAGCTAAATTTATTTTACAACTTTTCCACACAAAATTTTACAAGTATCACTCTTGAAATTGATTAATTATTTCCACATAATACATTTTAATTTTAGTAGATGTAACATATTGATTTTCCAGGATTATCAATGGTCTTTATTTTGCCAAGTTTTCTCGTATATTATTATGTCACATTTTCATTCCTCCGCGTAAAGTTACACCATTTGTCTCTGCTTTTTTGTAGTAGAATCAATTTTAGTTTCATAGGCTTTGATTACACTAATTTCCTATATAATTGGCTGTTATATTTTATCCGTTAACAAATTATGAAGTAGAACATGTTTCATCATGGGCAAGTGGCTACGAATCCGCGGAACAAGGTAAAATACAGATAAATCATAAAAGTCACAATAACACTATTCATTTCATCATCCAACTGATACAAGAATTCTCAGTCTTCAGGGGAAATCAACATTCCCAACATGAAGGATTCTAGAAATTGAAGGAGTCAAAGTACCACATAGAAAAATTGGTCAAGTTGATATTTTTACAATAAAACATACGGCAAAAAAAAAGGCACATAGCTGAGGTAAAATAGTTGAATTTATCGCCTCAGTTATTGGAAGAAGCTGACGGTAACAGAACTTTGAATATTCTCCCAGTTAAGCCAACCACATAATATCCTGCCTCACAGTCCTACTTTCTCCTCTTTATTATAGATGAGTCACAACTTCAAATTACGGGCATCATCAGCCCACCGGCAATGGGCAACACATGCTTCTTTACTTCATGACAGACAAGATGGGATTGCGACGAATTACCATCCCCCATCAATTCAAGAGATTATAATATGTTTCATAAGTAAATGATGGAGATTCTTATTCTCTTAGAAAAGGAACAACCTCGAGTCAAAAGCATGCAAGGGGCTCTAAGTTTGAGGAACCCACATATTTCTTCTTTTTAATTTTGTATTTATATCTCTCTTAATAGAATGAGATTGTTCATTTACTCATGGTATATATTAAAATTTTCCATCAAGTCAGCTCCATTAATAGAAAAGTCATCCAGATACCTCCCCACCATTCCTCCACAGTTACATTTAACATTTTTAATATTTCATTATATTTCCTTCTCGGTTTTTTTTTTATTTGCCCTCCAGCATCATCATTTATTTTTTCCATCTTATTTTTTCCCAAAAAAACAGGGGATCTAGAAGGCAAAGAATCAGTAAGAAAAGTTCAACAGTTTTCTCATTATCCTGCCTGAGCTCAGCTGCTGAGTAATTTTGATCACCTCACAACCTAAATATCATATATTGAATTTCATAGCAAGCATGAGGTCCATTCCTGATTGAAACCTGGGCATAGAATTCCAGACAGCCAAGGCTCAAGATTCTGATCCAAAATCTGTGAACAAACCCAATTTGCCAGGTCCACTCCATTAGCCACAAAGGAAAAACCCATTTATGGCACTTCTGTAGGACTTGGCAGCGTCCTTTTCAAGTTGGTTCCAGCAATCAAAACAATAATAGTCCACAAAGAATTCGCGCTCAAACTCAGGATCAATACACATTCCACAACAGCCACAACGTGATATGCACCTTATGCAACCCCTACATGGCTGAGCTGCATGGTATTCCAGTTGGCTACTACTTGCAGGGCAATCATAAACCTGACGCACTTCCTGGCATATAGGACACACCTCGATGTCAATTGGTCGATCGTCCTTAGATATTAGAAATGAATCCCTTCCTCCATGATAGAATTGTGGGTACTGATTCCTCTTTAGAAAAAAATTATCTGCATCTAGCAAGTCTATCAACTCTTTAAATTGCTGTTCTGTCACATGAGGATACCCATCGGGCCCAGCAACTCTTAATTGCTTTATACCAGGTGTTCCTGATGACTTTAGGGACTTTAGGTTGAATAAGATACCATCCATAGTAAGTTTAGAACAACCTAGCAGATTTAGCTGAAAGAGGCAAAAGCAAATTTCTTAGCTCATTGCTCCAAAAGACAATGCCAATTTCACACATATCATTAACAATTCAAGCGACCATCAAACCAACAAGCACATATAAAAAGATATCTTCCAGGAACAACTGCAAAACCCATGATAGACTGATTGCACCAATCTTAATAAGAAAACAAAGAGATGAGAGATACCACTGAGTCAAGTTGATATACATGCAGCATCAATAGCACAAGCACCTCAAATTGTGAGTGTGTCTCTTACATCAACCAAAAATAAGCACTTACATCCCGCCAACTTCTGCTTGGCCCTATTTGACGCGGATTAGGACATATAAATACAAAATATAGTGGAAATTATGCGACACACCCCAGCAATATATATAACTTCCTAGGAAAGCATAGACTTTTTACAGATATACCTCTTCAGAAGGCATATACATCAATCAAATACTCTTTTAAATTTTAGGTTTTATAACCTCTACAAGAAAGGCATAATCTGCTTTCAACTGTAAGATCCAAAGAAGAGACAACACAAAAGATAAAAAAAGCTGTAAGTCATCCTACAATTATTTTAGCACACAAATACCACAGAACAAACTACCTGATATTAACCTTGGCAAGAACTGATACAAGAATAAAATCTGTTGAGAAATAAACTCAGCTAAATTTTGAATCCTGCAACAAATACTGACCTTCCATAATCTTGGGTTGCTTTGAAATACACATCTCAGACCCTCATCAGTGATATGCCGACAATTCACTAAGCTCAAGCATTGAAGCGTGCCTTGAGCCCTGCTGGATAATTTTACAAGTGTATTATCAGTAAATCTATCACACAATGGCCAACCATCAATATGTATAGACCTCCACAAGAGAGGGTCCTCTCTAACAGCGTCACGAAAAGATCTGCAAACCAGTTCAGCAGAAAGAAGATCCTGGATACCTCCAAGATAACGTAGGATAAAAAACAATGCATCATGTGGAACACCCCCTTCACTCTCAGTCTCAATACTGGTGTCTTCACTGCCTGAAACCAAATTGCCCTTATGAATTATAGACAAAAACTCCCCCACATTCTCATCAGCTACAAAACCACCATCACTCAACCCGCCCAAAATCTTAAAATTCCAAGGACCACCCCATCCCTGATTTAGACTAGCAAAGAGTCCATGATCACCAATCAGTTTATGAGTTTCATCCACCATGAACAAATTATATTCTGACCGGAAATCCCATTCGAAATTTTGAATCCTATCACAGATTGCTGTGAAGGTAGACTTTGCTTTCATGGCAAAAGGTTCACTAAGAGAGTGATCAGTAAAATCATCAACTGCCACTGTTATGGGGCCATCAGTTTCTCCTAATACAGCCTTGATCACCTCTTCACATGGGTTCCACTCCACAAACCCTCCTGCACTACACGAATGATCATAACATCCAGAATAGCTATCTAACACTGGCCGAATTGAGGGACAAGAACTCTTGTCCTTTTGAGTAGGAAAACCCCACTCATCATAAAAATTCAGAGACATCTTTTCCCCCTTAAAATTCCCCTTAGGAACAGCCCCACTTCAATGCTCATTGACAAGTAGCACAAGAGACAACTTTTTACGTATAGTATATGGATCACAAGAGAAGCAAATCCGCAATGCACAACTTTCGGAATCCTCAATTAAGTTGAAAGGGATAGGGGGAAAAAAAGTGCACCTTCAACCCAGGAATTTAATGAAGCAGAAAAACAAGAGGAAACGACGATTTTAGTCGAAGAAACGAGAACGACGGCAAAAAAGCCACATGGGGTTTTCGAGTTTATATATATATATATATATATATATATTCCTGTCTTTTGAAGAGCTAACCTCAAGGATGTATTAAAACAAGCAAAATAATGTCGGACTACGTACAATTTGGATGATAGGACGGAGAGTTTGATTGAAAGTTTGAAACAGTATGAAGAGAGAGAGAGAGAGGATGTGAAAAAACAAAAAAGACGGGGGAAGAGGGGGAGAGAGGGGCTAAAATTAGTAGAGAGAGGAGAGAGAGAGAGAGAGAGAGGGGGGGTGGCGGGGAAAAGAGAGAGAAAGGGGTGGGTGAGAATTGAGAGGAATGAATCAAGGAAAGTGGTTAAACTAATAGGATTCCGGCCTTTCTCTGGGATTGGATTCTACTTGCATTTATCGTGCTGCTTTTGACTTTTAGGTTGGGAACGGGCAAAATTACAATTTATGCCTTCTTTTTCCCTAAAAGTTAAATTTTAACGCTTAAAATCATAAATTTATTAAATAAAAAATTTAATTATATATAATATAAAATATAATTTTTTCTTGAAAATTAATTTTGAAAAAATTATTTTTATCATCAACTAGAATTATTATTTTAAACATTAAATATTTAATTAATTTTTTAGTTAAAACGCCTTGTATATGTGTGTGTGGGGGGGTGGGGATAGGCATAAATTCAAAAAGTAAACATTATCTGAGTTAGTCTTTGGATTAATCTCTCTTTCACTTGACAATAAGAATTTTTCTCTCATGTCTCTCTTTTATTTATCCTTTTTAAGGTTAATTAGAAGAAGAAATAATTTCTGTAGTCATCTCATATTATTTAAAACTTAAACTATTAACTTAATATATTATCTCGTACTTTTTTATCTATAGAATTGCACTGTATGCATAATTATTTAGATATCACCAAAAAATATATAATATTTAAAACAAAATTTTATATATTTTTTAAAAATATATGAAAAAACTCTAACATATTTTCATTCTTTTGATTTTAGTTTATATTATACTATTGTATTAAATCATTTAAATAATTAATTTATAATTATTAAATTTTAAATTTAATTTACTATCGATGTAAATAATCTTCATATTATTATTTGTTCACGTATTATCATGTTAATAAAAAAATTTTAAATGGTCAAAATTTTTTAATTATTTTTTATTGATGTGTTTATCATCCATTAACTAATAATGTAAAATACTTTACATTGCTAATGAATTAAATTTAAACTTTAATTACTATTCTAGTATTTGTATTTATTTTGAAATCAAATCAAACTCAAATTAAAATTTGAATTTATTATCAAGAACTTTGAATTTAAGTGACATCTAATTTTTTTTAAGGATACATGTCTTCCTTTAGATCAAGAGTTCTTTCCTTAATTTTTGTGTGTGTGTATGCACTCATCTAGTGATTTAACTAATAGTATAAAATATTTTACATTGCTAATGAATCAAATTTAAATTTTAATTACTATTTTGGTATTTGTATTTATTTTGAAATCAAATCAAACTCAAATTAAATTTTAAATTTATTATCAAGAATCTTTAACTTAAATAACATCTAATTTTTTTTGAAGATACATGTCTTCTTGTACATCCAGAGTTCTATTTTTATTTTTTGTTTGTGTGTGCACACATTTAGTGATTTAACTAATTCTATTATTACTAAAAAAAATTAAATTTATTAAAGTTTACAATGTTTAAGAGTTTCTATTAAGTGAAATTAAAGTTTACAATGTTTAAGAGTTTCTATTAAGTGAAATTGAACTGAATTTTGAACTCTATAATTTTTCAATAAAAGGAGTTCAAATCAAAATATTAGCATTAGTTTGAGGTCAAATAATTTTTTATATTAGTTGAATTATATTTAATAATATTAGAACTTGGCTCGGCACAACTCTGTTCATTTGTTATAATTTTTTTGAAAAACATATACTAATAATTAGTATATATAGGTGACTATGCCAGAATATACCTCAAAATTTATATACTAAACCAAAACCAATTTTAAGCTTACAATAAATTTT
This sequence comes from Sindora glabra, assembly GCA_020226215.1. Classification (NCBI taxonomy): domain Eukaryota; kingdom Viridiplantae; phylum Streptophyta; class Magnoliopsida; order Fabales; family Fabaceae; genus Sindora; species Sindora glabra. The sequence goes on along the minus strand of CM035233.1, from coordinate 43,228,896 downwards.
TGAGCTAAGTCATGCAATTTTTTTTATGTAAACTTGACCTATTTAAACAAAGTTTAATACAACCTAAATTACTTCCATTCCTAATTTAAAATACTTAGAAAGTTAAAACAAAATAGTTAAAAAACCAAAAGAGATTAGAAACCCTAATCTTATTCTTCAATGTAGGAAAATGCTAAGTCAATTATAAACAGTGATTATTCCTCATATTTATAGGAAAAGAAATAAAGGTACTGATTGATTAACATTTCATAGCTTGCAATATGTGTGCTGGATCTGCATAATCTTAATCAGTCATTTGTTGCCTTGTGATATTCTTGAGAATTGAGATAGCTATTCCAAGTATTATTTGACAATAATTTTTTTTAACGATTTTTTTTCCTTAGACCCTGCTTTTATGGAAAAAAAAAAAGATTAGGTAAAATACCAAAGAAAAAGAAGACTGGATAACGAGGAAAGTAAGTCTTAATATTTATTTTAATTTCCTCATTAGAAAAATGAGAGGCAACTAACTCAGATACTAAAACAATTTTATATTTTAAGTCATAATAAAATAATACGTGCGTGATATGTATTATATGAAAATAATTTTTGTTAAACTTACTTATACAAAATTTATGACAAATACATAACACATTAGTAAAATACTTTCAAAGTATATATGTATTTCAATTCAACAAAATATAACAAATATTATTATTAACTTTTTTTAATTTTACTATGACTGCACCATCATTTCATGAGTCCTTAATTTTCATTTTCTACTCTATTTTCATTTTAGAATATAAATTTACTTCATTCTCCGATCTTAATTAACATATTTTATGATATTATGGGGACGGCCATAAAAGTATGCTAAATAAATAAAATGAGTAAGAAAGCAAGATATTACCAAACGAACGGACTTGGATATGACCATGCTCGTGTGTTGTGTTTTTTAATTCGCTAAAAGGAAGATATGAAGACTTGACATGGCTTTTGCTACAAAAAATCATTGAAGTTTCTTTGTTAACAACAATTGTGAAGGTAAAGGAAAATTTTTGAAGGCACTAGAATATAATATATTAAGAATTTTAATTTTAATGAAAATATTTTAAATTTTGAAAAGTTTACATATAAATTTTCTTACAAAACATTCAGAATGGTATAATTTTTTTTTTCAATTTTGGAGTGATCAATCCACATCAAAATTTCACTCGTGGGCAATAAGTTTGATCTTCACACGAGAGCTTTCAAAACTTATGTTAACATTGAAATACATTTTGCAATGCGTAAATCATAATGTTAAATTGTTGGAAATAATTTGACTCAACTAACATTTAATATTTTAAAAATATTTTATATTTCTTATTATATTCAAAATTCGTTCTCTAATTCTTTTATATATATATTTAATAATTTAATCACTCATTTATTTATAAAAAATATAATATTAAACTATGTTAGTCTGTCTTTAGAATTTTTAATCATTACTAATGATTTAAAATATTTATAATAAAAATTTATTTTTTTGTTACTTGAGATTGACATGAACAAGATATGAATAGATAATATTTGGGCTTAAATACTATTTTGATGCTCTTAATATTTAGAATGACAGATTTTGGTTCCCTTAAATGTATTATTTTTTTTAATTTTTTCTAATATACAAATTGAATCATATTTGTTTCAAGATTGAAAATTCTAATTAACACAAAAAACTCTAATAAGGCTTTGAGTTTGTAGTTATCGGAAGGAAAATTGATTAATTATGTCACATTAATGGCTAAATTAAAATATTTTCACACATTGAATTAGTAACATAATTTCATATTTTTAATATAATAAGGTTGGTTTCACTAATATTTTTCTTTAATAATTATTAGCTTGAAGTCCTATTGAAAATTTGAGTATTAATTAAAAGTTTCTATCTTAAATTTAATAGGAGTTAACAATTTAGATTTTAGACCTAATTTGATCCCATTTACATCTTAAGGAGATTAAAATAGAATTTTTTTTAAAAAAATGATCAAATGTGATTACTTTAAATATTAAAAAATTAAAATTGTATTTAAACTCAATATTTATGAATTTATGAATATACTAACGTGAAAGCGCATCTTGACGGGGGATGAGAGGTAAGGAAAGATAGGAAAAAAAATTGGAAGTCCCCTCTCGGTATTTAACCACTTGATAAATATAAAAATATCGAGAGAACGCCACTTTCTCAGCTCCATGCCTTATAATTGATTTTGTCACTAAGATGTAATTAACTTTTTGACCCAACGTGACTGTTGTATATTTTTAAGATTAATTATTAAATTTTTTTAATCTAATAATGTCGATTCTCAAATAATGCTTACATCTATGAAAAAGACTTGTTATAATCAAATCATTCCAATCTGTTTTGAAATCAATTATTAACGATTTATGTTACTTTAATCCAAGGAATCCCTGTATTCAAATATCCCTTTTCTTATTATAATGCCTTCTGTTGTTTAATTAGTGGAAAGGTTAAATCTCTAGATATATAAACTTAAATTTTTGGATCAATTTCAGAATATTAAAGAAAATAAAGTATTCAATAAATATAATATATCACATGAATTAAATATTTTTTATTTCTTATTAAATTTTTTTCTTTGCATTATATCATCATGAAAAGAATGAACGTTTCTAAAGAATTATAATCCATCTGGCTATCAAGTATAGTCTAACAGCACACGTCACGGAATGATCTTCTGCAGATTCTATGGTATCCAAGATGTTTAAAATCTTAAGTAATGTAGCAATCTTAAATTATTAGATTAAAACGATTTGATCACATCTGTTATAAAATAAATAATTATAATTAAATAATTTCAATTTAACAATTTTGAAACTTTTCACGCTGCTTCAAATTTTGAAATTTAGTATGTCATGATCTTTATAATTTTCTTATCAAAATTGTCATTAACATAGGTTCTATTTGTTTTTCAAAAGAAATTTTTCATAAGAAAATTTTATCTTCATATATATAAATAAAAGAATATTATGTACTTTTATACTTTATGATTAGAACAAAATCATATATGATAATAAAGGAAAGCAACTTTTTCTTTGTAAAAGAAGAAGTTATTTTTCATCAAATTCCTTATTTTTAACATAGAACGCATAGATCATGTTCGAATAAACATTTTAAATAAGAGCTTGTATTATAAGAGCTTTTTGTATAAGCTCTATTACTATAAATGTTGTCTAAAACAAGTTAATTCATGTTTGGATACATAGCACTAATGATTTATATTTGTTTATTTGGAAGTACAACTAGTATAGCACCTATAAGTGTTAAAATTACTAAAAAGAACAATAATAAATACTTATTAATATAACATTCAAAATGAATAAAAAATATATTTATTATTATATTTTATAATATCATAATAGTATTTTATCACAAATAACAATCAACAGTGATGGATGGAGATAAGTGGTAAAAAATGATAAATATAAGGGTGGGTAGTAACAAGCAATAGTCAATGGCATAGTAATGGTCGGGGTCAACGATTATGGGTGGTAATAAACGATGATCAATAGTAATGGATGGTGATTGCTAATGGTCAACAAAGGTGAATAGTAGTTAGCATTGATGAGTGATAGTAGGTAATAGGCTTGTGTGTCATAACTTGCCTAGCTGGGACTAGCATAAATTTTATTTCTAATATCCATAACACTTTATAACCTAATTTGGTATCATCACACAAGTACTAAATAAACTAATTTAATTTAATTACTTCATTTCACAACAAAAGAAATATTTACATAAGAGTTATGTTCCCATATGAATAAAATATCTATAGTTATCTATAAAACTCATTGATCTATTTTAACTGACTTTCTTTCTAAGATTATGGCTACTTGATACACTCATCAAGATAGACGCTATTTCTAAACAACTAGTGTTAGTTGCAGAACTTTAGTTTGAATATCTATAAAACATTTTAAAAGAAAATGATAAAACTATACATCAATAAGTAAATAATTTACTTAAGGATATCATTTCATAATCAACATTTTAAATATTTATTTATTACTTCATTACAAACTTTACAAATATTCATAATATCACATATAAGAAGCATAAGTAGCATAATTTAAATTCACACATATATAATAACAAATAATTTTTTTTGTGCTTCCTAATCATTCTTATCTATTCATAAATCAAACCTTACCCTTCCAAATACTTTATTTGTTCATAAACAAGTAACCAAATCTGGTGTTAGCAATTTAATCCATCATCATTTTGTTTCTTAACATTTTATCTCATCAATTTAATTTATCACCATTTTGTTTCTCAACATTTTATCTCATCATCATCATCTTCCATTCCCTAACATTTTATCACTTTCAATCTTATCCAATTGAATTACAAACGATTAACAATTACACATAACTTATCAATTAAACATTCTCAACTTTCAAACTATCAATTTAACACTACAACTAAATTGTTTATTCAATTTTCATTTCACAATTCATCTTTGGAGAAAATAGTTTGGATACCTAAGTATAAGCTCATATATAAGGGTCCTACTCAAGTATTTTGCAAGCTAAGGCGCCAAAGACTTTGATATTCAAGTATGATATTTGAATACAACCCATAAAATAACATAATTTGCATTCAAGTAGCATATTCAAATGCTTGAAGACAAAAGGCAAAGGTCCTTTTAATATTTGAGTATGATACTCAAATACTATCATGCCATTATGTCCACATACAAGGTGGTATTCAAGTACTTAATTTAGAATTTCTAGAAATATCTTAAGAAATGTAAACTTTTCTAGCTTAATCAAATCCATACCTTTCATGCAACATCACATATATATTCCATACTCCATTTTCATATACAATAATCAATATTTTCGGCTTTACATTGTGGTTTTACACCACTAACATCATCTTAGTCCTAATTTGTTAGTTATTTTAAAATTAACAATTCATTAAAGTAAAACTTAATGCTTTCAATAATTACTAAGTAAGTAGTTATCTATTTACCTCTAATGTGAAAGAATGGAGCAGATTAAAGCTTCACTAAAAGGCTAAAAGTCTTTTCCTATCATTATAAATCAAAAAAAGGTTTAAATCCTTAATTCCCATCTTAAAAGCATCAATTTTATTCTAACACATCAAAAGCCATAAAATCTAGATGAATTACCTTAGTTCGGGAATGGGTGAACAATCCTTGAAGTTTCTTGAATAATTGATGAACAATTTTGAAGTGATGAAAAATAAAAAATCTTGGAAAAGGAAAAAGCCAAAATCGACGGCAAAGAAATAAAAAGAAAATAAAGCTTTGAAGGTTTTATTGCCATTAGAGGCATTATTTTCATTTACGGTTTAAGTAAGGTATTTTTGGAAAATATGTCCTTAAATCTCTTTCACATATTCTATTTTAATTCCAATTTCACACAATCTAATAATTAAGTTAATTAAGCTAGTTTTCTTAATAAAATTCCATTTTTCTAATTACAAATGACCACCTTAAACTTATCCATAACATTTTCTAATTATCAATACCTATATAAATTTATCAAGTAAATAATTTAAAATAAATTCTAAAATATTTAGGGTGCAACATTGTAGTCAATGATGGTTAGTCATATAGGTGATAGTCAATAAAAAAATGTAGTGGTACTAAGTGATCAACAATAATGGATAATGTTAAATAGTGGTCAACAACTATAAGTAGTAATGGATAGTAGCCAATAATGATGAGTAAAGGTAATGATAAGTAGTGTTTATAATAATAGGTGGTAGTGGTAAACGGTCAATAATGGTGAATGATAGTGGGCAATGATCAATAACTATAGGTGGTTATGTGTTATGGTCAACAACAGTAGATGAGAGTAATAGAAATTGGTAGATGAAGGTCAATAGTTATAAGTAACAGTAGGCTAAAGTCGATAATGTTAGTTAGGTTTTAATGAAAGAGTAGATAAAATAATCTTTTTACATTAAAATATTTCTATATCATAAGATTGTAGGATACTCACCTCTCCATAAAAATATTTTAAAAATTTTGTATTATATTAAAGGCATTTATATCTAAAATCATTATAAAAATATTTTATAATTAAGCATTTCTTAATTTTTTTTTAAGAATTTTTATCCAAGCTACATAAGAATGCTTACAAAATCAAGCTCTAATTAGCTTATAGAGAAGTGGTAAGCAAATATAACAAGCTCACCCAAACATTTCTTAAAATTTATGTAAGTACTTATTCCAATAGATAAGTTGAAATAAGCTTAGCTAAATAGGACTATTATTCACTTTCCACCATTTTGATTTGTAGATATTTTCTATTAAAATAAATAAAGTCTTGAATATACCTTTTTTTTTCCTAATTGCTTGACCACTTATGCAACATTTAATGTGCTTATCATAACTTTCTTAGATCTTTCCCCCTATTAGATGTTCTCCATATAATTATTTTTAGCATTTCCAATTTATTTTATGCATTAAAAAGTAATTTCATTAGAATTTAATGCCTTCCTTTGCCTTTTTAATAATGGTATTAATTAAATGTAAGTTTCTTTATTTGGACTAAAAATATTTTTCATAGAAACATTTTAATTTATAGTTATAAAATATTAAAGTAATTAAAATATTATATTTATTCAATATAAAATATGAAACGGGTGATGGCAACATCATGCATTACCTTTTTGAGAAACATGTAAAATACTACCTTCAACTTTAGAATAATTGGATTTTGAACCTATTAACTTTGAAAACTTAGATACCACTCTCTTAAAATATACAAAATTTAAAATTAATATTCAACATTGACTTAATTTTTTATTTTATCTAATTACATGATTTTTTTATAAATTTTTTAAATAAAAATCATAAAAAAATCACTATCACAACCTAACCCTAATTATGGCCAACATGGAACCCACTATCCAGTTTCCATAAGCCTAATCCAATGTGTTCATTGCATTTCAAAATAATTTACTAAAGTATGTAACAGAGAAAGAGAAATAAAATGGACAATAATTGGAAAAAGATGGGATTTAATTCAACAATAAAGTTTATAAAATATTGAGAAAATTAGGTTTATTTATAATCCTCTTAAGTTGAGGATAAGTTAATTTAACTAACTCTAGCGGTTTAATTTATGATTCCTATACCCCTTGTTTATACAGAATAAGGATCCAAAACCTACTATTAGATCAAAATATTTAGTATCACCCACTCAACTTGTAAAGCTTCTTATAAGTCTAACTCTAAGAAAGTGGAGGCTTGACCTGTGTATATACAAAATGGAATATGGGGTAATAAGTTTAGAGCTTAATAAGTAATACTCTAAAATAAACAAACATAATAAATTATTAACTTACAAATCAAACCATCCTCCTATAAAATTAAACATATAGACATATAAATTTATCAATTTAATTTCTAGTCATCACAATATGCTCAACCATAGTAATACCAACATCTGAATTCCAACCCCATAACACAATACACAATACATAACTATTAATAATAAAAGGAAGCAAATCTTTTTATAACTCCTAGCAACCTTATACCCTTAACAAGCCCATTCTTATCCCTCCAAGGTTAATTTTACACCCTCCACAAGCCATTATCAGGTCTTGTGTTCAATAATCACATCATCCCTTATCATATTCCTTATATCACAATTTATATTTCATTTCTTTCTCACATCATAACTTAAATCATAGTCATTATGTTCTTTATAATAACACCATGCCTTAATGCATGGTCATATAACTTATTTCATTCCATAAATAATACAAGAAGTTTATTCATATCATACATGACATAGCACAACATCTCGAATTCTCATATCATGGTCACAAATTCATGTAACTCAAAGTTATCATATTCCATTTCATCATGATGTTTAGTAACCATACATCTTACATTGAACCCTTATATATCATAATAATATAAAGTAAACTAGGCATAATTGGCTATATACTTGATCACAAAAATCCTTAAGCAACTCTGGGGACCATAGTCAATTATATAATTAAGTATTAAGGTCTAAAGGCAATTTTGGATGCTTATAAGTAACTATACATTTAACTACGGAAGTCTAAAGAGCAATTTTGAATGTCTATAGTTGACTACCAAAATCTAGGAAGTAATTTTTGCTTTTATAATTGACTATATAATTAACTATACTTACCTAGAATGCATAACTTAGGGTATAATCAACTATTACCTGGATTTTGTATATCCTTTAAAGGTTTAAGTACCTAAAATCATACATTTAATGCCATAAACTACTAACCAAACTTTACAAAATCACAAGTACATATCAATATCGTATCATTAAAGCCATTTCCATCATTAAATCAAGCAAATGCCATAAACTGCACTATATTTCAAGCATTCATAATTATATTCAATTAAAACCTTAAATTAGGCAACTCAAGCTTAAACTTAAAAATTAAACAAATGGAGATGGGGTATCCACTCACCTAGCATGGGGGAGAATTCTAAGAGGTTAAATTTGATGCCTCTTAATCATAATCACACTAAAATCAAAAGATTCCTTGGTTAGCATTTCAATTTCCTTTTGATACCAAAATAATCCCCATTTTTATCAAATCAAAAGAAGATGAAGAGGATACCTAACTACAATGGTACTCTTACCTTAATTAGACAAAGAATTAGATTCATATTCCCTTGCCTTAGTTTGATGAAAAGAGATAAGGAAGAAAAAAAGAAGAAGGTGAAAGGAGTGGAGGTGAGAATTCTTAAGTGAATTAGGAAAAATGAGAGGGAGAGGGAGAGCGATGATAGGTGTTATAAAAATAGGGAATAGTACTCAATGACTTTTTTAGAGATGCTTCATAAATTTTTTCCATACTCACTAATAATAATATAAGATCTTAAATCTTATTATATTATTAAATTTTTGTCATCTATTTTTTACTAAATCCTTTTACCAAACTTACTAAAACATTAAATTTTATTTTACTTAATATTTCATTCATAATTATTTATCAAAATTTTCTTTTATGTATACAAATTCCGTTTTAAGCAAAAACACACAAGTTATTTTAGTTATTCTTATCATGAAATAAGATTCTAAATTTTTATATTTTAAAAAGGTGCAATAATTACAATATTATAATACATTAGTTTATCTCATTATTTCTCACATAATTTCTATATTATATAATTAATAGACATGAAATTTATGTATACAATTTTAATCAAATATTTGAAAAATAAGTTGTGAAATTATATGCGAAAAAATAATGGAATAAACTAATATCTATAATATTGTAATTCTTATTTAAAAAATTTATGAAAAATTCATGTAATTTGATAAAATAAAAAATTAAGTTAATGATAGCCTTTAATTTCAAATTTTGTATTATTTAAAGGGCTAATATCCAATTTTTCAAAATTAAATGGCACAAAATCTAATCATCACAAAGTTGAAGAGTATACTTTATATTTTTCATTTATTTTTTTAATTACAAGATGTGTGTGTATGTGCGTGTGCGCACATGCGCATGTGCATAAGCATGTGTATATATTAAGGGTGGCCAAAAATTAGGCTTGGTCAGATTCACGCTAGACTTATATAAATATTAATATATTTTTATTTAATCGAAGCTCAATTTGAATTTTTTTTATATTTCTACACCCAAGTTTAGCATGATTTTAAATTTTTAATATATATTATAATTAAACTATATAAATATATAAAATATATTTATATTTATATATATTATATTTAATATATACAATAAAGAAACAATATTATTGAAAAATCATTATACATATGCTAATATACTAATTCCATATGATTGAGATTTGTCTTACATAATATATATTAAATATATAATATAATAAAATATTTAATATTTAAATATAAAATGGGCCAATCTAATTTTAAATTTACAAGTTTAAGCTAATTTTTTTATAAAATAGGATTTAAGAGTTTTTTTCCAAACCCAACCTTCCGACCTATCGTCTTAGTCTAAACTTCATCCACTTCAAGTTTGATTTGGGCCAAAAATCGAGCCGGACTTTGTTCACACACCCCCCCCCCCAATATATGCACACACTCAGAGATTACTATGTTATTAATTTTAAAATAATACAATAATAAAAAATATTAAAATTAATTTGTAACGATTAATAATTATCTCAATCAATAAGTATATTTATTATGGAAATGAATGAAAATAAATAAAACTGAGAGTATTAATTTATTTTATTATTATTAAATAATATAATTTTTTTGTTTAAATGAAAAACTGAAGATTGCTAATATTTATACATATCAATGTTAAAGTTACCAATTCCTTATATATATCACATTAATTGAAGGCTTAAATTTTGAAAGGTGAGCATTAACTTATTACTAGTTTAATAATAATAAAATAAAGTAATAAGGGACATTTAAGTAATTTTGATAAAAAAATTTAATTTATAATATTTAAATCAACTCTACTTATTTTTTTCTCATCTTATAATAAATATACACTCATTAATTGAAATAGTTGTTAGTGATAAAAAATTAATTATAACATATGCGTGTGCATGCGACACATTCTCTTATTGAGATTTTCCTCGCGACAAAGCAAATGAAGCCTTAATCATGTCCGAATTTTTCAGAGGAATAAAAGACACAAAACAAAATTAGAAGAGAAAATAAAAAAAACAGAAAATACAAATACTACATGATCAAATTCATTTCCCTTCCGCTCTTGTATTCGGAGGCAAATAGTGCAACACAAACCTTGTTCATTTTATGTTAAATTCATGATTCAGTCACATAACAAGCAAATCTTATTCCAGAGAAGCTTCTCAAACTTATTACTGCTTTTCGTGCAAATTGAAAACCTATGAAAAACATTGACATTCCTACAATGTAGGAGGGACCCAAATGTAACCGCGTGTTTGAACATAGCCGGCTTTTTCCAGCAATTCATCCGCTTCTGCCGGACCTCTGCTGCCCGGCTGGTAAGGGATCGGCTTGAATTCTCCCCTATCAATCCTGTGCAAAAGTGGAGTGAAGATTTCCCACGACGCCTGTTGGGAATGCAAAATACATTCATTAAAATAGAGTTTCACAACATGTTACTTTAGCATGTTAAGCATATACATGATGATCTTTACCCTCAACTCATCTCTCCGAACAAAATGTTGCTGGTCACCTCTGATTCTGAAAAACACATTTCAACTTCCATCAATTGAATAACTTAAGTATTGAAATTAATCTCGATTCTTCTATTTTCTTGAGCAAGGCAGAACTTGTAGATGCAATGCATCCCCCCCCCCCCCCCAAAAAAAAAAAAAAAAAAGGAAAATGCAGCAGCTGTGAGGCTCGTATGTGAGAGGTGTGCACAGAGCATGCAGTGGGGCCCCACAGCTGTTGTTTGAAGGGAGAAATTCTATTTTACTCCTAAGAACATTTTGTTATTTTAGAATAAGAGAGATAGATATAATTTTATAACTGAAAAATGCCTAGGTTCCACAAAGTGTAAAGCCCTGCATGCATTTCTTCTTCTTATCTCTCTCAAATAGAGGATGAAAAATTCATACTCCAAAAATAAGATAGAATGTCTCATTTGGAGAGGGGTCGGGGGTTGAACTGAATATGCTGTGCACATTCCCTCAACGTGCAGGGAGTAGAACTCGGTTTGACAAGCTGTATTACATCAAGATGGACAAAGATCTTACGTGTCGAGAATTAAACGTTCGTAAGCCTCTGGAATGGTGACCCCTTGATACCGTTGCCTATATGACAAGTCCAGTTCACTTTGCACAGTTGACATGTCCAGTCCAGGTTGCTTGACCTGCAAAAGACATTGAGTTGGTCAATCACCTGATACTTACCATGGAATTTGGTTAAACCCAGAGCTTAACAAAGCAAACTCTACAGGGACCTAGCACTATTTTTCAAACCAGATTGCACAGGTAATTTGCAAGACAGTGAAAATTGCCACTAAATTGAATTGATGTAAACTTTTATAAGGCTTAAAAACTTCTAATATAAAGTATCAAAAGATAGGAAGATTTCTGTAGGAATATATTCATACTATTTAAACATGATATTTGCTAAATATATCAACAGATGGTGCGCGGCTTCTCAATATTCTTTGGGCATAGATACATTACAAATAAATTATCTCAACATAACAGATATTGAATAAAAATGGAATGCTTGCAGATGTTAACCACATACTAACTCGAAAGTTTCCACTTTTTCCATTCCAAGATACATAAGTAGTTCAGTTTTCCAATATATAAATAAATGAAGACTAAAATTCTAAACTAAAGAAATAGAGAGAATATCTAATATAATTTTACATTCTGAATAAACAAATATGACGTGTGTGAGGAATTGCAAGAGGAATCAGATCAAAGAGGTGGCATAGTTAATATCATTAGGAGTTAACAGAACTAATTACGTACAGTCAGCTTCATGTAAATAGCTTCTGAAGGCTGCAGGCGTATAACAAACTCATTCCTCCCTTGCTTTTTACCTAAACAAGAATAAGCATACAGTATGATTGATGCACCAGTTGATATAAATATGGATTGATTACACAGATGTCCCATCTCTCTAATGGTTTTTACTTCAGTTTAATGACATGATTCAAATTAGAGACAAAATATATGGAGAGCATATATCATTCACGAAAAATTGTCACCATATTGAAAATGCATGAATCCAGCCAGATGCTTTCATATCACAAAATTGTAATGGTAGACACTAGGAGAACGCAGGATAAAAGCATGCATTGAAGAGAATTTTCTCAGATATCCAAAACCAGGGTGCCATACACTTGAAAATATCGCCAGGCACATCCTTAAATTGAACCCTTATCTCAGCCTTTCTTGAATTCAGCGCCTTCCCTGCTTTTATAATAAAAGGAACACCTGAAGGGGGGGGGGGGAATAGCGTGAGAATGTTTCAAATGTATTTTGACAAATCAAATGCACAATAATAACATATTGAGAAAGTAATATTTGCAACCATTCAGCAATGGAAAACAGAGAGGTCCAGAAATTGGATAATTCTATGAGCAGCTCGATTTTGTAAAAGGTTAAATCTTTTAACCATCAAATTGCCTCCAATGCATTGAGGTTTATATTTTTTTTATTTTAATTCATTTACATTGAGAAAAGACAATATGATGATAAAAATATTCAACCTCTTAAGATATTAGGCTCTCCATAATTGCCCCTAGAAATTATATTGACAATGCAAGTTTTATTTTCATACCTTCCCATCTCTCATTGTGTATTCTCAGAATAACAGTTGCAAAAGTTGGGGTGTTTGAATCGTCAGGTACAGTAGGGTCATCCCTATAGCCATTGTATTGTCCAAGAACAATCTCGTCATCTCTAATAGGAAGTAATGATCGAAGAAGCTGCATTTTTACGTATCATTCAGAAATTGGTGTAGACTCTCTAGAGGCATGCCAGGGACTTGAAGCATAAAATCTAATTAAGAAAGGAAGTGCTTGGGGGAAAGTAAAAAGTCAACAAAAATATCCCATTTTGCTGTGACTGCAAGAATTTGTGATCAACTAAAAAGGATAACAATGGATTGAAACAGATATTGGTTGCTATACATCAGTACAAGAGAGGTGAGAATAGAAAAACAATTGATGATAAAATCAAACAGCTGACAATAAGAACTTCACACAACTGGAATGAAAAGAGGCACACCTTGACTTTTTCATCACGAATGTTCTCAGGCTTGAGAGAAATAGGTTTTTCCATGGCAATCAAGCAAAAAACCTGCAGTTGGTAAAAAAATAATAATAATCAAATGACTTATGTGAAGATTAATTTTACGGGAGTTATCATGGGTTTAATTAGAAGGTACTATTAAGCTAAAAATGATGACCAAAACAACATAAATTGGGGGCATTGCAAGGAATTCAGCTCCAGCAAGAAACTATGACTTTTGTGATCAAATCTTACAGGCAAATCTGAAGATACGTTTAGATGAGGAGGAATAGAATGGAAGAGAAGGTTATGTCCTTCTCCTTGTTTGGGAGTATTGATTAAGGAGGGGAAGAAATTGGAGGTTACAACTAATTCTCTAAGACCCTTGACTATTAACTAGTTTGTGTTCCTCTAATTTGAAAGATTTTAGAGAATTTTCTAAACATTCAAAGAACAAGAGGAAAAATCATGACTTAACCATCCATCCTCCTCCCTTCTCTTCCCCTCCACTCTCTCCCATTATCTTCCTTTATCTTGACTTTGAATTCTCAAATACACTATGGGTCCGTTTGGTTCGCGAAAAAATGAAATTTTTAGAAAATATTTTCCTTAGAAAATATATTTTTGAAAAATGAATTGATTTTCTATTATTTGGTGCATAAAGAAAAAATATTTTTTAGTATTTGGTGCACAAAGAAAAATTAATTTCGTTTAAAGTAAATCAAAATTATTTACCTAAAAAATATTTGAAATAAATAAAAATTATTTACTTCAAAATTATGAAAATTTTACATACTTTTTTAAAAAAAATTATAAAATTTTTATCGTTCTTAATACTTAGTAATCCAATGATGATTAGTCTCCAATAATAAAATATATATTAAAGGTATTATAAAATCTTATACATAAGTTCACACAGTTAATTTAATTAATTATTGTAAAATACTATATAATAGAACATCCATCATGAGGAAGAAAGAAAGAATATTTTAATGAATATTGCATGAAAATGTGCACCTGGCCTTTAATAAATAAAAATAAATTTTATAAAAATAAAAATAGAGCATCCATCATGAAAATATTTAATAAATAAAAATAAATTTTGCTTATGATTACGATTGTATAACAAAGTAAGAAGGCAAAAAAGGAAAGCTCAAGCTCGGGTTCAGGTATGGATATACTGAGTAACAAGAAAAATAAATTCCATTTTTTAAAATGAGAAGTTGTTTTCTCAAAAAAAAAATACAACTTTATGGTTGACCAGAATTTATTTTTTTGTCAACCAAAATTTTTAAATGTCCAAATAAGGGAAAGTTGGAAAATGAATTCTAAAATTTCATTTTCCCCTCAACCAAACATACCCTATAAGTGCAAATATATTCAATAAAAACAACTCAGGAAAAGAGAGTATCTTGAATCTAATAATTGACAGTGTTTACTGGATAATACAATGCACAGATAATATTCTAAAAAAACATTGAAATTATCAGCCAAAAAAGAAGGCCTTACTTGCAGGAGATGATTTTGAATGATATCACGGATAATTCTGCCAAATAGGAGTAAATTAATGAATTTGGTTTCTAATGTCAATAATGGAGACAAAATAACACATTAGTTGATGACAGAATTTCAATAACTGCAAACACTTGGGAGCTCCATATCAGGGACAAAAGTTAAATCGGTATGTACAACACGCGTTCTTATTGGTCACTTCATATTAGAACCTGCTACTGGCACGACGCTTGTCCTTTAACTTACAGTCCAACATAGTGAGATGGTAAGAAGATACAAATTACAGCACATAGTAACATACCCATACTGATCAAAATATCCGCCGCGACCTTCAGTTCCAAAATCCTCTCTGAAAACTATCTGCCACAGTACCAACAAACAAATACTTAACTTTAAAATGTTGGCATATCGATGCTTGGCAATAAGGTAGCTGGAGCAGGCAAGATATATATATTTGACATGGCCATTTGAAAAGAAAGGTCATTAAGTCTCCTTAATAATGCTCACCCTAACTTTAATTGATTTGCTGAAGTTTGACCCCTAACCTACTGTAGTGACTTCTACAAATTATGCATTCTCACCTGCACATTGTCAATGTTGTCACGATTCCAAAGGGGCAAGAAAAAGCGATTTGCAAAACGAAGTACCAGCTGCAATTTAACTCAAATAACAAAGAATTAAGCAATTTTCATGAAACGAACAACAAGTAAGCCTTTGTAGACGCATCTATTACCATATTCTGCACTAGTTCCTTTCCCAAGTAGTGATCAATACGGTAAATCTGCGGTTCATCAAACAACTCTCCAATCTGGGAACTGAGTAGCTCCGCAGATTCTAGATCCCTACCAAAAGGCTTCTCAACAACAATACGTGTCCATCCACCAAGATCAGCTAAGAAAAGGAAGTAGATGCAGCCAACAATAAAAGCAAATCAGATGTTCTAGATATATCAACAGGAAACATAAAATACAAAAGAAATGAAAATCTGACAAATTGCCATGCATGTCATCAGAAGAAAAGAGATCATGAAGAAACTGAAGCCCTCGACTCCATTCTACTAGTTCTAGTAATCTAAAAGGAAATTTATATTTATTTCAAAATTACTCCTTGCCATGCTAAACACATTATATAGCCTCCCGTAATATGCAGCTAAGCCCAAATCAAAATAATTGTGTTCAAAAACTAGGACTATATGAATCACAGCAGTTAGTAGCAGCATTTTCTGGTTCAGTGTTATCACCAAACAAATTACACTTAACTAGAAGCACCAGAGAAGTTTCAAAACCAGATTTTGAGTGCTGTAGACTAGCAGTCTGGCTGAGAATAAATATAGCAATTAAGCTAGGGCATAGAGAGCTGTACTTCTTTCTTTTTCGGTAGTCCTTAACAAAATATTCCCTACCAAATGTATAAAAAGTTATATATGTAGATTAGATAACCTTACATTTATTCATACAGCAAGTCTTGATCATCTTGCAAACAGATGGATATACTGAAGGAGGAAGTGCAAGATAAAAAAGCCTCCGAGACAAGCCCTCTACACTTTTTTTTGAAATCTCGTGCTCTGATATCTCTTTATCCAACAAGCGGAAACCATCCTCAGAATCATAAGAACCACTTACATATTTGATCTAAAATGAAACAGAGGAAAAGTGTAGAGAGAAAATATTAAAGCAACCAGATTGGGGGGTTCGCTGAGAGCATGGAAGGACAAAAATATAAGATTCAAGTAAAACTGTGACTACCAGTTGCAAAAACTGAGACACAACATCCAATTGCTCAGAGGAAGCACATTTCTCAGGTACAAGATAGCTGTAATAACAACCAATTTCGTACCATTTGTTAAACCGATAAACAGTTGAAATACTTACAGATGAAGCATCTGAACCGGTGAAAAAACGTGAAAGCACAATATAAAACAAACCTCAAGATAGATTTGGACATTTGCTTGTTTAATATTGAGATAATTTAAAAGAGTGGCGCAACTTAAATGACAACCATGTTTCATCTACAACTAATCAACATATAATTATGATTTGTGAAGGAGAATTAGTGGATTTCCATCTGAAGACACTTTATTTCTTTCAGTAAACCTTAGAAAATGTTTTAAATCAGTAGAATATCTTACCTGTGTAAGCGGTTTCTCAAATCATCATCAGAAATCTTTGTCCTTGCATAACCAAAAATGTGAACTTCTTCTGGTGGAAGGAATCCCTGCAAAAGGAAGCCACCAAAACAGGGAGAAATTGACTCTAGTACTTAGTTTTGCCACTGTTCCATTAGTAGTTACATGATCATTTATCAATATGATCCATAAAGATTTTCATAAATGCTAAACAAATGAGAAAGCCACCAAACCTGCTGATATAGATTGAAAAGCGCTGGAAAGGTCTTCTTCTTAGCAAGATCACCAGAGGCACCAAGCACGATGATGGAGAGTGTGCCAGTTTCAGGCACTTCAAACTCCCTTGGTGGAGAATCGCTTAAACCAGATCTGTTTTCAATACACCACTCTCCTGATCCCATCTTCTGGAGGTTACTGGAATTTTATAACTATTAATTATTAATTTATTGGTATGATATGTGGCAGATTTATCTGTATCAAATAACAATTCAGACGTAAGTATACCCCTCCATTGAATTCAATAACAGCGAGAAAAATTGAGTATGACTGCACAAACTGCAGTAATGATGATTTCATTTTCTATTACAAAGATCAACCAGTAAAGCATTCAGAGTATCAGCTTAACAAATTGGATGCATCCTCCCAAAATTTCAACCAAGGCTAGAATATCAGATTCTTGATGTAATCCATTACATTTAAAATATCCAAACACAGTTTTTTTTCTGCAAGAGTTAATAATAAAAAATCTTATAATCTGCCACAATTTTAAATAACAGCAAATTCCATAATCCCAAATTCCAAAAAAAGGTAAATCCAGGCAAGTAGAGTTATTAGCTATTAAAATGAAAACCCCTCCACAAGTTTGCATAATTGCTTCAATAGAAAATGGAAGAATAATCGTACTTCAAACACCTGAACATAAAACATAGTTAGTAAATAGATCAGCCGTCGCAGTTGAAGTCAAAGCCAAATATGTTCATAAACACAGCCACCCAGAAAGAATAATCACTGAGTTTCATTCCGAGAATTCAAACTGCAACCCATATAAAGAACACAAATAAGGACAAGAAGCAGAACAATATTAAGGGGAGTAGAAGCACCCAATGAATCAGAGACGCTGAATTGTAGCAGTTTGACGCAAAAAAGTGAAGGGGTTGCTGGGTTCAGTAGTTGAAGGAATTAAAAATGGCTGCTTGGTTCACCACTTTCGCCACTAAGCTATAATTACAGATTCTCATTGGTCAGAATCAGAACTGGATTTGCCCGGTATTTATCGGTATTTGTGTCCATATTCTTTTTTTTTTTACTAATTTAAATTCATTGATTTTCGGATTATTCACGTTAGGGTCTGCAACTTAGGCAAGAGATTTTATAGTAGAAAAGATTCCCAGAGAATTTGATTCTCAGAATACCAGATATGGAAGCCACTGTGAACTTGATTGGCTGTACTTTACTTTTGACACTATTGCCTTTTGAGAGCAAGACAAACGGGTGAAAATGTGACTTTTTTTTTTCAACCTTATCCTTGGTGCAACAGAAAAAAAAAAGGATAGAAAAGGAAGAAACATTTAAATTTAAAATTTTTACATAATTGATTTAAGAGAAGAAGAAGAAAAAGAAAATTTAAAGGTTAGAATTTGGGATTAATAATGTTTACCTACTAAAATTTTAAAACCATTTTTTTCTTTTATTTTTACTCCTAGCTAAATTTTAAATATTTTCCCTTTCTTTCGCTTTTTCATTACAGTAAGCAAGGGATTGGGAATTTGGATAGGCAAAAAAATCACGAGGGAATCAATTTGTTAATTATGCTTTATTTGGACACAGGTGAAAATGAAGGGAGGAATAAACGAAGGTGAAAGAAAATGGAGGGGAGAGTAAATGGAGGTGAAAGGTTTTTTACCTAAATTGTTTGGAATGGATGAAAATAGGAGGAGGAGGAAATAAAGTGAAATTAATTTTTTTTGTTTAGGATAGGTAAAAATTGAGAAATAAAAAAAATGAAGTTGAATTAAATTATCATAATATTCTTATTTAGAAAAAATATAAATAATTAATAATAATAATTAATTTTGAAAAAATTAATTATATATAATTTATTTTATATTAGATGATATTAGTTAATAATTAATTATACATAATTTATTTTTATTTTGATGTTGAATGAAATAAAAATTTTTAATACAAAAAATATGAGAAAAAATAGTTTCAACACTGGAACATAACAGTCTTGCAGTCTCCAGATATGAAATACAGTCCAACAAGCAAACCGAAGAACACACCTCCGGTCTTCATCACTGTTGGGTGCTCACAACAGCAACTTAGCTCCAAAATAGCTAGCGAGCAAGGCAGAGGCGGCAGCTAGCAGCGCCGATAGTGAGCAGCAACAGCAACAGAAGGATAGTTTCTTTCCTTTTTGAGTCTTCTCTTGAATGTTCGATACTCTGTTCTGGTTTTTGGGTGGGACTGCAAATCTTGCTGCAATTTCTCACTTTGGATAAAAAAAATTTAGTAGCTAGTTACTGCAAATTACTCGACCATGGTTACTGCAAATCTTAGTAGCTGGGAATCGGTAATGGGTCTTTCTTTTTTTGGATAAAAATTTCAAGCACAAGATTGCAAACTGAAATCTAATTCCACAAGTTGAATTGTGATACACAACCATGGCCGAGAGCGGTGTGAGAAAACCGCAAATGAAGGGTAGCTTCTTTCTGAAGGGCAGCAGTTGGAAAAGAGTGGGTGAGATGCGATTTCACCTCCAAAATCCCCTCATTTCAGAGGCGTAAAATTTTTTATGGGTCCCACGCCTTTTTTTCACCTCCATTTACACCCCCTGCAATTTGCACCTCTAGCCAAACAGGATCAAATCCGAATTTCACCTCCATTTCACCTCCTTCTTTCCCTCTTCCAATTACCCCTGTTCCAAACAGAGGCTTAGTTTAGCAGAGAAAAGTGAGTGAAAAAGGAAAAAAAACATATTGTAAGGGTTAAAATATAAGATACTCTGTAGACATGTGTTAATTTTTTTTAAATTGTAAAAGTGTATAATAAATCCTTAAATTATATATAAATATATACATATACATTTATTTATGTATGTACAAAGTAACTAATCCCTCATCGTTCAATTATTATACAAATTTTTAATGGTCATGTACCATTAAATATTCAATTATTCATTCAATATTTCAAGTCTCTTATTTTACCATTTGCATTTCCCAATCCATGCTATAAATAAATACCCATCATAGTTCACTTATATTCTCTTTAACACAAAGCATGACTTTTAAAAACAAACACTGACCATAATATTAAAAAAATTATTTAATAAAATGGGTAGTTTATATAATTAATTTTGTTTTATTATTAAAAAAATTTTAACCTATAATAATTGTCGAGTTTTGTGGAAAGCTTTAATCCGTACACTTGTCAAAGTGCTCTTTGATTTTACATAATCTTAAATATTTTCTTTATTTTAATTTTTTAGTAATAATAGGAGTAGTTAAACTATTAAATGAATATTAAATTATTAAATGGATATGCATAAGGACTTGGGATTGAATTCTAAATATAATGAAAAGTACAAAACTTGTGAAAAATATTGTATATCATATGAATTAAAGACTCTCAGTTCTATTTTTTTAATTTTTAATTGTTAATTTTTAAAAAAATTTAAATTATGATAGATATAAAGATAATTGATTTGTGATATATATATATATATATATATATATATATATATATATATATATATATATGTATGTATGTATGTATGTATGTATGTATGTATGTATGTATTTCAAATTACTTAAAGTGTTATTGATTTTTTTAGAAGTTGAATTTTTTTATATAATACTATAATTTTTATATTATATATTACTCGTAATATTTCTTATTTACTATTATAATAAATATTATTCTAATAATTCCACATGTCAATTTATTATTTTTCTAATGAAAGTTAAATTATCATTTCGTATCCACCTGAAAGATTTTTCAATATAGAGATTTATCTTTTATTTATATTTTTAATATTAAATTAATTTCTAATAAAAATTTGATTTTGAATCTCTAGGAGTATCTTACATTAAAATAATTTAATTTTAAATTTTAAATTAACGGATTATCTTACAAAAAGATGTGTTTAAAGTCAATATCTAAATTCAAAATTAATAACTAATATTGAAAAAAGTTATTTAATAAAATCATGAAAGTCATCTTTCAATTTAAATTTAAAATCAATTACCAATCTAGATTAATAAAATAGTGATTTATTCCCTTCCTTAAATTTCTATTCAAAGTCAATATTTAAATTCAAAATTAATTATTAATATTGTAAAAAAGTTATCTAATGAAATCATGAAAGTCATCTTTTAATTAAATTCAAAACCAATTACTAATCTAGATTAATAAAATGGTGATTCATTCCATTCCCTAAATTTTTCCTTATCATATCACCTTCCACTAATTTTATTTTTTATTGCTTGATTGCTTCAAAAATTTTCTTACTTCTTTCTTCTTTTTCCTCTTTATCTCTTCTCAAGTTTTTTTATTTTGAAGTATCATTTCATATGTTTCTTTTTTTTTTCTTTCATGAAACTTGTCTAAAGATTTTCCATCTATCTTTCTTTTTTTTTCTTCTAATTTTATTTCAAGATTTCTTACCATTTTGCTATAAAAAGATAAATGGATTCTCTTAGTATCACGTCTTCATGTCCAAAATCATATATAAAAGAGCATTTTGTTTCAAGATTTTTTTAAGCATCATCTTGTACTTTTTCTTTTTTGTTCTTTCATGAAATTTTTCTAAAAATTCTTAGTTTATTTTTCTCTTCTTCTCTTTCGATTTTGCTCCAAGATTTCTTAGAGGTTGATTATATTTTTTTAATCTTATATCCTTGCATCTATAATTATGTACAAGTGAGCGCTTAATTTCAATTTCTTTTAATATTTTATCATTTATAGTTTATAATTGATTTTTTCATTTTAGGAAAAATTCAATTTTTTTAGCCTTGCAGCATTTGAAGTTAATTTTTTAAATGTCTCTCTCATCCTATTTCTTTCCTTTGTTAATAAATTTGTGTGTTTTCATTTGAGAAATTACTGTATGGCTGTTGATGGTAAAAGTTGGAAGGTTTTGCTATAATGAAACATTTTGAGATATATAAAATTAATTTTATAATATTGATGAGTTTGTATACAAATCATTTTTTTTGTAAATTTATAATATTGATGATTTTGTACACAAATCATTTTTTTTGTAAATTTAATGTATTTTTTTTAAAATTCAATATTTTTTCTTTAAATTGTCCCTCTATCTAGGATATCTTTTTGTGAGAATTAATTGCATAAGATGTCCAGTTAACTTTATTTGGTTATATTGAATTTATAATAGAAATGCATGATTTTTACAAATTTACAAAGTTTTAATTTTTGTTTGCAAAGGTATTTTAATGATGATCGTTTGCCTAAATTATATTTTTCTCATTATCTTTTAGTATTTTAATTTTTTTACTAAAAATATGTTTTATTTGAAAAAATTTTGAAAGGTTAATGTTAAAATAATGCAAATTAAACTATGAGCATTTTGTTCAAATATATATTAGAGCCAAAAGTTAATATTTTGAGCAATTTTAAATACCTAAAATTAATTAGTATTTTTATTTCAAGATGATTAGAAGATCTTGAGATAGTTGGTGAGAATTAAAAAATGGTTGGTAAGAATTAAAAATTCCATTTATTATAAATAATTATTACAATTTTTATCATTTAGATTTATAATCAAAGTTGTATTTAGGAAAGTTCTCATACATTTTCTCATTACCCATATTGTTATTTTATTATTTTTTGTTCTCATTAAAAAGCATTATAAAAAATTTAATAATTAAAATACTTGGAAGTATGCGTTTGTATGTACAATTTTATTATAATATCTACCTTGTAAAAAATTAAACTATTTTTGAATTTTTTGGTTTTGTTCTAGGAGCTATAGCTTTTTTTAGTATTTAGGGTTGTACTTGATTCTTATATAGATATACTAATGTATATTTTTTAGAAGTTACAATTAAATTATATTATAACGATTCTTGCATGAAAACTATATATTCTCAAGTACTAAATTATGATTTATTAATTATGTTGTATCTTTTTTATCTTTTTAGTAGGTCTTCTTGCATTAAAGGATTAAAAAATAATATTGAATTATAATAAGTAAAGTATCTATTTATCTTATTTAAGCAATAGCAAAAAGTTAGAAACATTAATTTAAATTTATTATCAAATTTTTGTAATATTTTATAATTGAAGTATAATGCACAAATATTTTTAAAAAAATTTTACACTTACTTTGTTAATTAATCATTCAATATGTATGCTTAATGGTTTCATTCTTAATAACAAATCAGAAATTAGTTAGAAAATAAAGTAAATAATTATAACTATTAATAAAAATTAAAAGTTTAGAATTTGATAAATAACAAGTTATTGAAAAAGTAATTTTTTAATTTGTAATTATATCATTTCTTAATTTTTTTATTAACAATTAGGATCATCTATTATAACTTTTAAAGTATATTTTGCATTCTCATTAAATTTTTTTATTGTAAATCTAAAAATGGTGGAATCTAAATTCTTTTCTTTTTTTTATCCTTTTCACATAGATATGTGGTTATTTACTTTTAAATAATAGAGAAGTATCAATATAATATATATAAAGTAAGTTTATAAATGTATTATTAATATCATAAAGGCTTATTGAATAATAACTTGAGTAATTTCATTACATATCTTATTTCTACCAAAAATAATCATTTTTAGCCATCTATAATACTTTACTAGTTTTTAATGTTGATTAATTGATAATTATACTACTATAATCATGTCTCTTATTAAATAAATAATATATATATTTATAATGTTATATAGTGTTAAATTTGTATCTTTATACTTAGTATCTAAAAGATTGTAGTTTTGTATTAAAAAATAATTTAAATTTGATCAATGACAGTACAACATATTTTACATTATCAATAAATAAGAGAAAAATATACAATTAAAAATGAAAAAAATCAGTAAAAAAATTTTAATAATTTTTTATTAACATGACAATATTTAAATGGGTAATAGTATAAAGATAATTTATATTGAGAGTAAATTAAATTTAAATCCAAAAAGAATATAGTTAAACTATTATGTTACTGTTTATAGTTTTATTTACCATCTAATTAGACCAAATTGTTTATAAATTTTGAATTTGATATTTATATTTATGTTTTATTATAATTGGGCACATTTTATTAATTTTTTATTAACCCTTTTTCAGTAATAGAAAATTTCTTCATCTTCAATTTATTTAAAAAGTGAAATTTTTTATATTTATTAATTTTTGAAATACATTAAAAAATTCTTGTAATTTCTATCAATAGAAAAGTATATTTTTGTATTTTTATTATATATAAAATTCGTATGCAAGTGGTTGCAGCTTGAAAAACCAAATTACCAAATGCGTGTGTACCATTTTTTATATAACCTTCACATATCCAACACAAATAAACGTATAAAAGTGTTCCTTTTGAAGGCATTCGATAAAAAAAAAATAGTATAAAAATGAACGAATTAAATGTAAACACTACTTTTATACTTAACATTTTTCCTCTACTTTTATGCAATAAAATTTGCAAACGTAAATTATATTTATTTTAAATTATTTTATAATTATATTTGTTTAAATTCTCGTCCATTTTTCAATGTGCGGCCAACAGAAGACTACCATTTTCCATTTAAGGAGAGCTTGCCATCAACCAAGCCACACCCAAAAGGAAACTAACAACAAAATAATTTGAAAATTAGAAAAGAAAATACCATTAAATAGTTAAGGATGACAAAATACTTCAAATTTACATTGCTCTTGTGAGGATTGTCCTAATAAAATTTCAGTTGTTACGATATTTTGCCCCACAAAGTAAGATATAGAGTAAGTTTTTATCCCAAATAAAATAATGGAGATGGGACAATAATATTTTGCTTTACTCTATAAAACTCTATTATTATAAAATTATTATATTTTTAATTTATGTACTAATATATATACACACACATTTTAGCTATTTTAATAATTTAATTATTTATAAAATCAAAAATGCATTAAGATTTTACTTGAAATGATAAACATAAAAAGTAATAATATTTTATTAACTATGTATCAATTTTTTTAGATTTCAAATCGATTAAATCAATTATATATAATTATATACTTATATAACATTCTATAAATTATGTATAATTTATAATGTTTAAATTTATATTTTATACATTTCTTTCTTATTTACTAATATTTGAGATTAGTTAATAATAATGAATAAATTTACAATATTTAAATTTAAAATTTACTTTTTTTTATTTTTTTATCATTTTCCACAAGTCCCTGTGGAATTCTATTACCCCATGAGATATGGGATGGGGCAAATTTTATCTCTAATCATGAGATATAGGGCAAAATAATATTTTATTCTTAATAATGAAGCATTGGGTAAGAGAAGATTGATCTTTTTTTGCTCAGTCCCATTGTTATCCTACAAATAACAAAACAACTAACTTAATAAAGGGGGAAAATCTATTAAAATTGTAATTATAAATAAAAACTTAAAATATTGAATAATTAAATATTTGAAGGTAGATGTACTATATGAAAATTAAAATTTTGGATAGGAATTTAATGATAAGGAGTTAATTGCTCCGTGCATATAGAATCAATTTTGCATAAGAAATTAGTTGATAAGTTAGTTAATAATTAATTATATACGAAGTATTTTATAAAATTAGTTATTAAACTAACTAAAATTATAAAATAACATAAAAGAAAATATTAATATAAATAGATATATAAATTAAATTAATTCATCTTTATTTAAAGATCAAATTATAATAACTTAATCAAGATGTTTAAAATAAAAATATAATTGCCTAAAATTTAATAATTATATTTTATAACTTTATATATTTATTTACTCCCATAATTTTATATGATTATAATTCATAACAAAAATATAATTACTTAAAGTGTAATTAATTATATTTTATGATATTATGTATTTATTTATGTAAGTATTTTAATATATTTAGAGTTTAAAATAAGGATATAATTTGTTAAAATTGAATTAATTATAATCTATGATATTATGCTTTTATTTATTTACTTTCTTACTATTTATTTAATTATTTAAACTAAATTTATGATATTATATATTTATTTTTTTACTTACTTACTTAATCATTTATTTATTTATCATTTGAAAAATATAATAATTTATTAAGGGCATGGTTATAAATTAATAAATAAAAGAATAAATTTAAAAAAAATTTGAAAAGCTATCAACTTAAAAGTTATAAATTACTCAAGATAACTTAGTAAATTAAAGCTATTTTTCCAATAAATTAATATGCAAAATACTTCTAAAAATTAACTTATAATTTATTAATTATTATAAACTAATTTATTTATTATGTGAAATAGAGTTATAATTTAGGAGATTTATTGCATATTTTTAAAATTTAAAGGCTTTTCATATATGAACCTAAGTGTAACAGGGCTTCTTATGTTTTAACCTATTATAAAAAACAAAATATTCCTCGTTATAAATCTATTCATAGATAGAATAATTTAGCTTTATACCTAAAACACTCTTCACAACCGCTCTTCATTTTCTAATTAAATAAAAAACCACACTTCACAACAAATAGAATACATCTTTAATTTTTATTAGGTAAATATTTTAACGATCTCTTTTCCAAATGTGATATGCCTAAATTTTATGAATAGGTTTATCCTTACAGACTTTAACAAGATATGTTTTGTTTTGATCAAATTTGTTGTTAGTTGGGTTACTTGATTATCTCTGCTGTGGAGAGAGAGTTTGAAGCCAGAGATTATTTTGCCTATTTTAAAAGGTTATTTGGTGAAGTTTTAACATCCTTTTTCCTAATTTACATTCAGTATGGTTGATGGAAAGATGAGTTTCAAGAGAAAATTTTCGTCACAAAACCTTAATTCTAAGAGTGATGACAAAAAGAAGTTGAAGTGCTACAAGTCTTGAGGTTGAGAATACAATCAGCAATAGTTATAATCATGAGAATGCAACTTAACAATGATTGTCTTGATGAATCTTTATTAGACACATATAAAGTTGATGATACAACTATGATAAATCTTTTGTTGCTCATAATTTTTTCAACTGTTCTAAACAAAATATATCACAAAAAGCTGGTTATTGACACTGAATTTAAAAAGGGCAAGTTACAAATAAAAAAATTGTTGATTAATACAAGTTATAAATAAAAAAATTTGTTGATTAATTAAATGATCAGATTCCAAAATTGAAATTAAGGAATTTAGTTTTAACTGAACATGTTGAAAGTTTGAGTGTTAGGATGAACAAGTTTAATGATGCTATAGAAGTTTTCCAATTTTATAATGGAAAACTCCAAAATAAAGCGGAAGTCCTCCTAAAACAGTGTCACCAAAATTTATATGGTAACGATTTGAAAGAAATTAGTTCTACCGGAGCAATTTGAGATTTTTGCTTCTCTTATTGCAAGCCATGTTATGGTTGTCTTATTCAAGGAAGAAAATTGAGGAAGATTTGTACAACTTGTGGTCAAATAATACATTTCAAGACACATTATGCTTATAATAAACCTTATCCCAATATAATTTTAGTTGCTAATATCTAACAATGTTTATTTTATGTATAAAGTCCTATAAGAACCTCTTCACCCAATAGTATAGTTCAACTTATATCACGTAGTTTTCGAGTTTATTAGACTACCAAATTCCAATTTAAATTAGATGATTTGTTTTTAACAACTTTTTTTTTGGAATCACAATTTTGAAAAATCAATTTTGTAAAGGGGTATTCAACAAATGTTAGATAAATATCGATTAAAATAAAAATGAAGTTGGATTTTCAGATCTCCTGCAGACATTGAACATGATGCTTTGAAAACTCCACAAGTGCTTCAGTGGAAACATTTTGTGAACTTTGAAAAATTAACAGAATTTACAAGTATTCTTTCAAGCAGCTGATTTGCTACGATAACCTTAGCGAAGAGAATGTTTTCAAATTTGTCCCCTCCAATATCATCTACAATTATTACCAAAAATTTATTGTTTATAAATATTACTGCGGATTTTCTAGCCAAAGCCAATTGTTCATTGTGTAATAGGAAGAAAAAAAAGAAAGCAAATTTGGAACCATATAATATCACATAACATATTAAATTATATCATGTATATCTTATGCGGAGAACATATGTGATAGTGAGTAGTATAACTATTATTATTCAAATCGAGAGTGAAAAATGAAAATGTTCTTAAAACATTAGGGCCAAAATGCAAAAAAGGAAAGATGAGTGACCATCTTCAAAATACATAAAAATAGGAAGTTATCATGGAAAAATAAATTTTATTTTGAACCCTGCCGACATCCTGCTGTAAAACAACACTGTCGTTGGGAGAGCTACCCAAAGATATTTTATTGATTCCTTAGAATATCATTTTTGAATGATGTTAATGCACTAACAGCATATTGCCAACATGAGATAAAACTTGTGTATAATAATGAAATCAATGGAAAATTGTATAAAGAGATTTTTTTATTAAAAAAAAAATGAATCATAGGTGGTGATTCTTTGTTGTGTATCTAACTTTGATATGATGCATCCATCACTGTATTGCCTATTGAAGTTATTATTTGATAAGTATACGACGCCCAAAACATGGATGCTTGCAAGCTCCTCAGGTGTATACCTAACAAATTGTTGTTGAATAATTTCGTTTCTTCAAGAGCTCAATAATTAGAAACACTTTTTGAGAGAGTTCCAGATAAGTTGTTTCTGTCTAGTTTAATAACAAAAATTGATTTGCAAAACTTAAATGATGGAAAATCACTTCAAATACCATAAAAAAAAGTTGAGAAATTTTAAAGAAGTGACAAAGATCATATTTTTGCAAGGATGATCCTCCTGATTATGGAATGTAGGAGACATTGAGATACTCAAGTTTAATTGCTTGGGAAATATCTAAGGGTATTCCACCAATCAACTTGTTCCTGTACAAGTTAACATATGATATGTCCGGAAGATGGTCGAATTTGAATTGGATTGGTCCAAAGAACAAATTATGTTCTAGTCAAAGATGAAGTAGGGAAGAACAATCGGAGATAAATGGTGACAAACCACCAGAAAATCTCTTTGAAAACAAAATTAGCTTAAATAGCCTTCTAATACAAATGTCTAGTGATATGCTTCCAATCATATTGCTTGTAGAAGCATCCACCCACTTTAATTGTAAGTTTGTTCTCAAGCTATTTAGAAGTGATCCAGAGAAGTGAGAAGTGGATGTTCCAAATGAGAAGAATTTCTAAGAATGCAAGTTTTGTAATGTCTTTTGGAATAGTGTTGTTCATCTCATAGTACATTAGATCAACCAATCTTAGGTTATTCAACTTTAAAAAGCTTTCAAGAATGGACCGAATAAGAAGTTATCAGAAAGATTTAAATCTAACAATGATGTTATTTTCGCTTGGTATTGATCCTATAAATTAATTTCTAAATAGAAAAAGTGATTGTAGATTGGTGAGATTGCAGAATTGTTTGGTTTCAGGTTAGACAGATTTGCACCTACTATGTATACGAATTTATGTTTAATGTTTTAGCCTGAAAGAAATAGTAACAGCAAAGCAATCTCTGCTTTTGACTAAAAAAAAGTTGTCTAGTATTGATGTTTCTTTTTGCTAGGTATTTTTTGATAATATGTATTGATTATTCATTTCAAAATAGAGAAGATTTCTTCTAAATATTGATGCTTTTTAGTTGGAAAAAGAAGGAAAATCCGGACACTTCCCCAAGCAAATATGAAGTTTCTAATGGGAGGAGATTTAATAGGAATTGATCCAAATAGATAATCAGTTTAAGAGTATTTTTGACATTTTATTTAGCCAAAATTAGTCTTTAACAAAAGCTTGACGCCATTCTAATAGAAAATTTTTAAATGAGTTCTATATAAGTTTTGAAATTAAATAGAAGATTTATGTAATTATCGTAACTTATAAGAGAGGTCATTGTGATTTTTCATTTTAATTTATTATAAAATTCTTAACTCTAAAAATACTTTTTTTAAGTTTAAAAAGCACCTCCATTAAATTATCTTAAACTAAAACCATATATTATGTGTGCAGTTACACATTTCTATTTCTAATTTTTTTATAGTTTTGATTTTAATTTTATAATAAATTTAAAACGATAAATAGTAAATTAAAATAAGATATTTTAATTAAAATTTATTGATATCTTTTATTTTATAATTTTAAAGAACATAATAATTACTTTAAAAAATTAAACAATTTAAAGTTAAAATAAATAAAAATACAAAAATTTAATATTTGAAATGTGTCAATCACATATTATCAATTAAATAGTTTAAAACATTTCTAAAATGATTTACATAAAAAATTTATTTCTTAAAAGTATTTAACTTCCTGCATAAAGAAAAATCTTTTTGCCTTCATAGAAAGTAGTCATCTGAACAAAAGGCTACTAAATTTTTATGAGTTGTGACTTTGAATCATGATAGTCTTGTAGTATGGCTTGTAACTTGACTTAAAACATAATCTCTAATGTAGTTAGCTCAACGGTATCAAGTCATTATTTTAACTTGGAGGTTATAAGTTTGATTTAAGAAAGCGTCAATTTGTGGCTAATAAAAAGATAGAAAATTCTTAGGACAATTAGTACTTTAGTAAGGTTGTGGTAATAATCTTACTCCTTAGGCAATAACTATTATTCATATCAAACATTTCACAAAGAAGAAATACTTTTATAGTATTGCCTAGGGAAGATAGCCAACATTAACTGCTCTAACTCTCTCTTTTTATTAAGGAAAAAAAGGAAACTTAAGTTCAAAATTAGGATAAGGCTAACAAAAAGACCTAATGAAGAGAACAAACTAATTGAAAAATAGTATTATTATTATTATTAGGCCAAGACTTAGGTAGCAAATAAGCATATTGTGCCACATATTGTAATTGACTTTTGTTTGAATTGAGACATGTGGATATTTTAATTGTTTAATGTTTTATTTATGAGTTCTTAATTTTTTTGGAGGGGAAGAGGGACAACAAAGAAAATTTACAATATTTACACATTTTTCATTATATGCCCCCAATTATAGTTTATAAAAAACTCCATAAATCATTTAATTTTTTTTAAAGAAAAGAGATATATGCTGAATTCAAGTAATTTAGTCCTTGATTTTAATTAGCTTATGTGGAGAGGTCAATTCATTTCATGGATGAGAATAAATATAGAAAGTAAAATCCCATCCTCCTTTGCCCGTTTCCCATAAAAATATCCCTCAAAAATAACTTGTTTAACTAACAATAATTCAATGAAAATCAAAATATTAATTTAATAATTTATATAATCATTTTTATGATCATAAATTTATGACTTGGACAAATTTGTAACAAATTAAGCAAGAAAATGCACAAAGTCATCGAGCTAAAGATTTAAAGGTAAATAACTTAAGAGAAGCAATTTTTCAGATAAATTGCAAAAAGGTGGCACTTAATGTTTGTTTATAGTCATGTTAAAGTCTTCTAATCTTCAATGGAAATATCAGAGGCAAAGCTCGTGAACCAATCACCTTTCTTTAACTATTTACCATCTTCACATTGAAGCAACTACAGGTAGCAACAACTTTCACGTTTTCTGCCAAAATTGCTTGTGCCATGCCTCACGCAGCAAATTGATAGAAGGTTAGCAATCCAATGGTGACTACTTTATTGGTAATCCATAGTCACTTAAGCTAGATAGGTCAAATTAACCTACACTTCACCTTCTTAAAGATAGGTCCAAAAATGCAGAAAATGAACCCAATGTAATATGGTAATTTTTGAAAGTGTTAAGTTTCAACCTAATAATAAAAAATGCTTACTTTCAATTTTGGTCTCTGATAATATTTTATAACCATTAGATTTTTATCTTAAGAAATGGATGGCTTACAAATTGTCTTACAGTAGTACAATTTATCAATTTGCTACCAAAGTGTTCGCCTTATTATTATATAAAAACATAACAACCTATTTTTATAAAGTTTTTCTTTCAAATTAAAATATCAATGCAGAATGAAGTTAACTCAACTTGAATAAATATATAAAAAAAAATTTAGGCTAAATGATACTTCAAGTCCCTATAGTTTCTTTATTTTTTTTAAGAAGATCCTTATAATTTAAAATTTTAAAATTAGGCACTTATACTTTCACTTAATTTCTAATTGGGTCTTTGCCGTTAGTCTCATGTTAATTTTAAATGACATGACAAATAATTTATTGACTAGACTTAAAATATGCCAACTTAGAGTTACTACATAAGCATAACAAATGTAATTTAGGTTCTTATACTTTCACAAATTTTTTAAATAAGTCCCTTTACTTCTTTCGAAATTTAAATTAGGTCCTTGCTAAATGGATGAAAGAAATGAAAAGAAAAGAAATAATAAATTACAATAATGAAATTTAAAATTTGAATTTAGTATCATTGATATTGAGGTACACTAAATCCATATTAAATAATTAAAATAATTTAAATAATATTTTCAATAAAATGAAAATAAATTAGAATTTGATTAACTAAATTTACTACACTATTTAATAAAATTAAAGTTTAGAATTTGTCATAAATTAAAGTAAGATAACTATACATAAAATGATTTGAATAAATAATGTAATAAAACTTTTAAGTACGAATAAATAATTTATTTATTTTTAATATAAATTTATTGTTTTCCAATCATGTCAAGACATGTAAAATGGATCAAAAGGACACAAAAATGTAGGCAACCCATAAATAAGAGATGGGTTAGGACCCTTATAATGGGACTCGCATTTTTTACAAGTTAATGTAGGTAAGCCCATGTGAATCCAAGTTTTTTTTTTAATATTAATATTTTTGATAATCTTTTAAGTATTTAAAAAAAATTTAATCCAACCCAATATTTAATAAGCTATTGTAATTTTTTAACCTTATTTGACTATCTTATCACACAAAACAAAAAAGTGAATTATTCAATTAGAATATACAAAAAATAGATTTTTTCTAATTTAATCTAATTTAATATTCCTTAAAGGTATCTTTCTTCTTTTACTTCTAAGGTTCAATCTCTTTGCATTGCATATTTGGTGATATAATTACTTCTAATAGTTAAATAATAATAATGTGGTCTATCCGTGAGCATGACAATTTCTTCTCGCATTTTTTACAAACTTATACAAGTAAGCTGGTACGAGCTCAAACTTGTGTAAGTATAACCTACCCCGTACTGCCCACCCTATTATATATGCCTAATTGATAGCCTTAAAATTGGGCCTGCCAAGTACTAATACAACAATTACCAATAAGCTTTAAGGAAAAAATTGGTTTTGCATCCTTAAGTATATAATATAAGGTGAATATTTTTAAGATATCCTTCCCACTACTTGTGCAAATTGCATGCATACATAAATATATTATATTCATCTTATTTTTTCAATATTCTATACTTTATAATCCGATTGATAAAATTTGAAAGAAAGGAAAAAAACTAGAAGGAAAGAAAAAAGAAAAGAATTTCCCCTTTTCTTATGATGAACATAAAATAAGAAGAAAATAATTTTTCTTTTCATATTTATATAAAAAATGAGAAAAATTAAATTAAGTTGAATGACAAATCTAATTACTTTGCAAATTAAATTCTAAATTGAAGAATCAAAAGAAAAATTATGACAAATTAATTTTTTAGTCAATTTTTACTTATATGTGTCAAGAAAATATTTTGATGGGTCCTACCCTTTTTTTTCCCTCTTCCATCCATTTTCTATCTTGCAATTAAGTAAAAGAAAATTTTATTTTTTCTACTCATTTTCCTTTTTCAAAAAAAAATCATTCATTTTCTACAAAAACAAACACAAGTTTAGAGCTTATTCATTTTTTTAATTTTTATTCATAGTTATATATTAAAAACACTTTTCAAATATCATTGAAATATAAGTGTTATTTTTTACAAAATTATCTTCAATTCACGTCAACATATTTAGACAAAGGATTTGCAATAATTAAAAATTACTAAAAATTATAAGGATATAATTTTAAAAATTGATGTACTTAAATAAAAAAATTATAAAATTAGAAGAACTTGAAATGTAATTTGACCTTCTTTTTGAAAAATGATGTCAGTGTCAATACTATTTATGAAAATAACTAATTTGTACACATAAATGAAGTAAGTGAATTCTAACTATATTAATTTAAATATATGAATTGCTAAAAGTGTTGAGTGTATAATATTATTTATATGTAAAATACTTTGAGTCCCTACTCGTAAGTTTTGTTATTAGTAGCAATTAAGTGTAAGAAGCAACATATAACTAACAAAATAGGTTAGATTAGCTAGGCATGCATAAAAAATGAATAAATTATTTAGTATAAAAAATATACAATGTTATCAAATTAAATAATAAAAATAATTATTTTTCTAATATTTTAACTTATTGAATTATTTTACTATTTAGCATAAAAATGAATAATTTATTTAATCTAATTTAAAATTTTTAGTATATTATGTATACGAATTACTTAATGTGTATTTAGCATACTTTAATTTATGACAAAATCTAAACTTTAATTTTATTAATTGATGTAGTATTTTTAATTAATTGGATTCTAAATTATTAGAAATTTATTGAAAATATGATTTAAATTATTTAATATATATTTAGTATACCCCAATGTCAATAATACTAAATTCAAATTTTAAATTTAATTATTATACTTTATTGTTTTTATTTTTTCTCTTCTTTCTTACATTCATCAGGGCCTAATTTAAAATTTTAAAGAAGTATAGAGATTTATTTAAAAAATTTGTAAAAGTATAAAGACCTAAATTGTATTTGCTATGTTTAAGTGACAATTGAGTTAGTATACTTTAAACCCAATCAGCTGATCATTTGCCACACCATTTAAAGTTGATTGTAGACGAACAATAGGCACTCAATTAAAATTAAATGAAAGTACAAGTACTCAATTCAAAACTTTTAAGCTATAGGAATCTATTTAGAAAAAATAAGAAACTATAGGGACCTTAGTATAATATAACCAAAATTTTATAACAATTAATTATTAGCAATAGTGTACCTAATGATGCCATTCATTCCACTCTACTTAATATATGTTTGATGTAATATAAATTAATAAGAAGAATAAATAATCATGACTAATATATATAAAGAATTTATCCATTAAAGGACATTTTTTTCCTTCTTGCCTCTGTCCAATTCAATTAATTGTCAGACCTCATACAATAAACTCTAAATTTGAGGGCAGTGCTCCTACACTATGCTAATTTTTTCCACATAATTCCGTGTAAAGCACATTTACCCTCTCAAATAATTGGCAAGCTCAACTTGTGATACAATAGTGCATGACAAAGACCAATCATGCATAACTGGTCCTAGATGGTAGTGGCAATCTCGACTATTCCGGAAAAATAATGCTATGTCAGTATGTCCCAAGGGATCGAGTTGAATTTGAGTTCAGAGCTTATGGATTGGATGGGCGTTAATAAATTGGACCTATAAGTGATATGTCTAGCACATTGTCATTGATTTGCAGTCGTAGCACTGCTGATTCCGAAATTCAGATCAACATTACTCAGAACCATTTACAGGCAGCATGGCCAAGTAGTCATTAGAATTAGGAGTGACAATTTCTGATACGATACCTGATACGTTTATTGGAATTTAGATTGACACGTTAACCCAATTAAACATTTATATTAAATTTTTAATAATTTTATTTAAGAAATAAATAAATTTTAGTCATAAATAGATATATATAATAAAAATATAAAATTATTAATTTAATAAAATAATAATAAAAAATTAAAATAATATTTTATTAATAATTAAAAATATTTTTTATAAAACATAAAAAATAATTAAATTTAATAAATAATTTATAATATATTAAAATTATTAAATAAATTAAATAAGTGACTCATGAGTTGATACAAATAACACGATTAATAAATAAGTTAACCAAATGGCACAAATTGCTATCCCTAATTAGAATCATCTATCAAAATAGCCCTCTTATAACCGTTCCGGCAAGTGGCATCTATTTTTTTTAATATAATCATAAAAATAATTAAATCATTAAGTATATACAAACATTGAATGCTATTTAAACCAACAACT
Organism: Sindora glabra; assembly: GCA_020226215.1. NCBI lineage: Eukaryota > Viridiplantae > Streptophyta > Magnoliopsida > Fabales > Fabaceae > Sindora > Sindora glabra. The sequence goes on along the minus strand of CM035233.1, from coordinate 43,192,273 downwards.
CTCAAAACTAGCATCTGCCTTTTAGCTGAACATGTGTACAATCAGATAAATTGGCCTCTAAGGGAATGCTGAACCCATAAGTTGAGAACGCCCAAAACCCATTGGAATGTCTAGCCTTAGATTTGTTCGCATTTGGTAATGTTAACCCATATTCATCATCCATCTTTTTTTATATATGCAACCTTAACTCGATGACAAACTCAGTTCAAACTCAGTTCAAACTCAGTTCTTCTATTAGCTGAAGAGTAGAACTAAAAATATTTCCACAGGTGACCCAGCAAATGATAAAATAATTGTATCATGGAAACAAAAGTTCTTAAATAAATTTACTTCATTGTATATCTAATAACAGAGATGGATATAATAATAAATGTGACTCCCACGCATCAACGGATTCCACAAATATTGTATCTAGTTTTATCTCTAAGACCAGCCGAACCAAAAACCGTTAAGAATTTGCGTCTAGAGTTGTGAGGGTAACTGGTTATGGACTAAAAAGTGCTCCATTGTAGAAAGATAATTGTTCATTTATCATTTGATCTGTCCAAAGTTATAAAGCCCATACGAGAGATGCTTGCGTTGCAAGAATCAAATATTGTCAAAAGGGGACTGTACAGGAGAATCGAAATGACCAACTACTCTGCATTCTTGTGGATTTATAGTGCTCCACTGAATTCATATTAATCCAACTTTAATTACACAAACAACCATGACACAACATAGTAGTAGTTATATCTGCAGCACAAGTGAAGATCTCCCTGTGACACCCGCAACCAAAACTTGGAATCAGAGACAGATAGAAATGCAGGAGACACAGATGGGAAAAATGAAAGGAATGTCTCGCCTTGGATAATAGTGAGATCACATTTTTAGCCACTTCGGTTTCCCAAGCTTTTTCTCAGCCGGTTTACGTTCTTGAACAGCAGGAGGTTGTGTTGCCTCTACAGGTTCTGTCATAGACTGCACAGGTTCAGATTGCTGGCCTTGCTCAATGGAGAGATCCAATCCCTTTAGGGACATTACTTCTTCTCGAAGGAAAGGGCCAATATGTTCACCTAAGCATCCCATCAAGGCAAGACATTATTATTAAGAAAGCCAAGCATTGTTAAACCACTAACAAAGAGAATCAAACAATTTATGAAGCATCCATAATATTGTAAACCATTAGTCATAGTTATTCATGGAGTTGTATTATACAGTAAATAATTGAAGACAGTGCCATCCAATATTGCTCAAATATCCAATCACGCAATACATCTTATATATGCCACTGCTTCAAGCAGTTTGTTTATGGCAGGTTTGGATATATATTTACGTGACACATGGCATGGCAATGAAGCTGTGCAAACCTTTGCTTATGTCATTGTTTAGCACACAGAAGATCCCTTTCAACCATTTATAGGTGACGTGTAACAGTTTCTTCCCCCTTTTTTATTTTTTTTTTCCTTTTTGGGTAATTAACGCAGCTGGGCAGTGGACTGCAATTGATTTAAACCCTAGCTTACCATTCTGCAATATGAAAAAGATGAACCCGTGGATTTCCCAAAATAAATAAATAAATAAATAAAGAAAAAAAATCCTCTCTAACTCAACACTCCATGTGAGAAAAAATGATCATTCAAACATAACCTGGATCTGTCCCCCTTACTCAGTAATCAAACTTAGTGCTTGTAGTTTTTGGTCCTACCAGAGGAGGATAAGATTTCCTCCTAATCTCTTGTAATCCCTTCAATCCATTTTTCCCCTAATTTTACCAATTAAAGATATAGTATGTGCATGGTAAAGTTGCAACAGATTTCAAATGACCTCACAGTAAAACATGGTCAACAGGAAGATTTCTGACAGCATGGACTCACCTTTGGGGATATCATATGAAAAGTACACAATGGCACCAGGACAAAAGCCCATGGCATAAAAATCCTGAGACATGTCTTTGATCAGCTTCTTAGGCGGAGTAGTATCTGCAACAGAAAACATATATTTAACTAGCTTAACTTCAAACCATATGCAATGTTACTTTATGGAGAAAAGAATCCTTATTCCAGTTGACAATAATTATTTTGACTCTTTGAGAGAATGTTAACACAAGACCAGTCAACAAAATTATAAGCCCCAAATCATAGGCAGGATTGTTCAGATGTTTGATCATATGAAGGATATCAACAAGCTTACATATATAAAATGGCTGCTCTGGTTGTGTAATCACTTTAGTAAGGAGATCAATTAGAATCTGAATTGTCTCAGATGGATGAAATGTAGCCTCCAATGTGTGATCGTCAGGGAATCTTACTCTGATTACAGCCTGTAAACAAGATCAAACCAACTTGAATGGCAAGTCAACCCCAACTACTCAAATTTAAATATTACCATTCATGAAAGTTTAATGATTTTTCAGGGAAAGAACAATATGTTAGTGAGCAACAACTTAAGTGCAAAAACATAAATAAAAAAAAACATAAATAAAAAAAAAGGCAAAAAAAAAAAAAAGATCTAAAGTGGAGCTAGACTTTACTTTGGTCATTCTTGACCTACAAGCTGCCTCTTCTGCTTCCCGAATTTTTCGAGTTTTCAAGAACTTATCTGCACATAACCAACACAATTAACTCTAAATATAATAAAGAAGGAAAAAAAAATCTTAGCAAGTGCATCACCAAGTACAACATGTACAAAATACAATTTTGCTACATATATCCCTTTGATTTTGGGTTATCAACTTATCATCCAATATGTATGCACAAAAATAACATGGTCACATACACAGAACAAACACACAGACAAACAAATGAAACAAGTTGAAGAATTTTATGTTTCATAGTCTTCAGCAATAAAGAATGCATGCAGTGAGATAAAAGAACTATGACTGGCATATAAAGTAGAAGATAATCAAAAGACTACTAAACACTTGGACGATCACCATGTTCTGTTTTTTCATTAATTTTTTACAACTATAAATCAAAGCAGTAGATGCATATATTGGTAATTTTTATTACATTTAACTTCTTAATAAAATTTGATATATGGGTATATCCATCATATAAATCATCAGGCCACAATTTATGCAGCAAAGTCTCACTTCTCAGATCACACCATCAGATAAGTATTATCATTACCTTCCTTTTTAGCAGCCAAAAGTCGGTAATAATCTTCTGGAGTAAACTCATAGAAGTCATCAGTCTCTTCTGCTCCTAAATGGAAACAAGTTGAAATTTTAATCAGAATACTCAAGAGAAAATACATATACAAAAAAGGGCCCATAGGATTGTATAAGCTGAAGTGTTGTTACCATCATTAACCATAGTATTTGGTGATGGAGAAAGTGATGAGGTTTCAAACACATGGATCTCTCGTCCAAACCTTTCCTTCATAGCTGCGAGCTTGGCCTGTTGCCATAAAAAATAATAGTAAAACAACATTAAGACCAAGCAGCAGATCAAGTAACAATCATTCAGCAGTGGAACCAAGTCTTGTATTTATTTTGATGCAAAATATAAACTATAGCAACAAAACATGCAAAAACAGCAGATTCATCTCAGTCATGGTGTTGCATTCAGGAGGAAACCGGACTCCACCAGTTTACTACCATTAACAATTTCCATATGACAAGCCAGTTTCCTAGGATTTAAATGCTCAAAGCTACATATACAAACCAGTTTGGAAAAATCAAAGTTCAAGGACATATTTTTGGTGTGACACAATATCGAGAGGGCATAAAACATAAAAGACAGTACAAGATTGTAGAATCTAAATGGGAATTTCAAGAATGCCTTTTCTTGAGAACTGATGAACAAGAATTCTAACAAGACTAAGCACCTGGGAGAAGCCTTAAAAGGGCGTTCAGATTAAATTATTTGAACAAATCAAGGGGCGACAGTGGCAAAAGGCTTATTTTAGGGCCTTTATGTTCATTGTTAAGTGTACGAATTAAGTAACACCGGAACAATTTGAGATAGATTGATAGTTTCCATCAAGTACAAATTAAGTACAAGCAGTTAGCTTCCAAGAAATTTAAGAAGACGCCACATAATCAAAATTTGACAACTTCATGCCACTCTCTAAACTACACATTTTTATTTTTCTACTAGCTACAGTGTTTCTATAATCGGACCATATTCTGCCATTCCAATAATTCATATCAATCTATTAATAAAAGAATTGGAAAAATCAAATGATCAGCAGAAACTTATTCTTACCAAGGAAGAAAGTAATTGAAGAATTAGGAGAAAAGGAAACTTCGACCAACCCACCGAAGGAATCAGAAAATAATCAACAAAGAGAGCAAGGAAAGGCAATAATAGCAAAACCCAGATCGAAAACATTATCACCCACGAAATATCATCATCATCATAATTTATAAAACAAGAAAGATAGCAGAAGAAGAAAGATTCATGAATAATACCTTAGCTGCTTCAGAATCCATGGAATCAGTGTTGGTGAACCTCCTCCTCTTGGTAGCTACTGGAGAAGAAGCATCTAAAATCATCAGAGAATAAAGCAGGCTTCGGAATCGAAGTGACAGAGTGATTGTAAACGCCGTGCCTTCGGTTCGAATCTTCACCCGGGAGACCCGCCTATTTATCTCTCATTTCTTCGATCCCTTCCTTTCCTTCGGTGGTAAATCGGTCACGAACCTCCTTTTTGAGGGAAATCTAACCCTCCACGCCGCCGTGTCAGCATTCTAAATCTAATTTCAAGCAAGCTTGTAGGTCCATGCCTACGCACGGGTGTATTTTTTTTTTAACATAAAATTATTAAATACATAAGAGAAAATTATAGAAATTAAAATTTAATTTATTAGGTTTACTTAAGAATTATATATTAAGATTAAAAATTAACAAATTTTTAATATATGATATGAGATTTAAAATATATGATGTATATCAAAATAATTTAATTAAATATTTAATTTATTAAAAAATTGTAATAAAATATTTGTTAAAATATTGACAGTATTTAATGATATTAATGTTTAAGTTACAAATATATGAAGTAAAAAAATATAAAAATATGTGATGAAATAAATAAAAAATAGAAAAGTGTGTAAGCTATAAAAGATTAAAATTTGAATTGATGCATAATTATAATAGTAATAGCAATTCTTATATATATGATATTAACAATTGAAATATAATAAAAAAAGTTCTTTATTTGACAAAAACTTTTTGTATCTTTAAATTCCATTAAATTCATAAATGACACATTGAAAAAATCTCTTTGGTCTCTTAATATGATTGTTTCAACTATATATCTTCCAAGAAGAGAAAAACAGAATTCTAAAAGATCATTTCTAGATCCAAAGATTTGAAATACAATAAATGAAAATTGATATAAAGAATATATTAAAAATTAATTAAATAAATTTGAATTTAATTTTTATATTTTTGTCCAAAAATGAATATATAATTATATAATTAAATTAAAATTTTAACTTTTAAAAAATTATAATAAAATTAATTATATATCATATTATATATATTATAGTGATATTAATTTCTAGTGGTAAATAATAGTAATAAACATAAAAAAATATGCAATGAATCAAATAAAAAGAGGAGAAATAATAAATGAGTTATAAAGTAATATAAAAATTAAATTTAAAAAATAGAATGTACATGACTAATTAATTCAACTAAATTAAATTCTCAACTTATTATATAAATTAATAAAAGATTAAGTATATCATATTGTGCATACACTTCTTAATAATTTTAGTTCTTAAATTGTAAACAACAGTAATGATCATGAAGGAAAAAATAAAGTTATTTAAAATATTTTTATAATAAAAAATATTATATTATGTTATATACATACTATTTAGTTATATTCATGTCTCAAATATAAATAATAAAAGTAAATAAAAAATTAAAATGTACAATAAAACAGTTAAAAAATAAGTAAAAAATGCACATTTTGTAAATGCTTGGCAAATTTTCAATGAAAGATATATTTATTTTAAAATATTGCACTAAAAAATTGATATCAATATCCTATCAACAAAATTTAAATAAAAAAATTGATTTTAATTTTTAAATATTTTTAAATAGAATATGTAATTAATTTTTTAAATTTATACTTTGTACATTCATTTTTTAACATATATTAAATATTTTTATAATAAAATTAAACATATGTCATTATATTTATACTATGATATTAGAAGAAAAATAAAAAAAATGGAATGGAGCAATTGGAAAGAAGCTAAATAAGTTATAAAATAATATAAGAGTTAAAAATAGAATTTAATTAAATGATATTTATAAATTATTTAAAATAATTTTATGCAAAAATAAAATATATCCTTATATATATTTATTTGTAAAATTAATATTTGAGTTATAAATAATCAGAGTAGATAAAAAAAAGAAGAAGAAAATATACAACTAATCAAATAAAATGAAGAGAAACAATTAGTATATTGAAAGATATAAAAAAATTAAAAATAGAACTTGTACTTACGTAGTTCAATTAAAATTTTATCTTATATGAAATATTTTTATAGTAAAAATAAAATATATTGTGTTATATATATATATACTACTCAGTGATGTGAAAAGATATTTAAACAAATAAATTTGATATTTAATTTTAAATATTTTTAAATAACAGAATATATAATTGATAGAGTAAGTATAAAAAATATATGCATTGAAGTAGACATTAACATCTAATTTATATATATATGTAATAAATTGGATAAAAATAAAAAGTGCTTGATTCATAAAACTATAAAATAATAGAACAAATAAAAAGAAAAGAAAGTATGCAAGTAATAGAATATATAATTAAAAAATGCAATTAAATAAATTTGAATTTATATAAAATATTGTTGTAATAGTAAAAAAAATATGTTATATTATATTTATACTATTTAATGGTATTAGAATATTATATTTATACTAATTAGTGTTGGTATTGTCTAAATTATAAATAATAGAAGTAAACATGAAAAAAAATATACAACAAAATAGATAAAAAGAAATGAAATAGTACATAAGTTATAAAATATTTATAAAATTTTAAATAATGTATATATCAGCAAAAAATGAATGCAAGAGAGTGAGAATAGCATTATTTATGATATTGATTTATGAGGGGTTCTTGAATACCCATTACAAAAGAAAAAAAGTACCATAAAATTATATCATCTAAACCATTAAAAAATGAGGGAAACATTTCATTCATTGGTTAGAGATAAAGTGATACCCTTTAAAGTATGCTAGGGGCAGAATAAAAAGTCCATTATACCTTTTCATTTTACAAGAAAAAGAGGATTGAATCAATACATCAATCCTTAATTAATATATCCAAGCGAATTTTAAGGTACCTTAGGGGTATTGGCATCCAAGGTGACATGGCTTTACTACAACCATCCAATAGTTTATCTTTAATCATAACCTTTAAATTAAAAAATGGTTTTATGTGGCAACGTAAATTTATGAAAGAAGATAATTATTGAGGAAGATTGTAGACTGAACCTAAGTTAGGATAATGAGTTAGCATATTTCAGAGAAAGAAAACAAGTTTAGATTTTGAGGCTTTTTTTCTCACTTTCTCATGTTCTCATTGATATGTACCAAAGAAACTAGTTGTTGGCAAATCAAGTTAAGATCTTTCCTTTTTCCCAAAGCGCCTTCCTTAAGTGTTTGCACTTAGTGCTTTAGGGCTTGCAATATAAAATGGATCTTAATTAATATAGAAACCTCTCCTATCATGGAATTGTTTTCATTTCTCAATTGAAGTGGCTTTTTCCTTGTCAGATTTCAAATTAAATTAGTGCATTGATTTTATTTAATATTTCTCCATATATTTGGGAAATCCTCTTTACCTAGCAAATAATAAGGGTTTAGACCCTTACCACCATTTGCATTCCAAACTTTAGCAATGTCTTAAGGGTTTTGCTACAAATCTTACTCTTTTCAAATTATTTATTTGAAATTAAAGTAAAGTATCTGATATGGAGATAGAGAATGACTCCACTAATGATAAAAAAATTACTTAAGAAAAATGAAACTTTTAACTCTTTTCATCTTATTTACTTGGGCTATTTCTGTAATTATTTCTAAATTATTTTGATAAATATAAAATTATATCTTATGTGTTATTTGTACATATGGCACTCCTACATCCTACCATCTATCTTAGGTTTCAAACCCAAACTTCTCCAAAAGACACATAGCATTTACCATATATCCAAATATACATAATAAGAAAAGAGATTTTTTGGGAAAAATGGCTTTTTTTTTTCCTGAAAACATATGTGGGACTATAGGGAAAAAATCCTGCCCAACACTTCCATTTTATTTTTTTTGTTTAATTTACTTACAAATTGAATTCTATTAAATATTATAAATTTAATATAGTATAATTTTTTAGGATAAAAATGTTAGAAATGATTTAATAATTTTATTTAATTATTTTATTTTTAAAATTTCATAAATATTATATATATATATATATATTAAAATTTTAATATAACAATTATTAATTGAATTAACTAATTACATATTTTAGTTTTTAATAATAATATTTCAAGATTAAAGTAAAATTTATTTATTTATATTTCATCAATATTTTCTTGATATTAATTTTTAAGTATTGTATGTCAAATTATATATATATACATATATATATATATATAGTATATTGTCAAGAGTTTAAACCTTATGTACTATTTCATATTATTTTTTAATTTTTCTTTTCACTTATATTATTAACAACTCAAATATTATTGAATAATAGAAATTTAATCTAATAAAATTTATTTTTATGATAAAAATATTTTAAATAATTTAATTTATTATTTAATTAAATTAATTTATTTACTCTATATTTTAATTTTAACTTTGATTATTTTATAACTCAAATTTTTCTATTTTTAATGACCATTTTAATTACTTTTAACGTAGATATTGATATTATTAAGTTGTTTATATATAATATTATATATTTTATATTTAAAATATTATAATTTATTATAGTATAATTTCGTTTTACTGTGAAAATATATTAAATAAGTTAAAAATTTTATTTAATTAACCTAATTTATTTTATTATCTGCTTTATTTTTAATACTTATTACTTATTTGCTCAAGTATTATTTCTCTTCTTTTTATTTATTTTGTTTCATCTTTATCAATTCAAGTATTATTCACTTCTGATATTTAAAATTTAGACACTAATATTTTTAAGCAATATAGATATATTATATTATATATTTTTATTATAAAAATATTTTAAATAAGTTAAAAAATTTATTTATTTAATAATTTATTGTGTATTCTATTTTTTTACTTTACACCTTACATATTATTTCTCATTTTTTTAATTGTTCCGTTGCATGTTTTTTATTTTTTATATTCATTCCTATTATTTATAATTTAAAATAAATATAACTAAGTAATTTAAATAAAATGTAATATATTTTATTTTTAACTAATCTAATTATTTTAAAAAAGTTAATTTTTAATATAAAATTATTAACAAAATTAATCAATTACATTTTTTAATTAATATTTTAAAAATTAAATTAAATTTTATTTATTTAAAATTTATTTTTTCCTTGATAATAATTTTTAAGTATTATATTTTAAAACATATCAATTGATATTTTATTAAAGTTTTACATTTAGATCATTTAATTTTTCTCAAATTATATGATATTAAGCTTATATTGTTTACATTTCTTAAAAATTGAATATCTTTAAATTTCTTAAAAATTTAAATTTATTAAAAATTTTATAACTCATTTCTTTTTCTTATAAAAGGTTTGCATTCTTAAAAATTTCTTATATGTTTAAATTTTAAGCTTTCAAAATTGAATGAGAAAAAAAATCTAACCATTCCAAAAAGGGGATAATTTACATTTTTTTCTTAAACAATATATTATAATAATGTTAGAATTTAGTTTGTTGTGTTTCTTTTACGATCATATGTTTAGTTTTGTAAATAATTTTTTTTTAACATTCTATAAATTTAGAATGAGTTATAAAATCTTGACAAAATTTTATTTAATATATATTTAATTTACTTTAAAATAAAACACTTGAAATTGATACTAAGAAAATATTAATAAAATTTAAGTAAACATAATTTTAATTTTCAAATATTTTTAAAAAGAATAAAAAATTATTAATTTAATTAATACTTTCCATATTAAAGTTTAAATTTATTTAAAATATTTTATAATAAAAATAAATTAAATTAAATTATATTTATATTATTTACAAATATCAATTAGTAAATAAACTACAAATAATATAAACAATAGGAATGGATGTGAAAAGAAGCACACAATTGAGTAAATAAAATAATATAAACCTTAACAGAATTTTAATTTATATATGGTTGAGATTGATATTAAGTAACAATTGATAAATTTTAAATAAAAGGATTTTAATTTTGATTTTCAAACATATTTAATAAAATAAGAATAACAAATTAATGCATTTCATATTAGAGATTTAATTTATTTAAATAAAAGTAAATTATATATATACTATTCAGCGGTATTTGTATCAAACAGTAAGAGTGGGCATGTAAGAAGAAAAAAAATTATAATTGAACAAAGTGTTAAAAAAATAGTGCATCAACTCTAAAAAATGACAATATTTAAAAATAAAATATAAAATTAAGTAGTTTAATTATATTAGATATTTAACTTAATTAAAACATATTTATAATAAAAATATATTATGTTATATTATTCATTAATATTAATATCAGTATTTGACTTATAAATAAAATTAGTTGACATGAAAATAAATGGAATGATTAAAGCAGATAAAAAAAGAAATAATGCTATTGAAGAAAATTATTTTTTTTCAAAGAAGGAAATCATTTTCAAAGGGCAATATGTTAACATTTTTGGACATCCTACCAGTACCAATAAGTTTCAGAACAAATTTCAGAAGAACAAATTTCAAAGCAATATATAAGCTATATATTTCATCTCCACTTAAGAGGACCTATAAGTACCGTAATAAAGTGTATACAAGAAACCCCTTCTATTAATAAGCTAATAAGCCATTTCTATTTGGTTGTTATTCTAATATATGTTTTATATATTTATTTTTGAAAAAAGATATAAACTATCTTTTCAATTTTGAATAATTAAGTTTTACTCCTTTCAATTCTAAAAAATTAAAAAAACCTCTTTAAATTTTATAAAATTAAAAATTAGCATTCATTATTAATTTAATTAATTATTTTATCAAATTATATGATTTTTTAGCTTTTAAACAAGAACAAAAAATAATATATTAATTTATTTTATCATTCTTAATGTATAATTTTGTAATTCATTTTTTGTTATTCAAGTAAAATTTTATATATAATAAAACTTATATTAATTATATAATATAAAAATTATTAACAAAAAATATCAAGATAAATTAATATATTATGATATTATAATTTTTATTTTAAAATATTATTAAAAATTATATAATTTGATAAAATAATAAATTAAGTTGATGATGCGTGTTAATTTCAAATTCTATATGATTTAAGGAGGTAATTTTCAAATTTTTAAAGTCAAAGGAAGTAAAATTCCATAATTGAGGAAAATATTTTTTATTTTTTATATTAAATTAAAAATACATATTTATCTTCCTCCTAAAATATATATTTATCTCTTGCATATCTATGTCTCATAAAACACATGCTTACATGTGACCAAATAAATTTTTATTGCCTAGAGGTAAAAAAAAAATTGGTAAAAGTTTGCCCTTGCTGCTTGAAAAAATGTTATGAAAAAAAATCCATTGATATTTTAAAAGATATAATTAAATATTTAAACTATATACATATGTTATGTGAAAATTTCTTTATTATCTTTCTTTCCAAATTCTTAACCGAATAAGGAGTTTCTATTATTATATTTTTAATGTACTTAGACAAACAAAATTTAACTTTTCAAAATTAATTTTATATTCAAAACTAATTTTAAATTAAAAAATTTGGGTGAAAATTTATAAATAATTACTGTGGAGTTCCTGTCAAAATTTTATTTATATATTATTTTTTCAACTTATTACTAATAATTGTAAATTAATAAATATAATTGTTAATTAATGACTGAAAATTAAATACACATATAAAATTTTGACCGAAAATTTCATAACAAACACTTATAAACTTCACTCATGTTCTCTCTTTTTAAATTAAAGGATCCAGCTAGCATTGTAGACTAAAATCATATCCTCAGTCACGATTCAATATTAGATCCAACAGATGTAAATGCTTTACATTTGATGGACTTACATATTTTTTACTTTTAAATGTATATTTATATCTCTCATAATAAAAAATTATGTAAAAATGATAAGCATATATTTTTATAAGAGGGATATATATATTTTTTATTTAATATAATTTTAAAAATAAATATATAAAATAGATATTACAACACCAACAACCAAACAAAAATGATTATTATAACTCATTCCGAAGTCCAAATTCAATCTGAAGCTACACGTTTCCCCCCGAACTCACTGGCTTCCCACCTTGACCACGTGTCGACATATGCTTCCATTCTTGGATGAGCACGCACGATGAGTGCCATTACAAGAAGTGAACTCAAGAACTATTATATTATATTTTATTAATTAATATATATTTAGTTGGAGTTGTTAGTTTTTCACCTCAATCCACGTAGTCAAAACGGCGACGAAAGGGCGGCGACGACAACTCTGTTTCCCAAGTCGTGCTCGTGCCTCCGGAAATTTCAAATTCTCACAAGTTGGCCTGATGTGACTTCCCTGTCCCTCGGCCCCACCCAACTCATCAACGCCGCATATTTTTCGAAATTGTAAATCCATCCATAACTTTTCAAATTTTGACCCATTCTGCAATATCGAACATTTTCAGGGACCTGCGTTTCGAAAAATCTTCCTCAATGAATGAATAAGCGAGAAAATAGAAAAAAACAGCAATCGAGCAGGAAAGCAAGGATCAAGAGAGAGGAAGAAGGAGGAGGAGGAGAAACTACAGAGGCAGACAACGAAGAAGAGATAAGGAAGATTCGGGTTGGCTATGACGATGGACAGAGAGAAGGAGAGGGAGATAGAGCTGGAGAGTGCAATGTATACTAATTGTTTGTTGTTAGGTCTGGATCCGGCAATCATCGGAGTAGGAGGATCCAATGGAAGCCCTCGGGTCGGACTCTTCCGTCATTCCAACCCTAAATTGGGTGAACAGCTCCTTTACTTCATTCTCGCCTCCCTCAGAGGCCCAATTCAATCCGCCAAAGTATATAGCTATACGAATTTCACACTTGCAATGCGTACAGTGTATCTATATTTGCATTTGATTTCAGTATGATCTGTTTCATAGTGTGCATTTTTGGGATCTTTCAGGATTTTGACAAGGTTTGGCCAATTTTTGATTCAGCACAATCGCGGGATTTTCGTAAGGTATTCCATAAATGAGAAATTGGTGTTACTTTGTTGGTTATCTAATTCCGGGTTTATGAGATTTTTCCATTTTCATTGTAATGTGGAACTTTCCTCGTTTGCATTTGAATTAAGAATGGAATTTTCCTTACTAGGTCGTGCAAGG